>CM057337.1:421378125-422578125 GCA_030015575.1 Agapanthus africanus
GTAAAAGATTCCGGCTACGTGGTGCCCTTTCCGACGAGCGAGGAGGTGACGGAGATTCCGCGGAAGATCGGAGTGGAGATGAAGACCGAAGGACACGGATCGCTTGGTATAACTTCTCTACTCTTTTCTTTTTGCTAGCTAGCTAGGTTAATGGCCCGATCCGGGTAAAAAGTCCGCGGTGGTGCCGGTTGCAAAGTTCGCAAAGTTTTTGTTTTCCGCGTTTCCGGCGTCGGATCGACGGCCGGGGCGCCCCCGCGGGCTTACAATGGTATCAGAGCCACGCCGTTAACCTACCTAGCTTGCTCTAGTATGTTTAGTGCTCGATCGAACGAAAATCCCCAAAAACCGTATTTTCCCATGCTTCTGGTTTCTGTCGATTTTATTTTGTCTCAGAAAATTTTTCAGTACATTGCAGAAACATGAGAATGAAATTCTAAGGACTCTGAAAAAATTTGGTTTTGCGATGCTTCAGGACGACCGCGGAAGGGCGGCCAAACCCCTGGTTTGGCCGCGCTTCCGCGGTGGAAAGAAGTCCTTGCTGTGCGAAATTTTTCCAGTGGGCTTTTGGCTTGGAAATAGGGGTTTTGGGATATTCTTTTTGGGCCCAGTTTTTCTGTAAGTGCTACAGTAGTGTATGGGGCCCACTTGATAATATTTGTTCGATCGGATATTTTAAACATGCTAGATCACAGTTTTTACATTATATCTGCGACCGTGAATGTCACTCGATCGGTAAATCCAGTCTAACTGCTATAGCCCGGTTAGACGGATTTGCGAACGTGATTTTCACGTTGATGTTCTGTGATTGTACTGTGTTGTTGCGGATCGGTCGTGGGGGATAGCCTGGTTGCAGTGGTAGTACAGTTCTGTTTTATTATGTACATTTGATATTGCGGGGCGAGCGTCCGACATGTGGACTGCCGTCACTGCCCGTTTGTATTATTCTTTTGGGGCACGACCTGGTTGCGGTCGATGTACCCGTTGTATGTATATTTTACTTTCTGTACTAGGATTACCCCGCGGTGGGGTGCACGGATAGCCGGATTCTAGAGGGCAACAAGCCCGCATCTCATGGCATTGAGACGGAGGGGGCTTCACTCTAGAATTGGCAGGCTATTCGCCGCACTCGTAGGGGGTATAGGGTTGACCCAGGAGGGGTGCCCAAGTTACCGGATTCCGTGAAGTGCTGGGTGGTCCATTCACGTAGCTGAAGGGGGCTGCCTCGCTTCAGGTTTTGGCGGGTGACTTGCCGCGCCCGTAGGGGTCTAGGGTTTTCACTGCACAGGCTATCCACACGACCAGGGGAACGTCGGGTTTCAGCGGCTCTGTGAAACCCGGGGATCCCAGATATCTGTATTGATCTGTGTTGCTATACATTTCTGTGTTGCATTTTCTCACGCCTTGAGTGAAAATTATATATTTATATATATATTAGTAGATGTTGTATATGTTTTTCATCCGCGCTAGTCCAGTCCCCGCTCTGTCGTTAGTTAGCTAACCTAACGGGTGATGACGGGACCCAGTGGCGAATGCGGATGGCATATACGTACATCAGTATATTTTCGTTCTTTGTGGTGTGATCAATTGATGGGACTGCATTGATTCGGATCAATGCAAGTAAAACAAACCTATTCTGATGTTGTTGGAACACTTTTTCAAAAAGCTGTTATTGCAAGGACGTTCACTTTTGTTTTGCATCGTGGTATTCATTTGGAATATCCTGCTCCTCAGTCGACGAGGCAAGGGCCGAGATCCCTTCACCGGGAGTGACCCCTTGGACAGAAGTTTGCGTCAGGGCAGTAACTTCACTATAGCCGATTACTTTTGCTTTGCACCGTGGTATTCAGTTGGAATATCCTGCACCTCATTCTACGGGGAAAGAGCCGAGATCCCTTCACCGGGAGTGACCTCTTTAGCAAAGGTTGTCGTCACTATATTTTTATAAAGCTATCAGTTCCTTCAACGATATCAAGTTCATTACGTTAAAGGTTTTCGCCAGAAACCATTCGTAGCCCTCCGTCATTTCAGTTAAATATTTGGTAGTATTCAAGCTATGTATTTTGACCTCACGCCAAGGCATAGTGTTTGGTAGCTGCCGGGTATTTATCTGTTGCATAGATAGATGCGTTAGTTTGGGACAGTCGTACTACTATTTTGGCCTACGTCAAGGGTATGTACGGGTGGGTTCAAATTAACCAGGATAATGACGGGCAGAACTTGACATGTGACTTATGATATTTTGACCTCACGCCAAGGTCATAAGAGCATGGGGCAGAAATCCACATCGGGAGTTTCAAAAGAACTGAAACTTGCCAGATATGCGCATACCTCCTGGAGTGTGATAACGTGAGCGGATTCCGTCACGTTATCATGCGATGAGAGTTGGATCCCGATTCCCACTGATGAGTTGGTTTACTCCTCGGGTGATCCCGGCTAATTCTTCTTTCAGGTTTGGGGAAGAATTTGACGTTACAGTGGGAGGTTTCCAGATTAGATAAAGTGACAACCATTCTGATCTAGGTTAGAGTGCACGCTGAGTGTTTCTTTTCTCTCTCTCTCTGGCAGCGACCATTGACCCGACCCTAGACTATGACTCAGTGACCAAGTTGACCGAACCTTCTTAACACTGGCTTTTGGATTGTCAGAGTTGCAGACCTTTTTGCCACTCCTACTTTTACTCTTTTCTCTGGGACACCCCGTATTACTACGAACGTCCACTTCCATTGGACAAAACCATCGTATGGTTATATACGAACTCGAAGGACTTCGAGGATGGTTTCCGGTTCTGGAGAAAACGAATAGGACTATTCAGTTGTCTTTTCCTTCTACCTTCTCTCAGGTTGCGAGTACTCCTTGGTTTAGGAGATAGTACACCTATTACGCAAATTGGAAAGTCTTCTTCCAAACCTTAGGCTGGTGCCGAACGGTGGGGAATGAAGAAAACCAATTAGCCTAAACGGTGTACAGAAGGTATTAAGTTCAGACAAAGCAAGGGATTAGTAAGAGGGCAAAGTAAATTGTGACTGCTATTCACGACCAAACCATATACTTCTTTGTCAATCCTAAATCACCTATGAATTAAGTTCATTCAGGTGTCTTTTATCTTCACCTTCTCTCGCGTTGCGAGTGCTCCTAGGATTAGGACAGTACACCCTTTATGCTTATTGGATAGTCTTCTTCCAAACCATAGGCTGGTGCCGAACGGTAGGGAAGGAAGAAAACCATTTGGCCTACAGGGGTGTACAGAAGGTAATGACTAAAGACATATAAAAGGATTTGGAGAGGTGGCAAAGAATTATACGGTTATAGTTGTGAATCTGGATAATGGAAGAGGCATTACTAAGAATACCAGGATACCCCATCGAAACATTTCAATGTTTCAGTTACACTGTGTACTGTTAAAAGAAAACTGATTTCCCGATTAGACACTTACTCCAGGGTATGTATTTACCAGGTTGGATTCTCACATCTGTATGGTTTTACAAATGATGAGTGGGAGTAAGTTATTGGGAATTAGGTGACCATCCTCATTATATCGGGATTCGTTGTAATCGGTGATATTTGAGGAAGTCACCTGGGTTGTTTGCCGGTCGGCAAATATTTGGTTTTGAATATCCGTTGTTATGCACCAATTTCAAATTGATATATCTGTACGTCTATTTTTATAGAGTGAGATATACCTTTCTGAAATTATGTCTATGACATTTACCTATACCAGTGGATGGTTAGGTAAGGAGCATTGAACAACGGTGTAATTCTTCTTAACCAAAAGTACAGTTTTCAACCTACGACACACAGTGAAAGAGTCACCAGACTCAGGGGACTTATACAGAGTATTGTATATTGTCCAGTGTCCATTAGGACAGAAGGGTTGGTCCTCGTACTATATTCTGTTTACTTTTAACTTCTCTAGTTCTTAGACATGTGTTTCGTAGAAACACAGGGTCTAAATTTTGAGGAGTTATAGGTATAAGAGTAAAGTAGAGAACCAGGTGTTGCAAGTATCGGGATTCTTCAAGGTGATCGAAGATGTAGATACTTGTGTATAGTATTCAGTTGATAGTAATGTTTAAGAGAACTTGCTTCTCTTTCAGGTTACTCATAATTGGAAGCATTCCTAGGTTGAGTAACGCTGATCGGCCTCTTTCCATTTAGTTGACATGCACTGGAGACAGCTGCATGATTTGAATCTGGTTCAATTAAATCAGTGCCTCTGTTTCTTGGATATAGAACAGTTCATATCTTGACATTGTTAAGATACGGGGAGTTGTCCGGCTTATGCTTAAAACCAGACTCTGGACAACTCAAGGCACGTTTCAGTAGTGGCTGTTTGTGGGTTGACCCGGGCTATGACGAGGGTTGATTTTCTACCATCTGGAAGATCAATAGTGATATTGTTCTTGACTCGCCACAGTTTTATCAAAAATGGATTTTTTCAGAAAAACAGGAGTGGGAGTATGGTAGAACTGGAAGTGATTCCAGAACCACAAACGATTACTGAAGATTTCATAAGATCCTAAAGATTCAATCTGGTTTGACATTCCATTGGCCACTCCGCAGATATGGTGGGTAACCTCAGGCACTCGAGAGGTACTTCGGTATGCTCAAGGACGGTGGCAGGGAGGTTCTTGTTTACCTACACTTGCCATTGCTGTTGTTCCAGGCTGCGAGACCCGGCGGGAGGATGAGTATAGCGTCGTTCTAAACTTGCTTTAGAAGTGTATGTGTATATGACTCTGCCAGTGGGTTGTCATAGTCAGTGGGAGCAGCGGAAGCATTGGTGGACATGTGGCTTATGTCTGTTTATAGACTAAAGCAGAAATAGCGGAGATAGATCATCTATTTCTGATGTAACAGTCATAGGTTTGACTTCATCAGAATAGGGGATGGATCTGTTAAGAAGGTAGTAGGGTGTGATGTCTTGGTATTTGATGACATACACAGAGTAGGAAGTAATATTCCTATACTACGATCGGTTATACTTTGGTCGTCACAATCGGAAGCAGTCTTAGAACATAAGTGGATGTTCTGGGGAATTGATAACGGCAGCCTCCTTTAGGAGACGGTTATCATTCCAGGCTTCCAAGGTGACCTGGATGGCAGAGTGGCTGTCAGAGTTATAGTTTTCCCTCTGACGAGGGGCAGTTTTTTTGGACAGGTGGTCCAGGTGGATACTGAGGGAAGGCATGGCGCAGGATACTGATTAAGTTCAGTTGACGATACAGTCCAAGAAGTTTGGATTTGGAGTTCATTTATGAACTAGGTCCCATCAGACATCCAGACATTCTAAGACAGGTATTGCTCATTTCGGGAGATAGCTTTCTCCGCGAACATGGGATATAGAGAGACATAGAAAGAAACATCAAAGCGGATCCACTCACTGAGGCTATTCCTCGAACGCAATAGTTTCGCAAACGAGCTTTGTGAGACTGACTAGTAGAGGAGTTGGGTGTTCGGTATCACACGGGCAGTGAGTATGCGACATCGCAATAATTAGCCTTGAGTGCAAGTGGGAGATTGTTGGAGATAGTGCCCTCAGAGTCAATTATTGGGTCACAGGCACGTGATTGCAATGATTGAGGGGAGGACCTATCCCGGTAGGACAGTCTTACTCGAGATGATAGTATGCTATCTGGTTTATCTTTATCATCGTGTACTGCTTTAGGTGACCTTACGAGTCGCTATTACACGTTGATAAAGCCCCTAGGATTCTTGCTTGACTTCCAGCAGTATGAGGGCGATCATATAAGTGAGAGCTGGGGTCTATAAGCACATCCTTAAATGGTCCCTAGTCGAGGGAGTTTCGAGACAGGGCATCGATTCTCCACAGTAGACTAGTGTATACAGTCGAGACCCCGACGAGGGGCGGTGGCCGGTCTCACAAGCCACTGGTGTCAGTTGGTTCACCTAAGATGTATACAGGTGCTCATTGGGTTATGAGTACACCGGACAGGACTCGCCGGGAACCTGCTAGTTGGGATATACCAGACGTCAGATAGCAGTTCCCAGGTGACATGTGTACAGGTTAGTTCATCGACCTGGGATCGTCATTTGTCTCGTGTGAGTTCCCACTGTACTTTGATTACTACCCTACCACGGCTCAAAGGAGTCGTGCAAACAGGTTTTAGTTGGGTACAGTCCCGAGCCACATGGAGGCAGTGAGCGGATCTGCAGGGGTTCGTCTCTCCCGGTATTGGGGGTGAGGTCGTGCTGTGTCTAGGAGAGCCAGAACATGAAAAGTCCTTGGCCAAGGCAGGAGATTTGCTGGTAGGTATTCCAGTAGTATCTCAGGGTGTTCTGGGCTACACTCCGACACGACTTGTACCGCTTTTGGGGGTCTGACTTTTACCAACCCCCTAGGCCCGCCATGCGATGCTCATAGACGAACGGACCGGACTGTACGGATATTGTCACTGACAGGCTCAGTAGGGTGTCAGGATGAGTTCGCTCATCGACGTCCCTTTTGGTCAATACCTGGTGGCCCGTCACGTATTGGCTTATACCTCTGACGTGCTAGTGGTTAAATCCACAGCCACAGTATTGACGAGTCTTTAGAGTCCACCACACAGACAGTTACTCAAGTTTCGGGCGAAACGCTGTAGAGGCCGTATGGAGATATGGCAGGGTTCGATCAGACACGTGCGGTATTGCACGGATTGTGATCGGACGGGTTTTTTTTCTAGCCGGCTTTGGCTTAAGCCGGATCCTAGTATTTGATAGTGTAGTTTTGTCTCTTTGCATTTGTGTTCAGTGGGAATACAAATGCGGGCATGTATTTGCAGTAGCGGGGTTTTCCTGTAATTTATTACGGGATCGGTTTTTCTGGGGTTGCCAGTTTGCATTCCGTTCCGGCCGGTTTTCTCTTTTTCCTTCCCGGTCGGACTTTTCGTTGGAGGGTGTTAATTGCAAGTTTGCAATTAACATTTTGTGAGGGGTTTCTTTGCATGAGTGTGACCTCTTCATCATGATATTCCATTCTTGTCCATCTCTTTGCATTTATTTGATGGTTGTTTGATTTGAGTTGAAAAGGAAATTGTTGTGACCATTATTCTTTTTGGATTTTCCTTTTCTCCTTTGTTAATTCATTCATCCATTTTCCCACCAATTCCTTTGTGGGGCCGGCCAATTTTTTCCAGCAAGGAAATTGAATGTTTTAGATTGGATGGAGAAAGGTTTAATTTGTGTGCATATTTTCTTCATATGATTTTTAGTGGGCCCCCTCTTTTGTGTATGCTGTTGGAATGATTAATTCCTTTTATATACATGGTTTTAATTAGTGCAACAACACACATACTTTTTCCAGTGAGCTCTTAGTGCTTGGCCGAGCTCACCCATTCCATTGCATGCTTCTCTTTCCCTTCTTGCATCCATGAAAATTCTTGTGTAAATTTCCTCCAACCATGGCAACCTCAAAACCCCAAAGAGACAAGTTTCTACACTATTTCTATAGCAAGCCTTGGACGCGTCGGCTAGCCAACTTCGCGCCCGAGTTGCCTCGGTCAAGAGGCGGGAGCCCGTAAAAGATTCCGGCTACGTGGTGCCCTTTCCGACGAGCGAGGAGGTGACGGAGATTCCGCGGAAGATCGGAGTGGAGATGAAGACCGAAGGACACGGATCGCTTGGTATAACTTCTCTACTCTTTTCTTTTTGCTAGCTAGCTAGGTTAATGGCCCGATCCGGGTAAAAAGTCCGCGGTGGTGCCGGTTGCAAAGTTCGCAAAGTTTTTGTTTTCCGCGTTTCCGGCGTCGGATCGACGGCCGGGGCGCCCCCGCGGGCTTACAGCTACAACCTTTGTAGATCCGGATTTCTACCTCCTTAGCTCCACGTGGTCATGCCCTCGCTGTCCATCATGAATCCTCGACTCGATCATCGGCTTCATCGGGAAAACAAGCGGAATAGGTCGTCGGCTTTGTGTCAAAGACGATCTACCTCGAGGCTTCGCAAGTTCAAACTCCGACTTCACAAACTTGTGAAACTTGTGAAGTAAACACCCAAAACAACTTGGCAAGAGGTAGAGGGTGAAGAAATAGGAGGTGGGTTCTCTTTAGAATTGGATTTATCTCACTTTAGCTCAAGTTGCCATTGATGCACCTTGAGCTTTTCTTGAAGAAGAAGATGGAGCTCAAGAAAAAATATGATAAGTGTTATGATAAAAATAAATTTAAATCAATACTTATCATATCTAAACCAAGGTTAAGTGTAGAGAATAAACCATGGTCATTTGGAGAGTTAGGGTTAAGCATGAGGACAAGGATGGTTGCATAAAGTCAAGGCTTCATGAAGCTTCAACATAAAACAAACTTAGCCACCATTCTTATCATAACTCATTTCTAAATAAATAATCAAATAAATAAATGATAAAGCAAAACCCTAATGACCCAATTAACCATGGTTTAATTCTATGCATTTAACCAAATGATCAAGTATCATCAAACATGATACAAAGATGTGCACTAAAGTATATCACATATACAACATGTACATCAAGTGAGAGTAATCCGTTTAAAGTGAACCAATACTAGTTAATGTAAAGCAATATATCAAATATATATAATTATACATTAAATCATTAAATCAACACTTGATTCAATGATCCGGTTATATCGCATACAACAGACTAGTATCTAATGTATCGATTTATCGAATCAATGATTCGATAACTAGGTCATATCGAATATAACCAATCGAAACATATATCGTGAGAATGAAATGCGGTATCACATACACGCATTATTCTCGGTCCTGCACATATCTCATATGCGCTCCTATTTCGTTTCGCTTGAGCCAGGAAACCTCTGTGTAGGACTCTAAAGACTCGTCAATACGCCGGTAGCAGATGATGATCATATCAAGCACCCACAAGCCGCAAGCGGTCTGCTAAACGTAACGGCCACCCGGGTATTGAGCGATCAGAAGATCGACGAGCTAGCCCGCTCACACTCCTGCGAATCCGACCAGTAACACTTACCGTACAGTCCGGTCTCTTCGTCTGATACGTCGCATATCAAGTCTAGGGGTGGTATACGTCAGACCCCAATAACCCGATAAGTCGTGCCGATGTGAGGCTCATAACGGGTCGAGAAACTACTGGTAACACTTACCAGCAAATCTCTGATCAGCCCTGGCCAGGGACTTCCCTGCTACGGCCAATCGAGCACTGCGCAACATCAACCCCCAATACCGGGAGAGACGAAACCCCTCCTATCGCTCATTGCCTCCATGTGACTCGGGACTGTGCCCAAAGACCACCGTTTTGCACGCCCTCATGGACATGGTAAGGTGGAGATCAAAGCACAGTGGGAATCACACAAGACTCTATGACGATCTCGGGTCTACAGACTAACCTGTACAAGTGTCACCTGAGAACTGCCATCTGACATGAGGTATAATACCATCTGGGAGTTCTCGGTGAGTCCGTCCAGTGTACCCAGTCTCCACTGAGCACCCGTATACCATCTCTAATGTCAAACACCAATGGATATGGGATCATCCATCGCCCATCACATGGGTCGAGAAGCGTATACGCTAGTCTACTCTGGTATATCGATGCCCCGTCTCGATACACCCACGACTAGGGACCTTGAAGGATGTACTTTATGGACTACCATGTCCCCACTAGTATGATCTGCATCATAGTCCAGGTAGTCAAGTACAAATCCTAAGGGCTTTACCAACATGTAACTATAAGACAGTATAAAGAGACTAGTGTACATGTTAAGATAAAGAGCAACCAGATAGCATACTATCATGTCGAGCAAGAAAGTCATCTCTATATATGTCCAAGCATCCAATATAATATACATCATCTGTACAATACTGGCCTCTAGGGCATACATACAACTAACAATCTCCCACTTGCACTAGGGCCAGCTGCTGTAGTATCGCATATCGAGCATCCCGAAGAGTCTCTCAAACTGTATCTGGGGAATGGCCTTCGTGAGTGGATCCGCAGTGTTGTCCTTCGTGTCAACCCTCCTGACCTCGATCTCCCGGCGATCAACTATCTCCCGGATCAGGTGATACCGCCTCAGAATATGCCTGGATCGCTGATGGGACCTGGGTTCCTTGGCCAAAGCCACTGCTCCATTGTTATCGCAATACAAAGGTATTGGATGCTCAATGGATGGAACCACACCAAGTTCAGTAATGAACTTCTTGACCCAGACAGCTTCTTTAGCAGCATCGTTGGCAGCGATGTATTCAGCCTCCATCGTCGAGTCTGCCACGGTTTCCTGCTTGGAACTCTTCCAGCTAACCGCCCCTCCGTAAAGGGTAAAGACAAAACCCGACTGCGACTTAGAGTCGTCCTTATCACTCTGGAAGCTGGAATCGGTAAAGGACTCCACTTGGAGTTCTCCATTACCATACACCAAGAACATATCTCTAGTCCTTCTTAAGTACTTGAGAATGCTCTTCACAGCTGTCCAGTGACTCTCTCCAGGATCAGCATGATACCTGCTCACTATACTTAGTGAGTATGCTACATCGGGTCTGGTACATAGCATCGCATACATGATAGAGCCTACTGCCGAAGCATAGGGTATCCCTTGCATGCGAGCTCTCTCCAAATCAGTCTTGGGAGACATCTCTTTGGAGAGAGTGACTCCAGAGATCGTGGGCAAATTCCCACGCTTGGACTCTTCCATACTAAACCTCTTTAGTATGGTGTCAATGTACCTGGATTGGGACAATCCCAAAATCCGTTTGGATCTATCTCTATAGATCCTAATTCCCAATATGCAGGAGGCATCACCAAGATCTTTCATTGAGAATCTTTGTGATAAGAAGAGCTTGACCGCTTGCAGCATAGGAATATCATTTCCTATCAAGAGTATGTCGTCCACGTACAATACGAGGAAGACAATCTTACTCTCTGCCACCTTCTTGTAGATACAAGGTTCATCTGGATTTTTGACGAAATCAAACTCTTTGATAACGACGTCAAAGCAGATGTTCCAACTCCGCGATGCTTGCTTTAATCCATAAATGGATTTAAGCAGCTTGCACACCTTCCCGCTGCTCCCACTGTCTACGAAGCCCTCTGGCTGAGTCATGTACACGCACTCTTCTAAATCACCATTTAGAAAGGCGGTCTTAACATCCATTTGCCAGATTTCGTAGTCATGAAAGGCAGTAATGGCAAGCATGATTCAGATGGATTTAAGCATAGCCACTGGAGAAAAGGTTTCGTCATAGTCCACACCTGGTCTTTGACGAAAACCCTTTGCTACAAGTCTAGCTTTGAAAGTCTCCACTTTCCCATCTACACCAAGTTTCTTCTTGAAGATCCACTTGCTCCCAATGGGTTTTACCCCTTCAGGAGCAACTTCCAAAGTCCATACTTTGTTGGTGTACATGGATTCCATCTCGGACCGCATAGCATCCAGCCATTTCACTGAGTCCCTACTCGTGATGGCCTGCTCGAAGCTAGTTGGGTCATCATCATCCATGATGCAATCCTCGCTCCCACCATCCATGAGAAAACCGTAGTATCTCTCAGGTTGGCGAGGAACCCTACTAGATCGGCGGAGTGGCTGAGGTTCATTGGGAGCTACTGAATCCTCTGGTTCCACTAAATCTTCTGTTGTGTTTTGTTCAGCTGGAACCTCTTCCAGTTCTACCTCAGAGCCACTAATCTCTTTTGCAAGAAATTCCTTTTCTAAAAAGGTGGCATGTTGAGCAACAAATACTCTTTGTTCCTCACTGTGGTAGAAGATATACCCTCGCGAATGTTTGGGATATCCAACAAATTTACACAAAACAGATCTTGCCTCGAGTTTGTCCGGTTTTTGTCTTTTGACATAGGCCGGGCAACCCCATATCTTTATAAAATTAAGATATGGTCTCTTCCCTTCCCATATCTCATATGGTGTGGTAGGCACAGATTTGGTGGGAACCCTGTTCAGTAGGTATGCTGCTGTTTCCAGTGCATATCCCCAGAAGGAAACAGGTAACTCAGCTACACTCATCATAGAGCGCACCATATCTAATAGGGTGCGGTTTCTCCGCTCCGATACACCGTTGTGCTGTGGTGTATATGGAGGAGTCAGCTGAGAGAGAATCCCATTCTCTTTTAGGAAGTCCAGGAATTCATTGCTTAAGTATTCTCCTCCTCGATCAGATCGAAGGATTTTAATACTTTTTCCGGTTTGGTTCTCAACTTCTTGTTTATATTCCCTAAATTTCTCAAAAGCTTCTGATTTGTGTTTCATCAGGAACACATACCCGAACCTAGAGAGATCGTCAGTGAATGTAATGAAGTATGAAGAACCATCCCTGGCATGTGTAGACATGGGACCGCATACATCACTATGTATCAGTCCCAAGAGTTCTGTAACTCTTTCTCCGTGTCCCGTAAACGGAGCTTTGGTCATCTTGCCTTTGAGACATGACTGGCAAGTGTCATAGGATGAAAATTTAAACGGATTTAAATATCCATCCTTATGCAACTTAGCCAGTCGTGTCGCATTGATGTGACCCAGTCTACAATGCCACAAGAAGGATTCGTTCAGTTTAGAACTCTTCCTCTTGTGTGTGTTTGTTATGCTCAGAACTGTTGATTGGTTTAGAACATAAATGCCATTGCACAACGTGCCTGATCCAACCAACTTTTGGTTACGGAAAATGTTCATAACATTATCTTGTAATACAAAATTATATCCTTCTTTACTTAGTAAAGAAACCGATATAATGTTGCATATCAGGTTCGGCATGTAATAGCATTCGTTCAGAACCAATGTATTACCAGTTGGTAATGTAAGGTGATATTCCCCGACAGTCTTAGCTGCAACAATTGCACCATTTCCGACTCTAATGTCTTTATCACCTTCTCCAAGTTCTCTACCTTTCCTAAGCCCATGTAACTGATTACATATATGGGATCCTGACCCGGTATCTAATACCCAGGACGTGGAGCAAATGGAGAAACAGTTCTCTGTAACGAACACACCCGAAGAAAATGCATCAACATGTACTTTCTTCATTCGGGTGGCATGGGAATCCTGGTATTCCCCTATTTCCTGTTCATTCCTATAACTCTTATAAGAATGAACGGAACCAACGTTCCCCAGCACAGTATAACATGCGGGTTCGGTCAATACATCCATATTATTATCTTGATTAAGGCATGAAATGGTCGCTACCTGGAGAGAGAGAGAAGAAAACACTTTAGCGTATGCTCGTGCAAGATCAGATTGGTTATTATCTTATCTAATCAGGATGGCTTCCACTGCTTTTTATCAAATCTTCCTCCAAACCCTAAAAGGAAAGACTAGCCGGGATTAATTACACACTACAGGTTCGCCAATCTTTCAGCCAGGCCAGTGTCGGTACTTTGAGGGAGGTCCCCCGTGCTTTCGCACGAACCTAATTAATGTAAACCTCGTTTTCCCAGAGGCGTAACCTCGTTAACACCTTTCTAGACACCTACTTGATCGGCTAATTGTAATGTGTAAAACTCTCCCAGGAGTAACTCTTACTCGCAGCGGGTATCGGGATCCAACTATCTCATAGAAGGTATGCAATCTCATTGCAAATTTCAACACTTGAAATTCCCGATAATATTTTGCCCCAAGCATCCTATGACCTTGACGGAGGTCAACAAACCACAGGGTGCAAGTCAAGTTCAACCCGTCATTTCTTGATTGAATCAAACCCACCCGCACGACCCTTGACGGAGGTCAACAAGGTCGTACGACTACCCTAATCCAATCTGCATCATATGCATAAGCAGACAAATACTAGTTAGCTACCGCACACTACGCCTTGACGGAGGTCAACAAACGTAGCACGAATACTAAGTAGGATCTATCTGAAATGATGGAGGGCTACGCCAGGTTTTTCTGAAAACCATGAGCGTAATGAACTTGATATCGTTGTAGAATCAAATGAAGTTTTAAAATGGAGTGATTTTGAGGCTTTTCTAGTTTTGCTAAAGGGGTCACTCTCGGTGAAGGGATCGTCGGCCCTTTCCTCGTCGAATGAGGTGCGGGATATATCATATATATTACTGTGCAAAGCAAAAACCCAAAAGCAGTCAAAAGCAAACCGAGTGTGTAGCATCTGCCAGTTATTGCTAAAGGAGTCACTCCCGGTGAAGGGATCTCGGTCCTTTCCTCATCGAATAAGGTGCAGGGTATATCATATATACCGCTATGCAAAGCAAGAACTGTAGCTACCTGTTTTGTTTTTAAAATTTGATTCTACAACATCTTAGGTTTCTTTTCTTTCATTAATCACATTAATGAAGTCCCATCATTTAAATACCTAAACATCACAGATAGATATGACGTACGCTTATGCCATCCGCATTCGCCTCGATGTCCCCTCATGCACCGTTAGGTTAGGTAACTAACGACAGAGCAGGGCAGGGCTAGTGCGGGTGCAAAACATAAGTAACGTCTATATAATATATCACATATACTATATACTATATCCATCACAGAGTCACAACACAGATATCGCAGCAGAATAAACATATGAAATATTGGATATACTAGGACGTCCGTGTTTTCAATACGAGCCAGAATAAAACACGGATTCCACGGTCGTGATGAATAGCCAATCCCACACCCCTAGACCCCTACGAGAGCGGCAAGCAACCCTGCCAATTCTAGGGTTAGGAGACCCGGACTCGACTCCTCGAGTTGGTCTCCCACTGGACCCCAGAACCCGGTTACTTGTGCTCCCCTCCTTGGGTCTATCCTAATGCGGAAAAGTAAATAATATACAAAGGGTGACAGCTTCCGCTACCTGGAAGTGCCCCAAATAAAAGAATATTACATACAAGTTTTTACATGAATGAAATTGAAAAACACTCATCTCACATAAAAACCCCCGGCTATTCGAATACGACGATCCAATATAACATATCCAGCAACACATAACATCACATGTCATCAACGTAAGTAAGTATGCATACCCCAATTGTCGTTGACGTATAGCAATGAAACCGGCGATATGAACATACTACACTTACGGTCACAGAAAAGAAAGTGTAAAACTACAACAATTGGAATCCGCAACCTCTTTAGACATCACATGCCTAACAGTTATAAACCTCGCATTTTAGTCCCATCATCGAAAACTCTTTTCGATATCTTGTGAAACTAAACCGCTAGATTTATAACATTCATTCAGTTATCTCATAACTGTTTGTGAATTCCAATTATTGTATCCATTTCCGGATAAATAGAATATATCAAACTTTCCGATCGAACATTCGAACACCCAAGTTTTCCCGACACCGATCAACACATGAAATAGGTTCAAAGACATTCACTTCATGCCTCAGTACCAACGGTCCAGCCGTAGAAGGGTCAAGCCAACGCCTCACATGTGGCACGCCGTACTGCCCCAAACCCGAAGGTTCAAAGGGCAGTTCAAGACGGTCACATAATCGAGTTAAGGTTTGTTGTCTTCTAGAGGGACCATCGCGTTACTTGCACTACTCAGAACGTCTTTTAACCACAGAAAAATCCAACACTTGGAATTATTCCGGCAGGGGAAAACTTGGGTATTTATATCCGGTCGAACTCTTTAACATATTCTACAGTTATCTGGAAAAACACTTAGACAAAGTTTGATATTCCGATCGAATCGTCAATTCCCAATATAACCCCAGAGCACTCAACCCTTAAATCAATTTAAAAATACCCAGAAAACTCACCAGAATTTATCAGGTATTACTGTGCAGTGAAACATGGCTGACGTCACTATATGGCCGCGGAACAGCGGCAGAAGCCATGCTTCTGCCGCGTTTCCGCGGCTCATGGAACTGTTCATGGGAAACGTTTAACACAGTAATTCTTAGAATTCTTTGGTGAATTTTTTAAGCATTTTTAATATCAAAAATTCCCAGATTTCAGAAAATTTCCAGAGAGCTCATGGGTATATGGGTTTCGGGTTCGTCCGGACTTCAAACTCTGTCTAGACTTCGCCTAAGGCTCTAGCTAGGCTCTGATACCACTGTAGGGTTCCTAGGCACACTATAGAGGTCTCACAAGGCATCAACCATGCCATTTTATAAAATTATGGTGCCGAGAAACCCTAGTTAACGGATCGTTGCTAGAATTCTAGGCGAAACTACAAACTAGTTAACACTTTAACTAAAGTTGAGATGCTACAACCTTTGTAGATCCGGATTTCCGCCTCCTTAGCTCCACGTGGTTATGCCCTCGCTGTCCATCATGAATCCTCGACTCGATCATCGGCTTCATCGGGAAAACAAGCGGAATAGGTCGTCGGCTTTGTGTCAAAGACGATCTACCTCGAGGCTTCGCAAGTTCAAACTCCGACTTCACAAACTTGTGAAACTTGTGAAGTAAACACCCAAAACAACTTGGCAAGAGGTAGAGGGTGAAGAAATAGGAGGTGGGTTCTCTTTAGAATTGGATTTATCTCACTTTAGCTCAAGTTGCCATTGATGCACCTTGAGCTTTTCTTGAAGAAGAAGATGGAGCTCAAGAAAAAATATGATAAGTGTTATGATAAAAATAAATTTAAATCAATACTTATCATATCTAAACCAAGGTTAAGTGTAGAGAATAAACTATGGTCATTTGGAGAGTTAGGGTTAAGCATGAGGACAAGGATGGTTGCATAAAGTCAAGGCTTCATGAAGTTTCAACATAAAACAAACTTAGCCACCATTCTTATCATAACTCATTTCTAAATAAATAATCAAATAAATAAATGATAAAGCAAAACCCTAATGACCCAATTAACCATGGTTTAATTCTATGCATTTAACCAAATGATCAAGTATCATCAAACATGATACAAAGATGTGCACTAAAGTATATCACATATACAACATGTACATCAAGTGAGAGTAATCCGTTTAAAGTGAACCAATACTAGTTAATGTAAACCAATATATCAAATATATATAATTATACATTAAATCATTAAATCAACACTTGATTCAATGATCCGGTTATATCGCATACAACCGACTAGTATCTAATGTATCGATTTATCGAATCAATGATTCGATAACTAGGTCATATCGAATATAACCAATCGAAACATATATCGCGAGAATGAAATGCGGTATCACATACACGCATTATTCTCGGTCCTGCACATATCTCATATGCGCTCCTATTTCATTTCGCTTGAGCCAGGAAACCTCTGTGTAGGACTCTAAAGACTCGTCAATACGCCGGTAGCAGATGATGATCATATCAAGCACCCACAAGCCGCAAGCGGTCTGCTAAACGTAACGGCCACCCGGGTATTGAGCGATCAGAAGATCGACGAGCTAGCCCGCTCACACTCCTGCGAATCCGACCAGTAACACTTACCGTACAGTCCGGTCTCTTCGTCTGATACGTCGCATATCAAGTCTAGGGGTGGTATACGTCAGACCCCAATAACCCGATAAGTCGTGCCGATGTGAGGCTCATAACGGGTCGAGAAACTACTGGTAACACTTACCAGCAAATCTCTGATCAGCCCTGGCCAGGGACTTCCCTGCTACGGCCAATCGAGCACTGCGCAACATCAACCCCCAATACCGGGAGAGACGAAACCCCTCCTATCGCTCATTGCCTCCATGTGACTCGGGACTGTGCCCAAAGACCACCGTTTTGCACGCCCTCATGGACGTGGTAAGGTGGAGATCAAAGCACAGTGGGAATCACACAAGACTCTATGACGATCTCGGGTCTACAGACTAACCTGTACAAGTGTCACCTGAGAACTGCCATCTGACGTGAGGTATAATACCATCTGGGAGTTCTCGGTGAGTCCGTCCAGTGTACCCAGTCTCCACTGAGCACCCGTATACCATCTCTAATGTCAAACACCAATGGATATGGGATCATCCATCGCCCATCACATGGGTCGAGAAGCGTATACGCTAGTCTACTCTGGTATATCGATGCCCCGTCTCGATACACCCACGACTAGGGACCTTGAAGGATGTACTTTATGGACTACCATGTCCCCACTAGTATGATCTGCATCATAGTCCAGGTAGTCAAGTACAAATCCTAAGGGCTTTACCAACATGTAACTATAAGACAGTATAAAGAGACTAGTGTACATGTTAAGATAAAGAGCAACCAGATAGCATACTATCATGTCGAGCAAGAAAGTCATCTCTATATATGTCCAAGCATCCAATATAATATACATCATCTGTACAATACTGGCCTCTAGGGCATACATACAACTAACAGGCCTCACGGTACCGGGCGACTGAAGGGTTGCGGTAGCGCCCCGGCCATCAAAACGCGGCCAATATGCGGAACAAAAATTTTCTAAATTGGCGCTACCGCTACCCGATTTATGGATCGACCTTAAACCCAAAACTAGCATGCTAACTAAGAGTTAGAATCGTTATACCGAGTTGATCCGTGTCCTTCGGTCTTCATTCTAAGCTCCTAGCGGCTCCTTGATGTGGTTTGGTCGCCGGTCTTCCTCCATCTCCGATGATCCACCCGAGGGAAACGGTGCAAGCTCCAATCTAGACGAACGAGATAACCGACGCTCCAAAGTCGCTATCTATGGAGAGTCGAGGTATAGTAGTGTGACACTATATTTTTCTCTCTACCCTTGAGCTCAAGAGAGCATCCATAGAAGATGAATGGAGGTGATGAAAAACTTGGCATGAACAACAATGAAAATGGCTAACTCTTTTGTGTGAATGAGAGTGAGAGAGAGCTAGTGTTGTAACCAATGAAAAATCAATCCCTCACCACTAAAAAGTGGCCGGCCCCTCATCTCTCCTCCACACAAAAATGTCATTTTCTTTTCCAATGTCATATTACAATAAACAAATCAAACCATACTCAAATTCCATGCTTTGACCCATGCCCAAAGTCATGTCACCTTTTCCACCTCATTAATAAAACAAATGAATTTCCATAAATGGAAAATCATATAAATGAGGTGGCATCTTCTAGAAGCTATTCCGTATAAAATACGGAATACTTCCCGGTACAAGTATCGAAATACATATACGCGTATTCGTACAAAAATACGAATAGCCAAGAGAGAAAATAAATAGCGAACAATAATACCAGAATACATATATATAAATACATATATAAATTATTAAATCAAAACCTGATTTAATAATACGGCTTAATCCTAAGCCGCTAGTATTTTCAATCTTCCGATTAAAGTCTGCGCAGCAAGTGCACATATTTAATCGGACACCTGTATGTACCAACATACGCCATGTACACCATATCGCCTGAACCGTGAAAACCCTCTGTGTGGGACTCTAAAGACTCGTCAATACGCTGGCAGTAGGTTTAACCACAAGCACGTCAGCGGTACTTGCTGTACGTAATGGCTCCTAGGTATTGAGCGAAAGGGAGGCCGACGAGCAAGCCCATCCTGAACCCCTACTGAGCCTGACAGTGACAATATCCGTACAGTTCGGTCTGTTCATCTAAGAGTATCGTATATCGAGTCTAGGGGGATGGATAAAGTCAGACTCCTAACAATGCGATATTTAGTGTCGGCATGATACCTATCACCTCCTAAGAAACTATCGATCCTGGATCGGTAATCCTTGTCTACCATGGCCATGGATTTATGGTGATGGCCACCCGTACACAATGCGACATCAACCCCCAATACCGGGAGAGACGAATCCCCGACGATTCAATCACTGCCTCCATATGGCTCGGGACTGTACCAAACTAAAACCTGTTTGCACGACTCCTTTGAGCCGAAGTAGGGTAGTAATCAAAGTACAGTGGGAACTCACACGAGACAAATGACGATCTCAGGTCGACAGACTAACCTGTACACATGTTACCTGGGAACTGCTATCTGACAATAGGTATAATACCAACTAGCAGGTTCCCGGCTTGTCCGTCCAGTGTACTCATAACCCAATGAGCACCTGCATACTATCTTAGGTGAACATACTAACACCAATGGCTTATGAGGCCTGGCCACCGTCCCTCGTCGGGGTCTCGATCAGTATACACTGTTAGGTCTACGTTACCTCTCCCGGTACTTTCGGGCTTGCGGAAACGGTAAAACAAAAATTTTCTAAACTTGGCAACATGGACCGTAAAAGCCGGATCTTTGCTAAACAAAAACACTAGCATCCTAACTAGAGATCTATCTACTCGGTTAGGGGTTATACCTCAACTTGAACTCCTTCTCTTCTTGTTGTTCTTCTCCTTGCTTGCTCCGAGGGTTGATCCGGACTTTGGTCACCTCCACGGCCTCCTTGAGTCGTAGACGATCCACCCGAGAGATGTGCACCGAGCTCCACCTCGAGCCGAGGTAACTAGGGCAAAGAGATTGCTAGTGTAGAAGCCCTAGGATGTGTAGAGAAGATGTATGGATGTGTTTGTCAAGTGAAATCCTTTTTCTCTCAACACATGAGACCAAAGAAAAAATCAAGAAGAGGAAGAAGGAGGAGCAACCATGGAAATGTTTCTCATTTCTTTTCTATGAGAGAGAATGAGAATGAGTAAATGAAAAACATCACCAAGAGAAAACACAACCATGGTTGCAATAATGCAAAAACAATATCATTACTAATCCCATCAAGATAAAGTTGATGGCTACAAATGACATGACCATTATCATAACAAAAAGAAAAAGAAAACCAAAGAATACTTTAGATCTTTCAAGAAGATCCTAGTCAACTTTGGTCAAATGGTCAACAAAGTCAAGATGATCAAATGGTCAATGTAATTAGCAATAACATAATTATGAATGAAAGGATTAGTAAATAATGTCCCCGGCTCATAATGGTTTTGACCAAACGAACTGTCAAAACCCTAATGAGTCCGCCTCAAAATGGTTTTGACCGAATCAACTGTCAAAACCCTAATGAGCCTGCCACATAACGGTTTTGGCCGAACCAACTGCCAAAACCCAAATGAGGCACCTCCTCCTTCATCGCTCCGGAAAAATGTGCATACACACCTGCATCCACATTCCGTAGAATGCGGATGCGCAGAAGACAAAACAAATCCAACCGTGCAATACTAGGATCCGGCTTAAACCAAAGCCCACTAGTATTGCCTGCCCGAACGCCACACGCACACAAGTGTACGTAAGTGATCGCAGCCCTGCCATAAAACCATACGGCCTCTACACGTTTCGCTCAGTGCAGGGAAACTCTCTTTGTGGGACTCTAAAGACTCGACACTACGCTGGCAGTGGGTTTAACCACAGACTGCAAGCGGCACTAGCTGTACGTAACGGTCCCCAGGTAGATGTCGATAAGAAGGCCGATGAGGTAAACCCATCCGAACTCCTACTGAGTCTATATGTGACAATCTCCGTACAGTCCGGTCTGTTCGTCTGATACATCGCATGGCGGGCCTAGGGGGGTGGTTAACGTCAGTCCCCTAATAGCAGTACAAGTCGTGTCAGAGTGAAGCCCAGAACACCCTGAGATAACACTGGAAACCTACCAGTATATCTCGCTTGCCCTGGCCAGGGACTACTCGTGTAATGGCTCTCCTAGACACAGCGCGATGTCAACCCCCAATACCGGGAGAGACGAATCCTGTCTAACCGTCACTGCCTCCAAGTGCTTCGGGACTGCACCCAACTACTACCTGTTTGCACGACTCAGTAGAGCCGTGGTAGGGTAGTAATCAAAGAACAGTGGGAACACACTCAAGGCGAAGTGACAGTGTCAAGTCAGCGGACTAAGCTGTACTTATGTCACCTGGGAACTGATAACTGACGATAGGTATAATACCAACTATCAGTTCCCGACGAGTCCTATCCAGTGTACTCGTAACCTAACGAGCACCCGCATACTATCTCAAGTACGACATACTGACGGCTGTAGGACAGACCGTCTCCCGTGCTGGGATGAGAAGCGCATACGCTAGTCTACTCCGGAGTATCGATGCCCTGTCTCGATAATCCTACGACTAGGGACATGTATAAGGATGTGCTTGTGGATTACCCAGCCCCCACGAATGTGATCGCCATCACAACGCCGGTAATCAAGCGAAGATCCTAAGGGCTCTACTAATGCGTATAGGTGATACAATAAAGAAACACACATACACACATTAAAGCAGAGACAAACCAAGTAGCATACTACTATATAGAGCAAGATTGTCTGTACAACTGTGAATATCCCAAGCTTCCATCAAGTAATATACATACTAGTATGATACAGTAATGGCCTCTAGGGCATATACACTAACAATCTCCCACTTGCACTAAGGCCATGTACTGGCGTATCGAAGACCTATCATCTCGATCAGCCGCTCGAACTGAGTCTAGGGTAAGGCCTTCGTGAATGGGTCCGCTGTGTTGTCCTTTGTGTCCACTCTCCGCACCTCGATCTCCTGGCGATCAATGATCTCCCTGATCAGGTGATACCGCCTTAAGATGTGCCTGGATTTCTGATGGGACCTTGGTTCCTTCGCTAAGCTATAGCCCCATTGTTATCGCAATACAAAGGTATTGGATCAACAATGGACGGAACCACCTGAAGTTCACTAATGAACTTCTTTATCCAGACCGCCTCTTTTGCGGCATCGCTTGCAGCAATGTATTCAGCCTCCATCGTCGAGTCTGCGACGGTATCCTGTTTGGAACTCCTCCAACATACCGCCCCTCCGTTGAGGGTAAACACAAAACCCGAGACAGACTTGCTATCATCTTTGTCACTCTGGAAGCTTGAATTGGTAAAGGACTCGTCCCGGAGGTCTCCATTACCGTAAACCAGGAACATCTCCTTAGTCCTTCTCAGGTACTTGAGAATGTTCTTCACTGCTGTCCAGTGGTCCTCACCTGGGTCTGACTGATGCCGGCTTACCACGCCCAACGCGTAAGCTACATCTGATCTTGTACATAGCATCGCATACATTATAGATCCTACCGCCGAAGCGTAGGGTATAGTGCTCATGCGAACCCTCTCCTCGTCAGTCTTGGGAGACATCTTCTTGGAGAGGGTAATTCCGTGCAATGCGGGTATGTTACCGCGCTTGGAATCCTCCATACTAAATCTCTTTAGTACGGTCTCTATGTACCTGGACTGCGAAAGTCCCAGTAGTCTCTTGGATCTATCTCTATAGATCTTGATCCCCAGAATGTACGAGGCATCATCTAGGTCCTTCATGGAGAACCGTTGTGACAAAAATAGCTTGACCGATTGTAGCATAGGAATGTCATTTCCTATCAAGAGAATGTCGTCCACGTACAAGACTAGGAATACGACAGTTCGTCCTATAATCTTCTTATAGACACAAGGTTCATCTTCGTTCTTGATGAAATCAAATTCCTTGATTGCCTCATCAAAACAGATGTTCCAGCTCCGCGATGCCTGCTTTAATTCATAAATGGATTTAAGCAACTTGCACACCTTCCCGCTGCTCCCACTGTCTACGAAACCTTCTGGTTGATCCATGTAAACGCACTCTTCCAAACAACCGTTTAGGAAAGCCGTTTTAACATCCATCTGCCAGATTTCATAGTCATGGAAGGCAGCAATGGCAAGTAAGATCCGAATGGATTTGAGCATAGCCACCGGAGAAAAAGTTTCATCATAGTCCAAACCAGGTCTTTGACGGAAACCTTTTGCAACGAGTCTAGCTTTATAGGTTTCCACCTGCCCATCTACACCAAGTTTCCTTTTATAGATCCATTTGCATCCAACGGGTTTTACCCTAGGTGGAGCAATATCCAAGGTCCACACTTTATTGGCGTACATGGACTCCATTTCGAATTGCATTGCTTCCTGCCACTTATCAGAGTCCCTACTGATAATGGCCTGCCTGAAACTGGTAGGGTCATCTTCTTCCAAGATGCAATCCTCTCGATCCCCGTCTATGAGAAAACCGTAGTATCTCTCGGGCGGATGAGAAATCCTACCAGATCTGCGGAGTGGCTGGGGTTCGTTTGGGGTTATTGAATCTTCTGGTTCTGTTAAATCCTCAGTTTGAGTTTGTGGATCAGATATTTCATCCAGTTCTACCGTGCTCCCACTTATTTCTTTTGCAAGAAATTGCCACTCTAAAAAGGTGGTGCAGCGAGCAACGAACACCTTCTTTTTCCTCAGTGTGGTAGAATAGATATCCCAGAGAATTTCTAGGATATCCCACAAACTTGCATAAAACTGACCGTGCCTCAAGCTTGTCCGGTTTTTGTACTTTTACATAGGCCGGACAACCCCATATCTTGATTCGTTCGAGATATGGTTTCTTACCACTCCATATTTCATATGGAGTCTTAGGCACAGATTTAGACGGAACCTGATTCAGTAAGTATGCCGCTGTACCTAGCACAAGTCCCCAGAATGAAAGAGGTAACTTAGCATGACTCATCATGGATCGAACCATATCCAATAGGGTACGATTCCTTCTCTCCGATACACCGTTGTGCTGTGGTGTATAAGGAGGAGTAAGCTGAGAGAGAATACCATTCTCTTTTAAGTAATCTCGGAATTCCGTGCTTAAGTACTCCCCTCCCCTATCAGACCGGAAGATCTTAATACTTTTGCCTGTCTGGTTCTCTACTTCGTTTCTGAATTCCTTGAATTTCTCAAAAGTTTCAGATTTGTGTTTCATCAGATACACATATCCGAACCTAGAAAGATCGTCAGTGAATGTGATGAAGTACGAGAACCCACCCCTTGCATGTATAGACATCAGACCACATACATCACTGTGTATGAGTCCCAAGAGCTCTGTTGCTCTTTCTCCATGTCCGGTGAACGGAGATTTGGTCATCTTCCCTTTGAGACAAGACTGACAAGTTTCATAAGATGAAAACTCGAACGTATTCAAGAGTCCATCTTTATGCAACTTACTCAGTCTTTTCTCTCCGATATGACCAAGTCTACAATGCCACAAGTAGGATTCATTCGTGTCTGAATTCTTCCTCTTGCGTGTGTTTTGTATATTGAGAACTGTATTCCGATTTAGAACGTAGATACCATTACACAGTGTACCCTCTGCAACCAGTACCTTATGAAGGTAAATGTTCATGATATTCTTGTCAAGAACAAAGTTATATCCCTCTTTATCGAGTAAAGAAACTGATATGATGTTGCAAACCATGGAGGGTACATAGTAGCAATCGTTCAAAATCATAGTCTTGCCATTTGGCAATACTAGGTGATATTCACCGACGGCTGCCGCATTAACTTGTGCTCCGTTCGCTACTCTGAGCGACATATCACCTGGTGCAACTTTCCTAATTTTTCTCAGTCCCTGCAATAAATTACAGATATGAGATCCTGATCCGGTATCAAGTACCCAGGAGGTAGGGCTGACCGTAAAACAGTTCTCAATTACAAGAACACCTGAAGTAGATGCAAAACCATGCATCTTCTTCAACTGGGTATCCTGGAAATCCATACAATCCCCTTTCCCTTTCTCACACTTATGACCGTTGTCACAAGTTAGAGCTGAACCAGCGTTCCCCAGCCCCGAATAAGAATTCGGATCGGTCAAGCGATACATTTTATTATCTTGATTAGGGCGTGAAATGGTTGCTACCTGGAGAGAGAGAAAAGAAACACTCAGCGGGCGCTCTTGCAAGATTATATTGGTTTATTAGTTCATCTAACCAGGATGTCTCCCACTGTTTCCTCAAATTCTTCTTAAAACCTTTTAAAAGAAGAACTAGTTGGGATTTCATTCACGTCACAATACTTGCTTAACTTTTCAGCCAGGCTAGTGTCGGTACTTCGAGGGGGGTTTTCCAACGCATTCGCGAAGTTCCTTAATTCAAGAACCTCTTTTCCCTGGGGGCGTAGCCCCGCTAACACCTTTCTAGACACCTACTAGGTTTATAGCATTGATCGTTAAGTGAAAGTAATCTCCCGAGAGTAAACCAACTCATCAGTGGGATCGGGATCCAACTGTCATTGTGTGATAACCTAGATGGAATCCACTCTAGCTACCACACTCCAGAAGGTATGCGAAATCTGCAAGTTTCAGTACTTTTGAAACTCTCGATGTGGTTTTTGCCCCTAACGGTTTATGACCTTGACAATGCCAACATATCATGAACCGCTAGTCAAGTTCGTCCCGTCATTATCTTGATTAACTTAGACCCACCCGCATAACTCTTGACAATGCCAACATAGCTATGCGACTGTCCTAAATAATCCGAAAATAAGGCTGCAAACAAGCAATACTTAGCTACCGATCACTACGCCTTGACAATGCCAAAATACGTAGCTCGAATACTAAGTAGTACTTGTAGGAAATGACGGAGGGCTACGGCTGGGTTTTTGGCGAAAAACCCGTTAACTTAATGAACTTGATACCGTTGAAGGAACATGGTTGCCTTTTTGAAAAATATAGTAGCGAAAACTTTTGCTAAAGAGGTCACTCCCTGTGAAGGGATCTCGGCTCTTTCCTCGTCGAGTGAGGTGCTGGGCATTCATAACCGAATACCGCGATGCAAAGCAAGAATAATCGACTATAGTGAAGTTATTACCCTGACGCAAACTTTTGTCCAAGGGGTCACTCCCGATGAGGGGATCTCGGCCCTTGCCTCGTCGATTGAGGTGCTGGGCATTCATAACCGAATACCGCGATGCAAAACAAAAATGAACGTCCTTGCAATAACAGCTTTTGAAAAACTTGTTCCAACAACGTCTTTTAGGTTTATTTTCTTGCATTAGTTCTTTTAATGCGTCCCATCATTTAAAACCTACCATTGCAGAAAACAATCAAAATATGACGTACGCTTATGCCATTCGCATTCGCCACTGGGCCCCGTCATCACCCGTTAGGTTACTTAACTAACGACAGAGCGGGGGCTGGGCTAGTGCGGCTGTAAAACATAAGCAACGTCTAAATAGTTATAATATATAGATATACAGCAATGATAGCCAATCCAGATCACAGATGAACACTTTGGATATACTAGGAACCCGCGATTCGTTCGAGCCTGCAACGAAAAGCGGATTACACGGTCGCGATGAATAGCCAATACCCCACCCAAGACCCTTACGGGTGCGGCAAACTACCCGCCAGTACCCAAAGCGAAGCAACCTCCCTCAACGACGTGAGTAGGCCACTCGGCACTTCGAGATACCCGGTAGTTTGTGCACCCCCTCCATGGGTCTATCCTAGGAGCAAAAACAGTAAAAAGAATTATACAATGACGGCTACAACCCCGACCCGGTTGTGCGGCCATACAAATAATATTACATCAATTTACAAATTTATTACATGAATGAAAGAAAAAGAAACACTCATCTCACATCCACCCCGGCTATTCATCCGCGACAATCCAACGAGTTCATATACACATACCATCAACAACACAGATCACAGATGTGTATAACCCCCACTAATCGGCGTATAGAGATTAGTAGACGTTCAATACACATATAACATTACAGATATAACCATTAGCCAAAGTCTACAGAACATCGACCAAAAATACGGACTTTTAAGCCCCAAAAACAAATTTTGCTTTCTGGAAAATCTGGGCAGAAAAGTCATATACCAAAAATCAAAAAATACCCAAATAAGAAAACTGCAAGAAAAATATTCCCCAACAGAGCCAACGCCGCCGCGGTTCCGCGGCATAAGCAAGCTTATGCCGCGGAAACGCGGCGATTTGGACGAGTTGGGGAATGAAATTTTTCCAGTGTTCTAGTAAAAGCCTGAGCCGATTTTTAGTGTATAAATTTTTAATTTTGGAACAGTTCTAAAATCGGCAGAAACTGAATTTTCCGGGGTAATTTTGCGGGTTTTCGTCCGGTCGATATTCTTAATACTTTGCTAACATGCTAGGGTGTGTTTAGTTAGGCTCTGATACCACTGTTAGGTCCACGTTATCTCTCCCGGTACTTTCGGGCTTGCGGAAACGGTAAAACAAAAATTTTCTAAACTTGGCATCATGGACCGTAAAAGCCGGATCTTTGCTAAACAAAAGCACTAGAGATCTATCTACTCGGTTAGGGGTTATACCTCAACTTGAACTCCTTCTCTTCTTGTTGTTCTTCTCCTTGCTTGCTCCGAGGGTTGATCCGGACTTTGATCACCTCCGCGGCCTCCTTGAGTCGTAGACGATCCACCCGAGAGATGTGCACCGAGCTCCACCTCGAGCCGAGGTAACTAGGGCAAAGAGATTGCTAGTCTAGAAGCCTTAGGATGTGTAGAGAAGATGTATGGATGTGTTTGTCAAGTGAAATCCTTTTTCTCTCAACATATGAGATCAAAGGAAAAATCAAGAGGAGGAAGAAGGAGGAGCAACCATGGAAATGTTTCTCATTTCTTTTCTATGAGAGAGAATGAGAATGAGCAAATGAAAAACATCACCAAGAGAAAACACAACCATGGTTGCAATAATGCAAAAACATTATCATTACTAATCCCATCAAGATAAAGTTGATGGCTACAAATGACATGACCATTATCATAACAAAAAGAAAAAGAATACTTTAGATCTTTCAAGAAGATCCTAGTCAACTTTGGTCAAATGGTCAACAAAGTCAAGATGATCAAATGGTCAATGTAATTAGCCATAACATAATTATCAATGAAAGGATTAGTAAATAATGTCCCCGGCTCATAACGGTTTTGACCAAACGAACTGTCAAAACCCTAATGAGTCCGCCTCAAAATGGTTTTGACCGAATCAACTGTTAAAACCCTAATGAGCCTGCCACATAACGGTTTTGGCCGAACCAACTGCCAAAACCCTAATGAGGCACCTCCTCCTTCATCGCTCCGGAAAAATGTGCATACACACCTGCATCCGCATTCCGTAGAATGCGGATGCGCAGAAGACAAAACAAATCCATCCGTGCAATACTAGGATCCGGCTTAAACCAAAGCCCACTAGTATTGCCTGCCCGAACGCCACACGCACACAAGTGTACGTAAGTGATCGCAGTCCTGCCGTAAAACCATACGGCCTCTACACGTTTCGCTCAGTGCAGGGAAACTCTCTGTGTGGGACTCTAAAGACTCGACACTACGCTGGCAGTGGGTTTAACCACAGACTGCAAGCGGCACTAGCTGTACGTAACGGTCCCTAGGTAGATGTCGATAAGAAGGCCGATGAGGTAAACCCATCCGAACTCCTACTGAGTCTGTATGTGACAATCTCCGTACAGTCCGGTCTGTTCGTCTGATACATCGCATGGCGGGCCTAGGGGGGCGGTGAACGTCAGTCCCCTAATAGCGGAACAAGTCGTGTCGGAGTGAAGCCCAGAACACCCTGAGATAACACTGGAAACCTACCAGTATATCTCGCTTGCCCTGGCCAGGGACTACTCGTGTAATGGCTCTCCTAGACACAGCGCGATGTCAACCCCCAATACCGGGAGAGACGAATCCTGTCTAACCGTCACTGCCTCCAAGTGCTTCGGGACTGCACCCAACTACTACCTGTTTGCACGACTCAGTAGAGCCGTGGTAGGGTAGTAATCAAAGAACAGTGGGAACACACTCAAGGCGAAGTGACAGTGTCAAGTCAGCGGACTAAACTGTACTCATGTCACCTGGGAACTGATAACTGACGATAGGTATAATACCAACCATCAGTTCCCGACGAGTCCTGTCCAGTGTACTCATAACCTAACGAGCACCCGTATACTATCTCAAGTACGACATACTGACGGCTGTGGGACAGACCGTCTCCCGTGCTGGGATGAGAAGCGCATACGCTAGTCTACTCTGGAGTATCGATGCCCTGTCTCGATAATCCCACGACTAGGGACGTGTATAAGGATGTGCTTGTGGATTACCCAGCCCCCACGAGTGTGATCGCCATCACAACGCAGGTAATCAAGCAAAGATCCTAAGGGCTCTACTAATGCGTATAGGTGATACAATAAAGAAACACACATACACACATTAAAGCAGAGACAAACCAAGTAGCATACTACTATATAGAGCAAGATTGTCTGTACAACTGTGAATATCCCAAGCTTCCATCAAGTAATATACATACTAGTATGATACAGTAATGGACTCTAGGGCATATACACTAACATACACTAGTCTACACTGGAGTATCGATGCCCGATCTCGATACTCCTACGACTAGGGACATTTAAGGATGTGTTTATAGACCCCATCTTCCGCATGTATGATCGCCATCACAATACTGGCAGTCAAGCAAGAATCCTATGGGCTCTATCAACATGTACATGATGATAAAGACAAACCAGATAGCATATTATCATCTTGAGTGTGACTGTTTTATCGGTACAGGTCCTGCCTCAATTATCATAATCACAAGTTCGCAACTATGATAATTGCCTTGAGGGCACTATAGCCAACAATCTCCCACTTGCACTTAAGGCCAATTATTGCGATGTCGTATACTCACAACCCGTGTGATACCGAACACCCAACTTCTCTACTAATCAGTTTCACAAAGCCCGTTTGCGAAAATGATTGCGTTCGAGAAATAGCCTCAGTGAGTGGATCCGCTCCAATGTTTCTTTCTGTATCTCTCTGTATCCCAACTTCGCGGAGAATGCTATCTCCCGAAATGAGCAATACCTATCTTAGAATTTGTCTAGATATCGGATGGGACCCAGTTCACAAATGAACTCCAAATCCAGTAAACATAGACTGTATCGTCTACTGAATTTAATCAGTATCCTGCGCCATGCCTTTCCTCAGTATTCGCTTGGACCACCCGTCCAACATACTGTCCCTCAAAAGAGGGAAAACTATAACTCTGACAGTCACTTTGTCATCCAGGTCACCTTGGAAGCTTGAAATGATAACCGTCTCCCGAAGGAGGCTGCCGTAATCATTTCCCAAGAACATTCACTTGTGTTCAATAACTTCTTCCCAATGTTTCTCCAAGATTGGATTAATATATCTTCTTATTGCATCTAGTGCAAAAGCAATATCTGGTGTGGTACTTGACATTTCATGATTAACTCAATTGCCTAAGCAAATGATATGTTAATCATGTAGATCCCTCTCCCCTTTAGTCTGTAAGACACTTTTAGAGAGGTTGACTCCATCACCTGCAGGTTCACCACCATGCTAGGAGTCGTCCATTCTAAAATATCTTTAGAATAATGTCAAAGTACCCAAATTGGGATACTTCCTAAATCTAGATCTAAAAATATAGATCTAGTAACCAGGAAACTTGATATTATTTCTATATCCTATGTGGAGAAAACAACTGTGTGACAACCAAAGTATAACCGATCGTAGTATAGGAATATCCCTTCCTATCAAGTGCATGTCATCCTAATACCTGGACATCACTTTGTACTACCTTCTTACCAGATCCATCTCCTATTCTGATGAGGTCAAAGCCTATGACTGTCACATCAAAATTAGATGATCTATTTCCGCTATACCTGCTTTAGTCTATAAATAGACATATGCTACTTGCCCACTATTCTTCCGCTGCTCCCACTGACTACAACAACCCTCTGGCAGAGTCATATACACGTGCACTTCTAAAACTAATTTAGAACGATGCTATACTCATCCTCCTGCCGGGTCTTATAGTCTAGAACAGCAGCAATGGCAAGTCTGGGTAAACAAGAACCTCCCTGTCACCATCTCTGAGAAGACCGAAGTACCTCTCGGGTGCCTGAGGTTACCCACCAAATCTGCGGAGTGGCTAATGGAACATCAAATCCAATTGAATCCTTAGATTCTATTAAATTTCCAGTAATCGTTTGTGGTTCTGGAATAACTTTCAGTTCTACCATACTCCCACTTTTGTTTTTCTGAAAAAATCCATTTTATTAAAGCTGCGGTGAGTCAAGAACAATATAAATATTGATCTTCCTGATGGTAGAAAGTTAACCCTCGTCAAAGCCCAGGATAACCCACAAACAACCATTACTGAAACGTGCCTTGAGTTTATCCGGATTCTGGTTTTAAGCATCAGCCGGACAACTCCTTATACCTTAACATCGTCAAGATATAAATTGATTCTATATATATTTGATATAGAAACAAAAGCACTAATTTAATTAGAACCAGATTCAAAATTATGCAGCTGTCTCCAGTGCATATCAACCAAATGGAATGAGGTCAATCAGCATTACTCAACTAGGAGTGCATCCATATATGAGTAAGCCGAAAGAGAAGCAAGTTCTCAAAACCATTACCATCAACGGAATACCAAACACAAGTATCTACATCTTCGAATACTTCGAAGAATCCCGATACTTCTAATAAATGGTTTTCTACTTTATTCTTATACCTATAACTTCTCAAAATCTGAACCTTGCATTTCAACGAAATACCTGTCTAAAATAAGAGAAGTCATGAGTAAACAGAATATAGTACGAGTACCAGTCCCATTGTCCTAATGGACACTGGACAACATACAATACTTTGTATAAGTCCCCTGAGTTCGATAACTCAAACCCTGTGCGTCGTAAGTTGAAAAAATTGTACTTTAGTTAAGAAGAGTTACACCGCTGTTGAATGCACCTTACCTTAATCACCAACTGATATAGGTAAATGTCATAGACACAATTTCAAAAATTTATATCTCACTTTATAAAATAAATGTACAGATATATCAGTTTGAAATTGGTGCATAACAACGGATATTCAAAACCAAATATTTGCCATCTGGCAAAATCCAGATGATTTCCTCAAATATCACCAATTCCAACGAATTTCGATATAAAGAGGATCTAATCACCCAATTCCCAATATCTTACTCCCACTCATCATCTGTAATAACATACAGATGTGAGAAACTGATCTGGTAAATACATACCCTGGAGTTAGATTCTTATTGGGAAAACAGTTTTCAATTAACATCGCACAGTAAAACCGAAACATGAAATGTTTCAAAAAGGGTTAACTAGTATTCCTAGTAACGCCTCTTCCATTATCCTGAATCATGACAGTAACCATATACTTGCCTGCCCTCACTGCAATCCCTTTATTATGTCTTTATTTATTACCTTCTGTATACCTTCTTTAGGCTAATTGGTTTTCTTCCTTCCCTACCCTTCGGCACCAGCCTAAGGTTTGGAAGAAGACTATCCAATAAGTGTAATAGGTGTACTCTCCTAATCCTAGGAGCCCTCGCAATCTGAGAGAAGGTGAAGAGAAAAGACATCTGAATAATCCTATTCTATTTCTCCTGAACCAGAATCCATTCTCGAAAATGTTCTTTCGAGTTCGTATGTAACTATACGATGGATTTATCCAATGGAAGTGGATATCCGTAGTGATACGGAGTGTCCTAATAGGAGTGGCAGGGGTATACCCGGTCTTTGTCGTGAATATTGGTGATCGCAATTTTTTTTGCCATTATTCTAATCCTTTTATATGTCTTTACTTATTACCTTCTGTACAACACAGTTAAGCTTGTTGGTTTTCTTCTTTCCCTACCGTTCGGCACCTGCCTATAGTTTGGAAGAAGACTATCCAATAAGCTCACTCCTAATCCTAGGAGTCCTCACAACCTGAGAGAAGGTAAAGAGAAAAGACAACCGAATAATCCTAGTCAATCTCTCCAGAACCAGAATCCATCCTCGAAAAAGTTCCTTCGAGTTCGTATGTAACTATACGATGGATTTATCCAATAGAAGTGAATGTTCGTAATAATATGGGGTGTTCTGGAGAAATGCAAAGGTGATATAGAAGTGGCAATGATATATGCGACACCGTGACATTCCAAAAGCCAAAGTGTTTTAAGAAGGTTCAGTCAACTTGGTTTCATGAGTTTTAGTCAAAGGTCGGGTCATAGTCGCAGCCAGAGAGAGAGAGAGAGAGAAAAGAAACACTTAGCGTGCACTCTAACCTAGATCAGAATGGTCAAACACTTTATCTAATCTTAGATGGCTCCCACTTTTTCCTCGAATTCTCCTCCAAATCCAAAAGGAGAATTAGTCCGAATTACCCGAGGAGTAATCCTACTCAACAGTGGGAATCGGGATCCAACTATCATCGCATGATAACCTGATAGAAGTCACTCAAGTCACCACACTCCAGAAGGTATGCGCATGCCTGGCAAGTTTCCTGTATGTTTGAAACTCCCGATGTGTGTTTTTACCCTTAGGACCCAAGTGACCTTGACTGAGCCAATATATCAAAAGATCCTAATCAAGTTCAACCCATCACTATCTTGATTGCATTTAGACCCACCCGCATGAGTCCTTGACTGAGTCAAAATGACCGTACGACTGTCCTAACCAATCGTATATCCATGCAACAGAAAAGCACTACATAGCTACCGAACACTACGCCTCGGCTAAGCACGACATACGTAGCACGAATACTAAGCAATACTCGCCTGAAATGACGGAGGGCTACGGCTGGTTTTTGGCGAAAAACCTTTAACGTAATGAACTTGATATCATTGAAGGAATCCAAGTGGTTTTATAAATTTATAGTGGCGAAAACTTTTGCTAAAGAGGTCACTCCCGGTGAAGGGATCTCGGCTCTTTCCCCGTCGAATGGGGTGCAGGATATCCCAAACTGAATACCACGATGCAAAGGAAAAATAATCGACTATAGTAAAGTTATTACGTTGACGCAAACTTTTTCCCAAGGGGTCACTCCCGATGAAGGGATCTCGGCCCTTGCCTCGTCGAATGAGGTGCAAGATATTCCAAAATGAATACCACGATGCAAAGCAAAAGAGAACGTCTGTAATGTCAGTTTTTAAAAACTTGGTTCCAACAACATCATATATAGGTTTGTTTTACCCTTGCATTGATAAGAATCTATGCAGTCCCATCAATTAATCACACCAGAAAAGAACGAAAATAAAATGTACGTATATGCCATCCGCATTCGCCACTGGGTCCCGTCATCATCCGTTAGGTTACTTAACTAACGACAGAGCGGGGACTGGGCTAGCGCGGGTGCAAAACATATAGAACATCTACTAGTATATATAAATATATATATAACATTCGTCCCAGGCATGATATAAAGCAACATCACAGAAACATCACAGAATGCAACACAGAATGGTGGATAATCTGGAGCCCCGGGTTTCACTTGAGCCGCAAGTGAGACCCGACGTTCCCTGTCGTGTGGATAGCCTGTGCAATGAAAACCTAGACCTCCTACGAGTGCGGCGAATAGCCCGCCAATTCTAGAGGAAGGTCCCCTCCGTCTCAACGCCTTGAGATGCGGACCCGTTGCCCTTTAGAATCCGGCTATTCGTGCACCCTACCGCGGGGTAATCCTAGTACAGAAAAGAAAATAATATACAAGGGTGACATCGACCTCAACCCGGTCGTGCCCCAAAAGAATAATATACAAACTGGCAGTGACGGCAGTCCACATGTCGGACGCTCGCTCCGCAATATCAAATGTACAAATAAAATAAAAATTGTACTAGCATTGCACCATAGCTATCCACCATGACGATCCAACCAACATCACAGCACAATACAGAATATCAACGTGAATGTCACGTTCGCAAACTCGTCTAAAAGAAGATATAGCAGTTAGACGGGTTTACCGATCAAATGGCGGTCGCAGATAGAAATGTATGTACTGTTAAACGCACACTTAAAATATCGATTGACTAAGTTCCAAATTGGCCCCAATAGCAAAACCAGCACTGCACAGAAAACTGGGACAACACGGAATATCACAAAAATCACAATTCCAAGTAAATGAGCTACATAAAAATTTTGGGCGCCCGTTGCCACTAAATAGCTGCGGAACTGCCGCCAATAGGGGATAAGTGTGGCGGATCAGCGGCGCTTTAGAGGAATCATGAGCCCAAACTTTCTGTGTACCCATAAAATTGCTTGCACGGATTTTTAAGCCTCTGGAAATAATTTTTTGACCACTTCTGAAAATCGACAGCAAACCCAAATATGAAATCGTGATTTTGGTAAATTCCTTGATCGAACTTTTAAGCACGTTTAAACAAGCTAGTAAGGTGTTTAAAGGGTGGCTTTGATACCATGAAGGGTTGCGGCAGCGCCCCGGCCATCAAAACGTGGCCAATATGCGGAACAAAAATTTTCTAAACTGGCGCTACCGCCACCCGATTTACGGATCGACCTTAAACCCTAAACTAGCATGCTAACTAAGAGTTAGAATCATTATACCGAGTTGATCCGTGTCCTTCAGTCTTCATTCCTGTTAGGTCCACGTTACCTCTCCCGGTACTTTCGGGGTTGCGGAAACGGTAAAACAAAATTTTTTCTAGACTTGGTAACATGGACCGTAAAAGCTGGATCTTTGCTAAACAACACTCTAGCATCCTAACTAGAGATTTATCTACTCGGTTAGGGGTTATACCTCAACTTGAACTCCTTCTCTTCTTATTGTTCTTCTCCTTGCTTGCTTCGAGGGTTGATCCGGACTTTGGTCACCTCCGCGGCCTCCTTGAGTCGAAGACGATCCACCCGAGAAATGTACACCGAGCTCCACCTCGAGCCAAGGTAACTAGGGCAAAGAGATTGCTAATCTAGAAGCCTTAGGTTGTGTAGAAGTGGTAGAGGGATGGTTTTGACTTTGTGGGATCTTTATCTCTCAACACATGAGATCAAAAGATGAATCAAGAGGAGGAAGAAGGAGGAGCTAGCAACCATGGTGCATTTCTTTTCTTCTCATCAAAAAACAAGAGAGAGAGTGAGAAAAGAATTATGAGCATAAGAAAATGAACCATGGTTCAATAATGCAAAAACAATATCATTACTAATCCCATCAAGATAAAGTTTGATGGCTACATTGAAATGACCATTATCATAATCAAAATAGAAAAAGAAAAAGAAAAGAAGAGTGTAGATCCCTCTTGAAAGTCAATGGTCAACACGGTCAACCGGTCAACAAAGTCAAGAGAGGTCATGGTGGTCAAATGGTCAATGCAATTAGCCATCATAAAATTATCACTAAAAGGATTAGTAAATGATGTCCGCGGCTCATAATGGTTTTGACCAAACGAACTGCCAAAACCCTAATGAGTCCGAATCAACTGTCAAAACCCTAATGAGCCTGCCACATAACGGTTTTGACCGAACCAACTGCCAAAACCCTGATGAGGCACCTCCTCCTTCATCGCTCCGTAAAACTGTGCATACACACCTGCATCCGCATTCCGTAGAATGCGGATGCGCAGAAGACAAAACAAATCCATCCGTGCAATACTAGGATCCGGCTTAAACCAAAGCTCACTAGTACTGCCTGCCCGAACACCACACGCACATAAGTGTACGTAAGTGATCGCAGCCCTGCCGTAAAACCATACGGTCTCTACACGTTTCGCTCAGTGCAAGGAAACTCTCTGTGTGGGACTCTAAAGACTCGACACTACGCTGGCAGTGGGTTTAACCACAGACCGCAAGCGGCACTAGCTGTACGTAACGGTCCCCACGTAAATGTCGATAAGAAGGTCGATGAGGTAAACCCATCCGAACTCCTACTGAGCCTGTATGTGACAATCTCCGTACAGTCCGGTCTGTTCGTCTGATACATCGCATGGCAGGCCTAGGGGGGAGGTAAACGTCAGTCCCCTAATAGAGGTACAAGTCGTGTCGGAGTGAAGCCCATTACACCCTGAGATAACACTGGAAAGCTACCAGTATATCTCGCTTGCCCTGGCCAGGGACTACTCATGTAATGGCTCTCCTAGACACAACGCGATGTCAACCCCCAATACCGGGAGAGACGAATCCTGTCTAATCGTCACTGCCTCCAAGTGCTTCGGGACTGCACCCAACTACTACCTGTTTGCACGACTCAGTAGAGCCGTGGTAGGGTAGTAATCAAAGAACAGTGGGAACACACTCGAGGTGAAGTGACAGTGTCAAGTCAGCGGACTAAGCTGTACTCATGTCACCTGGGAACTGATAACTGACGATAGGTATAATACCAACCATCAGTTCCCGACGAGTCCTGTCCAGTGTACTCGTAACCTAACGAGCACCCGCATACTATCTCAAGTACGACATACTGACGGCTGTGGGACAGACCGTCTCCCGTGCTGGGATAAGAAGCGCATACGCTAGTCTACTCCGGAGTATCGATGCCCTGTCTCGATAATCCCACGACTGGGGACATGTATAAGGATGTGCTTGTGGATTACCCAGCCCCCACGAGTGTGATCACCATCACAACGCCGGTAATCAAGCAAAGATCCTAAGGGCTCTACTAATGCGTATAGGTGATATAATAAAGAAACACACATGTACACATTAAAGCAGAGACAAACCAAGTAGCATACTACTATATTGAGCAAGATTGTCTATACAACTGTGAATATCCCAAGCTTCCATCAAGTAATATACATACTAGTATGATACAGTAATGGCCTCTACGGCATATACACTAACAATCTCCTACTTGCACTAAGGCCATGTACTGGCGTATCGAAGACCTATCATCTCGATCAGCCGCTCGAACTGAGTCTGGGGTAAGGCCTTCGTGAATGGATCCGCCGTGTTATCTTTTGTGTCCACTCTCCGCACCTAGATCTCTTGGCGATCAATGATCTCCCTGATCAGGTGATACCGCCTTAAGATGTGCCTGGATTTCTGATGGGACCTTGGTTCCTTCGCTAAAGCTATAGCCCCATTGTTATCGCAATACAAAGGTATTGGGTCAACAATGGACGGAACCACCTGAAGTTCACGAATGAACTTCTTCATCCAGACTGCCTCTTTTGCGGCATCGCTTGCAGCAATGTATTCAGCCTCCATCGTCGAGTCTGCGACGGTATCCTGTTTGGAACTCCTCCAACATACCGCCCCTCCGTTGAGGGTAAACACAAAACCCGAGACAGACTTGCTGTCATCTTTGTCACTCTGGAAGCTTGAATCGGTAAAGGACTCGACCCTGAGGTCTCTATTACCGTAAACCAAGAACATCTCCTTAGTCCTTCTCAGGTACTTGAGAATGTTCTTCACTGCTGTCCAGTAGTCCTCACCTGGTTCTGACTGATACCGGCTTACCGCGCTCAGCGCGTAAGCTACATCTGGTCTTGTACATAGCATCACATACATTATAGATCCGACCGCCGAAGCGTAGGGTATAGTGCTCATGCGAACCCTCTCCTCGTCAGTCTTAGGAGACATCTTCTTGGAGAGGGTAATTCCGTGCAATGCGGGTATGCTACCGCGCTTGGAATCCTCCATACTAAATCTCTTTAGTACGGTCTCTATGTACCTGGACTGCGAAAGTCCCAGTAGTCTCTTGGATCTATCTCTATAGATCTTGATCCCCAAAATGTACGAGGTATCACCCAGGTCCTTCATGGAGAACCGTTGTGACAAAAATAGCTTGACCGATTGTAGCATAGGAATGTCATTTCCTATCAAAAGAATGTCGTCCACGTACAAGACTAGGAATACGACAGTTCGTCCTACAATCTTCTTATAGACACAGGGTTCATCTTCGTTCTTGATGAAATCAAATTCCTTGATTGCCTCATCAAAACAGATGTTCCAGCTCCGCGAGGCCTACTTTAATCCATAAATGGATTTAAGCAACTTGCATACCTTCCCGCTGCTCCCACTGTCTATGAAACCTTCTGGCTGATCCATGTAAACGCACTCTTCCAAACAACCGTTTAGGAAAGCCGTTTTAACATCTATCTGCCAGATTTCATAGTCATGGAAGGCAGCAATGGCAAGTAGGATCCGAATGGATTTGAGCATAGCCACCGGAGAAAAAGTTTCGTCATAGTCCAAACCAGGTCTTTGACGAAAATCTTTTGCAACGAGTCTAGCCTTATAGGTTTCCACCTGCCCATCTACACCAAGTTTCCTTTTGTAGATCCATTTGCATCCAACGGGTTTTACCCCAGGTGGAGCAATATCCAAGGTCCATACTTTATTGGTGTACATGGACTCCATTTCGGATTGCATTGCTTCCTGCCACTTATCAGAGTCCCTACTGATAATGGCCTGCCTGAAACTGGTAGGGTCATCTTCTTCCAAGATGCAATCCTCTCGATCCCCGTCTATAAGAAAACCGTAGTATCTCTCGGGAGGACGAGAAATCCTACCAGATCTGCGGAGTGGCTGAGGTTCGTTGGTTGTAACTGAATCTAGCGGTTCCACCAAATCTTTTGTTAAAGCTTGTGTTTCTGAAATTTCATCCAGTTCTACCGTGCTGCCACTAATATTTTTAACAAGAAATTCTTTTTCTAAAAATGTGGCATTTCTTGAAACAATTATCGTCTGTTCCTCTACATGGTAGAATAGATACCCACTTGAATCTTTTGGGTATCCCACAAACTTACACAAAACTGCCCGTGCCTCAAGTTTGTCTGGGTTCTGCTTTTTGATATAAGCTAGGCAACCCCAAATCTTAATACGTTTAAGATACAAACTCTTACCACTCCATATTTCATACGGAGTCTTAGGCACAGATTTGGATGGAACTTGATTCAATAGATGTGCTGCAGTTTGAAGTGCATATCCCCAGAATGAAAGAGGCAACTCAGCACTACTCATCATGGAGCGAACCATATCCAATAGGGTACGATTCCTCCGCTCCGAAACACCGTTATGATGTGGTGTATAAGGAGGAGTAAGCTGAGAGAGAATGACATTCTCTTTTAAGTAATCTAGGAATTCCGTGCTTAAGTACTCCCCTCCCCTGTCAGACCGGAGGATCTTGATACTTTTGCCAGTCTGGTTCTCTACTTCGTTTCTAAATTCCTTGAATTTCTCAAAAGCTTCAGATTTGTGTTTCATAAGATACACATATCCGAACCTAGAGAGATCATCAGTGAATGTGATGAAGTACGAGAACCCACCCCTTGCATGTATAGACATCGGACCACATACATCACCGTGTATGAGTCCTAAGAGCTCTGCTGCCCTTTCTCCATGTCCGGTGAACGGAGATTTGGTCATCTTCCCTTTGAGACAAGACTGACAAGTTTCATAGGATGAAAACTCGAACGTATTCAAGAGTCCATCTTTATGCAACTTACTCAGTCTTTTCTCTCCGATATGACCAAGTCTACAATGCCACAAGTAGGATTCATTCGTATCTGAAATCTTCCTCTTGCGTGTGTTTTGTATATTGAGAACTGTATTCTGATTTAGAACGTAGATACCATTACACAGTGTACCCTCTGCAACCAGTACCTTATGAAGGTAAATGTTCATGATATTTCTATCAAGAACAAAGTTATATCCATCTTTATCGAGTAAAGAAACTGATATGATGTTGCAAACCATGGAGGGTACATAGTAGCAATCGTTCAAAATCATAGTCTTGCCATTTAGCAATACTAGGTGATATTCACCGACGGCTGCCGCATTAACTTGTGCTTCGTTCGCTACTCTGAGCGACTTATCACCCGGTGCAACTTTCCTACTTTTTCTCAGTCCCTATAATAAATTACAGATATGAGATCCTGATCCGGTATCAAGTACCCAGGAGGTAGGGCTGACCGTAAAACAGTTCTCAATTACAACAACACCTGAAGTAGATGCAAAACCATGCTTCTTCTTCAACTGGGTATCCTGGGAATCCATACAATCCCCTTTCCCTTGTTCATACTCATGACTGTTGTCACAAGTTAGAGCTGAACCAACGTTCCCCAGCCCCGAATAAGAATTCGGATCGGTCAAGCGATACATTTTATTATCTTGATTAGAGCGTGAAATGGTTGCTACCTGGAGAGAGAGAAAAGAAACACTTAGCGTGCGCTCTTGCAAGTTTAGATTGGTTTTTAATTTATCTAAATAGGATGGCTCCCACTGTCTCTCGAATCCCTCCTCAAACCATAAAGGAAGAATTAGTCGGGATCAATCTCACCGTACAATACTTGCTTAACCGTTCAGCCAGGCCAGTGTCGGTACTTCGAGGGAGGTTTTCCAACGCTTTCGCGAAGTTCCTTAATTAAGTAACCGCTTTTCCCTGTGGGCGTAGTCCCGCTAACACCTTTCTAGACACCTACTTGGTTTATAGCATTGATCGTTAAGCGAGAAAGTTCCCGAGGAGTAGCATATACTCACAGTAGGATCGGGATCCAAATATCATCGCGTGACAAAACTGAAGGAATCCTACCAGAATCATCACACTCCAAATGGTATGCAACACTAGCAAGTTTCAGTACTTTTGAAACTCCCGATGTGGGTTTTTCCCCTAGGACCCAAGTGACCTTGACACAGTCAACAAATCAAAGGGTCCTACTCAAGTTCAACCTGTCATTATCTTGATTGCATTAAACCCACCCGCATAACCCTTGACACAGTCAACAAGGTTACACGACTATCCTAACCAATCACATTGTATCCAGCAGATAAGCAATACTCAGCTACCGTTCACTGTGCCTTGACACAGTCAACAAACGCAGCACGAATACTAAGTATAACTTATAAGAAATGACGGAGGGCTACGGCTGGGTTTTGGCGAAAACCCGTTAACGTAATGAACTTGATATCGTTGAAGGAACGTGATACACTTTTGAAAATATAGTGGCGAAAAACTTTTGCTAAAGAGGTCACTCCCTGTGAAGGGATCTCGGCTCTTTCCTCGTCGAATGAGGTGCAGCATATTCCAAACTTAATACCTCGATGCAAAGCAAGAATTAATCGACTATAGTAAAGTTATTACCGTGACGCAAACTTTTGTCCAAGGGGTCACTCCCGATGAGGGGATCTCGGCCCTTGCCTCGTCGAATGAGGTGCTGGGCATTCATAACCGAATACCTCGATGCAAAACAAAAGTGAACGTCCTTGCAATAACAACTTTTTTTGAAAAATTGTTCCAACAACGTCTTTTAGGTTTATTTTCTTGCATTAGTTCTTTTAATGCGTCCCATCATTTAAATCCTACCATTGCAGAAAACAACCAAAATATGACGTACGCTTATGCCATTCGCATTCGCCACTGGGCCCCGTCATCACCCGTTAGGTTACTTAACTAACGACAGAGCGGGGGCTGGGCTAGCGCGGCTGAAAAACGTAAGCAACGCCTAAATAGTTATTATATATAGATATATAGCAATGATAGCCAATCCAGATCACAGATGAACACTTTGGATATACTAGGAACCCGCGATTCGTTCGAGCCTGCAACGAAAAGCGGATTACACGGTCGTGATGAATAGCCAATACCCCACCCAAGACCCCTATGGGTGCGGCAAACTACCCGCCAAGTACCCGAAGCGAAGCAACCTCCCTCAACGCCGTGAGTAGGCCACTCGGCACTTCGAGATACCCAGTAGTTTGTGCACCCCCTCCATGGGTCTATCCTAGGAGCAAAAACAGTAAAAAGAATTATACAATGACGGCTACAACCCCGACCCGGTTGTAGGGCCATACAAATAATATTACGTCAATTTACAAATTTATTACATGAATGAAAGAAAAAGAAACTCTCATCTCACATCCACCCCGGCTATTCATCCGCGACAATCCAACGAGTTCATATACACAAACCATCAACAACACAGATCACAGATATGTATAACCCCCACTAATCGACATATAGCGATTAGTAGACGTTCAATACACATATAACATTACAGATATAACCATTAGCCAAAGTCTACAGAACATCGACCAAAAATACGGATTTTTAAGCCCCAAAAACAAATTTTGCTTTCTGGAAAATCTGGGCAAAAAAGTCATATTGTAAAAATCCCAAAATACCCATATAAGAAAACTGCAGGAAAAAGATTCCCCAACTGAGCTAACTCGGCCGCGGAACCGCGGCGCTTTAGACGACTTGGGGAATCGAATTTCTCCAGTTTTCTAACAAAAGCCTGAGCCGATTTTTAGTGTATGATTTATTAATTTTGGAACAGTTCTAAAAATCAGCAGAAACTTCAAATTTCCGGGGTGTTTTGCGGTTTTTCGTCCGGTCGAAATTCTAAATACTTTGCTAACATGCTAGGGTGTGTTTAGTTAGGCTCTGATACCACTGTTAGGTCCACGTTACCTCTCCCGGTACTTTCGGGGTTGCGGAAACGGTAAAACAAAAATTTTTCTAGACTTGGTAACATGGACCGTAAAAGCCGGATCTTTTCTAAACAACACTCGAGCATCCTAACTAGAGATTTATCTACTCGGTTAGGGGTTATACCTCAACTTGAACTCCTTCTCTTCTTGTTGTTCTTCTCCTTGCTTGCTTCGAGGGTTGATCCGGACTTTGGTCACCTCCGCGGCCTCCTTGAGTCGAAGACGATCCACCCGAGAGATGTACACCGAGCTCCACCTCGAGCCGAGGTAACTAGGGCAAAGAGATTGCTAATCTAGAAGCCTTAGGTTGTGTAGAAGTGGTAGAGGGATGGTTTTGTCTTTATGGGATCTTTATCTCTCAACACATGAGATCAAAAGATGAATCAAGAGGAGGAAGAAGGAGGAGCTAGCAACCATGGTGCATTTCTTTTCTTCTCATCAAAAAACAAGAGAGAGTGAGAAAAGAATTATGAGCATAAGAAAATGAACCATGGTTCAATAATGCAAAAACAATATCATTACTAATCCCATCAAGATAAAGTTTGATGGATACATTGAAATGACCATTATCATAATCAAAATAGAAAAAGAAAAAGAAAAGAAGAGTGTAGATCCCTCTTGAAAGTCAATGGTCAACACGGTCAACCGGTCAACAAAGTCAAGAGAGGTCATGGTGGTCAAATGGTCAATGCAATTAGCCATCATAAAATTATCACTAAAAGGATTAGTAAATGATGTCCGCGGCTCATAATGGTTTTGACCAAACGAACTGCCAAAACCCTAATGAGTCCGAATCAACTGTCAAAACCCTAATGAGCCTGCCACATAACGGTTTTGACCGAACCAACTGCCAAAACCCTGATGAGGCACCTCCTCCTTCATCGCTCCGTAAAACTGTGCATACACACCTGCATCCGCATTCCGTAGAATGCGGATGCGCAGAAGACAAAACAAATCCATCCGTGCAATACTAGGATCCGGCTTAAACCAAAGCTCACTAGTACTGCCTGCCCGAACACCACACGCACATAAGTGTACGTAAGTGATCGCAGCCCTGCCGTAAAACCATACGGTCTCTACACGTTTCGCTCAGTGCAAGGAAACTCTCTGTGTGGGACTCTAAAGACTCGACACTACGCTGGCAGTGGGTTTAACCACAGACCGCAAGCGGCACTAGCTGTACGTAACGGTCCCCACGTAAATGTCGATAAGAAGGCCGATGAGGTAAACCAATCCGAACTCCTACTGAGCCTGTATGTGACAATCTCCGTACAGTCCGGTCTGTTCGTCTGATACATCGCATGGCAGGCCTAGGGGGGCGGTAAACGTCAGTCCCCTAATAGAGGTACAAGTCGTGTCGGAGTGAAGCCCATTACACCCTGAGATAACACTGGAAAGCTACCAGTATATCTCGCTTGCCCTGGCCAGGGACTACTCATGTAATGGCTCTCCTAGATACAACGCGATGTCAACCCCCAATACCGGGAGAGACGAATCCTGTCTAACCGTCACTGCCTCCAAGTGCTTCGGGACTGCACCCAACTACTACCTGTTTGCACGACTCAGTAGAGCCGTGGTAGGGTAGTAATCAAAGAATAGTGGGAACACACTCGAGGCGACGTGACAGTGTCAAGTCAGCGGACTAAGCTGTACTCATGTCACCTAGGAACTGATAATTGACGATAGGTATAATACCAACCATCAGTTCCCGACGAGTCCTGTCCAGTGTACTCGTAACCTAACGAGCACCCGCATACTATCTCAAGTACGACGTACTGACGGCTGTGGGACAGACCGTCTCCCGTGCTGGGATGAGAAGTGCATACGCTAGTCTACTCCGGAGTATCGATGCCCTGTCTCGATAATCCCACGACTAGGGACATGTATAAGGATGTGCTTGTGGATTACCCAGCCCCCACGAGTGTGATCGCCATCACAACGCCGGTAATCAAGCAAAGATCCTAAGGGCTCTACTAATGCGTATAAGTGATATAATAAAGAAACACACATGTACACATTAAAGCAGAGACAAACCAAGTAGCATACTACTATATTGAGCAAGATTGTCTATACAACTGTGAATATCCCAAGCTTCCATCAAGTAATATACCTACTAGTATGATACAGTAATGGCCTCTAGGGCATATACACTAACAATTCCAAGCTCCTAGCGGCTTCTTGATGTGGTTCGGTCGCCGGTCTTCCTCCATCTCCGATGATCCACCCGAAGGAAACGGCGCAAGCTCCAACCTTGACGAACGAGGTAACCGACGCTCCAAAGTCGCTAGCTATGGAAAATCGAGGTGTAGTAGTGTGTCACTATGTTTTTCTCTATACCCTTGAGCTCAAGAGAGCATCCATAGAAGATGAATGGAGGTGATGAAAAACTTGGCATGAACAACAATGAAAATGGCTAACTCTTTTGTGTGAATGAGAGTGAGAGAGAGCTAGTGTTGTAACCAATGAAAAATCAATCCCTCACCACTAAAAAGTGGCCGGCCCCTCATCTCTCCTCCACACAAAAATGCCATTTTCTTTTCCAATGTCATATTACAATAAACAAATCAAACCATACCCAAATTCCATGCTTTGACCCATGCCCAAAGTCACGTCACCTTTTCCACCTCATTAATAAAACAAATGAATTTCCATAAATGGAAAATCATATAAATGAGGTGGCATCTTCTAGAAGCTATTCCGTATAAAATACGGAATACTTCCCGGTACATATATCGAAATACATATACGCGTATTTGTACAAAAATACGAATAGCCAAGAGAGAAAATAAATAGCGAACAATAATACTAGAATACATATATATAAATACATATGTAAATTATTAAATCAAAACCTGATTTAATAATACGGCTTAATCCTAAGCCGCCAGTATTATCAACCGTCCGATTAAAGTCTGCGCAGCAAGTGCACATATTTAATCGAACACCTGTATGTTCCAACATACGCCATGTACACCATATCGCCTGAACCGTGAAAACCCTCTGTGTGGGACTCTAAATACTCGTCAATACGCTGGCAGTGGGTTTAACCACAAGCACGTCAGCGGCACTTGCTGTACGTAACGGCTATCCAGGTATTGAGCGAAAGGGAGGCTGACGAGCAAACTCATCCTGAACCCCTACTGAACATGACAGTGACAATATCCGTTTAGTCCGATCTATTCGTCTAAGAGTATCGGATATCGGGTCTAGGGGGGTGGATAAAGTCAGACCCCTAACAATGCGATATTTAGTGTCGGCATGATACCCATCACCACCTGAGAAACTATCGATCCTGGATCGGTAATCCTCGTCTATCATGGCCATGGATTTATGGCGATGGCCACCCGTACACAATGTCACATCAACCCCCAATACCGGGAGAGACGAATCCTCGACGATCCGATCACTGCCTCCATATGGCTCGGGACTATACCCAATTAAAACCTGTTTGCACGACTCCTTTGAGCCGTGGTAAGGTAGTAATCAAAGTACAGTGGGAACTCACACGTGACAAATGACGATCTCAGGTCGACAGACTAACCTGTACACATGTCGCCTTGGAACTGCTATCTGACAATAGGTATAATACCAACTAGCAGGTTCCCGGCGAGTCCGTCCAGTATACTCATAACCCAATGAGCACCTGCATACTATCTTAGGTGAACAAACTAACACCAATGGCTTGTGAGACCTGGCCACCGCCCCTCGTCGGGGTCTCGATCAGTATACACTAGTCTACACTGGAGTATCGATGCCCGATCTCGATACTCCTACGACTAGAGACATTTAAGGATGCGCTTATAGACCCCAGCTCCCACATGTATGATCGCCATCACAACACTGGCAGTCAAGCAAGAATCCTATGGGCTCTATCAACATTTACATGATGATAAAGACAAACCAGATAGCATACTATCATCTTGAGTGAGACTGTTTTATCGGTACAGGTCCTACCTCAATCATCATAATCATAAGTCTGCAACTATGATAATTTCCTTGAGGGCATTATAGCCAACAGCGACCTCTCGCTTCCCGGCCACCACTTCGCCCTCCAGGACGGTGACCCTCGCCATCACCACCTCTAGCTCCCGCTTGGAGCTCTCTTCCAGCGAGGCGAGCTGGCCCGCAGCCTTCATCGCCGAGGCTATCACCTCGGCCTCCATGCGTAAGGCGAGGGCAACATGCTGGAGAACCTAAAAGGCAGGAGAGAGATCAGAAAGACGAAGGAGGCACCAAATCTCACCAAAAAACCAAACACTTAACTGCACGGACTCCTGGACGATGGGCTCCAGCTGAGCCCTGAAGGTCCTCCCGGGGACTCTACCCCCGGCCGATGTCTCTATTTCATGCAGCAGGTTGTCCGCGACGGATAGCCCCGAAGGCACTACGAACTGGAGGCCCCCTTCTTCCACCATGATCGGCGAAGACGGGCTCCGGGAAGATCTCCTCTTGAGCGGCTCCGAGGGAGAGCCGATTTCCTCCTCTGAGGCCGGGTCCTCTAGAATCCGAGCCCGCTTCCGTCCCGACACTCTGCTGAGCCCCGGGGCGAGATCCGCCCCCGAATGCTCACGGGACGCGACCACCGGAGGAGAAAGGGTTGGAGATAGTGCCTTCAAAGTCAATTATTGGATCGCAGGTACGTGATTGCAATGATTGAGGCAGGACCTATACCGATATGACAGTCTTGCTCGAGATGATAGTATTCTATCTGGTTTGTCTTTATCATCGTATACATGCTTTAGTTCACTACTGCATGATGATAGAGCCCATAGGATTCTTGCTTGACTACCAGCAGTATGATGGCGATCATATACGTGGGAGCTGGGGTCTGTAAGCACATCCTTAAAGTGTCCCTAGTCGTGGGAGTTTCAAGAAAGGGCAGATACTCCAGAGTAGACTAGTGTATACAGTCGAGACCCCGACGAGGGGCGATGGCCGGTCTCACAAGCCATTGGTGTTAGTTGGTTCACCTAAGATGTATACAGGTGCTCATTGGGTTATGAGTACACCGGACAGGACTCGCCGGGAATCTGCTAGTTGGTATTATACCTAGCGTCAGATAGCAATTCCCTGGTGACATGTGTACAGGTTAGTTCATCGACCTGAAATCATCATTTGTCTCGTGTGAGTTCCCACTGTGCTTTGATTTCTACCCTACCACGGCTCAAAGGAGTCATGCAAACAGGTCTTTTTTGGGTACAGTTCCGAGCCACATGGAGGCAAGTGAGCGGATCGGCAGGGGATTCGTCTCTCCCGGTATTGGGGGTGAGATCGCGCTGTGTCTGGGAGAGCCATTACACAAAGCCCTCGGCCGAGGCAGGAGATTTACTGGTAGGTACTCCAGTAGTATCTCAGGGTGTTCTGGGCCACTCTCTGACACGACTTATACCGCTATTGGGGGTCTGACGTTACTAGCCCCCTAGGCAGATATGCGATACTCATAGATGAACGGACCGGACTGTATGTATATTGTCACTGTTAGGCTCAGTAGGGTTTATGGATTAGTTCGCTCATCAGCTTCCCTTCCAATCAATACATAGGCAACCGTTACGTACAGCTTGTATCTCTGACGTGCTAGAGGTTATACCCAGTGCCAGTGTATTGATGAGTCATTAGAGTCCCCCACAGACAGTTTCCCAAGTTCGGGCGAAACGTTGTAGAGGCCGTATGGTTTTATGGCAAGGTTCGGAAAATGCACGTGCGTTTTCGCACGTGTCATTTTTCGGGCAGATAATACTGGTCGGCTTTGGTTTAAGCCGGATCCGAGTATTATACTGTGTAGATATAATATCTTTGTCTCAGATGCATTTGTATTCGGTCGTAATACAAATGCGGGTATGTTTATACTGATACGGGGTTATCGTGAAATTCGTTTCAGGATCACTTTTGGAAGTTGTCAGTTTCCAGTTTTCTATCGCCCGTCTTTAACATTCGGTTAAAGACGGATTTATCTTTTCTTGAGTTGAGGGTGAGTCATGCTTCTAGAAGCTTCTAGAATGATGACTAGGATGGTGAGGTGGCTTATGACTCATTAGTTCATTAATTGTGCATTTAATGGATGATGACTAGGTTTATATGATTCATTGTTTACATTAATGGTATGCAAGGTGTCTAAATGACTCATTGTTCTCTTTATGGTTGTGGTCACCCTCTCCCTCCTCCCACACTCACCCCCTCCTCTATTTAGTGGCCGGCCCCTTGATAGAATTGTGATGATTGATTTGGGAAAAAGAAAGGGTTGTTAAAATGAGAAGAGAGAGATCTAGTTCATATATATTTTCATATCTCATTTCAATCCGTTCAAAAAGGCAACTTCCATAACCGTTCGTCCATAGCCTTGGACGTAACGAGACAAAGTGTTCTACTCATTCTCTACATCATCTTGGTCATCTCTTTTAGCAAACTTGACGATCGAGTTGCCTCGGTTCAGAGGCGGGAGCCCGTTTAAAGATCCGTCGACGTGGTGCCACCTGGACGAGAAGACTGGAGATTCAGGAGATCGGAGCAGCCGCAACAAAGCGTGGGATGATGGTTGAAGACCGAAGGACTCGGATCGTTCGGTATAACATTTCTACCCACTTTGTAGTTTGTTAGTTTAGCTTTAATGACAGATCCGGGTTATAGTACGCGATAGCGCCTGTTGTAAAAAGTTTTTGTTCCGCATTTGGCGTCTGTTAGACGGCCGGGGCGCTACCGTGGACTTACAGTGGTATCAGAGCCTCACCATTAAGCTATACTAACTTATGCTAACACGTTTAAAAGATCGATCGAACGGAATTTCCGAAATCGCAATTTTATGCACACTGAGTTTCTGTCGATTTTTCAAAGGTCCTAAAAATAATTTTGCATATCACAGAAAAGCGTGTAGGGTTTTCTAAGCGCACTGGAAAAATTTGGGCACGTGATCCCATAAGACCACCGCAGATCCGCGGTCAAACCTAGGGTATGACCGCGGAACCGCGGCGCTTTAGTGGGAACAGTGCACCAACTTTTTCCAGAGAGCTTCTTTGTGGAAATTGTGGGTTTTGGAATAGTTCTTTTGGGCCCAGATTTTGTTACTGTACAGTAGATGTACGTGGGGCCCACTTCGGGAAATTTGGTCAATCGAAATTTTAAATTTGTTACTATGCAGTATTTACATTATATCTCCGACCGGGAATGTCATTTGATCGGTAAACCGCGTCTGATTGCTATAGTTCTTTTAGACGGGTTTGCGAACGTGACATTCGCGTTGATGTTCCGTGTTGTGCTGTGATGTTGCGGATATGTCGTGGTGGATAGTAGGGTGCAATGATAGTGTTGTTTGGATTTATTTGTACATTTGATATTGCGGGGCGAGCGTCCAACATGTGGACTGCCGTCACTGCCTGTTTGTATATTATTCTTTTGGGGCACGACCGGGTAGAGGTCGATGTAGCCGTTGTACATATTTTTATTTCTGTACTAGGTTTATCCCGCGAAGGAGTGCACGGATAGCCGGGTTCTGGAGGGCAACGGGTCCGTATCTCATGGCTTTAAGAGGTAAAGGGACCTCACTCTAGAATTGGTAGACTATTCGCCGCACTCGTAGGGGGTATAGGTTGACCCAAGAAGGGGTGCTCAATTTACCGGATTCCGTGAAGTGCCGGGTGTTCCATTCACTATGTTGTGGGGGACTACTTCGGTTCAGGTTTTGGCGGGTAACTTGCCGCACCCGTAGGGTTCTAGGTTTCATTGCACAGGCTATCCACACGACCAGGGGAACGTCGGGTTTCAGCAGCGGCTCTGTGAAACTCGGGGATCCCAGATTATCTGTATTGTTCTGTGATGCTTATTACTTTTCTGTAATTTTGCATATTATCACGCCTGGAGCGATTATTGTATATTGGTATATATACTATTAGATGTTGTATATGTTTTACACCCGCGCTAGTCTAGCCCCCGCTCTGTCGTTAGTTAAGTAACCTAACGGGTGATGACGGGACCCAGTGGCGAATGCGGATGGCATATACGTACATTTTATTTTCGTTCTTTTCTGGTGTGATTAATTGATGGGACTGCATTGATTCTTATCAATGCAAGGATAAAACAAACCTATATTTGATGTTGTTGGAACAAATTTTAAAAGGTGTTATTACAAAGATGTTTCCTTTTGTTTTGCATAGTGATATTCAGTTAGAATATCCTGCACCTCATTCGACGAGGCAAGGGCCGAGATCCTTTCACCGGGAGTGACCCCTTAGGCGGAAGTTTACGTCAGGGTAATAACTTCAATTTAGTCGATTACAAGTTGCTTTGCATCGCGGTATTCAGTTGGAATATCCTGCACCTCATTCTACAAGGAAAGAGCCGAGATCCCTTCACCGGGAGTGACCTCTTTAGCAAAGGTTTTCGTCACTATATCTTTATAAAAATCTATCAGGTTCCTTCAACGAAATCAAGTTCATTACGTTAAAGGTTTTTCGCCAAAAACCAGCCGTAGCCCTTCGTCATTTCTTATGGATAGTCAGTAGTATTCAAGCTATGTTTGTTGGCCCTTAGTCAAGGCATAGTGTTTGGTAGCTACTGGGGTATTCATTTGGTTCATAGATAGATGTGTTGGTTTGGGACAGTCGTATTACTCTGTTGGCCCTTAGTCAAGAGTATGTACGGGTGGGTTCAAATTAACCAGGACAATGACGGGAAGAACTTGACATGTGACTTATGATTTGTTGGCCCTTAGTCAAGGTCATAAGAGCATGAGGCAAAAATTTACATCGGGAGTTTCAAACATACTAGAAACTTGCCAGGCATGCGCATACCTTCTGGAGTATGATAACTTGAGTGGCTTCCATCAAGTTATCATGCGATGATAGTTGGATCCCGATTCTTACTGATGAGTTGGTTTACTCTTCGGGTGATCCCGACTAATTCTTCTTTCAGGTTTGGAGGAGAATTTGAGATTACAGTGGGAGGTTTCCTGATTAGATAAAGTGATAACCATTCTGATCTAGGTTAGAGTGCACGCAGAGTGTTTCTTTTCTCTCTCTGTCTTTTGGCAGCGAGTTTTTGACCGACCCTAGACTATGACTCAGTGACCAAGTTGACCGAACCTTCTTATAATACCGGCTTTTGGATTGTCCGAGTTGCATAAGTCATTGCCGCTTTTTCTTTTACCCTTTGTATTTCTCAGAACACCCCGTATTACTACGGACATCCACTTCCATTGGATAGATCCATCGTATGGTTATATACGAACTCGAAGGGACTTCTTCGAGGATGGATCCAGGTTCAAGAGAAATAGAATTGGTTTATTCAGTTGTCTTTTATTATCACATTCTCTCAAGTTGCGAGGGCTCCTTAGTTTAGGAGAGTACACCAATTACGCTTATTGGATAGTCTTATTCCAAACCATAGGCAGGTGCCGAAAGGTAGGGAATGAAGAAAACCAATTAGCCTAAGTAGGGTGTGCAGAAGGTAATATGTAAAGACAAGATAAAGGGATTAGAAAGAGGGCAATGTAAATTGTGACTGTTATCATTCACGACCAAACCGCGTACTTCATCGCCACTTCTATTTCACCTTTAATAGAATAAGGTATTATTCAGTTGTCTTTTATCATCACCTTCTCTCAAGTTACGAGTACTCCTAGGATTAGGAGGGTACACCTATTATGCTTACTGGATAGTCTTCTTCCAAACCATAGGCTGGTGCTGAACGGTAGGGAAGGAAGAAAACCATTTAGCCTAACGAGGGTGTACAGAAGGTAACGACTAAAGACAAATAAAGGGATTTGGACAGATGGCAAAGAAATATACGGTTATAGTCATGAATTGGTTTATGGAAGAGGCATTACTAGGAATACCAGGATACCCCTACGAGACATTTTAATGTTTCAGTTTCACTGCGCATTGTTAAAAGAAAACTGTTTTCCCGATTAGATACTTACTCCAGGGTATGTATTTACCAGGTTTCATTCTCATATCTGTATGGTTTTTACAGATGATGAGTGGGAGTAAGTTATTGGGAATTAGGTGATCATCCTCATTATATCGGAATTAGTTGTAATTGGTGATATTTGAGGAAATCGCCTGGGTACAGTTTTCAACCTACGATACACAGGTTTTGAGTTATTCAACTCAGCGGACTTATACAGAGTATTGTATGTTGTCCAGTGTCCGTCAGGACAAAGGGACAGGTCCTCGTACTATGTTCTGTTTACTTGTAACTTCTCTAGGTTTTAGACAAGTGTTTCGTAGAAATACAATGTCTAAGTTTTGAGAAGTTGTGAGTATAAGAATAAAGTAGAGAACCAGGTATCGCAAGTATCGGGATTCTTCAAAGAGATTGAAGATGTAGATTCTTGTGATTGGTATTCAGATGATAGTAATGGTTTTGAGAAACTTGTTTCTTTTTCGGGTTACTCATAATTGGATGGATTCCTAAGTTGAGTAATGCTGATTAACCTCTCTCCATTAAGTAGATATGCACTGGAGACAGCTGCATGTTTTGAATCTGGTTACAATTAAATTAGTGTCTCTGTTTCTATATTGGATATAGAATGGTTCATATCTTAATGATGTTAAGGTAAGGGGAGTTGTCCGGCTTATGCTTAAAACCAGACACTGGATAACTCAAGGCACGTTTCTGTAATGGCAGTTTGTGGGTTGACCCGGGCTATGTCGAGGGTTGATTTTTCTACCATTTGGAAGATCAATAGTGATATTGTTCTTAACTCGCCACAGTTTTAGTAAAATGGATTTTTTCAGAAAACAGTAGTGGGAGTATGGTAGAACTGGAAGTTATTCTAGAACCGCAAACGATTACGGAAAATTTAATAGGACCTATATATTCAATCAGGTTGGACATTCCAATAACCACTCTGCAGATATGGTGGGTAACCTCAGACACCCGAGAGGTACTCCGGTAGCCTCAAGGACGGTGACAGGGAGGTTCTTGATTACCCAGACTTGACACTACTGTTGTTCCAGACTATGAGACCCGGCAAGAGGATAAGTATAGCGTCGTTCTAAACTAGCTTTAGAAGTGCACGTATATATTATTCTGCCAGAGGGTTGTTGTGGTCAGTGGGAGCAGCGGAAGCATAGTGGGCAAGTAGCTTATAACTATTTTTAGACTAAAGCAAATATAGTGGAGAAAGATCATCTAATTTTGGATGTAACAGCCATGGCTTTGACTTCATCAGAATAGGGGATGGATTTGTTAAAAAGGTAGTAGGGTGTGATGTCCTGGTATTTGGATGACATATGATTGAATGATTCTCGGTGTGTAGGTAGAAAATGTGTAGAAATCACAACCAAAAATTATTTGACCGCAATCAATAACGGTGTCGATTGTAGCGCATTAGCGAGTGCGGATCGTCCACAGGGAAAGTGTTAATTGTTCGTATTTCGAATTAGATGAGTCGAAAATTTAAAGAGAAGAAAAGAAAGAACAATTCATGATTTGTAAAATGAAGTTCAAGAATTAGAAAAATCTACTCTAAATCAAGAAACATTAAAATCAAGAATTGAGATGTGATGATTTCCAAATCAAATATCAAGAATCGAAGTGAGGCTCGTAGGAATCGATCGGATCATAGATGTGATGAAATCTATTGATTACGTATTCTTATCCATCGATAAATTGATACTAGATCGATGATGATCAACGAGAATTAGGGATTTCTTGTGAAACTAGGGTTTCATCATCTATCCCTTGTTCCTTCGTCGATATCATTCACATTCTAGCCTCTAGTAAATTCAAGAATCGATCGTGGATCCCAATTTCGAGCAATCATAATCAAGAAAGCATCGCAACGAAACTAGGTTGTCGATTCTTCAATTTACAAGAGTTTACAAAACTCGTAGGACTTAAGAATCGTTTCAAGATTTGTTACATCATCATTCTATTGATCGTCTCGACTCCTTTACGAGCGGAGTTTTACTCAAACATCACAACAATAACCACAATCACAAATTGAGATCGAATCATGATGCAAGAATTTAAATAAAGCAAGATTAAAGAATTTCACCTTTTATTTATCAACAATTCCGTTACAATTCACTCAAGAACTACAAGAGGAAATAACTCGATCGTCGATTTGGCTTCGCTTGTCTGCTTGAGTCGCGGATCGGCTTGGATCACTTGCTCGGTTGAAGATCGGCTCCGCTCCTAAAAGGTTGAAGGCTTCTCGCTTGATTTGGTACTCGGGATCTTGAATTTGGCTTTGGAATTTGAATTAGGGTTTACAAGTTGTGTCACTCAACTTGTATTGAATTTGGGGAGAGAGTGAAGACGAAGAAGAAGTCCCTTTGAACTTAGATCTAGCTTTCCTTTTATAAGTCATCCAAAACCCTAGATCTAGAATTCAAATTTTAAATTTCCCTCCAAAATGAACCACTTTTCCCTCCAAAATGAACAACTTTTCCCTCCAAAATGAACTACCTCATTTGAATTTTCCCTCCAAAATGAACTACCTCATTTGAATTTACCTCATTTGAATTTTCCCTCTAAAATTAACTACCTCATTTGAATTTTCCCTCCAAAATGAGGTTGTTAGAAGGAATCTTCTAGAAGAAGTTTGTTGGAGGGAATATTCTAGAATGAGGTTGTTACAAGGAGGCTTCTAGAAGAAGGTTGTTATAAGGAGGCTTCTAGAAGAAGGTTGTTATAAGGAGGCTTCTAGAAGAAGTTTGTTGGAGGGAATATTCTAGAATGAGGAATATTCTTGGGTAAGGTTGTTAGGCCGAGCCTTCTGGATGAAGCCACGTGGCATTCTGGAGTCTTCTGGAAGCCATTGGCGTTACAAAGACACGTGCAGGAATTCTGAAACCCTGATGACGTCATCAAGCCGCGGATCCGCGGCGGGAATGGCCTTTTGGTACTTGTTTGGGCTGACATTTGGGCCTTTTTCTGATATGTTGAATTTAATATTGTAAGTCCATATTGCGACCCCCGGTGCTTACGGGGAGGCGGAAACGGTATAAAAAACGAATTTTTATCGCAAGAGGCAACATGGACTAAACTTGGTCGGGATCGTTGTCTAAACTAAAACTAGCATTCTAGCTAAAAGGAGTTAGCTACTCGGATGAGGGTTATACCTAAACTTGAACTCCTTCTTCTTGAAATCTAGTAGAGGTTGATGGTTCTCTTTTGTCGCCTTCTTCCGTCGAAGATGGATCCACCTCGAGGGTTCGACCTTGGGCTCTTTCTCGGACTTGGAGTGAACTAGAATCTCCGGCTTGCTAATCCTTTGATCCTAGAGTGAGTAGAGAGTGACTAGGGTTTGCTTTTCTTTTTAAAGAGAAGGATTCTCAACTCATGAGAAGGTTTCTCTTTGCTAGAGGAAGAAGAAGATGAAGAGAGGAGAGAGAATGAGAATGATAGAATGAGCTATCTTTTTTTTCTTTCTTGCAACCATAATGCAAAAGAAAAGAATTATCTAATAATAATAATTGAAAATGAGAATAGTTGATGGCAATTTGGAATGACCACAACCATGCTTCATTTAAAAATGTAAGCATAAATCAAGGAAGACTTTTGAAGCATGATGGTGGTCAACTTTCAACCATGGTCAACAAGTCAACCATGGTCAACAAGTCAACAATATCAACCATAACAAAATTCTCATTTAATTACTATTATAAATAGATAATCCATAAATCCATTAGGGTTTGGAAAAAGATAACTGTCAACTGTGCATACGCACCCGTTCCGAAACCCTAATGAAATACCTCATCCTCCGCCTCAAGCAACTGTGCATACACACCTGCATTCTCGTTCCGAGGAACAAGAATACCAAGATATAAAAGCAACCCCAAATATATATACCAGTATCTGGCTCAAACCAGAGCCTGCCAGTATAATCCGTCCGGACTCCAAACGTGCACAAGTGCGCGGATGAGAACGAACCCTGTCGCAAAACCATGCGACCTCTACTCTGTTTTGCCCAGAGGCGAATACCCTCTGTGTGGGACTCTAAAGACTCGACACTACGCTGGCAGTGGGTTTAACCACAGACCGCAAGCGGCACTAGCTGTGCGTAACGGTCCCCAGGTAGATGCCGACAAGAAGGCTGACGAGGTGAAACCCCATCTGAACTCCTACTGAGTCTGAATGTGACATTCTCCGTACAGTCCGGTCTGTTCGTCTGATACATCGCATGGCGGGCCTAGGGGGTGGTAATCGTCAGTCCCCCAATAGCGGTACAAGTCGTGCCGGAGTGAAGCCCAAAACACCCTGAGATAACACTGGAAACCTACCAGTATATCTCGTTTGCCCTGGCCAGGGACTACTCGTGTAATGGCTCTCCTAGACACAGCGCGATGTCAACCCCCAATACCGGGGGAGACGAATCCTGTCTAACCGTCACTGCCTCCAAGTGCTTCGGGACTGCACCCAACCACCACCCGTTTGCACGACTCCTTTGAGCCGTGGTAGGGTAGTGATCAAAGTGCAGTGGGAACACACTTGAGGCGAAGTGCCAGTGTCAAGTCAGCGGACTAAGCTGTACTCATGTCACCTGGGAACTGATAACTGACGATAGGTATAATACCAACCTGTCAGTTCCCGACGAGTCCTGTCCAGTGTACTCGTAACCCAACGAGCACCCGTATACTATCTCCAGTACGACGTACTGATGGCTGTGGGACAGACCATCTCCCACACTGGGATGAGAAGCGCATACGCTAGTCTACTCCGGAGTATCGATGCCCTGTCTCGATAGTCCTGCGACTAGGGACCTGTATAAGGATGTGCTTATAGATTACCCAGCCCCCACTAGTGTGACTGCCATCACAACGCTGGTAATCAAGCAAAGATCCTAAGGGCTCCACTAATGCGTATAAGTGATATACTGAAATAAACACAAGTACACATTGAAGTAGAAACAAACCAAGTAGCATACTACTATTTTGAGCAAGATTGTATATACAAGGTGAATATCCCAAGCATCCATTAAGTAATATACAAACTAGTATGATACAGTAATGGCCTCTAGGGCATATACACTAACAATCTCCCACTTGTACTAAGGCCATGTACTGGCGTATCGAAGACCTATCATCTCGATCAGCCGCTCGAACTGAGTCTGGGGCAAGGCCTTGGTGAATGGATCTGCAGTGTTCTCTTCTGAAGCAACCCTCCGAACCTCGATCTCCTTGCGATCCACGATCTCCCTGATCAGGTGATACCGCCTCAAGATGTGCCTGGATCTCTGATGGGACCTGGGTTCCTTCGCTAAAGCTATAGCCCCGTTGTTGTCGCAATACAGAGGTATTGGGTCAACAATGGACGGAACCACCTGAAGTTCTTTCAAGAACTTCCTCATCCAGACAGCTTCTTTTGCGGCATCAGATGCAGCGATGTATTCCGCTTCCATCGTCGAGTCTGCAACGGTTTCCTGTTTGGAACTCTTCCAACACACCGCCCCTCCATTGAGGGTGAAGACAAAACCCGACATGGACTTGGAATCATCCTTGTCACTCTGGAAGCTGGAGTCAGCAAAGGCCTCGATCTGGAGGTCTTTTCCGCCATACACCAAGAACATCTCCTTAGTCCTCCTCAGGTACTTGAGAATGTTCTTTACTGCTATCCAGTGTTTCTCCCCAGGGTTAGACTGATACCGGCTTACCACACTCAGTGCATAAGCTACATCCGGTCTGGTACACAACATCGCATACATTATAGAGCCTACCGCAGAAGCGTAGGGTATAATAGACATGCGATCCCTCTCCAAATCAGTCTTGGGAGACATCTCTTTAGAGAGGGTGATCCCGTGACAAGCCGGTAGGTTACCGCGTTTGGAATCTTCCATACTGAATCTTTTCACTATGGTGTCGATGTACCTGGACTGAGAAAGTCCCAATATCCTCTTGGATCTATCACGATGGATCCGGATCCCCAGGATGTATGAGGCATCACCCAGGTCTTTCATGGAGAACCTTTGTGACAAGAACCCCTTGACAGATTGTAGCATAGGAATGTCATTTCCTATCAAGAGAATGTCATCCACGTATAAAACGAGGAATACTACAGTTCTCGCTACAAATCTACTATAGATGCATGGTTCATCTGGATTTTTGATAAAGCCAAATTCTTTGACTGTCTCATCAAAACAGATGTTCCAACTCCGCGATGCCTGCTTTAGTCCATAGATGGACTTAAGCAACTTGCACACCTTTCCGCTGCTCCCACTCTGAATGAAACCCTCTGGCTGATCCATATAGACACACTCCTCTAAATTTCCATTTAGAAAAGCTGTCTTTACGTCCATTTGCCAGATCTCATAATCGTGGAAGGCAGCAATGGCAAGAAGGATCCGAATGGATTTCAGCATGGCTACTGGAGAAAAGGTTTCGTCGTAGTCCAAGCCAGGTCTTTGACGAAAACCCTTTGCTACCAGCCTAGCTTTATAGGTCTCAACCTGTCCATCTACACCAATCTTCCTTTTGAAGATCCACTTGCATCCTACGGGTTTTACCCCGTCTGGAGCAATGTCCAACGTCCATACCTTGTTGGTGTACATGGACTCCATTTCGGTCCGCATTGCATCCAGCCATCTCACTGAGTCAACGCTCTGAACGGCCTGCTGGAAGCTAGTAGGCTCATCATAATCTATGATGCAATCCTCTCTATCCCCGTCTATGAGAAAACCGCAGTATCTCTCGGGCGGATGAGACTGCCTACTACTCCTGCGGAGCGGCGTAGGAATGTCCTGTTCTGTTGAACCCTCTGGTTCCACTAAGCTTTCAGTAATAGTCTGTGGTTCTGGAATTTCTTCCAGTTCTATTGTGTTCCCACTTATCTGGGTTTCTAAAAACTCAGTTTCCAAGAAGCGGGCATGCTGAGAAACAAAAACCTTTTGTTCCTCAGTGGAATAGAAAAGATACCCCCTGGAGTTCCTTGGGTATCCCACAAACTTACACTGTACTGAACGTGCCTCAAGCTTGTCCGCATGCTGCTTTTTTACAAAAGCTGGACATCCCCATACCTTGAGATAATTAAGACAGGGTTTCTTCCCAGTCCACATCTCATATGGGGTGGTGGGCACAGTCTTGGTAGGAGCCTTGTTCAAGAGATACGCAGCTGCTTCTAGTGCATATCCCCAGAATGATCGCGGTAACTCAGCGTTACTCATCATGGACCGCACCATATCCAATAGGGTGCGGTTCCGTCTCTCCGATACACCGTTATGTTGCGGGGTGTATGGAGGAGTAAGCTGAGAGAGAATTCCGTTCTCTTTTAAATAGTCCAGGAACTCGGCACTTAAGTATTCTCCACCTCGATCCGATCTTAGAATCTTAATACTTTTGCCGGTTTGTTTCTCTACTTCATTCTTATACTCCTGGAATTTTCCAAAAGCCTCGGACTTATGTTTCATTAAGAAGACATAACCGTACCTTGAGAAGTCATCCGTAAAAGTAATGAAGTAAGAATGTCCGCTTCGGGCATGTGTAGACATTGGACAGCACACGTCACTGTGTACGAGTCCTAAGAGCTCGCTCGCTCTTACTCCACGTCCAGTAAACGGAGTCTTTGTCATCTTTCCTTTGAGACAAGATTGACAAGTGGCATATGATTGATATTCGAACGCATTCAAATATCCTTCTGTATGCAACTTAGTCAACCTTCTCTCATTGATGTGACCCAATCTACAATGCCATAAGAAAGTCTGATTTATTTCTGGAGACTTTCTTTTGTGTGTATTCTGGACATTAAAAATCTGTGGTTGGTTTAACACGTATATACCATTACTCAATGTACCTGACCCAATCAATACTTGATTAAGGTGAATGTTTACAACATTACTTACAAACGCAAATTCATAACCTTCTTTAGAAACTAAAGATACAGAAATGATATTACAAGTTGCGTTGGGTACAAAAAAGCAATTACGCAAAACCAAAACATGTCCATCTGACATTCCCAGGTGATAGTCCCCCACGGCTTTAGCATCCATGCTAGCTCCGTTCGCAACTCTGAGGGTCATGTCACCTGCCTTCAAATCCCTACGGTTTCTCAACGCCTGCAAAGAATTACAGATATGAGATCCTGATCCGGTATCCAATACCCAGGAAGTAGAGTTTATTGAAAGACAGTTTTCAATAACATACACACCTGAAGCTGAAGCTGCAACCTGCTTCAATTCCTGTGTTCTGGCCTTCCAGGCCCTGCAATCATTCTTCCAGTGTCCTTTCTTATGACAAAAGAAGCATTCTTCCTTATCCACAAGCTTCCCCGCTATCTTTGTTGCTTTACCTTTTCCCTTCGTATCCACTTTACTAACACCGCCCCTTGGTTTGGCGGGGGCCTTCTTCTTCTTTCCCTTGGCTTTCGCCTTGGACCTAGAAGAAGATGATCCTCCTACAAACAAAGTGGATGTATCCCTACTTTTCTGTAGGGTGCCCTCTGCGCTCCTCAGCATGTTGAGGAGCTCTGATAGTTCAACCTCTTTTTCTTGTAGGTTGAAGTTCAGTATAAACTGGGCGTAAGTGGAAGGAAGGGACTGGAGAACTATATCCGTATATAGCTCACTCTCCAATGTGATCCCTAGGTCAGCGAGCTCCTCAATGTAGCCGATCATCTTTAGCACGTGCTCGGCTACTGATGATCCGACGGCCATCTTTGTCGAAAACAACTTTTTCGACGCTTCGTATCTTGCGATACGTGATTGCTCTCCATACAGTTCTTTTGTATGGAGCAATATGGACTCCATGTCCATATTCTCATGCCTCCTCTGATGTTCGTTGTCCATCGAGGCAAGCAGGAGGCACTTGGCCTTCGCGCTATCAATCTCCCAAGTCTTGCGGATTTCCTTATCCGCGACGCTGGAAGTTGGACCAGGGACAGGGGGAGCTTTGGTGGTAAGAAGATACCCCAGCTTGTCATAAGTGATTGCTATCTTGACATTCCTGAGCCAATCTTTGTAGTTTGGCCCTGTCAGTTTGTTTTTATCTAGGAGTAACTTAAGTCCAGTCATGTTGATTGGTCGCTGCAATTAGGAGAGAGAAGAAGAAACACTCAGCATGATGCTCTTGCAAGTTTAGAGTGGTTTTTAGTTTGTCTAAACAGGATGGCTCCCACTGTTTCTCGAATCCCTCCTCAAACCATAAAGGAAGAATTAGTCAGGATCAATCCCACCGTACAATACTTGCTTAACCGTTCAGCCAGGCCGGTGTCGGTACTTCGAGGGAGGTTTTCCAACGCTTTCGCGAAGTTCCTTAATTAAAGAACCTCTTTTCCCTGGGGGCGTAACCCCGCTAACACCTTTCTAGGCACCTACTAGGTTTATAGCATTGATCGTTAAGTGAGAAATTTCCCGAGGAGTAGCATATACTCACAGTAGGATCGGGATCCAAATATCATCGCGTGACGAAACTGAAGGAATCCTACCAGAATCGCCACACTCCAAATGGTATGCAAATCTAGCAAGTTTCAGTACTTATGAAACTCCCGATGTGGATTTTTGCCCCATGCTCTTATGACCTTGACGAAGGTCAACAAATCATAAGTCACATGTCAAGTTCTGCCCGTCATTATCCAGGTTAATTTGAATCCACCCGTATATACCCTTGACGAAGGTCAACAAGGTAATGCGAGTGTCCCAAACCAACGCATCTATCTATGCTACATATGAACACCCAATAGCTACCAATCACTATGCCTTGACGAAGGTCAACAAACACAGCTTGAATACTATTGAATATTCATACGAAACGACGGAGGGCTACGAATGGTTTTGGCAAAACCGTGAACGTAGTGAACTTGATTTGGTCGATGGAACGAGATAGCTTTTAAAAGGAGTGGCTCAAGCTCCGCATTTAAAAGTTATTTTTGAAAAGAACCGAGTGGTTTTTCGAAAGTGTTCCAACGACTTTAACTTGGTTTATTATCTTGCATTAGTTCTTTTAATGCGTGATATTCTTGCATTAGTACTTTTAATGCGTCCCATCATTTAATCCTACCATTGCAGAAAACAACCAAAATATGACGTACGCTTATGCCATTCGCATTCGCCACGGGGCCCCGTCATTACCCGTTAGGTTACTTAACTAACGACAGAGCGGGGGCTGGGCTAGCGCGTCTGTAAAACATAAGCAACGCCTAAATAGAAAGCAATGATAGACATTTCAGATCACAGATAAATACATTGGATATACTAGCAATCTGTAATTTGTACGAGCCTGTAACAAAAACAGATAACACGGTCGCGGTGAATAGCAAATACCCCACCCAAGACCCCTACGGGTGCGGCAAACTACCTGCCAAGTCCTCGGTAGTTTGTGCACCCCTCCATGGGTCTATCCTAGGAGCAAAAACAGTAAAAAGAATTATACAATGACGGCTACAACCCCGACCCGGTTGTGCGGCCAAACAAATAATATAATTACATCAATTTACATTTACAATGAATTGCAAGAAAAGAAAACTCTCGTCTCACAACCCCCCGGCTATTCACCCGCGACAATCCAACATATTTATATACACATTCCAGCACATTACAGATCATGTATAACCCCGACTAATCGTCTTATAGCGATTAGCCGACGTTCAATACATGCAAACATCACAGATATAACCAACATAGCCAAAGTGCAGTGAAGTTCGGAAAAAAATACGGAATTATAGGACCCCAAAAGTGAATTTCAGTTCTGGAAAATCTGGGTGCATATAATATATCTTAAAAATCCCAAAACCAACACAGAAGAACACTGCACGAAAAACGATGCAAAGATGACACCAACTTGCGGCGGTTCCGCGGCCTGATGAACAGGTGAGGCCGCGGAAGGGCGGCGCTTTGGAGGAATAATGCTATCGTTTTTGGTGGGTGTTCTTACAAAACCCTGAGACGATTTTTAGAGTATAAATTTTTTCATTTTGAGCCAAAAAAATTTCAACAGAAACTCAGGTTTTGTAATTTATCCGGTTTTGTGATTTTTTCGTTTCCGAACTTCGTTACACTTCACTACCAAGCTAGTTTAAGTTTAGTTAGTCTCTGATACCACTGTAAGTCCATATTGCGACCCCCGGTGCTTACGGGGAGGCGGAAACGGTATAAAAAACGAATTTTTATCGCAAGAGGCAACATGGACTAAACTTGGTCGGGATCGTTGTCTAAACTAAAACTAGCATTCTAGCTAAAAGGAGTTAGCTACTCGGATGAGGGTTATACCTAAACTTGAACTCCTTCTTCTTGAAATCTAGTAGAGGTTGATGGTTCTCTTTTGTCGCCTTCTTCCGTCGAAGATGGATCCACCTCGAGGGTTCGACCTTGGGCTCTTTCTCGGACTTGGAGTGAACTAGAATCTCCGGCTTGCTAATCCTTTGATCCTAGAGTGAGTAGAGAGTGACTAGGGTTTGCTTTTCTTTTTAAAGAGAAGGATTCTCAACTCATGAGAAGGTTTCTCTTTGCTAGAGGAAGAAGAAGATGAAGAGAGGAGAGAGAATGAGAATGATAGAATGAGCTATCTTTTTTTTCTTTCTTGCAACCATAATGCAAAAGAAAAGAATTATCTAATAATAATAATTGAAAATGAGAATAGTTGATGGCAATTTGGAATGACCACAACCATGCTTCATTTAAAAATGTAAGCATAAATCAAGGAAGACTTTTGAAGCATGATGGTGGTCAACTTTCAACCATGGTCAACAAGTCAACCATGGTCAACAAGTCAACAATATCAACCATAACAAAATTCTCATTTAATTACTATTATAAATAGATAATCCATAAATCCATTAGGGTTTGGAAAAAGATAACTGTCAACTGTGCATACGCACCCGTTCCGAAACCCTAATGAAATACCTCATCCTCCGCCTCAAGCAACTGTGCATACACACCTGCATTCTCGTTCCGAGGAACAAGAATACCAAGATATAAAAGCAACCCCAAATATATATACCAGTATCTGGCTCAAACCAGAGCCTGCCAGTATAATCCGTCCGGACTCCAAACGTGCACAAGTGCGCGGATGAGAACGAACCCTGTCGCAAAACCATGCGACCTCTACTCTGTTTTGCCCAGAGGCGAATACCCTCTGTATGGGACTCTAAAGACTCGACACTACGCTGGCAGTGGGTTTAACCACAGACCGCAAGCGGCACTAGCTGTGCGTAACGGTCCCCAGGTAGATGCCGACAAGAAGGCTGACGAGGTGAAACCCCATCTGAACTCCTACTGAGTCTGAATGTGACATTCTCCGTACAGTCCGGTCTGTTCGTCTGATACATCGCATGGCGGGCCTAGGGGGTGGTAATCGTCAGTCCCCCAATAGCGGTACAAGTCGTGCCGGAGTGAAGCCCAAAACACCCTGAGATAACACTGGAAACCTACCAGTATATCTCGTTTGCCCTGGCCAGGGACTACTCGTGTAATGGCTCTCCTAGACACAGCGCGATGTCAACCCCCAATACCGGGGGAGACGAATCCTGTCTAACCGTCACTGCCTCCAAGTGCTTCGGGACTGCACCCAACCACCACCCGTTTGCACGACTCCTTTGAGCCGTGGTAGGGTAGTGATCAAAGTGCAGTGGGAACACACTTGAGGCGAAGTGCCAGTGTCAAGTCAGCGGACTAAGCTGTACTCATGTCATCTGGGAACTGATAACTGACGATAGGTATAATACCAACCTGTCAGTTCCCGACGAGTCCTGTCCAGTGTACTCGTAACCCAACGAGCACCCGTATACTATCTCCAGTACGACGTACTGATGGCTGTGGGACAGACCATCTCCCACACTGGGATGAGAAGCGCATACGCTAGTCTACTCCGGAGTATCGATGCCCTGTCTCGATAGTCCTGCGACTAGGGACCTGTATAAGGATGTGCTTATAGATTACCCAGCCCCCACTAGTGTGACTGCCATCACAACGCTGGTAATCAAGCAAAGATCCTAAGGGCTCCACTAATGCGTATAAGTGATATACTGAAATAAACACAAGTACACATTGAAGTAGAAACAAACCAAGTAGCATACTACTATTTTGAGCAAGATTGTATATACAAGGTGAATATCCCAAGCATCCATTAAGTAATATACAAACTAGTATGATACAGTAATGGCCTCTAGGGCATATACACTAACAAATATTTCCCTCTAGATTGCTACCAGCTCTCAAGTCTTTGAGTTGGCGTAATTTTTGATCAGCACTATGACAATTTTGGCCTTTCTTCTGGAATTTCCTGCACAGACTCTAAAACAAGTGTTGCGCAATACAAGGATGATGCGATGCCATGATAAACAGTCAATTTTCCTTAAAGTGCTGGTTTTAAAGTCTAACACATGCAATCTGGTATTTCAGAGATGTTTTGCTAATATGTGCAATATGAATACCGAACACTTCTAGATGAGTGCAAATGATAGGGAAATTGCCGTGTTAAAAATACATTATTTTCGACTGATCAACATACACAGAGTAGGAAGTAAAATTCTTATACTACGATCGGTTGTACTTTGGTCGTCACACAGTTGTTTCTCCACAAAGGATATGGATATAATATCGGACATTCTGGTTTCTAGATCTATGGTTTTAGATCAAGATTTGGATAGTTTCCCAATGTGGGTACTTTGACAGTATTCTAATAGTATTTTAGAATAGATGACTCTTGGCATGGTGGTGTACCTGCAGGTGATGGAGTCACCCTCTCTAAAGGTGTCTTAGAGACTAAAGGAGAGAGGGATGTGCATGATTGGCAGATCACTTGCTTAGGCAATTGAGTCAATCATGAGATGTCAAGTACCACACCAAATGTTGTTTTTGCATTAGATGCGATAAGTTTATATTAATCCAATCCTGGAGAAACATAAGGAAGCAGTTTTAGAACATAAGTGCATGTTCTACGGATTTGATGACGGCAGCCTCCTTCGGGAGACAGCTATCATTCCAGGCTTCAAAGGTGACATGGATGACAGAGTGATTGTCAAAGTTATAGTTTTTTCCTCTGACGAGGGACAGTATTATGGACAGGTAGTCCAAGAGGATACTGTGGGAGGCATGGTGCTGGATACTGATTAGGTTCAGTTATCTATACAGTCTAAGAAGTTTGGATTTGGAGTTCATTTATGAACTAGGTCCCATCAGATATCCAGACATATTCTAAGACAGGTATTACTCGATTCGTGTTAGTTATATGTATGCCCTAGAGGCCATTACTGTACATATGATGTATATTGTAATGGATGCTTGGACATATATAGGGAGGACTTTCTTGCTCGACATGATAGTATGCTATCTGGTTGTACTTTATCTTAACATGTACTCTGATTTTCTCTATGTTACATGTTGATAAAGCCCTTAGGATATGTACTCGACTACTGGGACTATGATGAGATCATACTAGTGGGGCCACGGTAGTCGACGAGTACATCCTATAACTGTTCCTAGTCGAGGGTGTATCGAGACAGGGCATCGATACACCAGAGTAGACTAGCGTATACGCATCTTGACCCATATGATGGGCGATGGATGATCCCATATCCATCGGTGTTTGACATCAAGGATGGTATACGGGTGCTCAGTGGAGACTGGGTACACTGGACGGACTCGCCGAGAACTCTCAGATGGTATTATACCTTACGTCAGATGGCAGTTCTCCGGTGACACTGGTACAGAGTAGTTTGTTGACCCGAGATCGTCATAGAGTCTTGTGTGATTCCCACTGTGCTTTGATTTCCATCATACCACATCCAAGTGGGCGTGCAAAAAGGTGGCTTTTGGGTACAGTCCCGAATCACATGGAGGCAATGAGCGATAGGAGGGGATTCGTCTCTCCCGGTATAGGGAGTTGATGTTGTGCTGTGTTCGATTGGCTATAACCGGAAATCCCTGGCCAGGGTTGCTGAGATTTACTGGTAAGTGTTATCAGTAGTTTCTCGAACTGTTATAGACCTCATATCGACACGACTTATCGAGCTACTGGGGTCTGACGTTTACCACCCCTAGGCGAGATATGCAACATATCAGACGACGAGACCGGACTGTACGGGAGTGTTACTCTTTGGATTCACAGGAGAATGTACAGGCTTGCTTGTTGATATTCTGAGCACTCAATACCTGGGTGGCTGTTACGTTTAGCTGACCGATTGCAGCTTGTGGGTGTTTGATATGATCATCACCTACTGCCGGCGTATTGACGATTCTTTAGAGTCCTACACAGAGGTTTCTTGACTCAGGCAAAACAGAGTAGGAGCACATATGTGATATGTGCGGGACCGAGGATAATGCGGTATGTAATACCGTATTGGATTCTCGCGATATGAGATATCCGCCGGGTATATGTGATATAGCCGGGTCATCGTATTAGTCGGTTATTTGTGAAATAGTCGGATTATCGGATCAAGTGTTGATTCGATAATTTAATGTATAATAATATATATGATATATTAAATTACATTAACTAATATTAGCTCGCTAAAAGATTCATTTTCTCACGGGATAATACATTGATATATATGCGATATATGTTAATTGTATTATTTTCTATCGTTACAAAATATATTGTATATGTGATATATAATATTGTAACATGTTAAGGTTACAAATTTAACAATGGATTAGGGTTTAAACTTGGTTAGGGTTTAGATTAGGGTTAGCTTTTGCATGAAGCTTCCATGAAGCTTCATGAAGCTTTGACTTTGTGGTTGCTTGATATTTTGTGAGATATTATGTTAACCCAATCCAAACCATTAACTCTAGTTAACTCTCTACAAGGGTTAACTCTTTCATGCTTTACCCCTGGTTAGATTTGTAACCACTACAATAATTCATTGTTCATCACAAAAGGATTAAGTTATCATATTCATTCATCTTCTTCTTCCTTGAGTTTCTTCATGAAAAAGCTTTCTTTTGTGATGAAAATGAGTGAGAAAAAGATTATAAATGAGAGCAAAAATCCTACTTCATCATCCTCATCTATCCTTGCCATTTAGATGAGGGTGTTCACATCATTTCATGAGTGATAGCTTGTGTTAATGAAACTTCAAGGTAGATCATCTATGTTATCGAAGATCGGAAGCAAGGTTGCATCATTCTCTTCGTGAAGCCTCTCGAGAGTCCAGAACACGATGATCGCAGCGAAGGGACCTCAACACGGAGCTTAAGAAGTGAAGGACCGGATCTACAAAGGTTGTAATCCCTCTCACTTAGTGTTAAAGAGTTTAACATGCTTGTTTTCGCCTAAACCCTAGTTTAAAGATCCGGCTTCGGGTTGTTCGGTACGGCTAAAATTTTAATCGGGCATGGTTGATGCCTCGTAGAACCTTGTGAGCATGCCTAGAAACCCTACAGTGGTATCAGAGCCAAGCTAGTGGTTTAGGTGAAGTCTAGTCTAAGTTTAAAGTCCGATCGAACCCGGAAACCCCGATGTTTACCCCTCTCTGTACATTTTCCAAAAATGTGATTTTTTATGAATTAAAAATGCTCAGAAAAACAAGCAGGGAAAACTAAGAATTAATGTGAAGTACGGCCCTCCAATTCGCTAATATGACCGTGGAACCGCGGCCAAACCAAGGGTTTGGCGGCGGTTCCGCGGCCAAAATTGTGACTTAGTCCCTGGAATTTCATGTAATTATTCTTAGGTCCTTTCTTGTTATTTTTTTCTGGGAATTTTTTAATTCCACTCAAGTGTTGAGTTTTCTAGGGTTGTATTGGGGAATCGTTGATTCGATCAGATAATTTAAGTTTGTTTAGTTTTGTCCGGATAATTTTTAGAAACTGTTAAAAAGTTCGACCGGATATCAATAACTAATTTTTTCCCCTGTCAGAAATTTTTTCAAAAGTTGGATTTTTTCTTCTCAAGTTTAAGAACGTTCTAAGTCGTGCAAGTAACGCGGTGGACCCTCTAGAAGACAACAAACCTTAACTCGATTATGTGACCGTCTTGAACTGCCTCTAAACCTTAGGGTTTGGGGCAGTACGGCGTGCCACATGTGAGGCGTTGGCTTGACCCTTCTACGGCTGGACCATTGGTACTGTGGCATGTGATGGATGTTTTTAAACTGATTTCAAGTGTTGAGATATATTGGGGAAATCTTGGGTGTTTGATTATTCGATCGGAAAGTTTGACATTGTCTATTTATCTGGAATGTGATACAATATTTGGAATCCACATATAGTTATGAGATAACTAATTTGAATGTTATAAATCTAGCAGTTTAGTCTCAAATGATCGGTTGCCACGGGATTTTGATGCGATCAAAAGTCCGTCGCAATCACGTAGCGTACGCGGATACTCGCCGGGTAAACTTAATAGACAGCGACGCCCCATAGCCCCGACCAAGTGACTGTAGGAGAATCCCGTCGCCAAAAGCATCCGTTCGGGTGCTCACGGCAGTGGTGTTCCGCCTTAGTGCACTTTGTCGACGGCATCTGGGGGTGCGGCCGTCTACTAAAGTTTGCGACGAGCATTCGATCAGGATGTCGGGAATCTTGTTGAATTGCCCGACTTGATATTGAAAAGTGTTTTCGATAATGAGACTAAAATGCGGGGTTTATAATTGTTAGGCATGCGATGTCTAAGGAATTCATTTGGTTAGGCATGCGATGTCTAAAAAGGTTGCGGATTCCAATTGTTGTAGTTTTACACTTTCTTTTCTGTGACCGTAAGCGTAGTATATGGTGTATCGCCGGCTTCGTTGCTATACACCAACGACAATCGGGATACGCATACTTGCTTACATTGATGATATGAGATATTATGTGTTGCTGTGATATGTTATATTGGATCGTCGCATTTTGAATAGCCGGGGGTTTTATGTGAGATGAGAGTTTTTTCTTTTTCATTCATTTAAAATTCATTTGTATGTAATATTCTTTTATTGGGGAACTTCCGGGATGAGGTTGATGTCACCATTTGTATATTATTTACTTTTCTGCACTAGGTAGACCCAAGGCGGGGAGCACAAGTAACCGGGTTCTAGGGTCCAGTGGGAGACCATCTCGAGGAGTCCAGACCGGGTCTCCTAACCCTAGAATTGGCAGTGTTGCTTGCCGCTCTCGTAGGGGTCTAGGGATGTGGGTTTGGATATTCATCGCGACCGTGGAATCCCTGTTTTATACATGCTCGTATTGAAAACACGGACGTCCTAGTATATCCAATATTTCATATATGTTCTTCTGCTGCAATGTTCTGTGATGTGATCATTTGATATGTTGTGATAGATACTGTATATAGTATATTTGATATATTATATAGACGTTACTTATGTTTTACACCCGCGCTAGCCCTGCCCCGCTCTGCCGTTAGTTACCTAACCTAATGGTGCACGAGGAGACATCGAGGCGAATGCGGATGGCATAAGTGTACGTCGTATTTATCTGTGATGTTTAGGTGACTTAAATGATGGGACTTCATTAATGAGATTAATGAAATAAAAGAAACCTAAGATGTTGTAGAAACTTGTTTAAAAACTGGTAGCTCTAGTTTTTGCTTTGCATAGCGGTGTTCCTTGTAGAACATCCAGCACCTTATTCGATAAGGAAAGAGCCGAGATCCCTTCACCGGGAGTGACCTCTTTAGTGAAACTAGCAGATGCTACAAACTCGGTTTGTCTTTTGATTGCTTCTATAGTTCTTGCTTTGCATAGTGATATTTGTGAAATATCCTGCACCTTATTCGATGAGGAAAGGGCCGACGATCCCTTCACCGGGAGTGACCCCTTTAGCAAAACTAGAAAAGCCTCCAAAACACTCCATTTAAAAATCACTCGATTCTACAACGATATCAAGTTCATTACGCAAAAGGTTTTCTTAAAAACCTGTCGTAGCCCTCCGTCATTTCAGATAAGTACTGGTTAGTATTCGTGCTGCGTTTGTTGACCTCTGTCAAGGCGTAGTGTGCGGTAGCTGATTAGTGCTTATCTGTATAAGGGTAGTCGTGCGACCTTGTTGACCTCTGTCAAGGGTCGTGCGGGTGGGTTTACTTCAATCAGGAAATGACGGGTTGAACTTGACTAGCAGCCTATGGTTTGTTGACCTCTGTCAAGGTCATAGGACGCTTGGGGCAAAATATTATTGGGAATTTCAAGTGTTGAAATTTGCAATGAGATTGCATACCTTCTATGAGATAGTTGGATCCCTATACCCGCTGCGAGTAAGAGTTACTCCTGGGAGAGTTTTACACATTACAATTAGCCGATCAAGTAGGTGTCTAGAAAGGTGTTAACGGGGTTACGCCTATGGAAAAAAGAGGTTTACTTTAATTAGGTTCGTGCGAAAGCACGGGGGACCTCCCTCAAAGTACCGACACTGGCCTGGCTGAAAGATTGGCGAACTTGTAGCGTGTAATTAATCCCGGCTAGTCTTTCCTTTTAGGGTTTGAAGGAAGATTTGATTAAAACAGTAAGAGACATCCTGATTAGATATATTAGATAACCAATCTAATCTTGCAAGAGCATATGCTGAGTGTTTTCTTCTCTCTCTCTCCAGGTAGCGACCATATCACGCCTTAATCATGATAATGAAACGGATGAATTAACCGAACCCGCTTGTTATACTGAGCTGGGGAATGTTGGTCCCGCTCCAACTTATAATTGTTATAAGACAGAGCAGGAAATTAGGGAATACCAGATTTCCCGTGCCGCCCAAACGAAGAAAGTGCGTGCTGATGCATCATCTTCGGGTGTGTTCATTACAGAGAACTGTTTCTCAGTATCCTTTACGTCCTGGGTATGTGATACCAGATCAGGATCCCACATATGTAATATGTTACATGGGCTACAGAAAGGTAGAGAACTGAGAACGGGTGATAAGTTTCATGAGATAGAAACGGTGCAAGTGTTGCAGCCAAGTCTGTTGGTCACTATCACCCTGTATTACCAGAATACATTGATTCTGAACAAATGTTATTAGATACCGAACCTGATATACAATATCATATCAGTCTCTTTATTGGTAATGAAATGATAAAATTTTGTATTGTTGGATAATGTTCTGAACATTTCCTATATCAAGAGTTGATCGGTTCAGGCACGTTATCTAAAAGCATTGACGTTCTAAATCAAACTACAGTTCTTAGTATACAGAACACACACAAGTGGAAGAGTTCAGAAATGAACGAATCCTTCTTGAGGCATTGTAGACTAGGTCATATCAATGCGACCCGACTAGCTGAAGTTACATTAAGATGCATATTTAAATTTGTTTGAATTTACATCTTGTGAAACTTGCCGGTCATGTCACAAAGATAAGATGACCATCGCTCTGTTTATTGGAAACAGAGAAAGAGTTAGTAAACTCTTGGGATTGATACATGCTGATGTATGAAGGTCCCCTGTCTACACATGCCAAGACCGGTTCTTTGTACTTCATTACATTCTCTGATGATCTCTCAAGATTCAGACATATGTTCCTGTTGAAACACAAGTCCGAGCCTTTTGAGATATTCACAGAATGTACGTTAGAAGTAGAGAACCAAAATACGGGTAAAAGTAATATGTCCTTTGATGAGATCAAGGAGGAGAATACTTAAGCACGGGATTCCTGGACTATTCTAAAGGAGAATGAGATTCTCTCTCGGCATTACTCCTTCGTATACACCATAGCACGATGGTATATCGGGGCAGAGCAATAGTACCCTATGTGATATGGTGTGCTCTATGATGAGTACTACTGAGTTTCCTATTTCCTTTTGGGAGTTATGCACTTGAGAAGTTGCATACCTATTGAATAGGGTTCAAATCAAATCAGTTGCCTACCACTTCATATGTGATATGGAAAGGGAAGAGCCCATATCTTAAGTTTGTTAAGATTTGGGGTTGTCCGGCCTATGTCTAAAAGCAAAATCCGGACAAGCTCGAGGCAAGGTCTGTTATGTAGAACTGGAAAGGTTCCAGCTATACAAACTACAGCAGATGATTTAATAGAACCAAAGGATTCAATAGTAACCAACGAACCTCAACCTCTCCGCCGATCCAGAAGGGTTCCTCAGCCACCTGAGAGATACTTCGGTTTCTCTATGACAGTAGGAGTGAGGATTGCATCATGAGATGATGACCCAACTAGTTTCGAGCTGGCCATCAAGAGTGGGACTCTGTAAGAATGGCTGGATGCTTATCGATCTGAGATGGAATCCTTATATACCAACAAAGTATGGACTTTGGTTGCTTTATCTGAAGGGTTAAATCCCCATCAGGAAGCAAGTATATCTTGAGAAGATTACTTGGTGTACATGGAAAAGTTTAGACTTTCAAAGCTATGCTTAAGTCCATTCAGATCCTACTTGCCATGGCTACATACCATGACTACGATATCTGGCGGTTGGGTGTCATGAATGCTTTTCTAAATGATGATTTGGAAGAGAGCGTCTATAAGTACACAGCCAGAGGGCTTCGTAGACAGTGGGAGCAGCGGAAACGTGTGCAAGATGCTTTATAGGATAAAGCAGGCATCGCGGAGTTGGAACATCTGTTTTGATGTGGTAGTCAAAGAGTTTGACTTCATCAAAATGGTAGATGAACCTTGTATATACAAAAAGGTAGTAGGGAGTATGGTGGTGATCCTCGTAGAGTACGTGGATAACATACTCTTGATAGGGAAGGAGTTTCCTATGCAACGCTCGGTTAATCTCCGCTTGTCACAAGGATTCTGCATATAGGATCAAAGTGATACCTCCTAAATCCTGGGTTTTGGATCTATGAGATAGATCTAATTGGATGTTAGGATACTCACTAGTTGTAGTGAGATGGTATCAATTGATCCTGGGGAGAACCACTGGAAAGGTTCCAGGGTGATGGGGACGACTGAATGTCAGTCACAGGCATTGTCTTTACCCTCAGTGGAGGGACGGTATGTTGGAAGAGTTCCAAGCTAGATATCGTGACAAACTAGACGATTAAAGGCAAGATACATCGTTACCAAAGATGCTACCAAAGAGGCAGTCTGGATAAATATAAGTTCATGAGATGAACTTCGTTCCTACCATTGTGTGACAATGGAGTTGTTGTTAGTGTATATGCCCTAGAGGCCATTACTGTATCATACTAGTTTGTATATTACTTGATGGAAGCTTGGGATATTCACAGATGTATATACAATCTTGCTCAAAATGGTAGTATGCTACTTGGTTTGTCTCTGCTTTAATATGTGCATGTGTTTCTTTTAGCGTATCACTGATATACATATTAGTAGAGCCCTTAGGATCTTTGCTTGATTACCAGCGTTGTGATGGCGCTAACACTCGTGGGAGCTGGGTGATCTATAAGCACATCCTTATACAGGTCCCTAGTCGTTGGACTGTCGAGATAGGGAATCGATACTCTGGAGTAGACTAGCATATGTGCTTCTCATCCCAGTGTGGGAGACGGTCTGTCCCACAGCCGTCAGTGCGTCGTACTTGAGATAGTATGCGGGTGCTCGTTGGGTTACGAGTACACTGGACAGGACTCGTCGGGAACTGTTTGTTGGTATTATACCTATCGTCAGTTATCAGTTCCCAGGTGACATGAGTACAGCTTAGTCCGCTGACTTGACACTGTCACTTCGCCTCGAGTGTGTTCCCACAGTACTTTGATTACTACCCTACCACGGCTCAAAGGAGTCGTGCAAACAGGTAGTAGTTGGGTGCAGTCCCGAAGCACTTGGAGGCAGTGACGGTTAGATAGGGTTCGTCTCTCCCGGTATTGGGGGTTGACATCGCGCTGTGTCTAGGAGAGCCATTACACGAGTAGTCCCTGGCCAGGGCAAGCGAGATATACTGGTAAGTTTCCAGTGTTATCTCAGGGTGTTCTGGGCTACACTCCGACACGACTTGTACCGCTATTAGGGGACTGACGTTCACCGCCCCCCTAGGCCCGCCATGCGATGTATCAGACGAACAGACCGGACTGTACGGAGATTGTCACAACAGGCTCAGTAGGAGTTCAGATGGGGTTCACCTCGTCAGTCTTCTTATCGACATCTACCTGGGGACCGTTACGTACAGCTAGTGCCGCTTGCGGTCTGTGGTTAAACCCACTGCCAGCGTAGTGTCGAGTCTTTAGAGTCCCACACAGAGAGCTATTCGCCTTTAGGCAAAATGAGTAGAGGTCGCATGGTTTTGCGACAGGGTTCGTTCACTTCCGCGCACTTGTGCACGTTTGCTGTCCGGACAGCTTATACTAGCGGGCTTTGGTTTAAGCCAGATCCTAGTATAGATTTGGGATTGGTTTTTTCTCATTGTATTCGTGTTCCTCGGATCACGAATACGGGTGCGTATGCACAGTTGCTTGAGACAGAGGGAGAGGACTTTGATTAGGGTTAATGACTATTGTCATTTTATTAACCCTAATGCTTATGTGTGTATTATGGTTAATTGATATTAGTTTAATATAATTGTGCATGGTTATGGTTGTTGACCATTTGACCTCCTTGACTTGTTGACCTAGGTTGACACTTTGACCATCATCATTTTATTTGGAAGATGCTCTTTGATCCTTGCAATTTGCATTAAAAATGAAATGATAATGGTCATGTCTTGATTAACCATGACAATTATCTAGCTAATTATCTAATTACAATAATTCACACATATATGAGAGAATGCTTCATATTTTCTCTCATTCTATTTTTTTTTTCTTTCTCTCTCTTGTTCTTCCTCTCCCTCAAGCTCTCCCCTCTCATGTGTTGAGAAATACTTTAGCTTGAGAAAAACCTCTTCTTGATAATCTCTACTCTCATCTAGGGTTCTAGAATTAGCACTTCTTGCACCCTAGTTACTTCTATCTTGGAGTTGAAGCCAAAGGTCGAGGCTCTCGGGTGGATCCTTCTTCGACGTGAGAAGACGACAAAGGTGATCCCTTTCTACTACTCCAAGGAGCCAGGAGAGAAGGACATAAAGCCCTAGGTATAACCCTTCTAACACTTAGCTAGTTTCTAGTTAGCTTTAGCTTGTTTTTGTTTAGCAAAGATCCTTCTTTGTCTAGTCCATGCTGCCTAAGTTGATAAAAATTTGATTTTTATTCCGTTTTCCACCTCCCCTCAAGTACCGGGATGGGCAACGTGGACTTACAGTGGTATCAGAGCCTAACTAAACATAAACTAGTTAGGTAGTAAAGTGTATGGAAGTTCGAATCGGAAAAATCGCAAAACCGTGTTTTCAAAATCCAAACTTTCTGTTAAAATTTTTTCTGTTCAAAATAAAATTTGTCATACTCCAAAAATCATCTCAGGGTTTTGTGAAGAAAGTCACCAAAAACGATCCAGAGATTCGACCAAAGAGCCGCGGTTCCGCGGCAATAGCAAGCTATTGCCGTGCAACCGCGGCCGTTTCGGCTCGTCTCTGGGTCGAGTTTGGTGCAGTGTTCTTCTGGCATGGTTTTGGGATTTTTAAGATGGTTTATATGTGCCCAGATTTTCCAGAATAGAAATTTGATTTTGGGGGCCTATAAATCCGTATTTTTATCGAACTTCACTACACTTTGACTATAAGGGTTATATCTGTGATGTTTATATGTATTGAACGTCGGCTAATCGCTATATGTCGATTAGTCGGGGTTATACATATCTGTGATCTGTGTTTGATGATGGTATGTGTATATGAATGCGTTGGATTGTCGTGGGTGAATAGCCGGGGTGGATGTGAGATGAGTGTTTCTTTTTCTTTCATTCATTGTAACATGTAAATTGATGTATTATTATTTGTATGGCCGCGCAACCGGGTCGGGGTTGTAGCCGTCATTGTATAATTCTTTTTACTGTTTTTGCTCCTAGGATAGACCCATGGAGGGGGTGCACAAACTACCGGGTATCTCGAACTGCCGAGTGGCCTACTCACGGTGTTGAGGGAGGTTGCTTCGCTTCGGGTACTTGGCGGGTAGTTTGCCGCACCCGTAGGGGTCTTGGGTGGGGTATTTGGCTATTCACCGCGACCGTGTAATCCGCTTTTCGTTGCAGGCTCGAACGGATTGCGGATTCCTAGTATATCCAATGTATTCATCTGTGATCTGTAATGTCTATCATTGCTATATATTTATATATGATAACTATTTAGACGTTGCTTATGTTTTACAGCCGCGCTAGCCCAGCCCCCGCTCTGTCGTTAGTTAAGTAACCTAACGGGTGATGACGGGGCCCCGTGGCGAATGCGAATGGCATAAGCGTACGTCATATTTTGGTTGTTTTCTGCAATGGTAGGATTAAATGATGGGACGCATTAAAAGAACTAATGCAAGAAAATAAACCAAGTAAAAGTCGTTGGAACACTTTGAAAACCACTCGGTTCTTTTCAAAAAAATAAGCATTTTAAACGCGGAGCTTGAACCACTCCTTTTAAAAGCTATCTCGTTCCATCGACTATATCAAGTTCACTACGTTCACGGTTTCGCCAAAACCATCCGTAGCCCTCCGTCGTTTCATATAAATATTCAACAGTATTCAAGCTGTGTTTGTTGGCCTTAGTCAAGGCACAGTGTTTGGTAGCTGGTAGGTATTCATATGTTGCATAGATAGAATGCGTTGGTTTGGGACAGTCGTATTGCTTTGTTAGCCATAGTCAAGGGTATATACGGGTGGGTTCAAATTAACCTGGATAACGACGGGTAGAACTTGACATGTGACTTATGATTTGTTGGCCTTAGTCAAGGTCATAAGAGCATGGGGCAAAAATCCACATCGGGAGTTTCATAAGTACTGAAACTTGCTAGCGCTGCATACCATTTGGAGTGTGATAATTCTGGTAGGATTCCTTCGGTTTTATCATGCAATGATATTTGGATCCCGATCCTACTGTGAGTATATGCTACTCCTCGGGAAAACTCTCGCTTAACGATCAATGCTATAAACCTAGTAGGTGTCTAGAAAGGTGTTAGCGGGGCTACGCCCACAGGGAAAAGAGGTTACTTAATTAGGGAACTTCGCGAAAGCATTGGAAAACCTCTCTTGAAGTACCGACACTGGCCTGGCTGAACGGTTAAGCAAGTATTGTACGGTGAGAAAGATCCCGACTAATTCTTCCTTTGTGGTTTGAGGAGGGATTCGAGAGACAGTGGGAGCCATCCTGTTTAGATAAATTAAAAACCAATCTAAACTTGCAAGAGCATCATGCTAAGTGTTTTCTTCTCTCTCTCTTAATTGCAGCTACCCAGTGACCGCACCTAGGTTACATCTAGATAATAAAATGACTGAATCTGACTGTTATGACTGGCAAAGGTCTGTCCAGATGTCCATTGCCCAGGACAAGCTGGGACACCTCTTGACTGATCCAACCCCTGCCGTCTCAGGTCCAGTTTCCCCTGTCACGGATATTGATATTCGTAGGACATCGGAAGAAGACTGTGCGAAAGCCAAGTGCCTCGTGTTAGCCTCAGTTGATGGTATATACCAGAGGCAGCACGAGAAGATGGACTCAGCTTCTATCTTCCTCCATAACAAAGTTTTATATGGAGAGCAATCTCGTATCGCAAGATATGAGACCTCGAACGAATTGCTTCCAGCGAGGTTAGCTATCGGGTCATCTATAGGGGGCAACGTCTTTACAGAGACCAGCTCTTTTGAGCTCTCGGACCTGAAGACCACGTTGAAGAACCGGTCAGATACCGACTCAGTTCAACAGTCTCTACCTACTACCCTAAAGGAAACTAGGGAAGTAGAAAGAAAGGGAAGGGCAGAAGTTTCAGGAACAGATGTAGTAAAAGAAGGATGTTCCTATTGTTACGGGAATGAACATGGGCAGAAGGATTGCAGGGCTTGTAAAGCCAGTAGCCAGAATTCGAAGTATGTTGTGGCTTCGGCTTCGGGTGTGTTTGTGATAGAGAACTGTATGTCGGTTAACCCTACTTCCTGGGTATTGGATACCGAATCAGGATCACATATCTGTAATTCGTTACAGGCTTTGAGAAACCGTAGGGTTATCAGGAAAGGTGATATGACTCTCAGGGTTGCTAACGGAATGAGCATGTATGCTGAATCCGTAGGGAATATCATCTAGGACTGACAACTGGGCAGATATTGATTCTGCGTGACTGTTTTTATGTGCCAGGTGCGACTTGTAACATCATATCTGTATCCTTACTTTCTAAGGAAGGATATGATTTTATTTTTGTAAGCGATGTAGTAAACATCCACCTAAATCAAGTACTGATTGGGTCAGGTACATTGAAATACGGTATATACGTTTTGAATCAAGCTCAGGTCTTCAGTGTCCAGAACACACTTAAAAGAAAGTCTTCGGAAATAAATCAGGCTTTCTTATGGCATTGTAGACTGGGTCACATTAATGAGACACGGTTGACAAAGTTACATAAAGAAGGATATTTGGATCCGTTCGAGTACCAGTCTTATGCCACTTGTGAATCATGTCTCATGGGAAAGATGACAAAGACTCCGTTCACTGGACACGGAGAAAGAGCGAGCGAGCTCTTGGGACTCATACACAGTGATGTGTGTGGTCCAATGTCTACACATGCGCGAAGTGGTTATTCATACTTCATTACTTTCACAGATGATTTCTCTAGGTATGGGCATGTCTTCTTAATGAAGCACAAATCCGAGGCCTTTGAGAAATTTCAGGAATACAAGAATGAAGTTGAAAAACAAACAGGCAAAAGTATCAAGACACTGAGATCTGATCGAGGTGGCGAATACTTGAGTGCCGAGTTTCTGGGCTTCTTAAAAGAGAATGGAATTCTCTCTCAACTTACTCCTCCATACACACCACAACACAACGGTGTATCGGAAAGAAGGAATCGAACCCTATTGGATATGGTTCGTTCCATGATGAGTAAGGCTGAGTTGCCGCGATCCTTCTGGAGTTATGCACTAGAAACAACTGCATATCTTTTGAACCAAGTTCCTACTAAGTCAGTGCCGACCACACCATATCAGATGTGGAGTGGGAAGAAACCCAGTCTTAAACACTTTAAGACATGGGGGTGTCCAGCTTTTGTAAAAAAGCAGCATGCGGACAAGCTCGAGGCACGTTCGGTACAGTGTAAGTTTGTGGGATACCCAAAGAACTCCAAGGGGTATCTTTTCTATTACGCAGAGGAATAAAAGGTTTTTGTTTCTCGTCATGCCCGCTTCTTGGAAACTGAGTTTTTGGAAAATCAGATAAGTGGGAGCGCAATAGAACTGGAAGAAATTCCAGAACCACAAGCTATTACTGAAAGCTTAGTAGAACTAGAGGGTTTGAGAGAACATGAAATCCCAGCGCCACTCCGCAGGAGTAGTAGGCAGTCTCATCCACCCGAGAGATACTACGGTTTTCTCATTGACGGGGATAGAGAGGATTGCACTATGGATTATGGTGAGCCTACTAGCTTCCAGCAAGCCATTCAGAGCGGTGACTCGGTAAAATGGCTGGATGCAATGCGGGCCGAGATAGAGTCTATGTACACCAACAAAGTTTGGACTTTGGACTTTGCTCCAGAAGGGGTAAAACCCATAGGCTGCACATGGATCTTCAGAAAGAAGATTGGTGTAGATGGGCAGGTTGAGACCTATAAAGCTAGACTTGTTGCAAAGGGTTTTCGTCAAAGACCTGGTTTGGACTATGACGAGACCTTTTCTCCAGTGGCTATGCTGAAATCCATTCGGATCCTTCTTTCCATTGCTTCCTTCCACGATTATGAAATCTGGCAGATGGACGTAAAGACGGCTTTCCTAAATGGTAATTTGGAAGAGTGCGTTTATATGGATCAGCCAGAGGGATTCAATCAGAGTGGGAGCAGCGGTAGAGTGTGCAAGTTGCTCAAGTCCATTTATGGACTTAAGCAGGCATCGAGGAGTTGGAACATCTGCTTTGATGATACTGTCAAATAATTCGACTTTATCAAAAATCCAGATGAACCATGCATTTACAGTAAGATTGTAGGGAGAACTGTGGTATTCCTCGTCTTGTACGTGGATGACATTCTCCTAATAGGAAATGATATTCCTATGCTACAGTCAGTCAAAGGATTCTTGTCGCAAAGGTTCTGCATGAAGGACCTGGGCGATGCCAACTACATTCTGGGGATCCAGATCTATCGTGATAGATCTAAGAGGATGTTGGGACTTTCACAGTCAAGGTACATTGACACCATACTGAAAAGGTTCAGTATGGAAGATTCCAAACGCGGTAATTTACCGGCTTGTCACGGGATCACCCTCTCCAAAGATATGTCTCCCAAGACTGATTTGGAAAGGGATCGCATGTCTATTATACCCTACGCTTCTGCGGTAGGCTCTATAATGTATGCGATGTTGTGTGCCAGACCAGATGTAGCATACGCATTGAGCGTTGTAAGACGGTATCAGTCGAACCCAGGGGAGAAACACTGGATAGCGGTAAAGAACATTCTCAAGTACCTGAGAAGGACTAAGGAGATGTTCTTGGTGTATGGAGGAAAAGACCTCCAGCTCGAGGCCTTTGCTGACTCTAGCTTCCAGAGTGACAAGGATGACTCCAAGTCCATGTCGGGTTATGTCTTTACCCTCAATGGAGGGGCGGTTTGCTGGAAGAGTTCCAAGCAGGAGACCGTTGCAGACTCAACTATGGAAGCGGAGTACATAGCTGCTTGCGATACCGCAAAGGAAGCTGTCTGGATGAAGAAGTTCCTCACGGAGCTTCAGGTGGTTCCTACCATTGTTGGTCCAATACCGCTGTATTGTGACAACAACGGCGCTATAGCTTTAGCGAAGGAACCCAGGTCCCATCAGAAGTCCAGGCATATTTTGAGGCGGTACCACCTGATCAGGGAGATCATAGATCGCCAGGAGATCGAGGTGAAGAGAGTAAATACGGAGAACAACACTGCAGATCCACTCACGAAGGCCCTACCCCAGACTCAGTTCGAGCGGCTGATCGAGATGATAGGTCTTCGATACGCCAGTACATGGCCTTAGTGCAAGTGGGTGATTGTTAGTGTATATGCCCTAGAGGCCATTACTGTATCATACTAGTTTGTATATTACTTGATGGAAGCTTGGGATATTCACAGATGTATATACAATCTTGCTCGAAATGGTAGTATGCTACTTGGTTTGTCTCTGCTTTAATATATGCATGTGTTTCTTTTAGCGTATCGCTGATATATATATTAGTAGAGCCCTTAGGATCTTTGCTTGATTACTAGCGTTGTGATGGCGCTCACACTCGTGGGAGCTGGGTGATCTATAAGCACATCCTTATACAGGTCCCTAGTCGTTGGACTGTCGAGACAGGGCATCGATACTCCGGAGTAGACTAGCGTATGCGCTTCTCATCCCAGTGTGGGAGACGGTCTGTCCCACAGCCGTCAGTGCGTCGTACTTGAGATAGTATGCGGGTGCTCGTTGGGTTACGAGTACACTGGACAGGACTCGTCGGGAACTGTTGGTTGGTATTATACCTATCGTCAGTTATCAGTTCCCAGGTGACATGAGTACGGCTTAGTCCGCTGACTTGACACTGTCACTTCGCCTCGAGTGTGTTCCCACTGTACTTTGATTACTACCCTACCACGGCTCAAAGGAGTCGTGCAAACAGGTAGTAGTTGGGTGCAGTCCCGAAGCACTTGGAGGCAGTGACGGTTAGACAGGATTCGTCTCTCCCGGTATTGGGGGTTGACATCGCGCTGTGTCTAGGAGAGCCATTACACGAGTAGTCCCTGGCCAGGGCAAGCGAGATATACTGGTAAGTTTCCAGTGTTATCTCAGGGTGTTCTGGGCTACACTCCGACACGACTTGTACCACTATTAGGGGACTGACGTTCACCGCCCCCCTAGGCACGCCATGCGATGTATCAGACGAACAGACCGGACTGTACGGAGACTGTCACATACAGGCTCAGTAGGAGTTCAGATGGGGTTCACCTCGTCAGTCTTCTTATCGACATCTACCTGGGGACCGTTACGTACAGCTAGTGCCGCTTGCGGTCTGTAGTTAAACCCACTGCCAGCGTAGTGTCGAGTCTTTAGAGTCCCACACAGAGAGCTATTCGCCTTTAGGCAAAATGAGTAGAGGTCGCATGGTTTTGCGACAGGGTTCGTTCACATCCGCGCACTTGTGCACGTTTGCTGTCCGGACAGCTTATACTAGCGGGCTTTGGTTTAAGCCAGATCCTAGTATAGATTTGGGATTGGTTTTTTCTCATTGTATTCGTGTTCCTCGAATCACGAATACGGGTGCGTATGCACAGTTGCTTGAGACAGAGGGAGAGGACTTTGATTAGGGTTAATGACTATTGTCATTTTATTAACCCTAATACTTATGTGTGTATTATGGTTAATTGATATTAGTTTAATATAATTGTGCATGGTTATGGTTGTTGACCATTTGACCTCCTTGACTTGTTGACCTAGGTTGACACTTTGACCATCATCATTTCATTTGGAAGATGCTCTTTGATCCTTGCAATTTGCATTAAAAATGAAATGATAATGGTCATGTCTTGATTAACCATGACAATTATCTAGCTAATTATCTAATTACAATAATTCACACATATATGAGAGAATGCTTCATATTTTCTCTCATTCTATTTTTTTTCTTTCTCTCTCTTGTTCTTCCTCTCCCTCAAGCTCTTCCCTCTCATGTGTTGAGAAACACTTGAGCTTGAGAAAAACCTCTTCTTGATAATCTCTACTCTCATCTAGGGTTCTAGAATTAGCACTTCTTGCACCCTAGTTACTTCTAGCTTGGAGTTGAAGCCAAAGGTCGAGGCTCTCGGGTGGATCCTTCTTCGACGTGAGAAGACGACAAAGCTGATCCCTTTCTACTACTCCAAGGAGCAAAGAGAGAAAGACATAAAGCCCTAGGTATAACCCTTCTAACACTTAGCTAGTTTCTAGTTAGTTTTAGCTTGTTTTTGTTTAGCAAAGATCCTTCTTTGTCTAGTCCATGTTGCCTAAGTTGATAAAAATTTGATTTTTATTCCGTTTTCCGCCTCCCCGCAAGTACCGGGATGGGCAACGTGGACTTACAGTTGTGGCTTATGCCAAGGAACCCCCGTCCCATCAGAAATCTAGATATAATTTTTAGGCAGTATCACCTGATCATGGAGATGGTTGATTTGCAGGGAGATCGAGGTTAGGAGAGTAGACACAGAGGACAACAACGCGGATTCACTCACAAAGGCCTTTTTCCCAGTAGAGACTTTTATGGGATGGTTGAGTATGAGATACTTCAGCCACAGCTAATTGTTAGGTATGTGATACCACAACAGATGGCCCTAGTGCAAGTGGGAGATGGTTAGTTATATGTATGCCCTAGAGTCCATTACTGTACATATGATGTATATTGTAATGGATGCTTGGACATATATAGGGAGGACTTTCTTGCTCGACATGATAGTATGCTATCTGGTTGTACTTTCTCTTAACATGTACTCTGATTGTCTCTATGTTACATGTTGATAAAGCCCTTAGGATATGTACTCGACTACTAGGACTATGATGAGATCATACTAGTGGGGCCACGGTAGTCGATGAGTACATCCTATAACAGTTCCTAGTCGAGGGTGTATCGAGACACGGCATCGATACACCAGAGTAGACTAGCGTATACGCATCTTGACCCATATGATGGGCGATGGATGATCCCATATCCATCGGTGTTTGACATCAAGGATGGTATACGGGTGCTCAGTGGAGACTGGGTACACTGGACGGACTCGCCGAGAACTCCCAGATGGTATTATACCTTACGTCAGATGGCAGTTCTCCGGTGATACTGGTACAGAGTAGTCTGTTGATCCGAGATCGTCATAGAGGCTTGTGTGATTCCCACTGTGCTTTGATTTCCATCATACCACGTCCAAGAGGGCGTGCAAAAAGGTGTCTTTTGGGTACAGTCCCGAATCACATGGAGGCAATGAGCGATAGGAGGGGATTCGTCTCTTCCGGTATAGGGAGTTGATGTTGTGCTGTGTTCGATTGGCTATAACCGGAAATCCCTTGCCAGGGTTGCTGAGATTTACTGGTAAGTGTTATCAGTAGTTTCTCGAACTGTTATAGACCTCATATCGACACGACTTATTGAGCTACCGGGGTCTGACGTTTACCACCCCTAGGCGAGATATGCGACATATCAGACGACGAGACCGGACTGTACGGGAGTGTTACTCTTTGGATTCACAGGAGAATGTACAGGCTTGCTTGTTGATATTCTGAGCGCTCAATACCTGGGTGGCTATTACGTTTAGCTGACCGCTTGCAGCTTGTGGGTGTTTGATATGATCATCACCTACTGCCGGCGTATTGACGATTCTTTAGAGTCCTACACAGAGGTTTCTTGACTCAGGCAAAACGGAGTAGGAGAACATATGTGATATGTGCGGGACCGAGGATAATGAGGTATGTAATACCGTATTGGATTCTCGCGATATGAGATATCCGCCGGGTATATGTGATATAGCCGGGTCATCGTATTAGTCAGTTATTTGTGAAATAGCCGGATTATCGGATCAAGTGTTGATTCGATAATTTAATGTATAATAATATATATGATATATTAAATTACATTAACTAATATTAGCTCGCTAAAAGATTCATTTTCTCACGGGATAATACATTGATATATATGCGATATATGTTAATTGTATTATTTTCAATTGTTACAAAATATATTGTATATGTGATATATAATATTGTAACATGTTAGGGTTACAAATTTAACATTGGATTAGGGTTTAAACTTGGTTAGGGTTTGGATTAGGGTTAGCTTTTGCATGAAGCTTTGACTTTGTGGTTGCTTGATATTTTGTGAGATATTATGTTAACCCAATCCAAACCATTAACTCTAGTTAACTCTCTACAAGGGTTAACTCTTTCATGCTTAACCCTTGGTTAGATTTGTAACCACTACAATAATTCATTGTTCATCACAAAAGGATTAAGTTATCATATTCATTCATCTTCTTCTTCCTTGAGTTTCTTCATGAAAAAGCTTTCTTTTGTGATGAAAATGAGTGAGAAAAAGATTATAAATGAGAGCAAAAATCCTACTTCATCATCCTCATCTATCCTTGCCATTTAGATGAGGGTGTTCACATCATTTCATGAGTGATAGCTTGTGTTAATGAAACTTCAAGGTAGATCATCTATGTTATCGAAGATCGGAAGCAAGGTTGCATCATTCTCTTCGTGAAGCCTCTCGAGAGTCCAGAACACGATGATCGCAGCGAAGGGACCTCAACACGGAGCTTAAGAAGTGAAGGACCGGATCTACAAAGGTTGTAATCCCTCTCACTTAGTGTTAAAGAGTTTAACATGCTTGTTTTCGCCTAAACCCTAGTTTAAAGATCCGGCTTCGGGTTGTTCGGTACGGCTAAAATTTTAATCGGGCATGGTTGATGCCTCGTAGAACCTTGTGAGCATGCCTAGCAACCCTACAATTCGGGAGATGGCTTTCTCCGCAGACTTGTGATTTAGAGAGATATAGAAAGAAACATCAGGGCGGATCCACTCACTGAGGCTATTTCTCGAACACAAGAGTTTTACAAACTAGGTTTGTGAAACTGATTAGTAGAGAAGTTGGATGTTCGGTATCACACTGGCTATGAGTATGCGACATCGCAATAATTAGCCTTAAGTGCAAGTGGGAGATTGTTGGAGATATTGCCCTCAAAGTCAATTATTGGATCGCAGGTACGTGATTGCAATGATTGAGGCAGGACCTATACCGATATGACAGTTTTGCTCGAGATGATAGTATTCTATCTGGTTTGTCTTTATCATCGTATACATGCTTTAGTTCACTATTGCATGATGATAGAGCCCATAGGATTCTTGCTTGACTACCAGCAGTATGATGGCGATCATATACGTGGGAGCTGGGGTCTGTAAGCACATCCTTAAAGTGTCCCTAGTCGTGGGAGTTTCGAGACAGGGCATCGATACTCCAGAGTAGACTAGTGTATACAGTCGAGACCCTGACGAGGGGCGATGGCCGGTCTCACAAGCCATTGGTGTTAGTTGGTTCACCTAAGATGTATACAGGTGCTCATTGGGTTATGAGTACACCGGACAGGACTCGCCGGGAATCTGCTAGTTGGTATTATACCTAGCGTCAGATAGCAATTCCCTGGTGACATGTGTACAGGTTAGTTCATCGACCTGAGGTCGTCATTTGTCTCATGTGAGTTCCCACTGTGCTTTGATTTCTACCCTACCATGGCTCAAAGGAGTCGTGCAAACAGGTCTTTTTTGGGTACAGTCCCGAGCCACATGGAGGCAAGTGAGCGGATCGGCAGGGGATTCGTCTCTCCCGGTATTGGGGGTGAGATCGCGCTGTGTCTGGGAGAGCCATTACACAAAGCCCTCGGCCGAGGCAGGAGATTTACTGGTAGGTACTCCAGTAGTATCTCAGGGTGTTCTGGGCCACTCTCTGACACGACTTATACCGCTATTGGGGGTCTGACGTTACTAGCCCCCTAGGCATATATGCAATACTCATAGACGAACGGACCGGACTGTATGTATATTGTCACTGTTAGGCTCAGTAGGGTTTATATATGAGTTCGCTCGTCAGCTTCCCTTCGAATCAATACATAGGCAACCGTTACGTACAGCTTGTACCTATGACGTGCTATAGGTTATACCCAGTGCCAGTGTATTGATGAGTCATTAGAGTCCCCCACAGACAGTTTCCCAAGTTCGGGCGAAACGTTGTAGAGGCCGTATGGTTTTATGGCAAGGTTCGGAAAATTCACGTGCGTTTTCGCACGTGTCATTTTTCGGGTAGATAATACTGGTCGGCTTTGGTTTAAGCCGGATCCGAGTATTATACTGTGTAGATATAATATCTTTGTCTCAGATGCATTTGTATTCGGTCGTAATACAAATGCGGGTATGTTTATACTGATACGGGGTTATCCTGAAATTCGTTTCAGGATCACTTTTGGAAGTTGCCAGTTTCCAGTTTTCTATCGCCCGTCTTTAACATTCGGTTAAAGACGGATTTATCTTTTCTTGAGTTGAGGGTGAGTCATGCTTCTAGAAGCTTCTAGAATGATGACTAGGATGGTGAGGTGGCTTATGACTCATTAGTTCATTAATTGTGCATTTAATGGATGATGACTAGGTTTATATGATTCATTGTTTTCATTAATGGTATGCAAGGTGTCTAAATGACTCATTGTTCTCTTTATGGTTGTGGTCACCCTCCCCCTCCTCCTACACTCACCCCCTTCTATTTAGTGGCCGGCCCCTTGATAGAATTGTGATGATTGATTTGGGAAAAAGAAAGGGTTGTTAAAATGAGAAGAGAAAGATCTAGTTCATATATATTTTCATATCTCATTTCAATCCGTTCAAAAAGGCAACTTCCATAACCGTTCGTCCATAGACTTGGACGTAACGAGACAAAGTATTTTACTCATTCTCTACATCATCTTGGTCGTCTCTTTTAGCAAACTTGACGATCGAGTTGCCTCGGTTCAGAGGCGGGAGCCCGTTTAAAGATCCGTCGACGTGGTGCCACCTGGACGAGAAGACTGAAGATTCAGGAGATCGGAGCAGCCGCAACAAAGCGTGGGATGATGGTTGAAGACCGAAGGACTCAGATCGTTCGGTATAACATTTCTACCCACTTTGTAGTTTGTTAGTATAGCTTTAATGGCAGATCCGGGTTATAGTACATGATAGCGCCAGTTGTAAAAAGTTTTTGTTCCGCATTTGGCGTCTGTTAGACGGCCGGGGTGCTACCGTGGACTTACAGAAAGAGCCTGGGCAGGCTTTGAGCGGGAAGAGCTGGCACCCCCAGCCTTCGCGACCTTCCTCGGCTGGCGCATGGAAGATCTGAGTGAGTCCATGTCCATGGGTCCTGCACAAAACCGAATGTAAAGAAGTCAGCGACATAAGCAATATACAAATCAAAAAGCAAACCTAAACTTACCGACGAATTCAACGGGGCTGAGTCCGGCCCAACTCAGGACCCTCTCAGACAGCAGCACGTCGAAACGGGGGATGAGCTCCTACGACGCCACTCTCACTGCGACGGGGTCACTGGACTGGTTCCCCGGCAAGCATTTCTCTCTCGACCACTTTGTAGGCACGGGCCAGTCCTCGCCCTCGAGAAGGGAAATGAAGAAGAACTTCTTCTTCCAGTCGTGAATGGAAGAAGGCAGGGCCACAACCCTTGTCCCGGCGGCGCCCCCCTGCCGCTTTCTGAAAAAGAGATAGACCCACCTCGGGTTGTCCGCTCGACCACCAGGGTGATTTTTGAAGACGAGGGAAGAATCAAGGAGGGAGCGGCTGAAGGGAATCGCCTGTAACTTCAGGCGGATCAGGAACCCGAGGAGAATCCTCCACGAGTTCGGCACCAACTGGCCAGGGGCTAACCCGAAAAAGTTCAACGCTTCGATGACCTCGGGAGAGAAGGGCAGGCGCATTCCACCCCAAAAAGCTTCCAAATACAGGGCGATCTCCCCGCCCCGTACTTGATCTGCCCTCTCTCCCTCCTTGGCCAGACGAAGCGTATAACGTGGGGGGATATGGAAGCGAGCCTGAGCATTGGCGAGCTCGTCCTCATGCCTCACCCAACATGAGGCGCCGGGGCAGCATCTACCGCCTCCTCCCTAGGGGCTACCCCTGCCGCACGATCCCGGGAAGAAGGCCCGACCCCTGCTCCCCGGGAGGACTCAGGCTCACCTAAAAGGTCCCTAGAACCTACCCCAACAACATCTACTGAATCGACAAAGGAAGACATTTAACCTTGAGAAGAAGGGTCTTCTGGAAATGAAAGCGGAAGAAAGAAGATGAGCGCCGAGCAACCAAGACTTGGAACGGGGAAATATGAAGGACTAGGGGCCCTGGAACGGGCCCCACCCCTATTTATCACCGCGAGTGACCTCATCCAATGGCACCCTTCATCTCCCGCCAAAACGCCTCCTCGCATCCAACGGTTCCGATTGCTCCACTTGTCGTTCCCACACTGAACCGTACCCTTTCAGGCGTCGCAGGTCTGCACACATCGCGTCAGCCAACCGACGCTTGACACGTGGACCGTCGCTTCAATGGCAGGATGCACGAACCGGCGCACCTTTCTTAAATGCAGAGATCTCGCCCTGATTCGCTGGCAGAAAAGACAGCTCACGGCCCGGGGACGCGTCCCGACGAAACCTTAGGAGGGAGCTCTCCCCGGGCGGCCCGGCAGTCCACTCCTGACCCGACCCGCTAGCTGGTCAGGACTGTAAGTCTACGGTAGTGCCCCGGCCGTCAAACTGACGCCAAATGCGGAACAAAAACTTTTATAACTGGCGCTATCGCATACTATATTCCGGATCTGCCATTAACGCTAAACTAACAAACTACAAAGAGGGTAGAAAGGTTATACCGAACGATCCGAGTCCTTCGTTCTTTAACCATCATCCCACGCTCTGTTGCGGCTGCTCCGATCTTGTCGATCTCCGATCTCTACGTCCAGGTGGCACCACGTCAACGGATCTTTAAACGGGCTCCCGCCTCTGACCCGAGGAAACTCGGTCATCATGTTTGCTAAAAGAGATGACCAAGATTGATGTAGAGAATGAGTAGAACACTTTGTCTCACTTCGTCCAAAGCCATGGACGAACGGTTAATGAAGTTGCCTTTTTGGATTGAATGAAATGAGAAATGAGCATATCAAATTTCTATGAACCAAAACTATCATAATCTTTTTCTAATGAATCAATCTTATTTCCTTCAAGAAGGGCCGGCCAATATAAGGTGGGTGGGTGGGTGGGTGTAGGAGCAAGGGAGAGGGTGACCATAAGATGAATCGTTATCATAACACATAAAGAAAACAATGACTCACTTAAAACAATTAATGCATAAATGATGACTCTTAAACCTAGTCACCATATAAATTAATGCTATGAAAGATTCATGAACCTAGTCACCACAACTAGAACCTTCTAGAAACACGACTCACCTCATGACTCACCCAAGTGAAGAAAAGATAAATCCGCATTTAACCGAATGTTAAAGACGGGTGATAGAAAACTGGAAACTGGCAACTTCCAAAAGCGATCCCAAAACGAATTTCAGCATAACCCCATAACTGTATAAATATACCCGCATTTGTATTACGACCGAATACAAATGCAACTGAGACAAAGATATTATATCTACTATGTATAATACTCGGATCCGGCTTAAACCAAAGCCCACCAGTATTATCTGCCCGAAATATGACACATGCGTAAATGCACGTGCATTTTCCGAACCCTGCCATAAAACCATACGGCCTCTATAACGTTTCGCCCGAACTTGGGAAACTATCTATGGGGGACTCTAATGACTCGTCAGTACCCTGGCAGTGGGTTTAACCACAAGCCGTCAGCGGCACTAGCTGTGCGTAACGGCTGCCCATGGACTGACCTCAAGGGAGGCCAATAAGCGAACTTATCCGGAAACCCTACTGAGCCTAACAGTGACAATGTATATATAGTCCGGTCCGTTCGTCTATGAGTATCGCATATCCAGCCTAGGGGGCTAGTAACGTCAGACCCCCAATAGCGGTGTAAGTCGTGTCGGAGACAAGCCCTGAACACCCTGAGAAACTACCGGAGTACCTACCAGTAATTCTCACCTGCCTTAGCCAAGGACTTGGTGTAATGGCTTTCCTAGACACAGCGCGATCTCCACCCCTAATACCGAGAGAGACGAATCCCTTGCCGATCCGCTCACGTGCCTATATGTGGCTCGGGACTGTACCCAAAAACTACCTGTTTGCACGACTCCTTTGATCCGTGGTAGGGTAGAAATCAAAGCATAGTGGGAACTCACACGAGACAAATGACGACCTCATGTCGATGAACTAACCTGTACACATGTCACCAGGGAACTGCTATTTGACGATAGGTGTAATACCAACTAGCAGATTCCCGGTGAGTCCTGTCGGTGTACTCATAACCCAATGAGCACCTGAATACATCTTAGGTGATCCAACTGACACCAGTGGCTTGTGAGACCGGCCACCGCCCCTCGTCGGGGTCTCGACTGTATACACTAGTCTACTCCGGAGTATCGATGCCCTGTCTCGAAACTCCCACGACTAGGGACCACTTTTAAGGATATGCTTATAGACTACCCAACTCTCACGTATATGATCGCCCGCATATTGTTGGTAGTCAAGCAAGATCCTAAGGGCTCTATCAACGTATAATCGTGATCAGTCACCTGAACCTATACACGACTGATAAAGGCTAACTAGATAGCATACTATCATCTCGAGTAAGACTGTCCTACTGGTATAGGTCCTCCTCAATCATTGCAATCACGTACCTGCGATCCAATAATTGACTTTGAGGGCACTATATCTAACAATCTCCCACTTGCACTTAAGGCTAATTATTGCGATGTCGCATACTCACAGCCCGTGTGATACTGAACACCCAACTCCTCTACTAATCAGTTTCATAAAGCCCGTTTGTAAAACTCTTGTGTTCGAGAAATAGCCTCAGTGAGTGGATCCGCCCTGTTGTTTCTTTCTATGTCTCTCTTAATCTCAAGTTCGCGGAGAAAGCCATCTCCCGAATTGAGTAATACCTGTCTTAGAATATGTCTGGATATATGATGAGACCTAGTTCTTAAATGAACTCCAAATCCAAACTTCTTAAACTGTATCGTCAACTGAACCTAATCAGTATCCTGCACCATGCCTCCCATAGTATCCTCTTGGACCACCTGTCCATAATACTGTCCCTCTTCGTCAGAGGGAAAACTATAACTCTGACAATCACTCTGTCATCCATGTCACCTTTGAAGCCTGGAATGATAACCGTCTCCCGAAGGAGGCTGCCGTCATCAAATCCGTAGAACATGCACTTATGTTCTAAAACTGCTTCCTTATGTTTCTCCAGGATTGGATTAATACAAACTTATTGCATCTAGTGCAAAAACAACATCTGGTGTGGTACTTGACATCTCACAATTGACTCAATTGCCTAAGCAAGTGATATGCCAATCATGCACATCCCTCTCCCCTTTAGTCTGTAAGACACCTTTAGAGAGGGTGACTCTATCACCTGCAGGTACACCACCATGCCAGGAGTCATCTATTCTAAAAACCATTAGAATACTGTCAAAGTACCCACATTGGGAAACTACCCAAATCCATATCTAAAACCATAGATCTAGAAACCAGAATGTCAGATATTATATCCATATCCTGTTTGGAGAAACAACTGTGTGACGACCACAGTACAACCGATCGTAGTATAGGAATTTTACTTCCTACTCTGTGTATGTCATCCAAATACCAGGACATCACACACCCTACTACCTTCTCAACAGATCCATCCCCTATTCTGATGAAGTCAAACCCATGACTGTCACATCAAAATTAGATGATCTATCTCCGCTATAACTGCTCAAGTCTATAAATAGACATAAGCTACTTGCCCACTATGCTTCCGCTGCTCCCACTGACCACAACAACTCTCTGGCAGAATAATATACACATGCACTTCAAAGCCAGTTTAGAACGACGCTATACTTATCCTCCTGCCGGGTCTCATAGCCTGGAACAACAGTAGTGTCAAGTCTGGGTAGATAAGAACCTCCCTGTCACCGTCCTTGAGGCTACCGGAGTACCTCTCGGGTGTCTGAGGTTACCCACCATATCTGCGGAGTGGCTATTGGAATGTCAAACCTGATTGAATCTGTAGGTCCTATTAAATTTTCCGTAATCGTTTGCGGTTCTGGAATCACTTCCAGTTCTACCATACTCCCACGACTGTTTTCTGAAAAAAAATCCATTTTACTAAAACTGTGGCGAGTCAAGAACAATATCACTATTGATCTTCCAGATGGTAGAAAGTCAACCCTCGACATAGCCCGGGCCAACCCACAAACTGCTATTACAGAAACGTTCCCTGAGTTATCCAGAGTCTGGTTTTAAGCATAAGCTGGACAACTCACCTATATCCAATTTAGAAACTTTGGCACTTATTTAATTGGAACCAGATTCAAATCATGCAGCTGTCTCCAATGCATATCAACTTTATGGAGAGAGGCTAATCAGCATTACTCAACTTAGGAATCCATCCAATTATGAGTAACCTGAAAGAGAAACAAGTTTATCAAAAACCATTACTATCAACTGAATACCAATCACAAGAATCTACATCTTCGATCTCTTTGAAGAATCCCGATACTTGCGACACCTGGTTCTCTACTTTATTCTTATACCCACAACTTCTCAAAACTTAGACACTGTATTTCTACGAAACACTTGTCTAAAAACTAGAGAAGTCATAAGTAAACAGAACATAGTACGAGGACCAACCCCTTTGTCCTGATGGACACTGGACAACATACAATACTCTGTATAAATCCGTTGAGTTGAATAACTCAAAACCTGTGCATCGTAGGTTGAAAACTGTACTTATGGTTAAGAACTACTTCGTTGTTCAATGCTCCTTACCCAATCGTCAACTGATGTAGATAAATGTCATCGACATAATATTAAAAAGTTATATCTCACTTTATAAAAATAAACGTACAGATATATCAATTTGAAATTGGTGCACAACAACAGATACTCAAAACCAAATACATGCCTGCCGGCAATAACCTAGGCGACTTCCTCAAATATCACCAATTACAACGAATTCCGATATAATGAGGATGATCACCTAATTCCCAATAACTTCCTCCCACTCATCATCTATTAAACCATACAGATGTGAGAATGAAACCTGGTAAATACATACCCTGGAGTAAGTATCTAATCGAGAAAACAGTTTTCCTTTAACAATGCACTGAAACATGAAAATGTTTCGTAGGGGTATCCTGGTATTCCTAGTAATGCCTCTTCCATAATCCAATTCATGACTGTAACCGTATAATTCTTTGCCATCTCTCCAAATCCCTTTATTTATCTTTAGTCGTTACCTTCTGTACACCATCATTAGGCTAAATGGTTTTCTTCCTTCCCTACCGTTCGGCACCAGCCTATAGTTTAGAAGAAGACTATCCAGTAAGCATAATAGGTGTACCCTCCTCAACCTAGGAGTACTCACATCTTGAGAGAAGGTGATGATAAAAGACAACTGAATAATACCTTATTCTTTTAAAGGTGAAATAGGAGTGGCGATGAAGTACGCGGTTTGGTCGTGAATGATAACAGTCGCAATTTACTTTGCCCTCTTTCTAATCCTTTTATTTTGTCTTTACTTATTACCTTCTGCACACCCTACTTAGGCTAATTGGTTTTCTTTATTCCTTACCTTTCGGCACCTGCCTATGGTTTGGAAGAAGACTATCCAATAAGCGTAATAGGTGTACTCTCCTAAACCAAGGAGCCCTAGCAACCTGAAAGAAAGTGATAATAAAAGACAACTGAATAAACCAATTCTATTTCTCCTGAACCTGGATCCATCCTCGAAGAAGTCCCTTCGAGTTCGTATATAACCATACGATAGATCTATCCAATGGAAGTGGATGTCCGTAGTAATACGGGGTGTTCTGAGAAATGCAAAGGGTAAAAGAAGGAGTGGCAATGACTTATGCAACTCAGACAATCCAAAAGCCAGTATTTTAAAAAGGTTCGGTCAACTTGGTCACTGAGTCATAGTCTAGGGTCGGTCAAAGGTCGCTGCCAAAGAGAGAGAGAAAAGAAACACTCTGCATGCACTCAAACCTAGATCAGAATGGTTATCACTTTATCTAATCCGGAAACCTCCCACTGTAATGTCAAATTCTCCTCCAAACCTGAAAGAAGAATCAATCGGGATCACCCGAAGAGTAAACCAACTCATCAGTGGGAATCGGGATCCAACTCTCATCGCATGATAATGTGACGGAATCCACTCACGTTATCACACTCCAGAAGGTATGCGCATGCCTGGCAAGTTTCAGTTTCTTTAGAAACTCCCGATATGATTTTTACCCCATGTTCTTATTACCTTGACGAAAGCCAACAAATCATAAGTCACATGTCAAGTTCTACCCGTCATATTCTTGTCAATTTGAACCCACCCGTACATACCCTTGACGAAAGCCAACAAGGTAATACGACTGTCCCACACCAATACATCTATCTATGCAACAAATGAATACCCCAGCAGCTACCAAACACTATGCCTTGACGAAAGCCAACAAACATAGCTTGAATACTACTGACTATCCATAAGACATGACGGAGGGCTACGGCTGGTTTTTGGTGAAAACCCTTTAACGTAATGAACTTGATCTCGTTGAAGGAACTTGATAGCTTTTTATAAAAATATAGTGGCAAAAACCTTTGCTAAAGAGGTCACTCCCGGTGAAGGGATCTCGGCTCTTTCCTCGTGGAATGAGGTGCAGGATATTCCAACTGAATACCGCGATGCAAAGCAACTTGTAATCGACTATAATGAAATTATTATCCTGACGCAAACTTCTGTCCAAGGGGTCACTCCCGGTAAAGGGATATCGGCCCTTGCCTCGTCGAATGAGGTGCAGGATATTCCAACCGAATACCACTATGCAAAACAAAAGGAAATATCTTTGTAATAACACTTTTTAAATTTGTTCCAACAACATCCAAACAGGTTCGTTTTCCTTTGCATTGATCAGAATGAACGCAGTCCCATCAATTAATCACACCAGAAAAGAACGAAAATAAAATGTACGTATATGCCATCCGCATTCGTCACTGGGTCCCGTCATAACCCGTTAGGTTATTTAACTAACGACAGAGCGGGGACTGGACTAGCGCGGGTGTAAAACATATACAACATCTAATAGTATATATACCAATATACAATAATCGCTCCAGGCGTGATAATATGCAACATTACAGAAAAGAAATAAGCATCACAGAACAATACAGATAATCTGGGATCCCCGAGTTTCACAGAGCCGCTGCTGAAACCCGACGTTCCCCTGGTCGTGTGGATAGCCTGTGCAATGAAACCTAGACCCCTACGGGTGCGGCAAGTTATCCGCCAAAACCTGAAGTGAGACAGCCCCCTACAGCATAGTGAATGGTCCACCCTGCACTTCACGGAATCCGGTAACTTGAGCACCCCTCCTTGGGTCAACCTGTACCCCCTACGAGTGCGGCAAATAGTCTGCCAATACTAGAGTGAGGCCTCTCTGCCTCTCAAAGCCATGAGATGCGGACCCGTTGCCCTCCAGAACTCGGCTATCCGTGCACTTCGTCGCGGGGTAAAACCTAGTACAGAAATGAAAAATATGTACAACGGGTACATCGACCTCAGCCCGGTCGTGCCCCAAAAGAATATTATACAAATAGGCAGTGACGACAGTCCACATGTTGGACGCTCGCCCCGCAATATCAAATGTACAAATAAACTCAAACGGCACTACCATTGCACACTGCTATCCACCACGACATATCCGCAACATCACAGCACAACACAGAACATCAACGCGAATGTCACGTTCAAAAACCCGTCTAAAAGAACTATAGCAATCACACGCGGTTTACCGCTCAAATGACATTCACGGTCGGAGATATAATGTAAGTACTGTAAACTAACACATTTAAATTTCGATCGACAAAATTTCCCGAAGTGGGTCCCACGTACATCTGCTGTACAGTAACAAAATCTGGGCCCAAAAGAACTATTCCAGAAACCACAATTTTACATGAAGAACAAACTGTAGAAAAATGGTTTACTGTAGCTCTAAAACGGCGGCGGAACTGCGACCAAACTAGGGTTTGCGCGGCGGTTCCGCGGCGCTTTGGAAGCATCAGTTGACCAAATTTCACCAGAATTCTTAAAAAAGCCTGCACGATTTTCTGAGATGCTCAAAATGATTTTTAAACCTGTTTTAAAATTCGACAGAAACTTTTCACAGAAAATTGCGATTTTCGAAAATCAGTTCGATCGATGTTTTAAACGCGTTACAACAAGTTAGTAAAGCTTAATGGCGTGGCTCTGATACCATGTAAGTCTAAGGTAGCGCGCCGGCCGTCAAACTGACGCCAAATGCGGAACAAAAACTTTTATAACTGGCGCTATCGCATACTATAACCCGGATCTGCCATTAACGCTAAACTAACAAACTAAAAAGAGGGTAGAAAGGTTATACCGAACGAACCGAGTCCTTCGTTCTTTAACCATCATCCCACGCTCTGTTGTGGCTGCTCCGATCTCGTCGATCTCCGATCTCCACGTCCAGGTGGCACCACGTCAATGGATCTTTAAACGGGCTCCCGCCTCTGACCCGAGGCAACCCGGTCATCAAGTTTGCTAAAAGAGATGACCAAGATTGATGTAGAGAATGAGTAGAACACTTTGTCTCACTTCGTCCAAAGCCATGGACGAACGGTTAATGAAGTTGCCTTTTTGGATTGAATGAAATGAGAAATGAACATATCAAATTTCTATGAACCAAAACTATCATAATCTTTTTCCAATGAATCAATCTTATTTCCTTCAAGAAGGGCCGGCCAATATAAAGTGGGGGTGAGTGTAGGAGCAAGGGAGAGGGTGACCATAAGTTGAATCCTTATCATAACACATAAAGAAAACAATGACTCACTTAAAACAATTAATGCATAAATGATGACTCTTAAACCTAGTCACCATATCAATTAATGCTATGAAAGATTCATGAACCTAGTCACCACAACTAGAACCTTCTAGAAACACGACTCACCTCATGACTCACCCAAGTGAAGAAAAGATAAATCCGCATTTAACCGAATGTTAAAGACGGATGATAGAAAACTGGAAACTGGCAACTTCCAAAAGCGGTCCCAAAACGAATTTCTGGATAACCCCGTAACTGTATAAATATACCCGCATTTGTATTACGACCGAATACAAATACAACCGAGACAAAAATATTATATCTACTATGTATAATACTTGGATCCGGCTTAAACCAAAGGCCACCAGTATTATCTGCCCGAAATATGACACGTGCGTAAATGCACGTGCATTTTCCGAACCCTGCCATAAAACCATACGGCCTCTACAACGTTTCGCCCGAACTTGGGAAACTATCTGTGGGGGACTCTAATGACTCGTCAGTATCCTGGCAGTGGGTTTAACCACAAGCCGTCAGCGGCACTAGCTGTGCGTAACGAATGCCCATGGACTGACCTCAAGGGAGGCCGATGAGCGAACTCATCCGGAAACCCTACTGAGCCTAACAGTGACAATGTATATATAATCCGGTCTGTTCGTCTATGAGTATCGCATATCCAGCCTAGGGGGATAGTTGAAAGGTTTTCCTAGCACCCTATGTAGAGTTTTGAAGCATCACATGTCTCAAAGTTTAGATTTTTATGGTGCTAAACAAGCATACAAAGGAATCGATCCTAGAAAATTAGGGTTTCGAATTTAAAGCCAATAAAGAACTAAGGTTTCGAGACTACAACCTTTGTAGCTCCCTTTCGCTGGACTCTTTGGTCTCTTGGGTGTTGGAAGAAGGTCCTCTTGAAGTCCTCTCACGTCCACGACGATCCACCCGGAGTTCCTCGTCCAAGCTCGCAACTTCGATTTTCAAGATGAGAAACGAAGAGAACACTCTAAACAAGTTGGCTAAACTTGTGTAGAATGATGTTATGGTTAAGATTCTCACTTCAAAAACCTTTCTTTATGTGTGTTTTACTCACTAGAAGAAACTAGAGAGCAAATGGTGAAGGTGGAAGAAGATGGAGGCTTTCTTTTAACAAGATTAGAATGATAACTATTGAAAAGAAATGAAATATATCTTTATATATTTTATTTCTTCTCACTTCAAACCATGGTTAAATCTTTTAGTTGTTATTTAATTAGGGTTTAAAACATGTAAGGAAAGAAAGAAACACATACATGCATGAATACATCCATCATATACAAGAAAGGTTTTAAGTGAGAAAACTAATGGTTAAATGATAAATCAACACTTGATTTATCAATCCGGCCATATCACATATGACCCCACCAAAAGCAAGCCGCCCGATCAATGTTCGGTATTCCATACGCGCATTTTAATCGGGTCCATACGCATATCGCATACGCGCACCACAACGTTTTGCCTGGACTAGGTAACTCCTTTATGGGACTCTAAGACTCGTCAATACGCCGGCAGAGGGTGATGATCATATCAAGCACCCCAAGCCGCAAGTGGTCATCTAAACGTAACGGCCACCCGGGTATTGAGCGATCAGAAGAAAACAAGCGAACCTGCTACAACTCCCGTCGAGCCAACCTGCAACACTACCGTACAGTCCGGTCTCTTCGTCAGATATGCTGCATATCGAGCCAAGGGATGGTCACGTCGACCCCAATAACTCAATAAGTCATACCGGTGAATGGTCTATAACAGATCGAGAAACTACTGATAACGCTTATCAGCAAATCTCAGCAGCCCTGGACAGGGACTTATGTTAGTTATATGTATGCCCTAGAGGCCATTACTGTACATTGGATGTATATTGTAGTGGATGCTGGGACATATATAGGTAGGACATTCTTGCTCGACATGATAGTACGCTATCTGGTTGCTCTTTATCTTAACGTGTATACCTTCTGTCTCTCTGATTACATGTTGATAAAGCCCTTAGGATGTGTACTCGACTTCCAGGACTATGATGCAGATCATACTAGTGGGGCCTGGGTAGTCAATGAGTACATCCTTCATTGTTCCTAGTCGTGGGAATATCGAGACGGGGCATCGATATTCCAGAGTAGACTAGCGTATATCTTCTCGACCCATGTGATGGGCGATGGATGATCGCATATCCATTGGTGTTTGACATCGGAGATGGTATGCGGGTGCTCAGTGCAGACTGGGTACACTGAACGGACTCGCCGAGAACTCCCAGATGATATTATACCTCACGTCAGATGGCAGTTCTCTGGTGACACTGGTACAGCTTAGTCTGTTGACCCGAGATGGTCATAGAGTCTTGTGTGTCTCCCACTGTGCTTTGATTTCCACCCTACCACAGCTCTACTGAATCATGCAAACAGGTGGTTTTTGGGTACAGTCCCGATTCACATGGAGGCAATGAGCGATAGGAGGGGATTCGTCTCTCCCGGTATTGGGGGTTGATGTTGCGCAATGCACGACTGGCCATAACAGGAAATCCCTGGCCAGGGTTGCAGTGATATACTGGTAAGAGTTATCAGTAGTTTCACGATAGTTATGGACCCTACGTCGGCATGACTTATCGAGCTATTGGGGTCTGACGTTTACCACCCCTAGGCGAGATATGCGACATATCAGACGAACAGACCGGACTGTACGGTAAGTGTTACTGGTTGGATTCACAGGAGTGTGAGCGGGCTTGCTCGTCGATCTTCTGATCGCTCAATACCCGGGTGGCCGTTACGTTTAGCAGACCGCTTGCGGCTTGTGGGTGTTTGATATGATCATCATTTGCTGCCGGCGTATTGATGAGTCTTTAGAGTCCTACACAGAGGTTTCCTGGCTCAAGCGAAACGAAATAGGAGCACATATGGGATATGTGCGGGACCGAGAATAATGCGTGTATGTGATACCGTATTTCATTCTCGCGATGTATGTGTCGAATGGTTGTATGAGATATAACCTGGTTATCGAATCAAGGATTGATTCGATAAGCCGATACATTGGATACTAGCCGGTTATATGCGACATGACCGGATCGTTAAATCAAGTGTTGATTTAATGATTTGATATAGAATTATATATTTGATATATTACTTTGCATCAACTAGTATTGGTTCACTTTAAATGGATTTTCTCACTTGAATTGTGCAAGTTGTATATGTGATATACATTTGTGCACATGATTGTATCATGTTTGATGATACATGTTTACTTGGTTAAGTGTAAAGAATTAAACCATGGTTAAGTTTATGATTAGGGTTTTCTTTTTTCTTACTTATTTATTTATTTATTTATTTTTGGAAAAGATGAGAAAAGAATGGTTGCTATTTTTGTTTTTAGTTGAAGTTTCATGAAGCATTGACTAAGTCACCATTCTTGTCTCATGCTTAACCCTAACCATCCAAGTTAACCATGGTCCATTCTCTACAATTAACCAAGGGTTAATATATGATAAGTATTGATTTATTTATCCAATAATTTTCAACACTTATCATATCTTCTTCTTCTTCATCATCTTCTTCTTCCATGAAGAAAGCTTGCTACATCAATGGCAAGTGATGAAAAAGTGTGAGAAATCCAATTCTAAAGTGAACCCACTTCCTATTTCTTCATCCTCTACCTCTTGCCAAGTAGTATAGGGTGTTTCCTTCACAAGTTTTCATGGCTTGGTGAAGATGGAGCTTGATCTAGTGATGCCTCGACGTAGATCATCTTCGGCACGTTGTCGACGACCTAGCCCGCCTTTTTCTCCGATGAAACCACCGTGAGAGTCATGGTTCGATTTGGACAGCGGAGAGGACTTCATCATGGAGCCTAGGAGGTGGAGGACCGGATCTACAAAGGTTGTAGCCCCTTCCCTTTAGCTATATTTCCGTTTACTTGCTTGCATCGCCTATATATCTAGTTGACGATCCGTATTAGGGTTTGTAGGCAACCGTAAAATTTGATTTGTGCATGTTTGATCACTTGTGAGACTCCATTAGAGTGCCTAGGAACCCTACAGTGGTATCAGAGCCTAGCTAGAGCCTTAGGCGATGCGTAGACGGAGTTAGAAATCCGATCGGACCGAAACCCTAACCCTTAACGTGCTCTCTGGACAATTTTCAAAATCGTGGTTTTTTCCAGATTAAAAATATTCAGAAAAATCAGCAGGAAGATCTAAGGGTTACTGTGAAATTCAAGGTCCTAATTCCTTAAAGTCACCGCGGATCCGCGGCATGAGCATGCTCATGCGGCGGTTCCGTGGCAATTTTGTCCTTTTGTGCATCTAATTTTGCATAGTAATTCTTAGTTTTATGTGCTGGTTTTCCTGGGAATTTTTAATAATTTTTCCAGAGTTATATTTTCTGGGTTGTATTGGGGATTCGGAGATTCGATCGGACGGTCTAACTTTGTCTATGTGGCTTTCCGGATAAATTCTAGAATATGTTAAAAAGTTCGACCGGATATAAATACCCAAGTTTTCCATTGTTGGGAAATTTCCAATTGTTGGATTTTTCCGTAGTTTAACGACGTTCTAAGTAGTGCAAGTAACGCGATGGACCCACTAGAAGACAACAAACCTTAACTCGATTATGTGACCGTCTTGAACTGCGCTTTGAACCTTCGGGTTTGGGGCAGTACGGCGTGCCACATGTGAGGCGTTGGCTTGACCCTTCTACGGCTGGACCGTTGGTACTGAGGCACGAACTGAATATTGTTAGACTTATTTCATGTGTTGAGCTGTATCGGGAAAACTTGGGTGTTCGAATGTTCAATCGGAAAGTTTAACTTTTTCTGTTTATCCGGAATGTGATACAATAATTGGAATTCACAAGTAGTTATGAGATAACTGAATGAATGTTATAAACATAGCAGTTTAGTCTCACTTGATCGGTTGCCACGGAATTTTGATGAGATCAAAAGTCCGTCGCAATCACGTAGCGTACGCGGATACTCGCCGGGTAAACTTAATAGACAGCCTCACCCCATAGCCCCGACCAAGTGACTGTAGGAGAACCCCGTCGCCGAAAGCATCTGTTCGGGTGCTCGCGGTAGCGGTGTTCCTCCTTGGTGCACTTGGTCGACGGCGTCGGGGGTGCAGCCGCCTACTAAAGTTTGCGACGAGCATTCGATCAGAATGTCGGGAATCTTGTTGAATTACCCGACTTTATATTGAAAAGTGTTTTCAATTTTGAGACTAAAATGCGGGGTTTATAATTGTTAGGCATGCGATGTCTAAGGAATTCATTTGGTCAGACATGCGATGTCTGAGGTGGTTGCGGATTCCAACTGTTGTAGTTTTATACTTTCTTTTCTGTGACCGTAAGTGTAATATGTGATATCGCCGGTTTCGTTGCTATATGTCAACGACAATTGGGATGCGCATATTTACTTACGTTGATGACATGTGATGTTATGTGTTGCTGGATATGTTATATTGGATCGTCGTGTTTGAATAGCCGGGGGGTTTTTATGTGAGATGAGTGTTTTTCATTTTCATTCATGTAAAAACTTGTATGTAATATTCTTTTATTGGGGCACTTCCAGGTTGTGGAAGATGTCACCGTTGATGTATATTATTTACTTTTCTGCACTAGGACAGACCCAAGGAGGGGAGCACAAGTAACCGGGTTCTAGGGTCCAGCGGGAGACCATCTCGAGGAGTCGAGTCCGGGTCTCCTAACCCTAGAATTGGTAGAGTTGCTTGCCGCTCTCGTAGGGGTCTAGGGGTGTGGGATTGGCTATTCATCACGACCGTGGAATCCGTGTTTTATACTGGCTCGTATTCAAAACACGGACGTCCTAGTATATCCAATATTTCATATGTTTCTTCTGCTGTGATTTATCTGTGATGTGATCATGTGATGTTCTGTGACAGTTATTATATATAGTATATATGATATATTATATAAACGTTGCTTATGTTTTACACCCGTGCTAGCCCTACCCCGCTCTGCCGTTAGTTACCTAACCTAACGGAGCAGACGGGACATCGAGGCGAATGCGGATGACATAAGCGTACGTTATATTTATCTGTGATGGTTAGGTGGACTTATATGATGGGATATTCATTAATGGGATTAATGAAAGAAAATAAACCTAATTGATGTTGTGGAATCGAATTTCAAAATAAAACAGGTAGCTACAGTTCTTGCTTTGCATCGCGGTGTTCATTATAGAACATCCTGCACATTATTCGATGAGGAAAGGACCGAGATCCCTTCGCCGGGAGTGACTCCTTTAGCAATAACTGGCAGATGCTACAACCCTCGGTTTGTCTTTGATCGCTTCTACAGTTTTCGCTTTGCACAGTGATATATATGATATATCCCGCACCTCATTCGACGAGGAAAGGGCCGACGATCCCTTCACCGGGAGTGACCCCTTTAGCAAAACTAGAAAAGCCTCGAAAACATTCCATTTAAAAACCATTTGATTCCGCAACGAGATCAAGTTCAAAGCGTTAAAGGTTTTCACAAAATCCATTCGCAACCCTCCGTCATTTTAGGAAGTAGAGTACTTAGTATTCGTGCTGTGTTTGTTGACCATAGTCAAGGCACAGTGTACGGTAGCTAAGTGATGTCTTCCTACACCGCATATGATGCGATTAGTTAGGACAGTCGCGTGACTTTGTTGACCTTAGTTAAGGGTCATGTGGGTGGGTCTAATTAATCACGAAATGACGGGTAGAACTTGACTAGTACTTATGATTTGTTGACCTTAGTTAAGGTCATAAGTGCTAGGGGTAAAAACCATTATCGGGAGTTTCAAGTGTTGAAATTTGCAATGAGATTGCATACCTTCTATGTGATAGTTGGATCCGATACCCACTACGAGTAATTGTTACTCCTGGGAGAGTTTTGCACTTTGCAATTAGCCGATCAAGTAGGTGTCTAGAAAGGTGTCAACGGGGTTACGTCTCTGGGAAAATGAGGTTTACTGTAATTAGGTCCGTGCGAAAGCACGGAGAACCTCCCTCAAAGTACCGACACTGGCCTGGCTGAAAGATTGGCGAACTTGTAGAGTGCAATTAATCCCGGCTAGTCTTTCCTTTTAAGGTTTGAAGGAAGATTTGATAAAAACAGTGGGAGCCATCCTGATTAGATAAAATATATAACCAATCTAATCTTGCAAGAGCGCACGCAGAGTGTTTTCTTCTCTCTCTCTCCTGGTAGCGACCATATCACGCCTTAATCAAGATAATAAAATGGATGAATTGACCGAACCCGCTTGTTATACTGAGCTGGGGAACGTTGGTCCCGCTCCAACTTATAATTGTTATAAGACAGAGCAGGAAATAGAGGAATACCAGAATTCCTATGCCGCCCAAACAAAGAAAGTGCATATGATGCATCTCCTTCGGGTGTGTTCATTATAAAGAACTGTTTCTCAGTATCCTCTGCATCCTGGGTATATGATACCGGATCAGGATCCCAGATATGTAATCTGTTACATAGGGCTACAAAAGGGTAGAAAAACTGAGAACGGGTGATAAGTTTCATGAGACAGAAAACGGGGCAAGTGTTGCAGCCAAGTCTGTTGGTCACTGTCACCCTGTATTACCAATACATTGATTCTGAACAAATACTATTAGATACCGAACCTGATATACAAAATCATATCAGTCTCTTTATTAGTAAAGAAAAGATATAATTTTGTATTGTTGGATAATGTTTTGAACATTTCCTATAATCAAAAGTTGATCGGTTCAGGCACGTTATCTAAAAGCATTGACGTTCTAAATCAAACTACAGTTCCTTGTATACTGAACACACACAAGAGGAAGAGTTCAGAAATGAACAAATTCTTCTTGAGGTATTGTAGACTAGGTCACATCAATGCGACCCGACTGACTGAAGTTACATTTTAGATGCATATTTAAATTAGTTTGAATTTACATCTTGTGAAACTTGTCAGTCATTTCACAAAGATTAGATGACCATAGCTCCGTTTGCTGAAAACTGAGAAAGAGTTAGTAAACTCTTGGGACTGATGCATGATGATGTATGTAAGGTCTCCTATCTACACATGCCAGGACTGGTTCTTTATACTTTATTATATTCTCTGATAATCTCTCAAGATTCAGTCATACGTTCCTGTTGAAACATAAGTCCGAACCTTTTGAGGTATTCACAGAATATAAGTTAGAAGTAGAGAACCAATAACCGGGTATAAGTATTATGTCCTATGATGTGATCGAGGAGGAAAATACTTGAGCACGGAAATCCTGGTCTATTCTAAAGGAGAATGAGATTCTCTCTCAGCATTACTCCTCCGTATACACCATAGCACGATGGTATATCGGGGCGGAGCAATCACACCCTATATGATATGGTGTGCTCTATGATGAGTACTACTGAGTTACCTATTTCCTTTTAGGGTGTTATGCGCTTGAGAAGCTGCATACCTATTGAATTAGGTTCGAATCAAATCACTGCCTACCACTTCATATGTGATATGGAAAGGGAAGAGCCCATATCTTAAGTTAGTTAAGATCTGGGATTGTCCGGCCTATGTCTAAAAGCAAAATCCGGACAGGCTCGAGGCAAGGTCTGTAATGTAGAACTGGAAAGATTCCAGCTATACAAACTACAGCAAATAATTTGGTAGAACCAAAGGATTCAGTAGATTCCAACGAACCTCAGCCTCTCCGCCGATCTAGTAGGGTTCCTCACCCACCTGAGAGATACCTTGGTTTCTCGATGACAGTGAGAGCGAGGAATGCATCATGAGATGATGACCCAACTAGTTTCGAGCTGGCCATCAAGAGTGGGACTCTGTAAGAATGGCTGGATGCTTAGCAATCTGAGATGGAATCCACATCCACCAACAAAGTATGGACTTTGGTTGCTATATCTGAAGGGTTAAATCCCCATCAGGAGCAAGTATATCTTGAGAAGATTACTTGGTGTAGATGGACAAGTTGAGACTTTCAAAGCTAGACTTGTTAAAGGTTTTCGTCATCAACCAGGTGTGGATAATGATGAAACCTTTTCTAGGGACTATGCTTGAGTCCATCCAGATCCTACTTGCCACGGCTACATACCATGAATACGATATCTGGTGGTTGGGTGCCATGACTACTTTTCTAAATGATGTTTTAGAAGAGTGCGTCTATAAGTACACAGCCAGAGGGCCTCGTAGACAGTGGGAGCAGCGGAAACGTGTGCAAGATGCTTTATAGGATAAAGCAGGCATCACGGAGTTGGAACATCTGTTTTGATGGATTAGTCAAAGAAGTTGACATCATCAAAATGGTAGATGAACCTTGTATAAAAAAAAAGGTAGTAGGGAGTATGGTGACGATCCTCGTAGAGTACGTGGATGACATACTCTTGTTAGGGAAGGAGTTTCCTATGCTACGCTCGATCAATCTCCGCTTATCACAATGAATTTCCATATAGGATCAAAGTGATACATACTAAATCCTAAGCTTTGGATCTATGAGATAGATCTAATTGGATGTTAGGATACTCACTAGTTGTAGTGAGATGGTATCAATCGATCCTGGGGAGAATCACTGGAAAGTTTCCAGAGTGATAAAGACGACTGAATGTCAGTCACAGGCATTGTCTTTACCCTTAGTAAAGGGACGGTATGTTGGAAGATTTCCAAGCTAGATACCGTGACAAATTAGACGATAAAGGCTGGTAACATCGCTATTAAAGATACTGCCAAAAAGGCAGTTTGGGTGTATATTGGTTCATAGGATGAACTAGGTTCCTACCATTGTGTGACAATGGAACTGTGGCTTTGGCCCTGGAACCCTGGTCCCATCAGTGACCCAGACATATTCTGAGGCAGCATCACCTGATCATGGAGATAGTTGATCTCCAGGGTGATCGAGATTAGGAGAGTAGACTCAGAGGACAACACGGCGGATCCACTCACGAAGGCCTTTTTCCCAAAGAGAGACTTTTAGGGGATGGTTGAGTATTGGATACTAAAACCACTGCTACAGATGGCCCTAGTGCAAGTGGGAGATTGTTAGTTATATGTATGCCCTAGAGGCCATTACTGTACATTGGATGTATATTGTAGTGGATGCTGGGACATATATAGGTAGGACTTTCTTGCTCGACATGATAGTACGCTATCTGGTTGCTCTTTATCTTAACGTGTATACCTTCTGTCTCTCTGATTACATGTTGATAAAGCCCTTAGGATGTGTACTCGACTTCCAGGATTATGATGCAGATCATACTAGTGGGGCCTGGGTAGTCAATGAGTACATCCTTCATTGTTCCTAGTCGTGGGAATATCGAGACGGGGCATCGATATTCCAGAGTAGACTAGCGTATATCTTCTCGACCCATGTGATGGGCGATGGATGATCCCATATCCATTGGTGTTTGACATCGGAGATGGTATGCGGGTGCTCAGTGCAGACTGAGTACACTGAACGGACTCGCCGAGAACTCCCAGATGGTATTATACCTCACGTCAGATGGCAGTTCTCTGGTGACACTGGTACAGCTTAGTCTGTTGACCCGAGATCATCATAGAGTCTTGTGTGTCTCCCACTGTGCTTTGATTTCCACCCTACCACGGCTCTACTTAGTCGTGCAAACAGGTGGTTTTTGGGTACAGTCCCGATTCACATGGAGGCAATGAGCGATAGGAGGGGATTCGTCTCTCCCGGTATTGGGGGTTGATGTTGCGCAATGCACGACTGGCCATAACAGGAAATCCCTGGCCAGGGTTGCAGTGATATACTGGTAAGAGTTATCAGTAGTTTCACGATAGTTATGGATCCTACGTCGGCATGACTTATCGAGCTATTGGGGTCTGACGTTTACCACCCCTAGGCGAGATATGCGACATATCAGACGAACAGACCGGACTGTACGGTAAGTGTTACTGGTTGGATTCACAGGAGTGTGAGCGGGCTTGCTCGTCGATCTTCTGATCGCTCAATACCCAGGTGGCCGTTACGTTTAGCAGACCGCTTGCGGCTTGTGGGTGTTTGATATGATCATCATATGCTGCCGGCGTATTGACGAGTCTTTAGAGTCCTACACAGAGGTTTCCTGGCTCAAGCGAAACGAAATAGGAGCACATATGGGATATGTGCGGGACCGAGAATAATGCGTGTATGTGATACCGTATTTCATTCTCGCGATGTATGTGTCGAATGGTTGTATGAGATATAACCTGGTTATCGAATCAAGGATTGATTCGATAAGCCGATACATTGGATACTAGCCGGTTATATGCGACATGACCGGATCGTTAAATCAAGTGTTGATTTAATGATTTGATGTAGAATTATATATTTGATATATTACTTTGCATCAACTAGTATTGGTTCACTTTAAATGGATTTTCTCACTTAAATTGTGCAAGTTGTATATGTGATATACATTTGTGCACATGATTGTATCATGTTTGATGATACATGTTTACTTGGTTAAGTGTAAAGAATTAAACCATGGTTAAGTTTATGATTAGGGTTTTCTTTTTTCTTACTTATTTATTTATTTATTTATTTTTGGAAAAGATGAGAAAAGAATGGTTGCTATTTTTGTTTTTAGTTGAAGTTTCATGAAGCATTGACTAAGTCACCATTCTTGTCTCATGCTTAACCCTAACCATCCAAGTTAACCATGGTCCATTCTCTACAATTAACCAAGGGTTAATATATGATAAGTATTGATTTATTTATCCAATAATTTTCAACACTTATCATATCTTCTTCTTCTTCTTCATCTTCTTCTTCCATGAAGAAAGCTTGCTACATCAATGGCAAGTGATGAAAAAGTGTGAGAAATCCAATTCTAAAGTGAACCCACTTCCTATTTCTTCATCCTCTACCTCTTGCCAAGTAGTATAGGGTGTTTCCTTCACAAGTTTTCATGGCTTGGTGAAGGTGGAGCTTGATCTAGTGATGCCTCGACGTAGATCATCTTCGGCACGTTGTCGACGACCTAGCCCGCCTTTTTCTCCGATGAAACCACCGTGAGAGTCATGGTTCGATTTGGACAGCGGAGAGGACTTCATCACGGAGCCTAGGAGGTGGAGGACCGGATCTACAAAGGTTGTAGCCCCTTCCCTTTAGCTATATTTCTGTTTACTTGCTTGCATCGCCTATATATCTAGTTGACGATCCGTATTAGGGTTTGTAGGCACCCGTAAAATTTGATTTGTGCATGTTTGATCACTTGTGAGACTCCATTAGAGTGCCTAGGAACCCTACAACTTACTGATATAACCAGTCGGGCACAGCACAGCATCAACTCCCAATACCGGGAGGGACGAAACCCCTCCTATCGCTCATTGCCTTCGTGTGTCTCGGGACTGTACCCAACGGCCACCTGTTTGCACGACTCAGTAGAGCCGTGGTAGGGTGGCAATCAAAGTACAGTGGGAGAACCCACAAGACTCTATGACGATCTCGGGTCTACAGACTAACCTGTACCAGTGTCACCTGAGAACTGCTATCCGACGATAGATATAATTCCATATAGGAGTTCTCGGTGAGTCCGTCCAGTGTACCCAGTCACCACTGAGCACCCGTATATGATCTTGATGTCCAACATCGATGAATGTGGGAACATTCATCGCCCATCGTATGGGTCTAGTATCATATACGCTAGTCTACTCTGGTATATCAATGCCCCGTCTCGATACACCTACGACTAGGGACTTTCCAGGATATGCTTATAGACTACAGATGTCCCACTAGTATGATCTCCATCATAATCAGAGTAGTCAAGCCAATATCCTCAGGGCTTTATCAGCATGTATGAATGAATAAAAGCATGATCAAATCAACATGTCAGATAAAGAAGAAACAGATAGCATACTATCATGTCGAGCAAGAATGTATACTGAATATATATATATACATGTACAAATACATCCACTATCATATAATGGCCTCTAGGGCATACATATATCCAACAATCTCCCACTTGCACTAAGGCCAGTTATTGGCGTATCTCATACCCAACATCTCAAAAAGTCGCTCATGCTGCGGCTGAGGAAGGGCCTTGGTGAATGGATCCGCGGCGTTATTCTTTTTGTCTACTCTCCTAATCTCGATCTCGCGGCGATCTACAATCTCCCGGATCAAATGAAAACGCCTCAGGATGTGTCTGGACCGCTGATGGGATCTGGGCTCCTTGGCTAACGCCATAGCCCCATTATTATCACAATACAAAGGTATTAGATTAATAATGGTTGGAACTACTCCTAGCTCCAAGACGAACTTCTTCATCCAGACGGCTTCCTTGGCGGCATCATTTGCAGCAATATACTCAGCTTCCATCATAGAGTCTGCAACGGTATCTTGTTTGGAACTCTTCCAACTCACCGCCCCTCCATTGAGGGTAAATACAAACCCAGAGATAGATTTGCTGTCGTCCTTATCGCTCTGGAAGCTCGAATCGGTAAAGGCCTCCATTTGGAGATCTCCATTACCATACACCAAGAACAATTCTTTAGTCCTTCGCAAGTACTTAAGAATATTCTTCACAGCTGTCCAGTGATTCTCCACTGGGTTGGATTGATACCTGCTTACAACACTAAGTGTATAAGCTACATCTGGGCGTGTACATAACATCGCATACATTATAGATCCTACTGCCGAAGCATAGGGTATAACTCTCATGCGAGCTCTCTCTTCATCGGTCTTTAGACAAGAATCCTTGGAGAGAGTGACCCCATGGCAAGCGGGTAAGGCACCCCGCTTGGAGTCTTCTATACTAAACCTTTTTAGGATGGTGTCAATGTACCTGGTTTGGGACAATCCCAATAACCTTTTGGATCTATCCCTATAGATCCTTATGCCCAGAATGTATGTGGCATCATCCAGGTCCTTCATGGAGAACCTTAGTGATAAGAAAGATTTGACCGACTGTAGCATAAGAATATCATTTCCTATCAGAAGAATGTCGTCTACGTACAATACGAGGAATGTGACAGCTCTCCCTACAGCCTTCTTATAAACACAAGGTTCATCTGGATTTTTGATGAAATCAAACTCTTTGATGACATCATCGAAACAGATGTTCCAACTCCGTGATGCCTGCTTTAACCCATATATGGATTTAAGAAATTTACATGATTTCCCGCTGCTCCCACTGTCAATGAAGCCCTCTGGCTGATCCATATAAACGCATTCTTCTAAATTTCCATTTAGAAATACGGTTTTAACGTCCATCTGCCAGATTTCATAGTCGTAGTGAGCAGCAATAGCAAGTAGGATCCGAATGGATTTAAGCATGGCTACAGGAGAAAAAGTCTCGTCATAGTCCAAACCTGGTCTTTGACGAAAACCCTTCGCCACAAGTCTTGCCTTATAGGTCTCCACCTGCCCATCTACACCAATCTTTCTTTTAAAGATCCATTTGCAGCCCACAGGTTTTACCCCAGGGGGTACAACGTCCAAAGTCCATACTTTGTTGGTGTACATAGACTCCATTTCGGATCTCATGGCATCCAGCCACTTCACAGAGTCTCTACTCGTGATAGCTTGTTGAAAACTGGTAGGATCATCATCATCCATGATGCAGTCTTCTCCGTCACCATCAATGAGGAAACCGTAGTACCTCTCTGGTGGGCGAGAAGTCCTACCAGACCTACGGAGTGGCCGAGGTTCTTCAGTTTCTGTTGCAACAGCCGGTTCAACCAAATCGTCATTTGTAGTTTGTGTCTCTAGAACCTCTTCTAGATCTACCACCTTGCCATTATCTTTATCTGTGAAAAACTCTTTTTCCAAGAATGTGGCATGTTGAGAAACAAACACTTTTTGTTCCTCTTTGTGGTAGAATAGATATCCATAAGAATTCTTTGGATATCCTACAAAGTTACACATGATTGACCGTGTCTCGAGTTTGTCCGGATTCTGCTTTTTAATATAGGCCGGGCAACCCCAAATCTTAATTCTCTTAAGAGATGGTCCCTTCTCATGCCATATCTCATATGGCGTGGTAGACACGGTTTTGGTTGGAACCCTGTTTAGCAGAAACGCTGCAGTCTCCAATGCATGCCCCCAAAACGAGACTGGTAACTCGGCGTCACTCATCATGGACCAGACCATATCTAATAGGGTCCTATTCCGTCATTCTGACACACCGTTGTGCTGTGGTGTGTAAGGAAGAGTGAGTTGAGAGAGAACCCCATTCTCTTTTAGGAAGTTTGCAAATTCTGTACTGAGATACTCACCACCTCGATCTGATCGAAGCATCTTGATACTCAAGCCGGTTTGTTTTTCTACTTCTTGTTTATATTCAATGAATTTCTCGAAAGTTTCGGACTTGTGCTTTAATAAAAATACATGACCGAATCTTGAGAAATCGTCAGTGAATGTAATGAAGTATGAAAAACCGCCTCTAGCCTGTGTAGACATTGGCTCACATACATCACTATGTATGAGGCCTAGGAGCTGAGTAGCTCTTTCTCCGTGTCCGGTAAACGGAGTTTTGGTCATTTTACCCTTGATACAAGACTGGCAAGTCGCATAAAATTTATATTCAAAAGAGTTTAAATATCCATCTTTGTGTAACTTGTTTAGTCTTGTTTCGTTAATATGACCAAGTCTACAGTGCCAAAGAAAAGCTTCATTTAATTCTGAAAGTTTTCTTTTATTAGTGTATTGTATACTGAAAACTGTGTGTTAATTTAGGACATATATTCCGTTATTAAGCGTACCATACCCAACCAACATTTGATTCAGGTGAATGTTCATAACATTGTTCTGCAATACAAAATTATATTCTTCATTGTCTAACAAAGAAACGGATATTATATTACATAGCATACTTGGTACAAAATAACATGGATTCAAAACCAAAATACATCCAGATGGCAACCCCAAGTGATACTCTCCCACTGCGACTGTATGTACATTAGAACCATTTCCAACGCGGAGAGTATGGTCACCTGTCTTCAAAACCTTGCTATTTCTCAGCCCCTGCATAGAATTGCAAATGTGAGAACCTGAACCGGTATCCAATACCCAGGAAGCAGAGTTTATTGAAATACAGTTTTCTGTCACAAACGCACCTGAAGCAGAAGCATCACCATGCTTCTTCTTGAGATTTAAATACTCCGTGCAGTTGCGCTTCCAATGTCCTATCTTGTGGCAATGAAAACATTCGCCCTTCTCCGAGTCTCCAGCCTTGGACTTTTCCTTTCCCTTCACCTTTTTAACTCCACCTTTAGGATTGGTGGGCTTCTTCTTTTTCTTTCCCTTGGCCTTAGCTTTCGTGCAAGAAGAAGAAGATTGTCCAACAGTCATAACGGGAGTTCTTGCTAACTTCATAGTGCTCTCTGCACTCCTTAACATGTTAAGAAGTTCAGGGAGTTCCTTCTCCATGCCATGCATGTTGAAGTTCACTATGAACTGAGCAAAGGTGGAGAGAAGGGACTGCAGAATAATATCTATATATTGTTCATTGTCCATCGTCCATCCAAGGTCCTCAAGCTCTTCTATAAGAGCTATCATCTTCAGAACATGGTCTCCTACTGGTGTGCCAGGGGCCATTCGCATCTGAAAAAATTTCTTTGATACTTCGTATCGTAATACGCGGGATTGCTCTCCATACAACTCCTTTGTATGGAGCAATATACCGTGAATGTCCATATCCTCGTGCTGCTTTTGATGTGTGTTATCCATCGATGCAAGCGCGAGGCATTTTGCCGTGGCACAGTCAGCGTCCCATGTCTTGCGGACTTCAATGTCCGCAACTGAGGATTTTGGACCTGGGACAGGCGGGGCCGAAGCCGTGAGGACATATGATACTTTATCATAAGTCAAGGCGATTTTCAGATTCCTCAGCCAGTCTTTATAGTTGGTCCCATTCAGTTTGTTTTATCTAGTAGAAGCTTGAGTCCAGTCATGGGTATCTGCCATTAAGAGAGAGAAAAGAATACACTCAGCGAAAGCTTTTGCATAGATTAGATTGGTTATTATCTTGTCTAATCGATGTTTCCCACTGCTTTTATCGAGTTTTTCTTTCAAACCTTAAAAAGAAAAACTAGCCAAGATTAATTACAGTCTACAACTTCGCTAACCGTTCAGCCAGGCCAGTGTCGGTACTTGAGGGAGGTTCCCCGTGCTTTCGCACGGACCTAATTAAAGTAAACCTCGTTTTCCCAGAGGCGGAGCCCCGTTAACACCTTTCTAGACACCTAATGAGTTAGCTAATTGTAAACTGTAAAACTCTCCTAGGAGCAACTATTGCCCACAGTGGGATCGGGATCCAACTGTAAGTCGATGTACTACACCCCAGTACTTGTGGGGAGGCGGAATTTTCAAAAACGATCATGTTTAAAGAACGAACATCGACTAACCGCTTGAATCGAAGCTAAACTATAAATAACCGTACACAAAGAGTTTCTTATCTATTGTGTTTAGGGATTATACCTAATGAAACCTGTCCTTCGTCTTTGTGTCCTCCTTTGTTCTCCTCGACCTTCTCTAGGTAGTAGACGATCCACCCGAGAGCAAAACACCAAGCTAAACCTCTAACTTGAGGTAACTAATCTACTTTGATTGCTAATCAAAGAAGAAAGGATGATATAGAGTGAAGGTAATGGATGTTTAAGTCTAACTAATCCTTTGATCTCAACACATGAGGATTAAGGATTAGTCTCTTGAAGATGAGAGCTTGAGGAGAGAGAATGTGAGATGAGTGAATGAGATGAGATTGAGTGTATCATAATATATTATGAAGCATTCTTATTTTAGAATAATGAATAAAAGAAATGAATAAGCATGCTTCATAAATGAAAAGAGGTGATTCATTAACATGAGTCATTAAGCATTTATGGTGCATTAATGACCATGATGAATCACCCTCATGACTCACTAATCTTATCCAAAGCTTATGTCACCTTAACCTCCTTAGTCACATCTTCTAGAAGCTTCTCGTACAATTACGAGAACGCCCCTCCAATCCGCAAAAATACGGAAAAACTTTTAGACTGTAAAATCCAATAACCGGATACCAGTAACTGGCTTAAACCAAAGCCGACTGGTAAAAACTGTCCGAAAGTCGTACGTGCGTAAACGCACGTATGCGTCCGAACCCTTTGTCGCAAAACCATGCGACCTCTATATCGTTTCGCCTGGAGTAGGAAACTCTCTGTGTGGGACTCTAGAGACTCGACTACTACGCTGGCAGTGGGTTTAACCACAGACCGCAAGCGGCACTAGCTGTACGTAACGGTCCCCAGGTAGTTGTCGATAAGAAGGCCGATGAGGAAACCCATCCGAACTCCTACTGAGTCTGATGTGACAATCTCCATACAGTCCGGTCCGTTCGTCCAAGACTATCGCATATCGGGCCTAGGGGGGCGGCAAGCGTCAGTCCCCTAATAGCGGTATAAGTCGTGTCGGAGGGAAGCCCATTACACTCTGAGAAACTACTGGAACCTACCAGCAAATCTCGCTTGCCCTGGCCAGGGACTTTGCGTAATGGCTCTCTGACACAGCACGATATCTACTCCTAATACCGGGAGGGACGAATCCTGTCTAACCGCCACTGCCGCCAAGTGCTCGGGACTGCACCCAACTGCTACCTGTTTGCACGACTCCTATGAGCCGTGGTAGGGTAGCAATCTAAGAACAGTGGGACACTCTCGAGGCGAAGTAGCAGTGTCAAGTCTGCGGACTATGCTGTACTCATGTCACCTGGGAACTGCTCACTGACGACTGGTATCAAACCAACCAACAGTTCCCTGTGAGTCCTGTCCGGTGTACCCGTAACCTAACGAGCACCTGCATACTATCTCCAGTACGACGTACTGACGGCTGTGGGACAGACCATCTCCCCAACTGGGATGAGAAGCGTACACACTAGTCTACTCCGGATATCGATGCTCTGTCTCGATAATCCAACGACCAGGGACCTGAATAAGGATGTGCTTGTAGACTACCCAGCCCCCACTAGTGTGACTGCCATCACAACGCTGGTAGACAAGCAAGATCCTAAGAGCTCTATCAATACGTACACTCACATATTAAGATAGAAAAACCAAGTAGCATACTACCATGTTTAGCAAGACTGTTATATACATGTGAATATCCCAAGCTTCCATTAAGTAATATACAAACTAGTATAATACAGTAATGGCCTTCTAGGGCATAAACACTAACAATCTCCCACTTGCACTAGGGCCATGTACTGGCATATCGTAGACCAATGATCTCGAGTAGCCTCTCGAACTGAATCTAAGGAAGGGCCTTCGTGAATGGATCAGCAATGTTCTCTTCAGAAGCAACTCTCCGAACCTCGATCTCCTGACGATCAATGATCTCCCTGATCAGGTGATACCGCCTCAAGATGTGTCTGGACTTCTGATGGGACCTTGGTTCCTTCGCTAAAGCTATAGCTCCGTTGTTGTCGCAATACAGAGGTATTGGATCAACTATGGTAGGAACCACCTGAAGTTCTGTTAGGAACTTCTTCATCCAGACTGCTTCTTTTGCGGCATCGCAAGCAGCTATATACTCCGCTTCCATCGTCGAGTCAGCAACGGTGTCCTGCTTGGAGCTCTTCCAGCAGACCGCCCCTCCATTGAGGGTAAAGACATAACCCGACATGGACTTGGAATCGTCCTTATCACTCTGGAAGCCGGAATCAGCAAAGGCCTCCAACCTGAGGTCTTTTCCGCCGTAAACCAAGAACATCTCCTTAGTCCTCCTCAGGTACTTGAGAATGTTCTTTACTGCTATCCAGTGTTTCTCCCCTGGGTCTGACTGATACCGGCTTACCACGCTCAGTGCGTAAGCAACATCTGGTCTGGTACACAACATCGCATACATTATAGAGCCTACCGCAGAAGCGTAGGGTATAATAGACATGCGTTCCCTTTCCAAATCAGTCTTGGGAGACATCTCTTTGGAGAGGGTGATTCCGTGACAAGCCGGTAGATTACCGCGCTTAGAATCTTCCATACTGAATCTTTTCTACCTGGACTGCGAAAGTCCCAACATCCTTTTGGATCTATCACGATAGATCCGGATCCCCAGAATGTACGAGGCATCACCCAGGTCTTTCATGGAGAACCTGTGTGACAAGAATCCTTTGACATATTGTAGCATAGGAATGTCATTTCCTATTAATAGAATGTCATCCACGTACAAGACGAGGAATACGACACTTCTGGCCACAACTTTACTATATATGCACGGTTCATCTGGATTTTTGATAAAGTCATACTCTTTGACTGTCTCATCAAAACAGATGTTCCAACTCCGCGATGCCTGCTTTAGTCCATAAATAGACTTAAGCAGCTTGCATACTTTCCCGCTGCTCCCACTCTGATTGAAACCCTCTGGCTGATCCATATAGACGCTCTCTTCTAAATTTCCATTCAGAAAAGCCGTCTTTACGTCCATCTGCCAGATTTCATAATCATGGAAGGCAGCAATAGCAAGAAGGATCCGAATGGATTTGAGCATAGCCACTGGAGAAAAAGTTTCGTCATAGTCCAAACCAGGTCTTTGACGAAAACCCTTTGCAACAAGTCTAGCCTTATAGGTTTCCACCTGTCCATCTACACCAATCTTTTTCTTGAAGATCCATTTGCATCCTATGGGTTTTACCCCATCTGGAGCAAAGTCCAAAGTCCATACTTTGTTGGTGTACATGGACTCCATTTCGGTCCTCATTGCATCTAGCCATCGTACCGAGTCGCCGCTCTGGATGGCCTGCCGGAAGTCAGTAGGTTCATCATCATCTATGATGCAATCCTCTCTATCCCCATCTATGAGAAAACCGTAGTATCTCTCAGGCGGATGAGACGGCCTACTACTCCTGCGGAGGGGTGCGGGAATGTTCTGTTCTTCTTGAACTACCGGTTCTACCAAACTTTCAGTAGCAGTTTGTGGTTCTGGAATTTCTTCCAGTTCTATTTCGCTCCCACTTATTTCCTTTTCTAAAAACTGATTTTCCAGAAAATGGGCATTACGAGAAACAAAAACATTTTGTTCCTCTGCGTAATAGAAATAATATCCCTTGGAGTTCTTTGGATATCCCACAAACATACATTTTACTGATCGTGCCTCGAGCTTGTCCACATGCTGCTTTTTAACAAAAGCTGGACATCCCCAAATCTTTATATGTTGAAGATGGGGTATCTTCCCAGTCCACATCTGATATAGAGTGGTAGGCACAGTCTTGGTAGGAGCCCTGTTCAAAAGATATGCCGCTGATTCTAGCGCATAACCCCAGAAAGATCGCGGTAACTCAGCATTACTCATCATGGATCGTACCATATCCAATAGGGTTCGATTCCGTCTCTCCGATACACCGTTATGCTGTGGAGTGTATGGAGGAGTAAGCTGAGAGAGAATTCCTTTCTCTTTTAGGTAACCAAGGAACTCGGCACTCAAGTATTCACCACCTCGATCAGATCTTAGTGTTTTAATACTTTTGCCGGTTTGGTTTTCTACTTCATTCTTATACTCTTGGAATTTCTCAAAAGCCTCGGATTTATGTTTCATCAGATAAATGAATCCGTATCTTGAGTAATCATCCGTGAAAGTAATGAAATAGGAAAAACCACCTCTCGCATGTGTAGACATTGGACCGCATACATCGCTGTGTATGAGTCCTAAGAGCTCGCTCGCTCTTACTCCTTGTCCAGTAAATGGAGTCTTTGTCATCTTTCCTTTAAGACAAGATTGACAAGTGTCATAAGATTGATATTCGAACGAGTCCAAATATCCTTCTCTATGCAACTTAGTCAACCTTCTCTCATTGATGTGACCCAGTCTATAATGCCATAAGAAAGCTTTATTTAAATCTGGAGACTTTCTTTTTAGTGTGTTCTGGACATTGAAAATTTGGAGTTGGTTTAACACATATATGCCGTTATTTAGAGTACCGGACCCAATCAAACCATGATTAAGGTGGATGTTAACAACATCTCTTACAAACGTGAAATCATAACCTTTATTTGATAACAAGGAAACTGATATGATATTACACGTTAAGCTTGGTACAAAATAACAGTTATGCAAAACCAAAATATGTCCACTCGTCAATCCTAGGTGATAATCCCCGACGGACGCAGCTCCCACGCTAGCTCCGTTAGCAACCCTGAGGATCATATCACCTTCCTTCAGCACTCTACGGTTTCTCAGTGCCTGCAATGAATTGCAAATATGAGATCCTGATCCGGTATCCAATACCCAGGAAGTAGAGTTGATCGACAGACAATTCTCAATTACAAACACACCTGAAGTCGAAGCCACAGCTTGCTTCGGTTCCTGGTTCTTGGCGTTCCATGCCTTGCAATCCTTCTTCCAGTGCCCTTTCCTGTGACAATGGAAGCACTCATCCTGGCCAACTACCGGTGCTGCAAACTTTTTCTTTCCCTTCCCTCCCACCTTACTAACACCTCCTCTAGGTTTGGGTGCGGCCTTCTTCTTCCTTCCTTTGGCCCTAGCCTTGGACCCGGAAGAAGATGCACCGCCAACAAACATAGCGGGTGTTTCCCTTACTTTCTGCAAGGTGCCCTCTGCACTCCTTAACATGTTCAGGAGTTCCGCAAGTTCAACTTCTTTTCCTTGAAGATTGAAGTTGAGGATAAACTGGGCGTAGGTGGGAGGAAGGGACTGGAGAATAAGGTCTGTATACAGCTCATTATCCAAAGTCGTCCCAAGGTCTGCGAGCTCTTCAATATAGCCGATCATCTGTAGGACATGTTCACCTACCGATGACCCGACAGCCAACCTCGCTCGAAATAATTTCTTAGAGGTCTCGTATCTTGCTATACGAGATTGCTCTCCATAAAGTTCCTTTGTATGGAGAAATATGCCATCTAGGGACATATCCTCGTGCCTCCTCTGATGTTCATTGTTCATAGAGGCAAGCACGATGCACTTGGCTCTCGCGCAATCTAAATCCCAGGTTTTGCGGATTTCCTTATCCGCATTGCTGGATTTGGGACCAAGGACAGCAGGTGCCGTAGCGGTGAGGACGTACCCCAATTTGTCATAGGTCAAAGCCATTTTGACATTCCGCAGCCAATCTTTATAGTTTGGCCCTGTCAGTATATTTTTCTCTAAAAGTAACTTAAGTCCAGTCATTTTCAGGGTCGCTGCAATTAGGAGAGAGAGAAGAAAACTCTTTAGCATGATGCTCTTGCAAGTTTAGAGTGGTTTTTAGTTTATCTAAACTGGATGGCTCCCACTGTTTCTCGAATCCTTCCTCAAACCATAAAAGAAGAATTAGCCAGGACTATTCTCACCGTACAATACATGCTTAACCGTTCAGCCAGGCCAGTGTCGATACTTCAAGGGAGGTTTTCCAACGCTTTCGCGAAGTTCCTTAATTAAATAACCTCTTTTCTCTGGGGGCGTAACCCCGCTGACACCTTTCTGGACACCTACTAGGTTTATAGCATTGATCGTTAAGTGACGAATATCTTGATAAGTAGCATATACTCACAGTAGGATCGGGATCCAAATATCATCGTATGATAATGTTGAAGGAATCCTACCAACATTCATCAAACTCCAAATGGTATGCATCTCTTTGCAAATTTCAGTTTCTTTAGAAATTCCCGATATAAGTTTTTGCCCCATGCTCTTATGACCTTGGCTTTGGTCAAAATGTCATAAGTCACATGTCAAGTTCTACCCGTCATTATCTTGTCAATTTGAACCCATCCGTATATACCCCTGACTTTGGTCAAATGGTAATACGACTGTCCCAAACCAACTCATCTATCTTATGCAACAAATGAAAACCCAGCAGCTACCAAACACTATGCCTTGACTTTGGCCAAAATGCATAGCTTGAATACTACTGAATACCCAAATGAAATGACGGAGGGCTACGAATGGTTTTGGCGAAACCGTGAACGTAGTGAACTTGATATAACCGAAGGAACCTGATAGCTTTTAAAAGGAGTGGTTAAAGCTCCGCATTTAAAAATATCTGTTTTAAAAATAACCGAGTGGTTTCTTTTAAATTGTTCCAACGATTTAAACTTTGGTTTGTTTTCTTTGCATTACAGATAATGCGTCCCATCATTAACCTATCATTGCAGAAAACAACGAAAATACAACGTCCTCTTATGCCATCCGCATTCGCCACTGGGTCCCGTCATCACCCGTTAGGTTACTTAACTAACGACAGAGCGGGGGCTGGGCTAGCGCGGGTGTAAAACATAAGTGACGTCTAAATAGCTACAATATATATAGATATTTTACATTCGTCTGACGCAATGATATTCATTCCAGAACACAGATAAACAATATTGGATTTGCAAGCAATCTGTATTTCTTTTGAGCCTGCAAGAAAAGACAGATTACACAGTTGTGATGAATAGCCGTTACCCCACCCTTGACCCCTACGGGTATGGCAAACTACCCGCCCGGCAGTTTGTGTACCCCACCTTGGGTCAGTCCTTAGAGCAAAAACAGTAAAATGAAATAATACAACGGTGGCTACAACCGCAACCTGGATGTGCCCCGCAAAAATAATATTACAACAAATTACATTTACAACAAATGAATTAAACAATAACCCATTGCAAACCCCGGCTATACACCACAACAGTCCAATACAGTCTATATGCACAAACAAATATAACCATTACAGAAATGTGCAACCCACTGCCAACCGACATACTAGCAGTTAGGGGAGGTTTACGAACACATTTAACAATCACAGATATAATCCAACATGCAAATACTGTACAATTTCGATCGACTAAACATCATTAATATTGCTCTAAAAACTGCTCTGTTAAACTGAAACCTGAGCAAATATTAAATATTCCAGAAAACCCCAAATATCATACAGAAGCAACACAAGAAAATTGGCTTCCTGAATCGCCAACTCGGCGGCGGATCCGCGGCGACTCAGTAGGATGAGGCCGCGGTTCCGCGGCTAGTTAGGCGATTCAGGGGACAATTTTTCTTGTGTGTTCTTATGTGGTTATTTCAAGCTTTCTGCACTGACCTGAAAAATTTTAGGACTTCATTTTAAACTCGACAGAAACTTGACAGATTTAGGGTTTTCCGGCTTCGTTTTTCCGTTCGAAATTCGTACAAATTTGCGATTAAGTTATTTATTGTTTAGTGAGGCTCTGATACCACTGTAAGTCGATGTACTACACCCCAGTACTTGTGGGGAGGCGGAATTTTCAAAAACGATCATGTTTAAAGAACGAACATCGACTAACCGCTTGAATCGAAGCTAAACTATAAATAACCGTACACAAAGAGTTTCTTATCTATTGTGTTTAGGGATTATACCTAATGAAACCTGTCCTTCGTCTTTGTGTCCTCCTTTGTTCTCCTCGACCTTCTCTAGGTAGTAGACGATCCACCCGAGAGCAAAACACCAAGCTAAACCTCTAACTTGAGGTAACTAATCTACTTTGATTGCTAATCAAAGAAGAAAGGATGATATAGAGTGAAGGTAATGGATGTTTAAGTCTAACTAATCCTTTGATCTCAACACATGAGGATTAAGGATTAGTCTCTTGAAGATGAGAGCTTGAGGAGAGAGAATGTGAGATGAGTGAATGAGATGAGATTGAGTGTATCATAATATATTATGAAGCATTCTTATTTTAGAATAATGAATAAAAGAAATGAATAAGCATGCTTCATAAATGAAAAGAGGTGATTCATTAACATGAGTCATTAAGCATTTATGGTGCATTAATGACCATGATGAATCACCCTCATGACTCACTAATCTTATCCAAAGCTTATGTCACCTTAACCTCCTTAGTCACATCTTCTAGAAGCTTCTCGTACAATTACGAGAACGCCCCTCCAATCCGCAAAAATACGGAAAAACTTTTAGACTGTAAAATCCAATAACCGGATACCAGTAACTGGCTTAAACCAAAGCCGACTGGTAAAAACTGTCCGAAAGTCGTACGTGCGTAAACGCACGTATGCGTCCGAACCCTTTGTCGCAAAACCATGCGACCTCTATATCGTTTCGCCTGGAGTAGGAAACTCTCTGTGTGGGACTCTAGAGACTCGACTACTACGCTGGCAGTGGGTTTAACCACAGACCGCAAGCGGCACTAGCTGTACGTAACGGTCCCCAGGTAGTTGTCGATAAGAAGGCCGATGAGGAAACCCATCCGAACTCCTACTGAGTCTGATGTGACAATCTCCATACAGTCCGGTCCGTTCGTCCAAGACTATCGCATATCGGGCCTAGGGGGGCGGCAAGCGTCAGTCCCCTAATAGCGGTATAAGTCGTGTCGGAGGGAAGCCCATTACACTCTGAGAAACTACTGGAACCTACCAGCAAATCTCGCTTGCCCTGGCCAGGGACTTTGCGTAATGGCTCTCTGACACAGCACGATATCTACTCCCAATACCGGGAGGGACGAATCCTGTCTAACCGCCACTGCCTCCAAGTGCTCGGGACTGCACCCAACTGCTACCTGTTTGCACGACTCCTATGAGCCGTGGTAGGGTAGCAATCTAAGAACAGTGGGACACACTCGAGGCGAAGTAGCAGTGTCAAGTCTGCGGACTATGCTGTACTCATGTCACCTGGGAACTGCTCACTGACGACTGGTATCAAACCAACCAACAGTTCCCTGTGAGTCCTGTCCGGTGTACCCGTAACCTAACGAGCACCTGCATACTATCTCCAGTACGACGTACTGACGGCTGTGGGACAGACCATCTCCCCAACTGGGATGAGAAGCGTACACACTAGTCTACTCCGGATATCGATGCTCTGTCTCGATAATCCAACGACCAGGGACCTGAATAAGGATGTGCTTGTAGACTACCCAGCCCCCACTAGTGTGACTGCCATCACAACGCTGGTAGACAAGCAAGATCCTAAGAGCTCTATCAATACGTACACTCACATATTAAGATAGAAAAACCAAGTAGCATACTACCATGTTTAGCAAGACTGTTATATACATGTGAATATCCCAAGCTTCCATTAAGTAATATACAAACTAGTATGATACAGTAATGGCCTTCTAGGGCATAAACACTAACACCAACCATCACATGGAAGGTATGCAATCTCATTGCAAATTTCAACTATTGAAATTCCCGATGTGGTTTTTACCCCTAGCACTCGTGACCTTGGCTAAGGTCAACAAATCACGAGTATTAGTCAAGCTCAGCCCGTCATTTCTTGATTAATTAGACCCGTTCACATGACCCTTGGCTAAAGTCAACAAAGTCATATGCCCGTCCTAATTAATCTGCATCATATGCATTTGTAGGAAGACATCACTTAGCTACCGTACACTACGCCTTGGCTAAGGTCAACAAACGTAGCACGAATACTAAGTACTCTACTTCCTAAAATGACGGAGGGTTGCGGATGACTTTTAAGAAAATCTTTAACGCTTTGAACTTGATATCGTTGTAGAATCAAACGGTTTTCAAAAGGAGTGGCTTAAGCTCCGCAGTTTTGAAATATAGCTTTTTCATAAATAGCCGAGTGGTTTTCAAATCCGATTCTACAACATCTTTTTAGGTTTATTTTCTTTACATTAATCACATTAATGTAATCCCATCATTTAAGTCCTTAAGCCAATCACAGAAAAGAAACGAAAATAACACGTACGCTTATGCCATCCGCATTCGCCGCAATGTTCCGTTATGCACCGTTAGGTTACTTAACTAACGGCATACCGGGACGGGACTAGCGCGGGTGTAAAACATAAGCAACGTCTACTATATATCATATATATAATATGTCATTCGTCTCAGATATCACAGAACACAGGCAGCAGAAACATAGATATAAAGTGGGATATACTAGGACGTCCGTATTTAGTATTTAGCCAGAATAGAAAATACGGATTCCACAGTCGCGATGAATAGCCAAGCCCACACCCTAGACCCCTACGAGAGCGGCAAGTGACCCTACCAATTCTAGAGTTTAGGAGACCCGGTCTCGACTCCTCAAGATGGCCTCCCACTGAACCCCAGAACCCGGTCACCTGTGCTCCCCTCCTTGGGTCCATCCTAATGCGGAAAAGTAAATAATATACAACACTGGTGACACAACCTCAACCCGGAAGTGCCCCAAATAAAAGAATATTACATTATATTTGAATTTACATGAATGAAAATATAAAACTCTCATCTCACATAAAAAAAACCCGGCTATTCAATCGCGACAATCCTGCACATCATATCTCAGCAACACATAATATCTCATATCATCAACGTAAGTAAGTATGCATACCCCAATTGTCGTTGATGTATAGCAACGAAACCGGCGATATCGAACATACTACACTTACGGTCACAGAAAAGAAAGTGTAAAACTACAATATTTGGAATCCACATTCTCTTTAGACATCATAAATGCGAAATATCATATATTTCGTATTTCATGCCTAAACTATATGAATTCCACATATTGTATCACATTCCAAATAAACAGACAGTATTAAAGTTTTTGAACGAACGATCAAGTACCCAAGATTCACTAAAGCTCAACACTTGAACAGGGTTCAAAAATCCGGAGTGTGACACAGTAGTAGCGGTCCAGCCGTAGAAGGGTCAAGCCAACGCCTCACATGTGGCACGCCGTACTGCCCCAAACCCTAAGGTTCAAAGGGCAGTTCAAGACGGTCACATAATCGAGTTAAGGTTTGTTGTCTTCTAGAGGGACCACCACAAAAAGACTTGCACGTATCTCCAAAGTATTTAAACCCCGTGAATAGTGAGCAAATGATACTCGTTCAAACACTTCAATACTTTCTAATTTACCCGGAAAAGCAACGAAATGAAAATTCCGATCGAATCTACGCGTCCAAAACCATCTCCAGAAAATACAGTGCTATTTTCAGATTAAACATACCTAAAACACTGTACAAGCAGATATAAGAATTACAGTGGAAATTTTATCAAATGATGCCTCTGTACGGCCGCGGAACCGCGGCCTAAGCCAGCAAATGCGGCGGTTCCGAAGCGGTTTATACTGTTCAGGTCATCGAATTTCACTGTTATTCTTATAATTTCCTGCTGTATTTTTTAAGTATTTTTAATTCTGAAAAATGTCAGATTTTAAAATTTGTCCAGAGAGGGTATCAAAATGTCGTATTTTTGTCCGATCGGGATTTTTACTTCGTAAAAGCGTCGCCTAATGTTCTAGGTCGGCTCTGATACCAATGAAAGGTTTGCCTAGCACCCTATGTAGAGTTTTGAAGCATCACATGTCTCAAAGTTTAGATTTTTATGGTGCTAAACAAGCATACAAAGGAATCGATCCTAGAAAATTAGGGTTTCGAATTTAAAGCCAATAAAGAACTAAGGTTTCGAGACTACAACCTTTGTAGCTCCCTTTCGCTGGACTCTTTGGTCTCTTGGGTGTTGGAAGAAGATCCTCTTGAAGTCCTCTCACGTCCACGACGATCCACCCGGAGTTCCTCGTCCAAGCTCGCAACTTCGATTTTCAAGATGAGAAACGAAGAGAACACTCTAAACAAGTTGGCTAAACTTGTGTAGAATGATGTTGTGGTTAAGATTCTCACTTCAAAAACCTTTCTTTATGTGTGTTTTACTCACTAGAAGAAACTAGAGAGCAAATGGTGAAGGAGGAAGAAGATGGAGGCTTTCTTTTAACAAGAGTAGAATGATAACTATTGAAAAGAAATGAAATATATCTTTATATATTTTATTTCTTCTCACTTCAAACCATGGTTAAATCTTTTAGTTGTTATTTAATTAGGGTTTAAAACATGTAAGGAAAGAAAGAAACACATACATGCATGCATACATCCATCATATACAAGAAAGGTTTTAAGTGAGAAAACTAATGGTTAAATGATAAATCAACACTTGATTTATCAATCCGGCCATATCACATATGACCCCACCAAAAGCAAGCCGCCCGATCAATGTTCGGTATTCCATAAGCGCATTTTAATCGGGTCCATGCGCATATCGCATACGCGCACCACAACGTTTTGCCTGGACTAGGTAGCTCCTTTGTGGGACTCTAAGACTCGTCAATATGCCGGCAGAGGGTGATGATCATATCAAGCACCCCCAAGCCGCAAGCGGTCAGCTAAACGTAACGGCCACCCGGGTATTGAGCGATCAAAAGAAAACAAGCGAACCTGCTACAACTCCCGTCGAGCCAACCGGCAACACTACCGTACAGTCCGGTCTCTTCGTCAGATATGCTGCATATCGAGCCTAGGGATGGTCACGTCGACCCCAATAACTCAATAAGTCGTGCCGGTGAATGGTCTATAACATATCAAGAAACTACTGATAACGCTTATCAGCAAATCTCAGCAGCCCTGGCCAGGGACTTACTGATAAAACCAGTCGGGCACAGCACAGCATCAACTCCCAATACCGGGAGAGACGAAACCCCTCCTATCGCTCATTGCCTTCGTGTGCCTCGGGACTGTACCCAACGGCCACCTGTTTGCACGACTCAGTAGAGCCGTGGTAGGGTGGCAATCAAAGTACAGTGGGAGAACCCATAAGACTCTATGACGATCTCGGGTCTACAGACTAACCTGTACCAGTGTCACCTGAGAACTGCTATCCGACGATAGATATAATTCCATATAGGAGTTCTCGGTGAGTCCGTCCAGTGTACCCAGTCACCACTGAGCACCCGTATATGATCTTGATGTCCAACATCGATGAATGTGGGAACATTCATCGCCCATCGTATGGGTTTGGTATCATATACGCTAGTCTACTCTGGTATATCAATGCCCCGTCTCGATACACCTACGACTAGGGACTTTCCAGGATATGCTTATAGACTACAGATGTCCCACTAGTATGATCTCCATCATAATCAGAGTAGTCAAGCCGATATCCTCAGGGCTTATCAGCATGTATGAATGAATAAAAGCATGATCAAATCAACATGTCAGATAAAGAAGAACCAGATAGCATACTATCATGTCGAGCAAGAATGTATACTGAATATATATATATACATGTACAAATACATCTACTATCATATAATGGCCTCTAGGGCATACATATATCCAACACTAGTAACGTCAGACCTCCAATAGCGGTATAAGTCATGTCGGAGACAAGCCCTGAACACCCTGAGAAACTACCGGAGTACCTACCGGTAATTCTCACCTGCCTTAGCCAAGGACTTGGTGTAATGGCTTTCCTAGACACAGCGCGATCTCCACCCCCAATACCGGGAGAGATGAATCCCCTGCCGATCCGCTCACGTTCCTCCATGTGGCTCGGGACTGTACCCAACAACTACCTGTTTGCACGACTCCTTTGAGCCGTGGTAGGGTAGAAATCAAAGCACAGTGGGAACTCACACGAGACAAATGACGACCTCAGGTCGATGAACTAACCTGTACACATGTCACCAGGGAACTGCTATCTGACGATAGGTATAATACCAACTAGCAGATTCCCGGCGAGTCCTGTCCGGTGTACTCATAACCCAATGAGCACCTGTATACATCTTAGGTGTTCCAACTGACACCAGTGGCTTGTGAGACCGGCCACCGCCTCTCGTCGGGGTCTCGACTGTATACACTAGTCTACTCCGGAGTATCGATGCCCTGTCTCGAAACTCCCACGACTAGGGACCACTTTTAAGGACATGCTTATAGACTACCCAACTCTCATGTATATGATCGCCCTCATACTGTTGGTAGTCAAGCAAGATCCTAAGGGCTCTATCAACGTGTAATCGTGATCAGTCACCTGAACCTATACACGACTGATAAAGGCAAACCAGATAGCATACTATCATCTCGAGTAAGACTGTCCTACTGGTATAGGTCCTCCTCAATCATTGCAATCACGTACCTGTGATCCAATAATTGACTTTGAAGGCACTATATCCAACAGGGACAAGAGTGGGGGGCTAATGATGATACACAATATTGGCGATCCCCAAGATCATGACACGTGGAAGATGACGTGTTCCAGAACTCAGAAGAAAGGGCCCACAGGGGCCGACCAAGCCACCACTGTACCCAACCTGCAAGCACAACCTGGCCCTCCTCAGGGCCCCTGCAAATTGGCCTCTTCGGCCCCTCAGCTCGCCCCGAGCTGCCATAAGACCAAGACTCCTCAGCCTTCTCGCTCGTCCCCGAGCTCCCCGGCCGAGGCCGTCTTCCTCGGTCCTCCGACCAACTCCACCGCTCACAGGCGTAACCGCCGCTCCGCAAATCTCGCCATGCGCAGATTCTTCGCCAGCAACATCCTATGTTCCACGCCATCACGATCCCCATTAATGGGCGATCCGCTCTCTACGCGGGCGTGACGTCGCGAGCGTAACTGCCGGCGAGTTTCTCGCGCCTGCTGCTGCGTGCCGTCACCGCTATATAAACCCCCATCACAGAGGGGTCAAGTAAACCATTTTCCATTCCACTTAGCCATTACTCTGCTCGGATCTCATGCTAACTTGATCGTCGGAGGGTCCTCGGTGGTACCAAACCATCCCGGGACTTCCTTGCAGGCACTCGGTGTTGTGCGCTGGAGCGCAAGCGCGCCACGTGTCGACACGTGGGCGCTTTGCGCTCGAGCGCTGTGCGTTGGAGCGCAAGCGTGCCACGTGTCGGCACGTGGGCGCTTTGCGCTCGAGCGCTGGGCGCCTGAGCGCAAGCGCGCCACGTGTCGGCACGTGGGCGCTTTGCGCTCGAGCGCTGGGCGCCTGAGCGCAAGCGCGCCACGTGTCGGCACGTAGGCGCTTTGCTCTCGAGCGCAGGGCGCTGGCGAAAAAAGGGGCTTTTAGTCCCAGAAATAGGGTTTAGAGTGGATTTAAACTCCTAAAAAAGTTTTGGTTGAGGAAATGGCTTCTTCTTCTTCCTCCTCCTCTGTTGGCTGGATCAAGAGATGTGAGATCTAAAAATCTCTTCTTTTTGAGATCTAATGACAGATCCAAGTTCCCCTTTGTGGGTTTTGTGGTGAAAAACTATTTAGTTTTGGAAAAGGGAGAGTAAAACTCCTGATTTAATTCACAAAAAGGAAGAAGGTTTGAAACCTTCAGAAAGGGGAAAGAGACACAAACCCTAGGTTTTTTTTTTGAGAGAATGAAAAGTATTACTTTATTCATCATCATGTTGCCTTTTATTGGCTTACATATTTACATATAGCCCCTTGGGCTCTACAAAATGGCATTTTGCCCATCCCATGGCTTATGTGCTATTTCTTTTTTGCATATAAGCTATGGGCTTACAAAATATTGGCTTTATGCCCATTTTGCATGCATTCATGTATACAAAATTACATAAAAATTATTTATTACATGATCTATACTTTGGCATGGAGGAGGTTGTAGGGTTCCTAGGCACACTAATGAAGTCTCACAAGTGATCAAACATGACTAATTCAAATTTTACAAGTGCCTACAAACCCTAATACGGATCGTTAACTAGATATATAGGCTATGCGATGCAAGTTAACAACTTTTAACTAAAGGAAAGAAGCTACAACCTTTGTTGATCCGGTCCTCCACGTCCTAGGCTCCGTGATGAGGTCCCTCCGCTGTCCAAATCAAATCCATGACTCTAGCATCAGCTTCATTGGAGAAATGGGCGGGCTTGGTCGTCGGTTCGATGCCGAAGATGATCTACGTCGAGGCATCACAAGATCAAGCTCCAACTTCACCAAGCCTTGAAAACTTGTGAAGGAAACACCCTATACTACTTGGCAAGAGGTAGAGGATGAAGAAATAGGAGGTGGGTTCACTTTAGAATTGGATTTCTCACTTGTTTTCATCACTTGCCATTGATGTAGCAAGCTTTTCTTCATGGAAGAAGAAGATAAAGAAGAAGAAGAAGATATGATAAGTTATTATTAAAAGGAAAATAAAAGGAATACTTATCATAACTTCAGCCATGGTTTAGTGTAGAGATTTAACTAAGGTTAGATGAGTGGTTAGGGTTAGAGAAGAGACAAGAATGGTGGACTTGTTCAAAGCTTCAAGAAGCTTCAAGGAAAAAACAAAACTAGCAACCATTCTTTTCTCTTTATCTTTTCAAATGAAATAAATAAAATAAATAAATAGATAAATGAATAAGTGAATGAAAAGAAACCCTAATAACTAACTAACCATGGTTTAATTCTTTACACAAACCCATGCTAGAATGTATCATCAAACATGATACAATCATATGCACAAAAATATATCACATATACAATGTGCATTTCAAGTGAGTAAATCCATTTAAAGTGAACCAATACTAGTTAATGCAAAGTAATATATCAAATATATAATTATACATTAAATCATTAAATCAACATTTGATTCAATGATCCGGTTATGTCGCATATAACCGGCTAGTATCCAATGTATCGGCTTATCGAATCGATCCTTGATTCGATAACTAGGTTATATCGCATATAACCAATCAATACATTCATCACGAGAATGGAACACGGTATCACATACACGAATTATTCTCGGTCCCGCACATATCTCATATGCGCTCCTATTTCGTTTCGCTTGAGCCAGAAAACTTCTGTGTAGGACTCTAAAGACTCGTCAATACGCCGGCAGCAGATGATGATCATATCAAACACCCACAAGCCGCAAGCGGTCTGCTAAACGTAACGGCCACCCGGGTATTGAGCGATCAGAAGATCGACGAGCAAGCCCGCTCACACTCCTATGAATCCAACCAGTAACACTTACCGTACAGTCCGGTCTGTTCGTCTGATATGTCGCATATCTCGCCTAGGGGTGGTAAACGTCAGACCCCAGTAGCTCGACAAGTCATGCCGACTTGAGGTCCATAACATTCGTGAAACTACTGATAACTCTTACCAGTATATCACTGCAACCCTGGCCAGGGATTTCCTGTTATGGCCAGTCGAGCATAGCGCAACATCAACCCCCAATACCGGGAGAGACGAATCCCCTCCTATCGCTCATTGCCTCCATGTGAATCGGGACTGTACCCAAAAACCACCTGTTTGCACGACTCAGTAGAGCCGTGGTAGGGTGGAAATCAAAGCACAGTGGGAGACACACAAGACTCTATGACGATCTCGGGTCAACAGACTAAGCTGTACCAGTATCACCAGAGAACTGCCATCTGACGTGAGGTATAATACCATCTGGGAGTTCTCGGCGAGTCCGTTCAGTGTACCCAGTCTCCACTGAGCACCCGTATACCATCTCTGATGTCAAACACCAATGGATATGGGATCATCCATCGCCCATCACATGGGTCGAGAAGATACACGCTAGTCTACTCTGGAATATCGATGCCCCGTCTCGATATTCCCACGACTAGGAACAATGAAGGATGTACTCATTAACTACCCAGGCCCCACTAGTATGATCTGCATCATAGTCCTGAAAGTCGAGTACTCATCCTAAGGGCTTTATCAACATGTAATCAGAGAGACAGAAAGTATACATGTTAAGACAAAGAGCAACCAGATAGCGTACTATCATGTCGAGCAAGAAAGTCCTACCTATATATGTCCCAGCATCCACTACAATATACATCCAATGTACAGTAATGGCCTCTAGGGCATACATATAACTAACAATCTCCCACTTGCACTAGGGCCATCTGTAGCAGTGGTTGTAGTATCTAATACTCAACCATCCCCTAAAAGTCTCTCTTTGGGAAAAGGCCTTCGTGAGTGGATCCGCCGTGTTGTCCTCTGAGTCTACTCTCCCAACCTCGATCACCCTGGAGATCAACTATCTCCATGATCAGGTGATGCTGCCTCAGAATATGTCTGGGTCACTGATGGGACCAGGGTTTCTTTGGCCAAAGCCATAGTTCCATTGTCACACAATGGTAGGAACCTAGTTCATCTTATGAACCAATATACACCCAAACTGCCTCTTTGGTAGTATCTTTAATAGCGATGTTACCAGCCTTTATCGTCTAGTTTGCCACGGTATCTAGTCTTGGAACTTTTCCAACATACCGTCCCTTTACTGAGGGTAAAGAAAATGCCTGCGATTGACATTCAGTCGTCCTTATCACTCTGGAACTTTTCCAGCGATTCTCCCCAGGATCGAGAAGGTATCACCTTTATCCTATTTGGAGAATCCATGTGATAATAGGAGATTGACCGATCGTAGTATAAGAAACTCTTTTCCTATCTAGAGTATGTTGTCTACGTACAATACGAAGATCACCACCATACTACCTACTGCCCCTTTTGTATATACAAGGTTCATCTACCATTTTGATGAAGTCAAACACTTTGACTATCATATCAAAACAGACGTTCCAACTCCGCGATGCCTGCTTCATTATCTAAAGCAACTTGCACACGTTTCCGCTGCTCCTACTGTTTACGAAGCCCTCTGGCTGTGTTCTTATAGACGTTCTCTTCTAAATCAATATTTAGAAAAGTAGTTGTCACGCCCCGCTTCCCAAAATACGGAATACGAGGGGTAGACAAGGCCAGCCATGCTCCTACGGTCAAGGAAAAGTCCTGCCGTAGTCACACTTCGGCTTCTAGTTTATCATGGTAAACAGTAAACGATGCGCAGGTAATGAGAAATGCAGTAACTGAAAGATACAATAATGTAAACTGACCTGAAGTGGAACAAACGGATGTAACTAGGAACGGCAAGTCAGGAAGTCTGTGATGCACTGGTCCAGGCTAAATCGTCTTCTCACACTGAGCATGCATACTCAGGTCATCAGAGCGACACAATAGCAATATAATATATATATAATTAAGTGACAGTTCTAACAGTGATAGTAGGTATGTGAAGCAGTAAATAGATGACATCATGAATATACATGTGCAGTAATCAACGCAGCGGAACAGTAAAGCAGTATAACGATATGTCACGTATGTCAACACAGTATAAAAGTAATATAAATGCCAGTATCCCTATCAGTCTCTAAGTCTCACTGTACAGGTCGCTAAGCCTATCGTCAGTCCAAGTGTGAGAGTCAACCACTCGTGAGTGTCCTCCACCCAAGGGTAGAACCCAAGGGCAAGGGACCACGGGCCCAACATGTAACAAGAATATCACGGTGTATATATCACGTACCCTGTAAATCTCCATATAACTCCCTAAATATATAAGCCGGCATGGGACTCCCGAGATTCTGTTGAACTCACACTTAAACTACCCCACACCCCGTGGTCTACATCAAACGCTAACCATCACCCTAAATACTAATCGATCCATAACAAGTCTGCGCGAGAACTGGAGGCAGGACCTCCATCAAGCACGTCCCGACTAACACCTAAGATAGATGCAGTGTCGGATGCCTTATCTGTGACACCCGTGCAAGCGCTCCCATAAGTGTCTCATACCACTTATAGTCACACGTACACGCATCCCACAGACGTCGACAATGCAATAGAACAATGAGGTCACTGATTGTGTACAAGTGCGTATCACTTTCACTTAATCACGGATACACGAACACTGACGTACTTGCCACAATCATCACTAAAATCTAACACTGGGTGAATGCACGATATCACTAGGTTATCACTACAATGATATAGGTATGATACGATGCATGAACAGTATGTAAGCATAATGAAGGTGTCATAAAAACAGTATTCTATCACTTGCACGATTTTTCATGAAACGTACATTTATAATTTAGCGAAACGATAAACAGGTAGTAATTAGTATGTTCAGTTATCTATCCATCTAAATTGGTTTCAAGCCATTCGGGTTCCAGGATCAATAGTTATAACCATTTGATTTTAAGCGCACGCGGCTGGAAATCCAATTTCAGAATCAGAAGTCCGTTTTACAACGCATTTTAACCCCAGTAGGGTTCAGAATTTAGCGACGCTACAGTTGGATGAATTCTAGGGTTTTCAGTAAAGTTTTCAACGCAACAAACGGATCTTCAATCGCATCTGTACGTTAGGAGTTATAATCTGTTTAATTTTAACATGTCAATTCTGATTCTGCTGGGACTGTTATGCGTCCCGATCCTTTAAATTACAGATTAAATATCAAACGGTAACGAAACAGAATAAAACCAATTGTGCTGTCTAGCTAACAGAGTTACCTATAAGACGCAGCAGAGTTCCGCAACCTACGAGTTAAGGAAATCCTGTGGTATCCAATACGGAACAGCAGGCAACGACTGGAGTCGCTCTGGACTGCAGTCCAGAGTCGCACTCCGATCCGAATATCATCACAGTTTAAATACAGAAAGGTCAGGAAACCAGTATAGGGTTAAAGTTCATCGAGTTGGCTTCGTTTTGAGCCCTTGAACGCACCGTTCTAGTGTGTATATGATTTATGGTGAATTTAACGATTTTCAGATACAACAGGATTACGGTTTTACGATTAAACTTGGGGGTAGTTGTTTTAGTCATTATCGATTACATCTTCCAACAAAATTCACACACTATGTTCACAGCCCTACGGGCCAACCTACACCATTGAGTTCCGTCAAATTTGATAATGTTTTCCTAAGGGAACAAGCATCGAACAGTTACGGCACATAATAGTTTAAACTTGTAACATTATAATCCATGTATTTAACGATTGTAACTTAGGTAAATAGCATGTAAGCAAGTAGAATACTTGCCTGGAAGAAGTCTCGGGGTTGCAAGGCAGCAACGTCGTCACGAACGCGTGATATACGCCGCGGAACCGATTCGCGCGAGCTTGGGTCGAGATGCGGATCTCGCGTCGGAGTTGTCCGGAGCCGTTGCACGGTTACTGGAGATTGAGAGTTGCTTGATGATCCTTTGCGAGTGTACTGGGGTTGACGATGGTTGACGGCGTCGCTCCGGCAATGGCCGCAGTGTGGGTTCGTAAGGAAAGGGTGTTTTGTGTGTTTTCTTTTTTTTTTGAAAGAGAGTTAGGGAAAGAGAGTGAGTAGGCTGAGAGAGAGAGAGAGTGTAGGCTGATAGAGAGAGAGAGAGAGAGAGACCGAGTGAGAGAGAGAAAGACAGAGAGAGAGGCAGTGAGGAGGAGAGAGAGAGAGAGGGAAATGGGAGAGAGAGTGCTAGAGAGAGAGAGAGCAGAATGAGAGAGTTACAGAGAGAGAGAGAGACAGTGAATGAGGGAGAGAGAGAGAGAGCAGAATGAGAGAGAGAGAGAGAGAGAGAGAGAGACAGAGAGTGTGAAAGAGAGGTCGGGAGAGAGCGACGACGATGATGATGAGGCGGTCGACGAGGTGTGAGGGGAGCTCGTCGACGAGGTGCGGGCGATGGGGACAAGCTCGGTGGCGGCTGAAACGGGGTCGTAGATGGTGGAGAGGATGAGTGGAAGGAGCTGGGAGCTCGTGGTGGTGGTGAGGTCGAGGGTCGACGACGTGGGACGACGGCGAGGCGACGAGGAGGGTTAGGGCGGTTGTCGTCGACGTTGGTGAGGAAAGGAGCAGGGGGAGGCGATGGTGATGGGTTTACTCGGGAGTTTTGTGGAGAGGGGAGAGAGAGTGGTGTGAGGAGGAGGGGTTTGGTGACGAGGTGGAGTAGTAGAGGAGCGGGGTTGTGTGAGGGGGAGAAGGAGGTGGTTGCGAGGTGGTCGCGGCGGGGCTCGGTGGAGGAGCTGTCGCAGGGGCGGTGAGAGAGAGGAGGAAGAAAAGAAAGGAGGGGAGCGAGTGATTGAGGGTGTAGTGTGTAGAGGGGAGAGGGTCGTGGGGGTGAAACGCGCGCGTCGTGGGTAACGCTCGCGCGAGCGGGGGCGACGGCGGAGGCGAGGAGCGCGCGCGGAAGGTAGGGAAGTAGCCGTTGGAGATTTGAGGGAGATGTACAGGGATTGGGCCGGGTCGGGTGTTGGTGAGCAGGCTGTGGGGAGGAGAGTGGGCCGGGCCGAGAATAAAAAGGAAAAATAACAAAATAAAAAGAGATGGAGGGCTGGGCTGAGTGAATAAAAGAAATTTAAATGGAGAAGTTAAGGGGATGGGCCGGAAAAATAAGAGAAAGAGGGTTGAGTATTTAGAGAGGCTGGGCTTGGGGATTTTTTGTGAAGAATTGATTTAAGAAATTGAAAGTGGGCTGGGAAAAATAAATGCTTGGGTTTTCATGAATTAAAATATAAAAGGGGATGGGCTTGGATTAATAGGAATTAAATGGGGATGCAATATAGGGAGTGGGTTTTATTAAAATAATTAAGTAACGAAATTTGGTTTAAAAAGGAAAATATGGATTTTAGGCGTATAAGAAAAACTGGGTCTTACATCATACCACCCTTACAAAAATTTCGTCCTCGAAATTTAAAAGAAACAACATAATAAGCGAAGAGTTATCATATCAAACACTAATACATGTTGATTTACTTTAAATGGTTAAACAAAATCTGAAGATACTTATGTATATATAAGAACCATATACGAAAGATAGGTCTAATAAGTATAATGTAGGAACACTATAAGAGCAACTACAAGTATACGAGAATATAGGTAACAATAACGAACAATAATAATCAAAGCGTATTCAATAAAAATGAAACCCAAACAGGGATACATACAAGTGTATTAAAGGTAGTACGACAGAAAGATAAATATAAGGTACAATCATTTATAATAGTAATCATAGGCACGAAACCCGAAAATAAAATATCAAGAATAAAGTAGTGGAAATCTAGTCGGTAGGTTAAAACTTTTTAGGATAATGCATCGGTCAAATAGTTTTAAGATAGCTTAAAAAACTCGTATCGTGAAATAAGAAACATGAAACAAAATATGCGCGGTGTAAGGTTGCGCTACTGTAAATGAGAATACTAATAGTGTACTTAGAATATAAAAACGGAGTAATCAGTAACACGGACTAAAATAATGAAAACTAAATTTTGAATCACTGTCCCTATATATAGTTAGGGTAATAGGAAGAACACAAAATTGTATCGGCTAGCTAGGGTAATGATTTCAAAGGAGTGTGGATCACTCGAAGGTCGGTGGGTGGCGGCTTTAGGTTGAAAATCAAGGAGACTGTGATCGGGTCTGCACAGGAAGTAAGGGTGAGCAGTAAAGGACTATAAGGAGAAAAATGTATGGAGAGTATACTGGTCGGTACATTATGTGAATCAAAAATTTGAAAAGTTAATGAACTCGGAAGTTTCACAAGAACTGTTCACCTCCCAGAAGGATCTCAAACAGGGCACAGACGAGGGATGAAGGATGGCTCATTCCAAGGATCAGGGTGCGGTACTTTCTAAGCGAAATGGGGTGAAAACTATACAATGAGTAGGAGTGGACAGTCAAGGAACTCAGCAGAAAAATAAATGGATATGGTCAACAAACAAGTATTAAGCGAACCAATAATCAAAAGGTTTAAGAATTCAGAAGATTTATTTCATTCAAGAAAATTTGAAACAAGACATTCTCAAGGGCGGAAAGTGGCCCTAAACTATACACATTTTTATTTGGCCAGAAAGACAGCATCAAAAGAAATTCCGTCAGTCGCGATTGTGGAGATTCAGTAGGTTGCGGTAGGCTCGCGCACTCAGGTAAGGACGTCCATTTCCATAGCGTCTCGCGTGGACCGCCAAAGGAAGTTCTTCCACGGCAGGGTCTTGATCTTCTGGTCCTTCATCCTCGGATAGAGCTTCTTCATCGAGATCCGATTCCATGTGATTTTCTTCTTCTGGATTTTCTTCCGCTGGATTTTCTTCTATCGGTTCTTCCTTGGGGTCTTCCTCTATCGGGTTCTCTTCAGGATCTCCTTCTTCTTCGTCAGAATCAGCTATCATGTCAAACTCTGGGGCGGCTGCTCCTTCGTCCTCTGAATCATTGTTTTCGAAGTTGACCTGTGGACCATTGACCTCATCATCGGAACTCGTCAGTGCGTGATCTAAGGAAACGCATGACTGTGCATCCTCGTCTAGATGCGGCGCTGCTCCAGGGTGAGCCATGGCCTGAAAAGAGAAGTCATGATTAGACAGTGGAATATATCAAGGAAAGCTCAGGATACAAAATATAGGAAAACGTGCGGTTGCAGGAACTGAAGGATCAGAATGAAAATACTGTGATAATGAATAGAATTTGACATAGAGAAAGCATGAGAATGATACATATATTTTGATTCAAATTTCATTGCATTCAACTAAAAGTTCAAAGGATACAAGATTTCAAACAGAAAGAAATATTCATAAAGGATGACAACATTATTATTACTGAAAGTAGATAACATGAAAATTATTCTTCGACTACTATAACATTGCATTCTCGTCGCGTGAGTTGAATCCTGCGTTTGATCCGCCTTATCGTCGAAGTCCGAACTACGCGACAATCCTCACTTGGCAGAAGTGGGGAGTGTGGACGAGTTTCTTTCTTCCAGTTCTTTCCTTTCTGGGCAACCGTTGATGATGTGTTCGCTGGATCCACAAATCAGACATTTCCCTTGGGCGCGGCGACAATCCCTCTGAAGATGTCCTGGCCTCTTACAATATCCACAGCAAGGGTTCTTCTGATGCTTCTGTTGACGCTTCATCTTCTTCTGCTTTCCTCGTCCAATAGGGATCCCTTTATGATAGGAGACTCCCGCTGGTGCCTGATTCACCTGTCTTCTCAGTCCTTCAGTTAATAAGTCGTTTGTTCGCTCCTGAGCTTCCTTTAAACCTTGTAGTACACTAAGGATCTCAACCTTCTGATTCTGAGGAGTGGAGATAGAGGAAGAGTCGTTGGAAGACATGATCCTGAAACAATGATTTTAAGGATGATATAAGTCGCAAGATATACGAGTCAAAACGTAATATGGATAGGACAAAGATTCAAGAATATTAGAGGTGATGAATTTATTACAAGTGAAGAATCAACTGTATGACTTTAAGTAACCCAAACCGAATACGGTAGTGCAATTGCAACCACGTAATCTTGTCAGGTCACCCGAAACCATAGCGAATGGATAGCTGAACACACGATGTGAATAAGGATCAAGAGTGACAAGTTTACAATTTAGACCGAGGGACGTCTTAGATTGCCAAACTGTACACGGAAAACTGCAATCCCAATCGATGCAAAACCTGTCTCTGATACCAACTAAACCATGTCACGCCCCGCTTCCCAAAATACGGAATACGAGGGGTAGACAAAGCCAGCCATGCTCCTACGGTCAAGGAAAAGTCCTGCCGTAGTCACACTTCGGCTTCTAGTTTATCATGGTAAACAGTAAACGATGCGCAGGTAATGAGAAATGCAGTAACTGAAAGATACAATAATGTAAACTGACCTGAAGTGGAACAAACGGATATAACTAGGAACGGCAAGTCAGGAAGTCTGTGATGCACTGGTCCAGGCTAAATCGTCTTCTCACACTGAGCATGCATACTCAGGTCATCAGAGCAACACAATAGCAATATAATATATATAATTAAGTGACAGTTCTAACAGTGATAGTAGGTATGTGAAGCAGTAAATAGATGACATCATGAATATACATGTGCAGTAATCAACGCAGCGGAACAGTAAAGCAGTATAACGATATGTCACGTATGTCAACACAGTATAAAAGTAATATAAATGCCAGTATCCCTATCAGTCTCTAAGTCTCACTGTACAGGTCGCTAAGCCTATCGTCAGTCCAAGTGTGAGAGTCAACCACTCATGAGTGTCCTCCACCCAAGGGTAGAACCCAAGGGCAAGGGACCACAGGCCCAACATGTAACAAGAATATCACGGTGTATATATCACGTACCCTGTAAATCTCCATATAACTCCCTAAATATATAAGCCGGCATGGGACTCCCGAGATTCTGTTGAACTCACACTTAAACTACCCCACACCCCGTGGTCTACATCAAACGCTAACCATCACCCTAAATACTAATCGATCCGTGACAAGTCTGCGCGAGAACTGGAGGCAGGACCTCCATCAAGCACGTCCCGACTAACACCTAAGATAGATGCAGTGTCGGATGCCTTATCTGTGACACCCGTGCAAGCGCTCCCATAAGTGTCCCATACCACTTATAGTCACACGTACACGCATCCCACAGACGTCGACAATGCAATAGAACAATGAGGTCACTGATTGTGTACAAGTACGTATCACTTTCACTTAATCACGGATACACGAACACTGACGTACTTGCCACAATCATCACTAAAATCTAACACTGGGTGAATGCACGATATCACTAGGTTATCACTACAATGATATAGGTATGATACGATGCATGAACAGTATGTAAGCATAATGAAGGTGTCATAAAAACAGTAGTCTATCACTTGCACGATTTTTCATGAAACGTACATTTATAATTTAGCGAAACGATAAACAGGTAGTAATTAGTATGTTCAGTTAGCTATCCATCTAAATTGGTTTCAAGCCATTCGGGTTCCAGGATCAATAGTTATAACCATTTCATTTTAAGCGCACGCGGCTGGAAATCCAATTTCAGAATCAGAAGTCCGTTTCGCAACGCATTTTAACCCCAGTAGGGATCAGAATTTAGCGACGCTACAGTTGGATGAATTCTAGGGCTTTCAGTAAAGTTTTCAACTCAACAAACGGATCTTCAATCGCGTCTGTACGTTAGGAGTTATAATCTGTTTAATATTAACATGTCAATTCTGATTCTGCTGGGACTGTTATGCGTCCCGATCCTTTAAATTACAGATTAAATATCAAACGGTAACGAAACAGAATAAAACCAATTGTGCTGTCTAGCTAACAGAGTTACCTATAAGACGCAGCAGAGTTCTGCAACCTACGAGTTAAGGAAATCCTGTGGTATCCAATACGGAACAGCAAGCAACGACTGGAGTCGCTCTGGACTGCAGTCCAGAGTCGCACTCCGATCCGAATATCATCACAGTTTAAATACAGAAAGGTCAGGAAACCAGTATAGGGTTAAAGTTCATCGAGTTGGCTTCGTTTTGAGCCCTCGAACGCACCGTTCTAGTGTGTATATGATTTATGGTGAATTTAACGATTTTCAGATACAACAGGATTACGGTTTTACGATTAAACTTGGGGGTAGTTGTTTTAGTCATTATCGATTACATCTTCCAACAAAATTCACACACTATGTTCACAGCCCTACGGGCCAACCTACACCATTGAGTTCTGTCAAATTTGATAATGTTATCCTAAGGGAACAAGCATCGAACAGTTACGGCACATAATAGTTTAAACTTGTAACATTATAATCCATGTATTTAACGATTGTAACTTAGGTAAATAGCATGTAAGCAAGTAGATACTTGCCTGGAAGAAGTCTCGGGGTTGCAAGGCAGCAACGTCGTCACGAACGCGTGATATACGCCGCGGAACCGATTCGCGCGAGCTTATGTCGAGATGCGGATCTCGCGTCGGAGTTGTCCGGAGCCGTTGCACGGTTACTGGAGATTGAGAGTTGCTTGATGATCCTTTGCGAGTGTACTGGGGTTGACGATGGTTGACGGCGTCGCTCTGGCAATGGCCGCAGTGTGGGTTCGTAAGGAAAGGGTGTTTTGTGTGTTTTCTTTTTTTTTTTTGAAAGAGAGTTAGGGAAAGAGAGTGAGTAGGCTGAGAGAGAGAGAGAGAGTGTAGGCTGATAGAGAGAGAGAGAGACCGAGTGAGAGAGAGAAAGACAGAGAGAGAGGCAGTGAGGAGGAGAGAGAGAGAGAGGGAAATGGGAGAGAGAGTGCTAGAGAGAGAGAGCAGAATGAGAGAGTTACAGAGAGAGAGAGAGAGACAGTGAATGAGGGAGAGAGAGAGAGAGCAGAATGAGAGAGAGAGAGAGAGAGACAGAGAGTGTGAAAGAGAGGTCGGGAGAGAGCGACGACGATGATGATGGGGCGGTCGACGAGGTGTGAGGGGAGCTCGTCGACGAGGTGCGGGCGATGGGGACAAGCTCGGTGGCGGCTGAAACGGGGCCGTAGATGGTGGAGAGGATGAGTGGAAGGAGCTGGGAGCTCGTGGTGGTGGTGAGGTCGAGGGTCGACAACGTGGGACGACGGCGAGGCGACGAGGAGGGTTGGGGCGGTTGCGGTTGTCGTCGACGTTGGTGAGGAAAGGAGCAGGAGGAGGCGATGGTGATGGGTTTACTCGGGAGTTTTGTGGAGAGGGGAGAGAGAGTGGTGTGAGGAGGAGGGGTTTGGTGACGAGGTGGAGTAGTAGAGGAGCGGGGTTGTGTGATGGGGAGAAGGAGGTGGTTGCGAGGTGGTCGCGGCGGGGCTCGGTGGAGGAGCAGTCGCAGGGGCGGTGAGAGAGAGGAGGAAGAAAAGAAAGGAGGGGAGCGAGTGATTGAGGGTGTAGTGTGTAGAGGGGAGAGGGTCGTGGGGGTGAAACGCGCGCGTCGTGGGTAACGCTCGCGCGAGCGGGGGCGACGGCGGAGGCGAGGAGCGCGCGCGGAAGGTAGGGAAGTAGCCGTTGGAGATTTGAGGGAGATGTACAGGGATTGGGCCGGGTCGGGTGTTGGTGAGCGGGCTGTAGGGAGGAGAGTGGGCCAGGCCGAGAATAAAAAGGAAAAATAACAAAATAAAAAGAGATGGGGGGCTGGGCTGAGTGAATAAAAGAAATTTAAATGGAGAAGTTAAGGGGATGGGCCGGAAAAATAAGAGAAAGAGGGTTGAGTATTTAGAGAGGCTGGGCTTGGGGATTTTTTGTGAAGAATTGATTTAAGAAATTGAAAGTTGGCTGGGAAAAATAAATGCTTGGGTTTTCATGAATTAAAATATAAAAGGGGATGGGCTTGGATTAATAGGAATTAAATGGGGATGCAATATAGGGAGTGGGTTTTATTAAAATAATTAAGTAACGAAATTTGGTTTAAAAAGGAAAATATGGATTTTAGGCGTATAAGAAAAACTGGGTCTTACAGTAGTCATGGCACCCAACCACCAGATATCGTAGTCATGGTATGTAGCAATGGCAAGTAGGATCTAGATGGACTTAAGCATAGTCCCTAGAAAAGGTTTCATCATTATCCACACCTGGTTGATGACTAAAACCTTTAACAAGTCTAGCTTTGAAAGTCTCAACTTTTCCATCTACACCAAGTAATCTTCTCAAGATATACTTGCTCCTGATGGGGATTTAACCCTTCAGATATAGCAACCAAAGCCCTACTTTGTTGGTTTATAAGGATTCCATCTCAGATCGCTAAGCATCCAGCCATTCTTACAGAGTCCCTACTCTCGATGGCCTGCTCGAAACTAGTTGGGTCATCATCTCATGATGCATTCCTCGCTCCCACTGTCATCGAGAAACCGAGGTATCTCTCAGGCAGATGAGGAACCCTACCAGATCGGCGGAGAGGCTGAGGTTCGTCGGAAACTATTGAATCCTTTGGTTCTGTCAAATCATTAGCAGTTTTGTGCAGCTGGAACCTTTCCAGTTCTACAGAACTGATCTTGCCTCGATCTTGTCCAGATTTTTCTTTTGACATAGGCCGGACAATCCCAAATCTTAACTTACTTAAGAGATAGGCTCTTCCCATACCATATCTTATATGGAGTGGTAGGCACTGATTTGATTCGAACCTTATTCAATAGGTATGCAGCTTCTCAAGCGCATAACTCCTTAAAAGGAAATAGGTAACTCAGTAATACTCATCATAGAGCACACGATATCTAATATTGTGTGATTGCTCCGCCCCGATACACCGTTGTGCTGTGGTGTATTCAGAGGAGTATTACTGAGAGAGAATCTCATTTTCCTTTAGAATAGTCCAAGGATTCCATGCACAAGTATTCTCCTCCCTGATCTCATCATAGGACATAATACTTATACCCGTATTTTGGTTCTCTACTTCTAACTTATATTCTGTGAATATCTCAAAAGGTTCAGACTTGTGTTTCAATAGGAACATATGTCTGAATCTTGAGAGATTATCAGAGAATATAATGAAGTATAAAGAACCAGACCTGGCATGTGTAGACAGGAGACCTTACATACATCATCATGTATCAATCCCAAGAGTTCACTAACTCTTTCTTTGTTTCCAATAAACAGAGCTATGGTCATTTAATCTTTGTGACATGACTGGCAAGTTTCACAAGATGTAAATTCAAACTGATTTAAATATGCATCTAAAATGTAACTTCAGCCAGTCGGGTCGCATTGATATGACCTAGTCTACAATGCCTCAAGAATGATTCGTTCATTTCTGAACTCTTCCTCATGTGTGTGTTCTGTATACGAGGAACTGTAGTTTGATTTAGAACGTCAATGCTTTTAGATAACGTGCCTGAACCGATCAACTTTTGATATAGGAAATGTTCAAAACATTATCCATCAATACAAAATTTTATCAATTCTTTACTTATAAAGAGACTGATATGATTTTGTATATCAGGTTCGGTATCTAATAGCATTTGTTCAGAATCAATGTATTAGTAATACAGGGTGATAGTGACCAACAGACTTGGCTGCAACACTTGCCCCGTTTTCTGTCTCATGAAACTTATCACCCGTTCTCAGTTTTTCTACCCTTTTGTAGCCCTATGTAACAGATTACATATCTGGGATCCTGATCCGGTATCATATACCCAGGATGCAGAGGATACTGAGAAACAGTTCTTTGTAATGAACACACCCGAAGGAGATGCATCATATGCACTTTCTTCGTTTGGGAGGCATGGGAATCCTGGTATTCCCCTAATTCCTGCTCTGTCTTATAACAATTATAAGTTGGAGCGGGACCAACGTTCCCCAGCTCAGTATAACAAGCGGGTTCGGTCAATACATCCATATTATTATCTTGATTAAGGCGTGACATGGTCGCTACCTGGAGAGAGAGAGAAGAAAACACTCAGCGTGCGCTCTTGCAAGAATAGATTGGTTATTATTTTATCTAATCAGGATGGCTCCCACTGTTTTTATCAAATCTTCCTTCAAACCCTAAAAGGAAAGACTAGCCGGGATTAATTGCACTCTACAAGTTCGCCAATCTTTCAGCCAGGCCAGTGTCGGTACTTTGAGGGAGGTTCCCCGTGCTTTCGCACGGACCTAATTACAGTAAACCTCATTTTCCCAGAGGCATAACCCCGTTGACACCTTTCTAGACACCTACTTGATCGGCTAATTGTAAAGTGCAAAACTCTCCCAGGAGTAACAATTACTCGCAGTGGGTATCGGGATCCAACTATCACATAGAAGGTATGCAATCTCATTGCAAATTCCAACACTTGAAACTCCCGATAATGGTTTTTACCCCTAGCACCTATGACCTTGGCTAAGGTCAACAAATCATAGGTACTAGTCAAGTTCTACCCGTCATTTCGTGATTAATTAGACCCACCCACATGACCCTTGGCTAAGGTCAACAAAGCCACATGACTGTCCTAACTAATCGCATCATATGCTGTGTAGGAAGACATCACTTAGCTACCACACACTACGCCTCGGCTATGGTCGACAAACGTAGCACGAATACTAAGTACTCTACTTCCTAAAATGACGGAGGGTTGCGAATGGTTTTTTTATGAAAACCTTTAACGCTTTGAACTTGATCTCGTTGCAGAATCAAATGGTTTTTAAATGGAATGTTTTCGAGGCTTTTCTAGTTTTGCTAAAGGGGTCACTCCCGGTGAAGGGATCGTCGGCCCTTTCCTCGTCGAATGAGGTGCAGGATATATCATATATATCACTGTGCAAAGCGGAAACTATAGAAGCGATCAAAGACAAACCGAGGGTTGTAGCATCTGCCAGTTATTGCTAAAGGAGTCACTCCCGGTGAAGGGATCTCGGTCCTTTCCTCATCGAATAAGGTGCAGGATGTTCTATAATGAACACCGCGATGCAAAGCAAGAACTGTAGCTACCTGTTTTTATTTTGAAATTCGATTCCACAACATCAATTAGGTTTATTTTCTTTCATTAATCTCATTAATGAATATCCCATCATTTAAGTCCACCTAAACATCACAGATAAATATAACGTACGCTTATGCCATCCGCATTCGCCTCGATGTCCCGTCTGCACCGTTAGGTTAGGTAACTAACGGCAGAGCGGGGCAGGGCTAGCGCGGGTGTAAAACATAAGCAACGTTTATATAATATATTATATATACTATATATAATATCTGTCACAGAACATCACAGATAAATCACAGCAGAAGAAATATATGAAATATTGGATATACTAGGACGTCCGTGTTTTCAATACGAGCCAGTATAAAACACGGATTCCACGGTCGTGATGAATAGCCAATCCCACACCCCTAGACCCCTACGAGAGCGGCAAGCAACCCTACCAATTCTAGGGTTAGGAGACCCGGACTCGACTCCTCGAGTTGGTCTCCCACTGGACCCCAGAACCCGGTTACTTGTGCTCCCCTCCTTGGGTCTATCCTAGTGCAGAAAAGTAAATAATATACAAAAGGTGACATCTTCCGCAACCTGGAAGTGCCCCAATAAAAGAATATTACAAACAAGTTTTTACATGAATGAAAATGGAAAAACACTCATCTCACATAAAAACCCCCGGCTATTCAAACACGACGATCCAATATAACATATCCAGCAACACATAACAACACATGTCATCAACGTAAGTAAATATGTGCATCCCAATTGTCGTTGACATATAGCAACGAAACCGGCGATATCACATATTACACTTACGGTCACAGAAAAGAAAGTGTAAAACTACTACAGTTGGAATCCGCAACCTCTTTAGACATCGCATGCCTAATCAAATGAATTCCTTAGACATCGCATGCCTAACAATTATAAACCCCGCATTCTAGTCTCAAAATCGAAAACACTTTTCAATATAAAAGTCAGGCAATTCAACAGGATTCCCGACATTCAGATCGAATGCTCGTCGCAAACTTTAGTAGGCGGCCGCACCCCCGATACCGTCGACGAAGTGCACTAAGGCGGAACACCGCTGCCGCGAGCACCCGAACGGATGCTTTCGGCGACGGGGTTCTCCTACAGTCACTTGGTCGGGGCAATGGAGTGAGGCTGTCTATTAAGTTTACCCGGCGAGTATCCGCGTACGCTACGTGATTGCGACGGACTTTTGATCACATCAAAATTCCGTGGCAACCGATCAAGTGAGACTAAACTGCTATGTTTATAACATTTATTCAGTTATCTCATAACTCTTTGTGAATTCCAATTATTGTATCACATTCCGGATAAATAGAAAATGTTAAACTTTCCGATCGAACAATCGAACACCCAAGTTTTCCCGATACAGCTCAACACATGAAATAAGTCAAAAAACATTCAGTTCGTGCCTCAGTACCAACGGTCCAGCCGTAGAAGGGTCAAGCCAACGCCTCACATGTGGCACGCCGTACTGCCCCAAACCCGAAGGTTCAAAGGGCAGTTCAAGACGGTCACATAATCGAGTTAAGGTTTGTTGTCTTCTAGAGGGACCATCGCGTTACTTGCACTACTTAGAACGTCGTTAAACCACGGAAAAATCCAACAATTAGAAATTTCCCGGCAGGGGAAAAAGTGGGTATTTATATCCGGTCGAACTTTTTAACATAATCTAAAACTACCCGGAAATACACACTGACAAAATTAGACAATCAGATCGATACACCGAATCTTCAATACAACCCAGAAAATTCAACTCTTGAATTCAAATTTGTAAGGTTAGTATAGCACCCTATGAAGAGTTTTGAAGCATCACATGACCCAAAGTTTTAATTTTTAAGGTGCTAAACTAACATGCAAAGGATAGATCCTAGAAAATTAGGGTTTACTAAACTTAAAGCTAACAAAAGTTAGGGTTTGAAGGCTACAACCTTTGTAGCTCCCGTTTTTGCTTCGCTCCTTAGGCTCTTTGGTGTTGAAACGAGGTCCTCTTGAACTCCCCTTGTGTCCACGATGATCCACCGCGGAGATCTCCGTCCAAGCTCGCTACTTCGTCAAACCGAAGATAACACTCTAAACAAAACGGCTAAGCTTGTGTAGAATGTTGTTGTGGCTTTGGATCTCACTTCAAAAACCTTTCTTTGATTTTGTTTTTCTCACTAGAAAAAACTAGAGAGGAGAAGATGAAGAAGGATGAAAATGGTGGCTATTTTTCTTCAAGAGATAAAAAGATAACCATAAGGTTAAGCTTGCAAAAGAAAATAAATATCACTATATATATTTATTCCTTCTTGACTCCAACCATGATTAAATGATAGATGATTAATTTAACTTGGGTTTATAATGATAAAGGAAAAGATAACCATGGTTTAGTGGTGGGTGAGAATGGTTAGGTTAAAAGAAGCATGTAGAAACTAGCATAATTATCCTTTCCTTTTCATTTTCTTTTTAAAACCAAAATTAAATAATTATCCATTGTATAATCTATGGTGTGAGGCTTATATTGCCACCATTTCCATATATAATCAACCATGATAGTTTGATGTATGTATGTGTACATGTATGCACATCTACATGTGCATAAAACTAGAAAAGAAGAAAGAAACACATGCATGCATGCATGCATCCATCAAACCCTAGAAAGGTTTCAAGTGAGATAACTTATGGTTAGATGATAAATCAACACTTGATTTATCAATCCGGTCATATCTCATATGACCCCACCAAAAGCAATTCACCCGATCAATGTTCGGTATCATATACGCATATTTCAATCGGGTGCATGCGCATATCGCATATGCGCACCACAACGTTTCGCCTGGACTGGGTAACTCCTCTGTGGGACTCTAAGACTCGTCAATACGCCGGCAGAGGGTAATGATCATATCAAGTGCCCTTAAGCCGCAAGCGGTCAGCTAAACGTAACGGCCACCCGGGTATTGAGCGATCAGAAGACAACAAGCGAACCTGCTACAACTCCCGTCGAGCCATCCGGCAACACTACCGTACAGTCCGGTCTCTTCGTCAGATATGCTGCATATCGAGCCTAAGGATGGTCACGTCGACCCCAATAACTCAATAAGTCGTGTCGGTGAATGGTCTATAACAGATCGAGAAACTACTGATAACACTTATCAGCAAATCTCAGCAGCCCTGGCCAGGGACTTGCTGTTATAACCAGTCGAACACAGCACAGCATCAACTCCCAATACCGGGAGAGACGAAACCCCTCCTATCGCTCATTGCCTTCGTGTGTCTCGGGACTGTACCCAACGGCCACCTGTTTGCACGACTCAGTAGAGCCGTGGTAGGGTGGCAATCAAAGTACAGTGGGAGAACACACAAGGCTCTATGACGATCTCGGGTCTACAGACTAACCTGTACCAGTGTCACCTGGGAACTGCTATCCGACGATAGATATAATTCCATATAGGAGTTCTCGGCGAGTCCGTCCAGTGTACCCAGTCACCACTGAGCACCCGTATATGATCTTGATGTCAAACATCGATGAATGTGGGAACATCCATCGCCCATCACATGGGTCTAGTATCATATACGCTAGTCTACTCTGGTATATCGATGCCCCGTCTCGATACACCTCCGACTAGGGACATTTCAGGATATGCTTATAGACTACAGATGTCCCACTAGTATGATCTCCATCATAATCAGAGTAGTCAAGCCGATATCCTTAGGGCTTTATCAACATGTATGAATGAATAGAAGCATGATCAAATAAACATGTCAGATAAAGAAGTACCAGATAGCATACTATCATGTCGAGCAAGAATGCAAACTGAATATATATACATGTATAGATACATCCACTATCACATAATGGCCTCTAGGGCATACATATATCCAACAATCTCCCACTTGCACTAAGGCCAGTTATTGGCGTATCTCATACCCAACATCTCAAAAAGTCGCTCATGCTGCGGCTGAGGGAGGGCCTTGGTGAATGGATCCGCGGCTTTGTTCTTTGTGTCTACTCTCTTAATCTCGATCTCGCGGCGATCTACAATCTCCCGGATCAAATGAAAGCGCCTCAGGATATGTCTGGACCGCTGATGGGATCTGGGCTCCTTGGCTAACGCCATCGCCCCATTATTGTCACAATACAAAGGTATTGGATCAATAATGGTTGGAACTACACCTAGCTCCGAGACGAACTTCTTCATCCAGACGGCTTCCTTGGCGGCATCATTTGCAGCAATGTACTCAGCTTCCATCGTAGAGTCTGCAACGGTATCCTGTTTGGAACTCTTCCAACTTACCGCCCCTCCATTGAGGGTAAATACAAACCCTGAGATAGATTTGCTGTCATCCTTATCGCTCTGGAAGCTCGAATCGGTAAAGGCCTCCATTTGGAGATCTTTATTACCATACACCAAGAACAATTCTTTAGTCCTTCGTAAGTACTTAAGAATGTTCTTCACAGCTGTCCAGTGGTTCTCCCCTGGGTTGGATTGATACCTGCTTACAACACTAAGTGCATAAGCTACATCTGGGCGTGTACATAACATCGCATACATTATAGACCCTACTGCCGAAGCATAAGGTATAATGCTCATGCGAGCTCTCTCTTCATCGGTCTTTGGACAAGAATCCTTGGAGAGAGTGACTCCATGGCAAGCGGGTAAGGCACCCCGCTTGGAGTCTTCCATACTAAACCTCTTTAGGATGGTGTTGATGTACCTGGTTTGGGACAATCCCAATAACTTTTTGGATCTATCCCTATAGATCCTTATGCCCAGGATGTATGTGGCATCACCCAGGTCCTTCATGGAGAACCTCAGTGATAAGAATGATTTGACGGACTGTAGCATAGGAATATCATTTCTTATCAGAAGAATGTCATCCACGTACAATACGAGGAATGTGACAGCTCTTCCTACAGCCTTCCTATAAACACAAGGTTCATCTGGATTTTTGATGAAATCAAACTCTTTGATAACATCATCGAAACAGATGTTCCAACTCCGAGATGCCTGCTTTAACCCATATATGGATTTAAGCAATCTACATGCTTTCTCGCTGCTCCCACTGTCAATGAAGCCCTCTGGCTGATCCATATAAACACATTCTTCTAAATCTCCATTTAGAAATGCTGTTTTAACGTCCATCTGCCAGATTTCATAGTCGTAGTGAGCAGCAATAGCAAGTAGGATCCGAATAGATTTAAGCATGGCTACGGGCGAAAAAGTTTCGTCATAGTCCAAACCTGGTCTTTGACGAAAACCTTTCGCCACAAGTCTTGCCTTATAGGTCTCTACCTGCCCATCCACACCAATCTTTCTTTTAAAGATCCATTTGCACCCTACAGGTTTTACCCCAGGGGGTACAGCGTCCAAAGTCCATACTTTGTTAGTGTACATAGACTCCATTTCGGATCTCATGGCATCCAGCCACTTCACAGAGTCACCACTCGTGATAGCTTGCTGAAAACTGGTAGGATCATCATCTTCCATGATACAGTCTTCTCTGTCACCATCAATGAGGAAACCGTAGTACCTCTCCGGTGGGCGAGAAGTCCTACCAGACCTACGGAGTGGCCTAGGTTCTTCAGTTTCTGTTGCAACAGCCGGTTCAACCAAATCGTTATTTGTAGTTTGTGTCTCCAGAACCTCTTCTAGATCTACCACCTTGCCATCATCTCTATCTGTGAAAAACTCTTTTTCCAAGAATGTGGCATACTGAGAAACAAACACCTTTTGTTCCTCTTTGTGGTAGAACAGATATCCATAAGAATTCTTTGGATATCCCACAAAGTTACACATGACTGACCGTGTCTCGAGTTTGTCCGGATTCTGCTTTTTAACATAGGCCGGGCAACCACAAATCTTAATTCTTTTAAGAGATGGTCTCTTCCCATTCCATATCTCATATGGCGTGGTAGATACGGCTTTGGTTGGAACCCTGTTTAGCAGAAACGCTGCAGTCTCCAATGCATGCCCCCAAAACGAGACAGGTAACTCAGCGTCACTCATCATGGACCGGACCATATCTAATAGGGTCCTATTCCGTCGTTCTGACACACCGTTGTGCTGTGGTGTGTAAGGCGGAGTGAGCTGAGAGAGAATCCCATTCTCTTTTTGGAAGTTTGCAAATTCTGTACTGAGATACTCTCCACCTCGATCTGATCGAAGCATCTTTATACTCAAGCCGGTTTGTTTTTCTACTTCTTGTTTATATTCAACGAACTTCTCGAAAGCGTCGGACTTGTGCTTTAATAAAAATACATGACCGAATCTTGAGAAATCATCGGTGAATGTAATGAAGTATGAAAAACCACCTCTAGCCTGTGTAGACATAGGCCCACATACATCACTATGTATGAGGCCCAGGAGCTGAGTAGCTCTTTCTCCGTGTCCGGTAAACGGAGTTTTGGTCATTTTACCCTTGATACAAGACTGGCAAGTCGCATAAGATTTATATTCAAAAGAATTTAAATATCCATCTTTGTGTAACTTGTTTAGTCTTGTTTCGTTAATATGACCAAGTCTACAATACCAAAGAAAAGCTTCATTTAATTCTGAAAGTTTTCTTTTATTAGTGTGTTGTATACTGAAAACTGTGTGTTGATTTAGGACATATATTCCGTTATTAAGTGTACCATACCCAACCAACATTTGATTTAGGTGAATGTTCATAACATTGTTCTGCAACACAAAATTATACCCTTCATTGTCCAACAAAGAAACGGATATTATATTACATAGCATAGTTGGTACAAAATAACATGGATTCAAAATCAAAATACATCCAGATGGCAACCCCAAGTGATACTCTCCCACTGCGACTGTATGTACATTGGAACCATTTCCAACGCGGAGAGTATGGTCACCTGTCCTCAAAACCTTGCTATTTCTCAGCCCCTGCATAGAATTGCAAATGTGAGAACCTGAACCGGTATCCAATACCCAGGAAGCAGAGTTTATAGAAAAACAGTTTTCAGTCACAAACGCACCTGAAGCAGAAGCATCACCATGCTTCTTCTTAAGACTTAGGTACTCCGTGCAGTTGCGCTTCCAATGTCCTGTCTTGTTGCAATGAAAACACTCGCCTTTCCCTGGGTCTCCAGCCGTGGACTTTCCCGTTCCCTTCACCTTTTTGACTCCGCCCTTAGGATTAGTGGGTTTCTTCTTTTTCTTTCCCTTGGCCTTAGCTTTCGGGCGAGAAGAAGAAGACTGTCCAATCGTCATAACGGGAGTCTTTGCTGACTTCATAGTGCTCTCTGCACTCCTTAACATATTAAGGAGTTCAGGGAGGTCCTTCTCCATGCCATGCATGTTGAAGTTCACTATGAACTGAGCAAAGGTGGAGGGGAGGGACTGCAGAATAATATCTATATATTGTTCATTGTCCATAGTCCATCCGAGGTCCTCAAGCTCTTCTATAAGAGCTATCATCTTCAAAACATGGTCTGCTACTGGTGTGCCAGGGGCCATCCGCATGTGAAACAGTTTCTTTGATGCCTCGTATCGTAATACGCGGGACTGTTCCCCATACAACTCCTTTGTATGGAGCAGTATCCCGTGAATGTCCATGTCCTCGTGCTGCTTTTGATGTGTGTTATCCATCGATGCAAGCGCGAGGCATGTGGCCGTGGCACAGTCAGCGTCCCATGTCTTGCGGACTTCTATGTCCGCAACTGAGGATTTTGGGCCTGGGACGGGCGGGGCTGAACCCGTGAGGACATATGATACTTTATCATAAGTCAAGGCGATCTTCAGATTCCTTAGCCAGTCTTTATAGTTGGTCCCATTCAGTTTGTTTTTATCTAGTAGAAGCTTAAGTCCAGTCATTGGTATCTGCCATTAAGAGAGAGAAAAGAATACACTCAGCGAAAGCTCTTGCATAGATTAGATTGGTTTATTATCTTGTCTAATCGATGTTTCCCACTGCTTTTTATCAAGTTTTTCTTTCAAACCTTAAAAAGAAAAACTAGCCAGGATTAATTACAGTCTACAACTTCGCTAACCGTTCAGCCAGGCCAGTGTCGGTACTTTGAGGGAGGTTCCCCGTGCTTTCGCACGGACCTAATTAGAGTAAACCTCGTTTTCCCAGAGGCGGAGCCCCATTAACACCTTTCTAGACACCTAATGAGTTAGCTAATTGTAAACTGTAAAACTCTCCTAGGAGCAACTATTGCCCACAGTGGGATCGGGATCCAACCATCACATGGAAGGTATGCAATCTCATTGCAAATTTCAACACTTGAAATTCCCGATGTAATTTTTACCCCTAGTACTTATGACCTTAACTATGGTCAACAAATCATAAGTACCAGTCAAGTTCTACCCGTCATTTCTTGATTAATTAGACCCACCCATATGACCCTTAACTATGGTCAACAAAGTCGCATGAATGTCCTAATTAATCTGCATCATATGCAGTGTAGGAAGACATCACTTAGCTACCGTACACTACGCCTTAACTAAAGTCAACAAACGTAGCACGAATACTAAGTACTCTACTTCCTAAAATGACGGAGGGTTGCGAATGATTTTTAAGAAAATCTTTAACGCTTTGAACTTGATATCGTTGTAGAATCAAACAGTTTTTCAAAAGGAGTGGCTTAAGTTCCGCAGTTTTGAAATGTAGCTTTTTCATAAATAGCCGAGTAGTTTTTAAATCCGATTCTACAACATCTTTTAGGTTTATTTTCTTTACATTAATCACATTAATGTAATCCCATCATTTAAGTCCTAAAGCCAATCACAGAAAAGAAACGAAAATAACACGTACGCTTATGCCATCCGCATTCGCCGCAATGTTCCGTTATGCACCGTTAGGTTACTTAACTAACGGCATACCGGGACGGGACTAGCGCGGGTGTAAAACATAAGCAACGTCTACTATATATCATATATATAATAAGTCATTCGTCTCAGATATCACAGAACACAGGCAGCAGAAATATAGATATAACGTGGGATATACTAGGACGTCCGTATTTAGTATTTAGCCAGAATAGAAAATACGGATTCCACAGTCGCGATGAATAGCCAAGCCCACACCCTGGACCCCTACGAGAGCGGCAAGTGACCCTACCAATCCTGGAGTTTAGGAGACCCGGTCTCGACTCCTCGAGATGGCCTCCCACTGAACCCCAGAACCCGGTCACCTGTGCTCCCCTCCTTGGGTCCATCCTAATGCGGAAAAGTAAATAATATACAACACTGGTGACACAACCGCAACCTGGAAGTGCCCCAAATAAAAGAATATTACATTACATTTGAATTTACATGAATGAAAATATAAAACTCTCATCTCACAAAAACCCCCCGGCTATTCGATCGCGACAATCCTGCACATCATATCTCAGCAACACATAATATCACATATCATCAACGTAAGTAAGTATGCGTACCCCGATTGTCGTTGATGTATAGCAACGAAACCGGCGATATCTAACATACTACACTTACGGTCACAGAAAAGAAAGTGTAAAACTACAATATTTGGAATCCAGATTCTCTTTAGACATCATAAATACGAAATATCACATATTCCGTATTTCATACCTATACCATATGAATTCCACATATTGTATCACATTCCAGACAAACAGACAGTATTAAAGTTTTCGAACGAACAATCAAGCACCCAAGATTCACTAAAGCTCAACACTTGAGCAGGGTTCAAAAAATTTGGAGTGTGACACAGTAGCGGCGGTCCAGCCGTAGAAGGGTCAAACCAACGCCTCACATGTGGCACGCCGTACTGCCCCAAACCCGAGGGTTCAAAGGGTAGTTCGAGACGGTCACATAATCGAGTTAAGGTTTGTTGTCTTCTAGAAGGACCACCGCAAAAAAGACTTGCACGTATCTCCAAACTATTCAAACCCCGTGAATATTGAGTAAATGATATTCGTTCAAACACTTCAATACTTTCTAGTTTACCCGGAAAAGCTACGAAATGAAAGTCCCGATCGAATCGATGAATCCAAAAATATCTCTAGAATTTTTCTAAACTGAATACAGATCAAAAATATCCAGAATAATATACCAGCAGTTTAACGAATTACAGAAGAAAAATTAACAAATAATATATATAAATGGCCGCGGAAACGCGGCCTAAGCAAGCTTAGGCCGCGTTTCCGCGGCAGTTCTTACTGTTCATTTGATAATTTTTTCGTCGTAATCCTTATATTTTCCTGCTGTGATTTTTAGATATTTTTAATTCTGCAAAATGTCAATTTTTAGAAAATTTCCAGAGAGCACCTAAAAATACGGTATTTTTGTCCGATCGGGGTTTTCACTTCGTCAAAACGTCGCCTAATGTTCTAGGTCAGCTCTGATACCAATCTAAGGTTAGTATAGCACCCTATGAAGAGTTTTGAAGCATCACATGACCCAAAGTTTTAATTTTTAAGGTGCTAAACTAACATGCAAAGGATAGATCCTAGAAAATTAGGGTTTACTAAACTTAAAGCTAACAAAAGTTAGGGTTTGAAGGCTACAACCTTTGTAGCTCCCGTTTTTGCTTCGCTCCTTAGGCTCTTTGGTGTTGAAACAAGGTCCTCTTGAACTCCCCTTGTGTCCACGATGATCCACCGCGGAGATCTCCGTCCAAGCTCGCTACTTCGTCAAACCGAAGATAACACTCTAAACAAAACGGCTAAGCTTGTGTAGAATGTTGTTGTGGCTTTGGATCTCACTTCAAAAACCTTTCTTTGATTGTGTTTTTCTCACTAGAAAAAACTAGAGAGGAGAAGATGAAGAAGGATGAAAATGGTGGCTATTTTTCTTCAAGAGATAAAAAGATAACCATAAGGTTAAGCTTGCAAAAGAAAATAAATATCACTATATATATTTATTCCTTCTTGACTCCAACCATGATTAAATGATAGATGATTAATTTAACTTGGGTTTATAATGATAAAGGAAAAGATAACCATGGTTTAGTGGTGGGTGAGAATGGTTAAGTTAAAAGAAGCATGTAGAAACTAGCATAATTATCCTTTCCTTTTCATTTTCTTTTTAAAACCAAAATTAAATAATTATCCATTGTATAATCTATGGTGTGAGGCTTATATTGCCACCATTTCCATATATAATCAACCATGATAGTTTGATGTATGTATGTGTACATGTATGCACATCTACATGTGCATAAAACTAGAAAAGAAGAAAGAAACACATGCATGCATGCATACATCCATCAAACCCTAGAAAGGTTTCAAGTGAGATAACTTATGGTTAGATGATAAATCAACACTTGATTTATCAATCCGGTCATATCTCATATGACCCCACCAAAAGCAATTCACCCGATCAATGTTCGGTATCATATACGCATATTTCAATCGGGTGCATGCGCATATCGCATATGCGCACCACAACGTTTCGCCTGGACTGGGTAACTCCTCTGTGGGACTCTAAGACTCGTCAATACGCTGGCAGAGGGTAATGATCATATCAAGTGCCCTCAAGCCGCAAGCGGTCAGCTAAACGTAACGGCCACCCGGGTATTGAGCGATCAGAAGACAACAAGCGAACCTGCTACAACTCCCGTCGAGCCATCCGGCAACACTACCGTACAGTCCGGTCTCTTCGTCAGATATGCTGCATATCGAGCCTAGGGATGGTCACGTCGACCCCAATAACTCAATAAGTCGTGTCGGTGAATGGTCTATAACAGATCGAGAAACTACTGATAACACTTATCAGCAAATCTCAGCAGCCCTGGCCAGGGACTTGCTGTTATAACCAGTCGAACACAGCACAGCATCAACTCCCAATACCGGGAGAGACGAAACCCCTCCTATCGCTCATTGCCTTCGTGTGTCTCGGGACTGTACCCAACGGCCACCTGTTTGCACGACTCAGTAGAGCCGTGGTAGGGTGGCAATCAAAGTACAGTGCGAGAACACACAAGGCTCTATGACGATCTCGGGTCTACAGACTAACCTGTACCAGTGTCACCTGAGAACTGCTATCCGACGATAGATATAATTCCATATAGGAGTTCTCGGCGAGTCCGTCCAGTGTACCCAGTCACCACTGAGCACCCGTATATGATCTTGATGTCAAACATCGATGAATGTGGGAACATCCATCGCCCATCACATGGGTCTAGTATCATATACGCTAGTCTACTCTGGTATATCGATGCCCCGTCTCGATACACCTCCGACTAGGGACATTTCAGGATATGCTTATAGACTACAGATGTCCCACTAGTATGATCTCCATCATAATCAGAGTAGTCAAGCCGATATCCTTAGGGCTTTATCAACATGTATGAATGAATAGAAGCATGATCAAATAAACATGTCAGATAAAGAAGTACCAGATAGCATACTATCATGTCGAGCAAGAATGCAAACTGAATATATATACATGTATAGATACATCCACTATCACATAATGGCCTCTAGGGCATACATATATCCAACAAAATTAAAAATTCCCAGGAAAACCAGCACTAAAAACTAGGAGTTACTGTGAAAACATAATTGATTGATTGAACTCTTTTGCCGCGGAACCGCCGCAATAGGCACACTATTGCCGCGGTTCCGCCGCACTCCTATCGACTTAGGTGCTCGAACTTCACAGTAATTCTTAGAAATACCTGCTGATTTTTTTGCATATTTTTAATTTACGAAAATCCACGAATTTCAAAAATGTACAGAGAGCAATATTAGGGTTAGGGTTTCGGTACGATCGGATTTCTAACTCCGTCTACGCATCGCCTAAGACTCTAGCTAGGCTCTGATACCACTGTAGGGTTCCTAGGCACACAAATGAAGTCTCACAAGTGATCAAACATGACTAATTCAAATTTTACAAGTGCCTACAAACCCTAATACGGATCGTTAACTAGATATATAGGCTATGCGATGCAAGTTAACAACTTTTAACTAAAGGAAAGAAGCTACAACCTTTGTAGATCCGGTCCTCCACGTCCTAGGCTCCATGATGAGGTCCCTCCGCTGTCTAAATCAAATCCATGATTCTAGCATCGGCTTCATCGGAGAAATGGGCGGGCTTGGTCGTCGGTTCGATGCCGAAGATGATCTACGTCGAGGCATCACAAGATCAAGCTCCAACTTCACCAAGCCTTGAAAACTTGTGAAGGAAACACCCTATACTACTTAGCAAGAGGTAGAGGATGAAGAAATAGGAGGTGGGTTCACTTTAGAATTGGATTTCTCACTTGTTTTCATCACTTGCCATTGATGTAGCAAGCTTTTCTTCATGGAAGAAGAAGATAAAGAAGAAGAAGAAGATATGATAAGTTATTATTAAAAGGAAAATAAAAGGAATACTTATCATAACTTCAACCATGGTTTAGTGTAGAGATTTAACTAAGGTTAGATGAGTGGTTAGGGTTAGAGAAGAGACAAGAATGGTGGACTTGTTCAAAGCTTCAAGAAGCTTCAAGGAAAAAACAAAACTAGCAACCATTCTTTTCTCTTTATCTTTTCAAATGAAATAAATAAAATAAATAAATAGATAAAAGAATAAGTGAATGAAAAGAAACCCTAATCACTAACTAACCATGGTTTAATTCTTTACACAAACCTATGCTAGAATATATCATCAAACATGATACAATCATGTGCACAAAAATATATCACATATACAATGTGCATTTCAAGTGAGTAAATCCATTTAAAGTGAACCAATACTAGTTAATTCAAAGTAATATATCAAATATATAATTATACATTAAATCATTAAATCAACACTTGATTCAATGATCCGGTTATGTCGCATATAACCGGCTAGTATCCAATGTATCGGCTTATCGAATCGATCCTTGATTCGATAACTAGGTTATATCGCATATAACCAATCAATACATTCATCACGAGAATGGAACACGGTATCACATACACGAATTATTCTCGGTCCCGGACATATCTCATATGCGCTCTTATTTCGTTTCGCTTGAGCCAGGAAACCTCTGTGTAGGACTCTAAAGACTCGTCAATACGCCGGCAGCATATGATGATCATATCAAACACCCACAAGCCGCAAGCGGTCTGCTAAACGTAACGGCCACTCGGGTATTGAGCGATCAGAAGATCGACGAGCAAGCCCGCTCACACTTCTGTGAATCCAACCAGTAACACTTACCGTACAGTCCGGTCTGTTCGTCTGATATGTCGCATATCTCGCCTAGGGGTGGTAAACGTCAGACCCCAGTAGCTCGATAAGTCATGCCGACTTGAGGTCCATAACATTCGTGAAACTACTGATAACTCTTACCAGTATATCACTGCAACCCTGGCCAGGGATTTCCTGTTATGGCCAGTCGAGCATAGCGCAACATCAACCCCCAATACCGGGAGAGACGAATCCCCTCCTATCGCTCATTGCCTCCATGTGAATCGGGACTGTACCCAAAAACCACCTGTTTGCACGACTCAGTAGAGCCGTGATAGGGTGGAAATCAAAGCACAGTGGGAGACACACAAGACTCTATGACGATCTCGGGTCAACAGACTAAGCTGTACCAGTGTCACCAGAGAACTGCCATCTGACGTGAGGTATAATACCATCTGGGAGTTCTCGGCGAGTCCGTTCAGTGTACCCAGTCTCCACTGAGCACTCGTATACCATCTCTGATGTCAAACACCAATGGATATGGGATCATCCATCGCCCATCACATGGGTCGAGAAGATACACGCTAGTCTACTCTGGAATATCGATGCCCCGTCTCGATATTCCCACGACTAGGAACAATGAAGGATGTACTCATTGACTACCCAGGCCCCACTAGTATGATCTGCATCATAGTCCTGGAAGTCGAGTACTCATCCTAAGGGCTTTATCAACATGTAATCAGAGAGACAGAAAGTATACATGTTAAGACAAAGAGCAATCAGATAGCGTACTATCATGTCGAGCAAGAAAGTCCTACCTATATATGTCCCAGCATCCACTACAATATACATCCAATGTACAGTAATGGCCTCTAGGGCATACATATAACTAACAGAGGCTGGCCGCGGCTTGGGCCCACCTAGCTTGGGGGTTGACCCTGACTTTGACTCGGTCAACCAGGGTGTAAATTTTTACCCCAACACACCCTTCGAAGCTTTGTATGGAAGGAAATGTCGATCGCCCGTTTGCTGGACGGAACTGAACGAGAGTTGAATATTGGGACCGCAGATAGTACATGAGAGTACAGAGAAGATTCAGTTGATACGGGATAGAATGAAGGCGGCCCAATGCAGACAGAAATCGTATGCAGATTGACGACGTCGTAGACTCGAGTTTAGAGTGGGAGATCATGTGTTCCTTCGGGTATCTCTAATGAAAGGTGTGATGCGTTTCGGGAAGAAAGGAAAGCTCAGCCCCAGATATGTCGGACCTTAAGAGATTCTGGAGAGAGTGGGTGCTGTAGCTTATCGGTTAGCACTTCCACCGAGTTTTCCCGACGTGCATCCGGTGTTCCATGTTTCGATGCTTCGAAGGTATCTTCACGATCCATCTCACACGATCCAGCATCAGACGTTACAGCTTGAGCCGGATTTATGCTACACAGTGCAGCCAGTCGCTATTCTTGACAGGCAGGCAAAGAAACTACGATCGAGGGTACTTTCGTCTGTGAAGATTCTTTGGCAAGGAAATAATCGTGAGGAGATTACTTGGGAGACCGAGGATGCGATGCGGAAGAAATTTCCACATCTTTTCGACGGTCTGCCTAGTTAATTATTTTAAATTCGGAGACCGAATTTTCTTAAGGGGGGAATATTGTAGCATTTTGAAAATTTAGAAATAAATAAAATTAATTAATTTAAGAATAATATGATAAATCACAAAGTTTTTAAAATCAAATAAGTCAATTTTCATAAGTTCCATGTAAAACAATTTAAGTTTAAATTTTAGCATACAAAATAAACAAGTTATAAGCGTTTTAGTGACAAATTTAGCTTCATTTTAATAAAATGTGTGTTTTATAATAAGCTAGGTTGTGAAGGGTTTTTAAGTAAAGTTTAAGTTTTTATGCAAATAGGAAATTGTTAAGGATATAAATGAAAGTGGAGTAGAAGATAAATTAGTTCAGAATTTATTTTCAAATTAAAACTAATTAAAGGATAAAGGCTAACACACCTCATGCTTGCAAGCACAACACTCACCTCACACCTCCTACTTGCATGAAACCCTTACCTCTAGCTTGATTCCACCTCCTCCTTCACCTTATCCCTTCCTTCTCTCATATATATAACCCTATTCAGTTCAGTTGCTGAGATTAAAACTCAAAATTTTAAAAGAAAAAGAAAAGTTAAAAGAGAAAAATAAAGAACAAGAACAAGAAGATGGAAGCTATGTTATTGGTTTTCATCACCATCAAGCTAGGAGGGACTTAGCATCTTGGAGGGTTATTCCAACAACTAATTGGAGGGTAAAATTCTTAAACACAGTAGATAATTTAAGTTCTGTAGATCAATTAATTTGAATTAAACAAAGTTACATAATATCGTATTTTAGTTAATTATAAGCTCTGTTAAAATTTGCTATTGTTTGGAAGATAATTAACTTAACAAAACAGTGCTAAAATGATGTGTGTAACACCTAGAACAAACCCTAGGATCATGAACCCAGGGGGCCGGTTTTTGGCCGGCGGCCATGAAGAGAAATCCGGCCTCGCCGGTTCTGTAGGGAGCTAGGGTATTTTGGGTGATTGGGTAAGTTCCAGTGTATAATTTTGGCCATTTTGATATTGTTTAATTAAATTAGTTTCACTACAGATAGAATCTGGAAGCGTATATCGGAAAGGATATTTTAAAACACCAAATACGACACGGTTAAAACGCGTCGCGATTTAAATTCTGTAGCGATGCAGGTTAAGGTTAAAATCCAGTAAGATTAAGTGTTTAATACCTCGAGATAGTCTAGATACTATAACTAGTATGTGGGAACGGGTGTTTTTCATTTCCGTCATGTCGGAATAGCCGTTTTCTTATATACGTTAAATTGTGATATTAGATTCGAATACGGGAATTATGGAGGCAGCGAGGAAAGGGAAAGGATTGGCAATTCCTGAAAACGTTTCCGGTGAGTAGACTAAACATCTACCGGGGAATTTCGTAAAAATGGCGTGATACGCCCGTAGTTTATTTAACTTCATGCTTTATTTGATATGCTAGATTTACAATACATATTCATAAGTTACATACACCTTGTTTAGTTGTTAGAATACTACACAATTATCGACGAGTCATGCCACCTGCACGTTATATATGTTATACACCTCGTCGATATTGCTATGTCACCTTTACACTTAGCATAATACTTGTTAAAATGATTTATATCATATTTCGCATATCAATAATAATAGTAAATTGCATCATTTATATCATGTTAATATATGTGTATTTCATGTTGAATTAAGAAGTAAATGTATTATTGAGGATTTGTGGTTTTGAGTTTTGAATACTACGACATAAATCCAGTGACTTTTCATGATTGATGTGTCATGTCCACCATGAGATGTTTTCTGTTTTGATTTTATTCCGGACCGAGTGGGGGAGATATATGGTCGCGGATTTTACGTTATCCATACTGAGTGGGGGAGATATACAGTTGGATACATGGTGGACCCGGTCGAGACCGAGGGGCAGGATAGCCGCATTGAGGCGGGGGAGCCTAGCGAGGTTACTCGATTCCGGAGATAGTAGTAAAGATACGGCGTATATCTAGATGATAACGACCCGTATTGTTGATTCAGGATCATTCAAGGAATGGTGCCTGTGAGAAATGGAAGTTTTGTGTCGATGATAGACACGGTGAAATGAAATTATTGGGAATAAATGATGAGATTTCAGTTGGACTATGAGATTTGTATTATATATTCTTGATTTTCACATATAATCATACATTATACTTGTTCACATTTCAGTTAGTATGATCGTCATATTTACGTTATTAACCATTATATGTTAGTTATATTCACTGAGTTGGCAACTCACCCGTTGTGCCATAGTTCCTTGCAGGGGTAGAGTGGACGGTTAGCTGCGGTGCAGATCTACGTTTGCAGCTTTTTCATATCTTTTCTAGGTGGGTTACATATGTAGTAACCTTCTCTTTTGGGTATTGTATTTTGTATCTAGAAATCTCCATCAGACCTGTATATGACTTAGATTGAGAGATGATATATATATTATTTGACAGTTGAGATCGTTTAGTCTATAAATTGTGATTTCTTCTTTTTATGTCTGAGATTTATGTTGATATCCTATATATTGAGAATTGTTTTCCGTTGTTGATAATGTTGATCCCAAGTAGGGATGCAACCAAATTTAACACTTTATACTTGTTTAATAATTTAACTTAACAAATTGTGATTTTTACTTTAAACTAAAATTTTTAGAAAGAATTCCGCAAAAAGGTATATGATCTTGGTTTTTCGGTTTACTTTAGGTATGATACAATCTAAGTGCTGGTCACATCCACATTTGGGTCGTGACAAAGTTGGTATCAAAGCTTAGGAGTAACCTTACGGAATTGAGTAAGGGATTTCAATAGGTTGAGGTAAGTCCGTGAATTAGGATGACCTTTGGTTTGATGGAGTAGGTGAATTAGGATGAATGCAGTGTAGTACGTATGTTCCGCGGCATATTTACGTTATCGTATTCAGCCTAACTAACCTTAGGGTGTATATCTTGATCTATTCCTCCGTTGATTCTCCATTATTGATTGTTTCTATTCGTAAGCCTTATCAACTCTCGTTTCTTGTTCCAGTTGCTATGGCTACGCGGGCTAGGCGAGCCGCAACCAGAGATGCAGCTAGGGCGAGTCCGCCTGTGACGACAACTGGTACACCGGACGTTCCGGAGGTGCATGAGCATGTTAATCCTTCTCCTCCAGATCGTATGACTAGGATTGAAGAGGTTATGTTGGGATTATAGCGAGTGGTAGGACAGTTAGCTGAGGCCACTCGAGTACTGAGACCGGATCCAGCACCGACCATAGCAGAGTCTGAGGTACAGCCTACACAGACGGTGGCACTAGTAGATATGAGAGTGATGGAGGTATCATTTGTAGAGTTTATGAGATTGAGACCTCCGGTATTTATGGGGATCGATGTGGCAGAAGATCCTCAGTCCTTTCTTGATAGGATGGCGAGGATTGGCATATCATTGCGATGTTCTGATGCGAGGTCAGTAGAGCTGACTAGCTTTCGTTTGGAGGGACTTGCACAGGAGTGGTGTGAGTCGATGGAGAGAGGGCGAGCTACGAGTCTTCCTCCGATGTCGTGGACCGAGTTTTCCACGGTCTTTCTTGCCAGATTTATTCCCCAGAGTGTGAGGGACGCCAGAGCTAGCAGTTTTGAAGCGTTGCGAAAATCGGTAAGTATGTCTGTAGCAGATTATGACTTACGATTCTCCCAGCTGTCACGCTATGCCCCCATACTTAGTACCTACGGAAGAGCTTCGGGTGAAGAGATTCCTAAGGAGTCTGGACACGCAGTTGTATCTGGTTATAGGCTCCCAGCATTTTGATACGTATGCACAGGGCATGGATGCAGCGATACGAGTAGTGAAACGTTTGAGCGAGTCAGTAGTTGTTCCAGAGCCAAAGAGGAGTAGACCGATCGGGCCGATGACTAGACAGTTTGGCAGAGGTAGAGGCAGATATACTCCAGGCCGCAGTGTCGGACGAGGTTGGACCCAAGGCTAGATGTTTAGTTCTTATCCTGATGATCAGAGACCTCCATCTACTTGTTTTAATTGTGGACATCCCGGACACTTTGCGTGGGATTGTAGATCTCAGAGAGGGACCGTTGTTCCACAGGCTACTTTACCCCTTCCACCTTCGACGCCGATGGCTTTACTTCCTCCCCCAGTTGGCGATACATGCCAGGCAGTTACACCACGAGGTCGAGGCTTTGCAGGACGTGTTCAGAGAGGTCGAGGAGATAGAGGTAAAGGACGACAGGATGCGGGCAGGGGCTAGGCACGAGTATTTGCGCTGACTCCACAGGATGCCCAGGCATCAAATGCAGTCGTGACAGGTACTCTCACAGTATGCTCTTAGAGGCACATGTTTTATTTGATCCCGGTTCTACACATTCTTATGTATCTTCATGATTTGCACTTTTTTGGGGGAAAAAATCGTCATTGTTAGAGTTACCATTAGTGGTGATTACCCCGGTAGGAGATTCTTTTATAGCTCGGCACGTATTCAAATCGTGTTCTGTGCATATTGGTGATAGAGATTCACTAGTTGATCTGATTCTCCTGGATATGTTAGATTTTGATATACTTCTTGGTATGGATTGGTTAGCCGCTTGTCATGCCTATGTAGATTGTCGGGGAAAGGCGGTTAAATTTTGTTTTCCAGGGGAACCGGTGTTTGTTGTGTAAGTCGATGTACAACACCCCACGACTTGCGGGGAGGCGGAATAATGAAAAACAATCTTGTTTAAAGCGTAAACATCGACTAACCGAGAATCTTTGCATAAACAATAACTAACATCAAACATAGGAGTTAACAATTACTATGAAAAGTGATTATACCTAAAGATCCGAGTCCTTCGTCTTGTCGTTCTCCACGTCCTCTCCGGCCTTCTCTATATAGTAGAAGATCCACCCGAGAGCTTTACTACAAGCTTCACCTCAAACTAGAGGTAACTAGGTTTCTTTAAGTGCTAATCAAAGTACCTAGATGATATAGAGAGAGGGTTATGGTTTAATTAGTCTAACTAATCCTTGTACTCAACACATGAGAGAGGAGGATTAGGGTTTGAAGAGAGAGAGCTTGAGGAGAGAGAAGATGAACATGATAATGAAATGAGAGAATGAGCTATCATAATATATATCAAGCATTATTGTTTTTCAAGAAAAGAAAAATAAAATGATTTACAACCATGCTTGATAAATATCTAATGGTGATTCATCTCCATGAGTCATTAAGCATTTATGATGCATTAATGACATGGATGAATCATCCATATGACTCACTAATCTCATTCAATGTATATGCCACCTAAACCTCCTTAGTCACCATCTTCTAGAAGCTTCTCGTGCAATTACGAGAACGCCCCTCCTATCCGTGAAAACACGGAAAAACTTTAGACTGTATAAATCCAATAACCGGATACTAGTAACTGGCTTAAACCAAAGCTGACTAGTATAAACTGTCCGGATGTCGTACGTGCGTAAACACAAGTATGCGTCCGAACCCTTGTCGTAAAACCATACGACCTCTATATCGTTTCGCCTGAAGTAGGGAAACTCTCTGTGTGGGACTCTAGAGACTCGACTACTACGCTGGCAGTGGGTTTAACCACAGACCGCAAGCGGCACTAGCTGTACGTAACGGCCCCCAGGTAGATGTCGATAAGAAGGCCGATGAGGAAACCCATCCGAACTCCTACTGAGTCTGATGTGACAATCTCCGTATAGTCCGGTCCGTTCGTCTAAGACTATCGCATATCGGGCCTAGGGGGCGGCAAGCGTCAGTCCCCTAATAGCGGTATAAGTCGTGTCAGAGCGAAGCCCATTACACCCTGAGAAACTACTGGAACCTACCAGCAAATCTCGCTTGCCCTGGCCAGGGACTTTGCGTAATGGCTCTCTGACACAGCGCGATATCAACCCCCAATACCGGGAGAGACGAATCCTGTCTAACCGCCACTGCCTCCAAGTGCTCGGGACTGCACCCAACTGCTACCTGTTTGCATGACTCCTTTGAGCCGTGGTAGGGTAGCAATCTAAGAACAGTAGGACACACACGAGGCGAAGTAGCAGTGTCAAGTCTGCGGACTATGTTGTACTCATATCACCTGGGAACTGTTGACTGACGACTGGTATAAAACCAACCAACAGTTCCCTGTGAGTCCTGTCCGGTGTACCCGTAACCCAACGAGCACCTGCATACTATCTCCAGTACGACGTACTGACGGCTGTGGTACAGACCATCTTCCCAACTGGGATGAGAAGCGTACACACTAGTCTACTCCGGAGTATCGATGCCCTGTCTCGATAATCCTACGACTAGGGACCTGAATAAGGATGTGCTTGTAGACTACCCAGCCCCCACGAGTGTGACTGCCATCACAACGCTGGTAGTCAAGCAAGATCCTAAGAGCTCTATCAATACGCATACTCACATATTAAGATAGAAAAACCAAGTAGCATACTACCATGTTTAGCAAGACTGTTATATACATGTGAATATCCCAAGCTTCCATTAAGTAATATACAAACTAGTATGATACAATAATGGCCCCTAGGGCATATACACTAACATGTTGTGCAGGGGGATTGTAAAATAACTCCTGCCAATATGATTTCTGCTCTTTGTGCGGGGCGACTCTTGAAGAAGGGTTGCCATGGGTTCTTGGCTTTTGTTCAGGACTTAGGGGTCACTGAGATTTCATTGGACCAGGTTCCGATCGCACGAGAATTTCCAGAGGTATTTCCTGCTGAGTTACCAGGATTGCCACCCGATCGTGACATTGAATTTTGCATCGACTTGATTCAGGAAGCGGGGCCTATTTCTATACCACCCTATCGAATGGCACCGATGGAATTGAAGGAACTCAAAAGCCAGTTGCAAGAGTTGTTAGATAAAAGGCTTGTTCGTCCCAGTGTATCACCGTGGGGAGCTCCTGTCTTATTTGTAAAGAAGAAAGACGGTAATATGAGACTATACATCGACTACCGACAACTGAATCGTGTCACTGTGCGAAACCGGTATCCACTACCACGTATAGATAACTTGTTCGATCAATTACAGGGAGCTGGTTACTTCTCAAAGATTAAGGTCAGGGTATCATCAGTTGAGGGTTCGAAAGGACGATATTCCGAAGACGGCATTTCGTACGAGATATGGGCACTATGAATTTCTGGTGATGTCGTTCGGACTCACCAATGCTCCAGCAGCTTTTATGGATATGATGAACCGTATCTTTAGACCCTTCATTGATCAGTTTATCATAGTGTTCATAGATGACATTCTTGTTTATTCTCGGAGTCGGACAGTGCACGAGCAGCATTTGCGTATTACGTTGCAGACTTTGAAGGAGCATCAGCTGTTTGCAAAATTCTCTAAATGTGCTTTTTGGCTCGATAGTGTGGAGTTCTTGGGCCACATAGTTACGAGAGAGGGTATATGTGTGGACCCAAAGAAGATTGAAGCGGTACAACACTGGCCCAGACCTGTGTCAGTTACGGAGGTTCGGAGGTTCTTAGGTCTGGCAGGTTATTACCGACGCTTCGTACAGTATTTTTCACGGATAGCTGCACCTTTGACCGGATTGAGTAGGAAGGAGGTTCCATTTCAGTGGACAGATGCGTGTGAGCTGAGTTTCCAGCAGTTGAAGACGCGCTTGACAACTGCGCCTGTATTATCTTTACCTTCCGGGTCAGGGGGTTTTGTTGTGTATTATGATGCTTTTAGAGTGGGTTTAGGCTGTGTGTTGATGCAACACGGTAGGGTTGTAGCTTATGCTTCTCGACAGTTGAAGAGGCATGAATAAGACTACCCCACTCATGATCTAGAGATGGCTGCTGTAGTATTCGCATTGAAAATTTAGAGACATTACTTGTATGGAGAGTCATGTCAAATCTTCAGAGACCATAAGAGCTTAAAGTATATTTTTCAGCAAAGAGATCTAAACCTAAGGCAGCGTAGATGGATGGAACTGGTGAAAGATTATGATTGTGAGATCTTGTACCATCCAGGCAAGGCGAATGTTGTAGCAGATGCCTTGAGTCGGAGACCTGGAGGTAGCTTATCTCATTTGCGCATTTTGCAGAGACAGTCTTCTACAGACTGGCAGATCTTATGTGATAGTCGTATATAGTTTAAGTTCACATTGGCAGGAGGCCAGCTAGCACATGTTCGCACCAGACCTCAGTTATTGGATCGCATTCGAGAGGCGCAGCCTACAGATACTCGTATGATGGAAATTATGGATCAGGTTAGGCAGGGCAAGGAGACGGAGTTTGTGATTGATGATCATGGAGTATTACGTTTTAGGACTCGTCTCTGTGTGCCAGATTCTGACGGATTGAGGCGTGATATTTTAGAGGAGGCTCACAGGTCAGGATACAGTATTCATCCTGGTTCCACCAAGATGTATCATGATCTGAAAGATGTTTACTAGTGGGATGGAATGAAGAGGGATGTTACAGAATATGTTTCGAGATGCTTGACTTGTCAGCAAGTCAAAGTAGAACACCGAGGCCAGCCGGAGAATTCCAGCCCTTACCCATTCCAGAGAGGAAATGGGAACAGATTTCCATGGATTTCGTAGTGGGTCTACCCAGGACTAGCAGAGGGTATGATTCCATTTGGGTGATTGTTGATAGGTTGACAAAGGCAGCTCATTTTCTTCCAGTGAAGGCGACGTATGGGTTTGCTCAGTATGCACAGGTTTATATCGATGAGATTGTACGTCTACATGGAGTTCCAACGTGTATAGTATCAGATCGAGGTACCCAGTTTACTAGTAGATTATGGCAGAAACTTCAAGACGCTCTTGGTACACGACTGAGTTTTAGTACAGCTTTCCACCCACAGACAGATGGTCAGTCGCAGCGGACCATTCAGATACTAGTGGATATGCTTCGGGCTTGTAGCCTTGATTTCGGTGGTAGTTGGGATCGTCACCTACCTTTGATAGAATTCTCGTACAACAACAGTTTTCAGGAGACGATTCGGATGGCACCCTGTAGGGTGTTTTTCGTCACCCCATTGAGATAGGAATACGCGCGCGCTGGTCAGGCGTACTACAGATTCCCCCTGCCTAGGGTAGGCCGGGGTTTAATGATTGTGGGGATCCGAATCTCCGGCAGCCGCGGACTAAGCTGCCGTTAATTACCCCTCGCCTTTGGAGCGAGGGAAACTCCGATTGACGGATTAAACTGGTCATGCGAACTCAATGTGCAGTGTGCGTGTATTGTGTTGTGAAAGGGGGTTTTGGATATATCTTGAGCCACGCAGAGTTTTTACGGGGCAATGTGTAGAGTATGTGTATGTGTATATATGTATGCATATGTGTGTGTGTGTATATATATATGGATATATATAAAAAAAAGTGGGGGAAAAGGCATCCAAGGGATGCATGGGGCCAGCGCCTTGAGCGCTGTGTGCTTAGGCGCTGTGCGCTTAGGCGCAAGCGCGCCACGTGTCGGCACGTGGGCGCTTTGCGCTCGAGCGCTAGGCGCTGGAGCACAAGCACGCCACGTGTCGGCACGTGGGCGCTTTGTGCTCGAGCGCTGGGCGCTGGAGCGCAAGCGCGCCACGTGTCGGCACGTGGGCGCTTTGTGCTCGAGCGCTGGGCGCTGGAGCGCAAGCGCGCCACGTGTCAGCACGTGGGCGCTTTGCGCTCGAGTGTTGGGCGCCTGAGCGCAAGCGTGCCACGTGTCGGCACGTGGGCGCTTTGCGCTCGAGCGCAGGGCGTTGGAGCGCAAGGGCGCCACGTGTCGGCACGTGGGCGCTTTGCGCTCGAGCGCAGGGCGCTGGCGAATAAAGGGGCTTTTAGTCCCAGAAATAGGGTTTAGAGTGGAGTTAAACTCCTAAAAAGGTTTTGGTTGAGGAAATGGGTTCTTCTTCTTCCTCCTCTGTTGGCTGGATCAAGAGATGTGAGATCTAAAAATCTCTTCTTTTTGAGATCTAATTACAGATCCAAGTTCCCCTTTGTGGGTTTTGTGGTGAAAAACTATTTAGTTTTGGAAAAGGGAGAGTAAAACTCTTGATTTAATTCAAAAAAAAGAAGAAGGTTTGAAACCTTCAGAAAGGGGAAAGAGACACAAACCCTAGGTTTTTTTGAGAGAATGAAAAGTATTACTTTATTCATCATCATGTTGCCTTTTGTAGGCTTACATATTTACATATAGCCCCTTGGGCTCTACAAAATGGCATTTTGCCCATCGCATGGCTTATGTGCTATTTCTTTTTTGCATATACGCCATGGGTTTACAAAATATTGGCTTTATGCCCATTTTACATACATTCATGTATATAAAATTACATAAAAATTATTTATTACATGATCTATATTTTGGCATGGAGGAGGCTGGCCGCGGGCTCGACTTGGGCATAGGCCCGCTTGACCTGGGCTTGGGCCCACCTAACTTGGGGGTTGACCTTGACTTTGACTCGGTCAACCGGGGTGTAAATTTTTACCCCAACTAATTGCCCCCCATCAATGAATGCACACCGCACATGTGGGTCGTGTGCATGAAATTGATGGATCTTCTTTTGCGTGGAGGCGACTTGCTTTGGTTCCCACTTTTTGGGACGCACTGCCCTTTTTACGACATGGATGGTCGATTCTGCCCTTTTTATGATTTGGACGGTCGGCGCTTGACGCATCTCCGAGACGGAGTGTCCGTGGTAAACGTTTCCCTGGCCCGGAGTGATCTGGTTCCTGCTTTGTAGGAAGCCTGCACTGCCCTTTTTGCGACATGGACGGTCGACGCTCTGATCCGGAGCGATTTGGTTCCCGATTTGTGGGAAGCATGCGCTGCCCTTTTTGCGACATGGACAGTCGACGCTTGACGCATCTCCGAGACAGAGTGTCCGTGGTAGACGTTTCCCTGGTACGGAGTGATCTGGTTCCCGCTTTGTAGGAAGCCTGCACTGCCCTTTTTGCGACATGGATGGTCGACGCTCTGATTCGGAGCGATTTGGGTTCCCGATTTATGGGGAGCCTGCACTTCCGTTTTTGCGACGTGGATGGTCGACGCTCTGACCTGGAGCGATTTGGGTTCCCAATTTATGGGGAGCCTGCACTGCCCTTTTTATGACATGGACGGTCGACGCTTGACGCATCTCCGAGACAGAGTGTCCGTAGTTGACGTTTCCCTGGCTTGGAGTGATCTGGTTCCCGCTTTGTAGGAAGCCTGCACTGCCCTTTTTGCGACATGGACGGTCGACGCTCTGATCCGGAGCGATTTGGGTTCCCGATTTGTGGGGAGCCTGCACTACCGTTTTTCCGACGTGGACGGTCGACGCTCTGACTTGGAGCGATTTAGGTTCCCGATTTGTGGGGAGCCTGCACTGCCCTTTTTGCGACATGGACGGTTGACGCTCTGATCTGAAGCGATTTGGGTTCCCGATTTGTGGGGAGCCTGCACTGCCATTTTTGCGACATGGACGGTCGACGCTCTGATTCGGAGCGATTTGGGTTCCCGATTTGTGGGGAGCCTGCACTGCCCTTTTTGCGACATGGACGGTCGACGCTCTGATCCGGAGCGATTTGGTTCCCGATTTGTGGGAAGCCTGCACTGCCCGTTTTGCGACGTGGACGGTCGATGCTCTGATCCGGAGCGATTTGGGTTCCCGATTTGTGGGGAGCCTGCACTGCCGTTTTTGCGACATGGACGGTCGACGCTCTGATCCGGAGCGATTTGGGTTCCTGATTTGTGGGAAGCCTGCACTGCCCTTTTTGCGACATGGACGGTCGACGCTCTGATCCGGAGCGATTTGGGTTCCCGATTTGTGGGGAGCCTGCACTGCCGTTTTTGCGACGTGGACGGTCGACGCTCTGACCTGGAGCGATTTGGGTTCCCGATTTGTGGGGAGCCTGCACCGCCCTTTTTACGACATAGACGGTTGACGCTTGACGCATCTCCGAGACAGAGTGTCCGTGGTAGACGTTTCCCTGGCCCGGAGTGATCTGGTTCCCGCTTTGTAGGAAGCCTGCACTGCCCTTTTTGCGACATGGACGGTCGACGCTCTGATCCGGAGCGATTTGGGTTCCCGATTTGTGGGGAGCCTACACTACCGTTTTTGCGACGTGGACGGTCGACGCTCTGACCTGGAGCGATTTGGGTTCCCGATTTGTGGGGAGCCTGCACTGTCCTTTTTGCGACATGGATGGTCGGTGCTCTGACCTGGAGCGATTTGGGTTCCCGATTAGTGGGGAGCCTGCACTGCCCTTTTTACGACATGGACGGTCGACGCTTGACGCATCTCCGAGACAGAGTGTCCATGGTAGACGTTTCCCTGGCCCGGAGTGATCTGGTTCCCGCTTTGTAGGAAGCCTGCACTGCCCTTTTTGCGACATGGACGGTCGACGCTCTGATCCGGAGCGATTTGGGTTCCCGATTTGTGGGGAGCCTGCACTGCCATTTTTGCGACGTGGACGGTCGACGCTCTGACCTGGAGCGATTTGGGTTCCCGATTTGTGGGGAGCCTGCACTGCCCTTTTTGCGACATGGACGGTCGACGCTCTGATCCGGAGCGATTTGGGTTCCCGATTTGTGGGGAGCTCGCACTGCCATTTTTGCGACATGGACGGTCGACGCTCTGATTCGGAGTGATTTGGGTTCCCGATTTGTGGGGAGCCTGCACTGCCCTTTTTGCGACATGGACGGTCGACGCTCTGATCCGGAGCGATTTGGTTCCCGATTTGTGGGAAGCCTGCACTGCCCGTTTTGTGACGTGGATGGTCGACGCTCTGATCCGGAGCGATTTGGGTTCCCGATTTGTGGTGAGCCTGCACTGCCGTTTTTGCGATATGGACGGTCGACGCTCTGATCCGGAGCGATTTGGGTTCCTGATTTGTGGGAAGCCTGCACTGCCCTTTTTGCGACATGGACGGTCGACGCTCTGATCCGGAGCGATTTGGGTTCCCGATTTGTGGGAAGCCTGCACTGCCCCTTTTGCGACATGGACGGTCGACGCTCTATTTGATTTGCTCTGCTTCCTGCAGTGTCAGGGGTGAACTTGACTTGCTCCGCTTCTTGCGGTGTCGATATTGGATTCTGACTTGCTCTGCTTTCTGCGGTGTCGGAGTTGAAGTTGACTTGTTGATTGTGATTTGGATTGACATCAGCATCGCTATACTGGAATATGGTACCAGGAGCGAATCATCATTTACCTTTGAGAGGAATTTAGGATTGGTTTTGGTTTGGTATCTGCATTGCTGCACTGGAATAATGCCAGGAGCAACTCATCATTTGCCCCGGGAGGACTTAGGAACTGGTTTTTTTTGTTTGGCATCAGCATCGCTACACTGGAATATGGTACCAGGAGCGAATCATCATTTGCGTTTTCTTATTAGGAAACAATGGCTTAGGAGATAGGTTTTAGGTCCCTATCATCTAAGACTTTTCAGTTTTTGTGAGCCGTAAGGGTCTCACAAAGCATTTTCTTCCTACGGGTCATAAGGATCCCGTAGGTGTATTTTCTCCTTAAGAGTCGTGGGGACTCCTAAGTGTGTTGCTCCTTTGTGAGTCGTAAGGATCTCACGCGGGAATTTTCTCCTCACAAACTCGAGAGGACTTTGCGAGTGCATTTCATATCTTTTTTTCACGAGTTTGCGCCCTTTCGGGTTTTCACAAACTCGCCGGCAGTCCTGCTGTTTTTACTCACGGAGCCCTTTCGGGTTTTCATCCGTGCCCATTTTGCTTGTGGACATACCTTCTTTTTTTCTTCTCTCTTTTTTTTTTGAATCTTCCCCGCCGGTGGGACTTTGAATGTGGTCTCGCCGGTAGGACTTGGGAGAGATTGGGATCATTTTACGCCCGTGGATTGTATATGGTTTTGCAGGATGTATGATCCAGACCGTAGGGCCGAACAAATTTTGGGACTTTGTTGGCGTCTGCATCGCTACATTGGAATATGGTACCATGAGCGACTCATCATTCACCGTTTTGGGGTTTGGAATTTGGTTGGCGTCTGCATCGCTGCACTGAAATATGGTACCAGGAGCGACTCATCATTCGCTATTTGGGGTATGGGATTTGGAATTTGGTTGGCGTCTGCATCGCTGCACTGGAATATGGTACCAGGAGCGACTCATCATTCGCCATTTGGGGTATGGGATTTGGAATTTGGTTGGCGTCTGTATCGCTGCACTAGAATATGGTACCAGGAGTGACTCATCATTCGCCACTTAGGGATTGGGATTTAGAATTTGGTTGGCGTCTGCATCGCTACACTGGAATATGGTACCAGGAGCGACTCATCATTCGCCGTTTTGGCGTTTGGAATTTGATTGGCGTCTGCATCGCTGCACTGAAATATGGTACCAGGAGCGACTCATCATTCGCCATTTGGGGATTTGGATTTGGAATTTGGCTGGCGTCTGCATCGCTGCACTGAAATATGGTACCAGGAGCGACTCGTCATTCTCCATTGGGATTTGTGTTTGGAATTTGGCTGGCGTCTGCATCGCTGCACTGGAATATGGTACCAGGAGCGACTCATCATTCGCCACTTGGGATTTGGAAAGCGATGGCTTAGGAGACAGGTTTAGATCCCTATCACCTAAGACTTTTCAATTTTATGGGCCGTAAGGCTCCCATAAAGTATTTTCTCCCTACGAGTCGTAAGGATCCCGTAGGTGCATTTTCTCCTTAGGAGTCATGAGGACCCCCAAGTGTGTTTTTCATTTGTGAGTCGTAAGGATCCCACGAAGGTTTGTTCTCCCCATGCATCGTGAGGGCACATGAGTGGGTCTTCCCAATGGAGCATAATTCCAAGGACGGAGACCAACCGCTGGACTGGTGATTGCAGTGGGGCATGGGTATGATGAGAATTATTTGAGCCCGTGGATTGTATACGGCAGTAAATTTGGGGACTAGCCGTAGGGCTAGGAGAGTTTTGGAAAATTGGATTTTGACCGGCGTCTGTATCGCTGCACTGGAATATGGTACCAAGAGCGACTCATCATTCGCCGTTTTTTTTGTTTTTGTTTTTGTATTTTTTTTTGTTTTGCCGCGATTGCTCTATCATTTCAGCTTTTCTTATCACGAAAGTCGCGATTGCCCTATCATTTCGGCTATTTATTCGCGGTTGCCTTATCATTTCGGCTTTATTTTTCTTCTTTATTTTACTCGCTGATTTTTTATTGCGAGTTGCCCCATCATTTCGGCTTTTCTTTATTTTTCTTTTATTTACACATTTTTTGTTTATTTACATACATACATACATATATATATATATATATTTTACATTCCCAGTTTAACGACTTAGAGGTCGACTGTCCCCAGTTTAATGACGTGGTGGTCGACTGTTTTCAGAGAAAGGCGGATGTCTGAGAGAATGAGTTTCACGAAGAACCTCGGTCTCCGTTTGTATGAAATTGGCAGTCGCAGCTGGACTGTTTGTTAACACGCCTTTAGACAGTTCTATCTCTCCTGCCTTGTATTGCTTTTCGACCCAATCTTTGAAGACGAAGCAGTCCTCAATGGCATGACCTATCACTCTGTGGTAGGGGCAGTATTTGGGATCGTCGGTCATATTTGCATCCTGCGGTCTTTTTGACTCTGGCAGTTGTAGACCGTTCTTCAGGGCGTCTTTGAATATTTTACGGATTTTGTCCTTTCTGAAGGAATAGACCTTTTCTAGCTTCTCTTTGAGTGGGGATTCTCCTCCCTCTCCGAACACTGGCTTCCGAGGCTGGTTGGCGCTAGGCTCGCTTATCCCTTGCTTATTTCGGTTAGCCAAAGTGTTGAAAGATTCAGAATCATCGGAGTTTCCGCCTTTGCGATTATCGTCCTTTCGGTTTCTCCAGGACCTATTGTTATTTTGGAAATCCGAGGAGGACTCCTGCTTTGAGCGCTCCAGCATCTGAACTTTCCTGGTCAGCTCTTGGAATGTTTTGAGACCCGCGGTGCATAGAAACGGGGCCATCCAATTGTTGAGATTTCCGACGAGGAGGCTGACAGATTGGTCCTGCTCTATCGGCGGTTCGCATTTAACGGAGAGATTGCGCCATCGGGTTATAAAATCCGTGCTGCTTTCGTTGTTCTTAGGCTTGGTCCTTACGAGTTCGGCAATGGTGATCTTATCGCTGACGCTCATGAACCTTTGTCGAAACAAAGATTCCATTTGGATGAAAGTAGTAACGGAGCCATCAGGTATGCTCGCGTACCCGTCGAAAGTAACATCGGTCAAGCTATTAACGATTTGGCGGAGGAGAAGCGCATCATTGCCTCCAGTATTCCCGCATGAAGCTTTAAAATGGGCGATGTGCTGATTCGCATTTCCAGTCCCATCAAATCTTCCGAATTTGGGGATGACATAGCCGCTAGGAAATTCTACCAGATCATACTGAGCAGGATATGGTCTCCCGCTACTGCTAACATCTTTTTGCTTTTCGTCTTCGGCCACCAATGTTTTGACTTTGCTGGCAACCAAATCTATGATTTGATCTTGAGTTAGCGGGCTACTGTCATCGGCAGCCAAGACATTTCCCGAGATAGGATGCGACTGATTTTCATGCGGTCCGCCCACTTTTGGATTTGAAGGAACGGGCGTCGGCTGTTTCGGGACACCATTTCCCGGTTCATGAGAGCCCTGCGCCTGATTGGGCGGCTGAGAGGAAAGTTGGGCCGTGAGCTGTAAGACGACATTTGTCAAGTCGTCAATTTTTAAGTAGAGCTTGGCCATCTCCTTGTCTTTGCTTCTGAGCTGTTTTCGGAGCTCTTGGAGAAGTTGCTGCTCTGCGTTCTTAGGACGGAAGATTGGCTCATCTTCGCTTTCCAAGCCCGACTCCTCATGGGCCGAAGGGTCTTCCTGCCTATCATTCTCATCGAGAGGGTTTTCATCATCCAGCGGAGGCGGCTGTTCTTGGGAAGCGGCAACCACATTCAAGCCAGATGGGATTTGAGATGTGGTGGCCCCGTCCTTGCTCTTGCTGCGCGTGCCCACCGTGTAGACAGTGTGGACCACATATCCAGCCATTTCCCCATCTTCAGCGAGGTAACCCTGTTCTTCGAACCCCATGAGGTTCAGCCTAGCAGGAGCCCTGGCCCTTTTGTTGGCTCTGTATCTGAGCCTTTTCTGCCTTAGCTTCTCAATTTTAAGGGCTTGGCGGCCACCTGTTTCCTGGGAAGCCATCATGAGTCGATTAGTAGGGAGCTTAGAGAAGACATCCGATCGAGCAGTTGTCAGGGGCACCGCCGGAGCTTGCTCGAGACGCCTTGTTGCTTTGTTGGTGCTGATGGCCTTGCCCCCAGCTGGGGCGATGGAGAGTCGTTCGGAAACGGATTTGTGCTTGGGTTGAGGTGCCCTCGCGACCATGACATTCGACCTTTACCCTTTTGAGACCGGTTTGTCTGTTACCGGAGCTTGAGGAGCTGGGACGGCATTAGCTGACACGAACATAATAGATCCAAATGGTAGCGGCGGCTCCTCCCATTGTCGCCCGAGACTGGCCGGAAGGACCGTCCTAGAGTCTATCTTCATCGTGTAGGAGACGGGAGCCATGCTGAGAGCTGAGTTCATCTTTGGAGACATTGTTGAAGAGTGATTGCTTGTAAACCTGCATAAAAGAGCATTATTTTAGTATAAATATAGGTATGTATATTTATTGAGTTCGCATGAACGTTTAACCCGAAATATGGGAGGAGAGATTGGTCCCACCGGGCGTGCCAGAAATATGTAGGGTGTTTTTCGTCACCCCATTGAGATGGGAATACGTGCGCGCTGGTCAGGCATACTACAGATTCCCCCTGCCTAGGGTAGGCCGGGGTTTAATGATTGTGGGGATCCGAATCTCCGGCAGCCGCGGACTAAGCTGCCGTTAATTACCCCTCGCCTTTGGAGCGAGGGAACCTTCGATTGACGGGTTAAACTGGTCATGCGAACTCAATGTGCAGTGTGCATGTGTTGTGTTTTGAAAGAGGGTTTTGGATATATCGGGAGCCACGCAGAGTTTTTACGGGGGTCCCACTACCCAGATAGCGGGCTGGGGGTCAAGGGGGCTAGCAGCCCCCTTGCGGGGTGCGAGGCAGCGCCGCGTTAGAAATTTTTTTCTAACAGGGGCAATGTTGTGGAGTATGTGTATGTGTACATATGTATGCATATGTGTGTGTATATATATATATATATGGATATATATAAAAAAAAAGAGGGGGGAAAGGCATCCAAGGGATGCGTGGGGCCAGCGCCTTGAGCGCTGTGCGCTCAGGCGCAAGCGCGCCACGTGTCGGCACGTGGGCGCTTTGCGCTCGAGCGCTGGGCACCTGAGCGCAAGCGCGCCACGTGTCGGCACGTGGGCGCTTTGCGCTCGAGCGCAGGACGCTGGCGAAAAAAGGGGCTTTTAGTCCCAGAAATAGGGTTTAGAGTGGATTTAAACTCCTAAAAAAGTTTTGGTTGAGAAAATGGGTTCTTCTTCTTCCTCCTCTGTTGGATGGATCAAGAGATGTGAGATCTAAAAATCTCTTCTTTTTGAGATCTAATGACAGATCCAAGTTCCCCTTTGTGGGTTTTGTGGTGAAAAACTATTTAGTTTTGGAAAAGGGAGAGTAAAACTCCTGATTTAATTCACAAAAAAGAAGAAGGTTTGAAACCTTCAGAAAGGGGAAAGAGACACAAACCCTAGGTTTTTTTGAGAGAATGAAAAGTATTACTTTATTCATCATCATGTTGCCTTTTATAGGCTTACAAATTTACCTATAGCCCCTTGGGCTCTTCAAAATGGCATTTTGCCCATCTCATGGCTTATGTGCTATTTCTTTTTTGCATATAAGCCATGGGCTTACAAAATATGGGCTTTATGCCCATTTTGCATACATTCATGTATAAAAAATTACATAAAAATTATTTATTACATGATCTATATTTTGGCATGGAGGAGGCTGGCCGCGGGCTCGACTTAGGCATGGCCCAGCTTGACCTGGGCTTAGGCCCACCTAGCTTGGGGGTTGACCTTGACTTTGACTCGGTCAACCGGGGTGTAAATTTTTACCCCAACACACCCTTCGAAGCTTTGTATGGAAGGAAATGTCGATCGCCCGTTTGCTGGACGGAACTGAACGAGAGTTGCCTATTGGGACTGCGGATAGTACAGGAGAGTACAGAGAAGATTCAGTTGATACGGGATAGAATGAAGGCGGCCCAATGCAAGCAGAAAACAGAAATCGTATGCAGATCGACGACGTCGTAGACTCGAGTTTAGAGTGGGAGATCATGTGTTCCTTCGGGTATCTCCAATGAAAGGTGTGATGCGTTTCGGGAAGAAAGGAAAGCTCAGCCTCAGATATGTCGGACCTTACGAGATTCTGGAGAGAGTGAGTGCTGTAGCTTATCAGTTAGCACTTCCGCCGAGTTTTCCCGACGTGCATCCGGTGTTCCATGTTTCGATGCTTCGAAGGTATCTTCACGATCCATCTCACGCGATCCAGTATCAGACCTTACAGCTTGAGCCGGATTTATCCTACACAGTATAGCCAGTCGCTATTCTTGACAGGCAGGCAATAAAACTACGATCGATGGTACTTCTGTCTGTGAAGGTTCTTTGGCAAGAAAATAATCGTGAGGAGATTACTTGGGAGACCGAGGATGCGATGCGGAAGAAATTTCCACATCTTTTCGAAGGTATGCCTAGTTAATTATTTTAAATTCGGAGACCGAATTTTCTTAAGGGGGGAATATTGTAACATTTTGAAAATTTAGAAATAAATAAAATTAATTAATTTAAGAATAATATGATAAATCGCAATGTTGTTAAAATCAAATAAGTCAATTTTCATAAGTTCCATGTAAAACAATTTAAGTTTAAATTTTGGCATGCAAAATAAATAAGTTATAAGAATTTTAGTGACAAATTTAGTTTCATTTTAATAAAATGTGTGTTTTATAATAAGCTAGGTTGTGAAGGGTTTATAAGTAAAGTTTAAGTTTTTATGCAAATAGAAAATTGTTAAGGATATAAATGAAAGTGGAGTAGAAGATAAATTAGTTCAGAATTTATTTTCAAATTAAAACTAATTAAAGGATAAAGGCTAACACACCTCATGCTTGCATGCACAATATTCACCTCACACCTCCTACTTGCATGAAACCCTTACCTCTAGCTTGATTCCACCTCCTCCTTCATCTTATCCCTTCCTTCTCTCATATATATAACCCTATTCAGTTCAGTTGCTGAGATTAAAACTCAAAATTTTAAAAGAAAAAGAAAAGTTAAAAGAGAAAAGAAAGAACAAGAAGAAGAAGAAGGAAGCTATGTTATTGGTTTTCATCACCATCAAGCTAGGAGGGACTTAGCATCTTGGAGGGTTATTCCAACAACTAATTGGAGGGTAAAATTCTTAAACACAGTAGATAATTTAAGTTCTGTGGATTAGTTAATTTGAATTAAACAAACTTACATAATATCGTATTTTAGTTAATTATAAACTCTGTTAAAATCTGCTATTGTTTGGAAGATAATTAACTTAACAAAACAGTGCTAAAATGATGTATGTAACGCCTAGAACAAATCCTAGGATCACGAACCCAGGGGGACGGTTTTTGGCCGGCGGCCATGAAGGGATTGTTGGAGATAGTGCCCTCAGAGTCAATTATTGGATCACAGGCACGTGATTGTAACGATTGAGGGAGGACCTATTCCGGTAGGACGGTCTTACTCAAGATGATAATATGCTATCTGGTTTATCTTTATCATCATATACTGCTTTAGGTGACCTGACAGGTCGCTATTGCACGTTGATAGAGCCCCTAGGATTCTTGCTTGACTGCCAGCAGTATGAGGGCGATCATATACGTGGGAGCTGGTAGTCTATAAGCACATCCTTAAAAGGTCCCTAGTCGTGGGAGTTTCGAGACAGGGCATCGATACTCCAGAGTAGACTAGTGTATACAGTCAAGACCCCGACGAGGGGCGGTGGCCGGTCTCACAAGCCACTGGTGTCAGTTGGTTCACCTAAGTTGTATACAGGTGCTCATTGGGTTATGAGTACACCGGACAGGACTCGCCGGGAACCTGCTAGTTGGTATTATACCTGATATCAGATAGCAGTTCCCTGGTGACATGTGTACAGGTTAGTTCATCGACCTGAGATCGTCATTTGTCTCGTGTGAGTTCCCACTGTACTTTGATTACTACCCTACCACGCTCAAAGGAGACATGCAAACAGGTTTTAGTTGGGTACAGTCCCGAGCCACATGGAGGCAGTGAGCGGATCTGCAGGGGTTCGTCTCTCCCGGTATTGGGGGTGAGGTCGCGCTGTGTCTAGGAGAGCCATTACACAAAGCCCTCGGCCGAGGCAGGAGATTTACTGGTAGGTATTCCAGTAGTATCTCATGGTGTTCTGGGCTACACTCCGACACGACTTGTACCGCTTTTGGGGGTCTGACTTTTACCAACGCCCTAGGCCCGCCATGCGATGCTCATAGACGAACGGACCGGACTGTACGGATATTGTCACTGACAGGCTCAGTAGGGTGTCAAGACGAGTTCACTCACAGACGTCCCTTTTAGTCAATAGCTGGTGGCCCGTCACGTATGGCTAATACCTCTGACGTGCTAGTGGTTAAATCCACAGCCATAGTATTGACGAGTCTTTAGAGTCCCCCACAGACCAGTTGCTCAAGTTTCGGGCGAAACGCTGTAGAGGCCGTATGGAGATATGGCAGGGTTCGATCAGATACGTGCTGGATTGCACGGATCTTGATCGGACGGTTTATACTAGCGGGCTTTGGTTTAAGCCGGATCCTAGTATTGCACAGTGTAGATTTTGTCTCATTGCATTTGTATTTCGGTCGGAATACAAATGCAGGTGTTTATACACAGTAGCGGGGTTTTCCTGCAATTTATTACGGGATCAGTTTTTTGGAGTTGCCAGTTTGTTTTCCGTTTCGGCCATATTTCTTTGTATCTTTCCTTGGCCAAAGATTGGTGGAGGAGGGCTTATTTGCATTTGTACAAATAAGCATTAGTGGAGGGTGTTCTTTGCATATTCTTGTGTCATGATGGTTGCACCATCTTTTTGACTTCATCACTTGATCATTACTTGACTTTTGGAGTAATGATGTTGGATCATGATGGAGGGTTATGATGATGGGACTTTGAGTGTAGGGCTTGTTTTTGTGATGGTGATTCTTGATGACCCTTTCTCTCTCTTGCTTGATTATGGCTCACTTATTCTTTTGATACTCTCTCACTCCCTCTTCTAATTCTTTGATGAACCATGGCCGGCCAAGCCATTGGAGGGTTGTCCAAAAATTGTGGTGGGGATTTTTTGATATCTTTGGCTTTGTAAAATCCCCACATCTCCATCTCCAAAAGCTTATATCATTTCCTCCACCAATAAGGCAACTCCATAACCCCAAATGAGACATAGCACTACACTACATTCTACAGCAAATCTTGGGCACGTCGACTCCCCAATTTCGTGCCGGAGTTGCCTCGGACCAGAAGCGGGAGCCCGTAAAAGAAGCCGGCGATGTGGTGCCCTTCCGGCGACGAGGTGGAGACCGGAGATTCCGCGGGAGGTCGGGACGACGACGAGAAGATCGAAGGGCACGGATCGCTCGGTGTATCTCTCTTCCCATCTTGTAGTTAGCTAGATTTATGTTAATGGCCCGATCCGGGTATTTAGTGCGCGGTGGTGCCGGTTTGAAAATTTAAAGTAAATCACCGCTTCCGCATTTTGGCCTCGGGATGGAGGCCGGGGCGCCGCCGTGCACTTACAGTGGTATCAGAGCCTCGCTATTAACCTAGTCTAGCTTTGTCTAATGTGTTTAAAATTTCGATTGAGCAAAAATCCCAAAACCGCGTTTTCATGTATATCAGTTTTCTGTCGAAATTTTTTTGGATCCAAAAATTTTCAGTATGTTGCAGAATGATGTGCAGGGAGTTATAAGCATTCTGTGAAATTTTGGTTGCATGATCCCACTTTTCCACCGCGGAACCGCGGCCAAACCCATGCTTGGGCCGCGGTTCCGCCGCAATATTGACTGTTCATGGCTCCAAAAGTTTACAGAGAGCTCCTGAGTGTAAAATAGGGTTTTTGGAATGTTATTTTTTGGGCCCAGATTTCTTTAAGTGCTACAGTAATGCTTGGGGCCCACTTAGTAAAATTTGATCGATCGAAAATTTTAAACACATTAGTTCACAGTATTTACATTATATCTGCGACCATGAATGTCACTTGATCGGTAAATCCTGTCTAACTGCTATAGCCCGGTTAGACGGATTTGCGAACGTGGCATTCACGTTGTTGTTCTGTGATTGTGCTGTGATGTTGTGGATTGGTCGTGGGGGATAGCCTGGATACAATGCTAGTACAGTTTTGGTTGTATTATGTACATTTGATATTGCGGGGCGAGCGTCCGACATGTGGACTGCCGTCACTGCCTGTTTGTATATTATTCTTTTGGGGCACGACCTGGTTGCGGTCGATGTACCCGTTGTATGTATATTTTACTTTCTGTACTAGGATTACCCCGCGGAGGGGTGCACGGATAGCCGGGTTCTAGAGGGCAACAAGCCCGCATCTCATGACATTGAGACGGAGGGGGCTTTACTCTAGAATTGGCGGGCTATTCGCCGCACTCGTAGGGGGTACAGGTTGACCCAGGAGGGGTGCCCAAGTTAGCGGATTCCGTGAAGTGCTGGATGGTCCATTCACGTTGCTGAAGGGGGCTGCTTCGCTTCAGCTTTTGGCGGGTGACTTGCCGCGCCCGTAGGGGTCTAGGATTTTCATTGCACAGGATATCCACACGACCAAGGGAACGTCGGGTTTCAGTAGCGGCTCTGTGAAACCCGGGGATCCTAGATATCTGTATTGTTCTGTGATGCTGTACATTTCTGTGATGTTGCATTTTATCACGCCTTGAGCGAAAATTATATTATATATATATATTAGTAGATGTTGTATATGTTTTGCATCCGCGCTAGTCCAGTCCCCGCTCTGTCGTTAGTTAGCTAACCTAACGGGTAATGACGGGACCCAGTGGCGAATGCGGATGGCATATACGTACGTCATTATTTTCGTTCTTTATTGGTGTGATCAATTGATGGGACTGCGTTGATTCGGATCAATGCAAGTTAAAAACAAACCTATTCTGATGTTGTTGGAACATTTTTCCAAAAAGCTGTTATTGCAAGGACGTTCACTTTTGTTTTGCATAGTGGTATTCAGTTGGAATATCCTGTTCCTCAGTCGACGAGGCAAGGGCCGAGATCCCTTCACCGGGAGTGACCCCTTGGACAGAAGTTTGCGTCAGGGCAATAACTTCACTATAGCCGATTACTTTTGCTTTGCATCGTGGTATTCAGTTGGAATATCTTACAGCTCATTCTACGGGGAAAGAGCCGAGATCCCTTCACCAGGAGTGATCTTTTTAGCAAAGGTTTTCGCCACTATATTTTTAAAAGCTATCCGGTTCCTTCAACGATATCAAGTTCATTACGTTAAAGGTTTTCGCCAGAAACCATTCGTAGCCCTCCGTCATTTCATATGGATAGTCAATAGTATTCAAGCTGTGTTTGTTGGCCATAGTCAAGGCACAGTGTTTGGTAGCTATTAGGTGTTCATATGTAGCATAGATAGATGCGTTGGTTTGGGACAGTCGTATAGCCTTGTTGGCCCTAGTCAAGGGCTTGTACGGGTGGGTTCAAATTAACCTGGACAATGACCGGTAGAACTTGACATGTGACTTATGATATGTTGGCCATAGTCAAGGTCATAAGAGCATGGGGCAAAAATCACATTGGGAGTTTCAAAAGAAACTGAAACTTGCCAGATATGCGCATACCTTCTGGAGTATGATAGCGTGAGCGGATTCCGTCACGTTATCATGCGGTGATAGTTGGATCCCGATTCCTACTGATGAGTTGGTTTACTCCTCGAGACATCCCGACTAATTCTTCTTTTAGGTTTGGAGGAGAATTTGACGGTACATTGGGAGGTTTCCAGATTAGATAAATTGGTAACCATTCTGATCTAGGTTAGAGTGCACGCTGAGTGTTTCTTTTCTCTCTCTCTTTGGCATCGACCATTGACCCGACCCTAGACTATGACTCAGAGACCAAAATTAACCGAACCTTCTTAACACTGGCTTTTGGATTGTCAGAGTTGCAGACCTCATTGCCACTCCTACTTTTACCCTTTTCTCCAGGACACCCCATATTACTACGAACGTCCACTTCCATTGGACAAAACCATCGTATGGTTATATACGAACTCGAAGGGATTTATTCGAGGATGGTTTCCGGTTCTGGAGAAAACGGATAAGATTATTCAGTTGTCTTTTCCTTTTACCTTCTCTCAGGTTGCGAGTACTCCTTGGTTTAGGAGATAGTACACCTATTACGCAAATTGGATAGTCTTCTTCCAAACCTTAGGCTGGTGCCGAACGGTGGGAAATGAAGAAAACCAATTAGCCTAATGATGGTGTACAGAAGGTATTATGTAAAGACAAAGAAATGGATAAGTAAGAGGGCAAAGTAAATTGCGACTGCTATTCACGACCAAACCAAGTATTTCTTCGCCAATCCTAAATCACCTTTGTATTTCTCCAGAACACTCCGTATCACTACGAAGATCCACAGTTTATTGGATACTCCATCGTATGGTTATATACGAACTCGAAAGGAACTTGTTCCAGTTCGGGGATGGATTCTGGTTCAGGAGAAATAGGAATAAGGTTTATTCGGTTGTCTTTTATCTTCACCTTCTCTCGCATTGCGAGTGTTCCTAGGATTAGGGCAGTACACCCATTATGCTTATTGGATAGTTTTCTTCCAAACCATAGGCTGGTGCCGAACGGTAGGGAAGGAAGAAAACTATTTGGCCTAAAGGGGTGTGCAGAAGGTAATGACTAAAGACATATGAAGGGATGTGGAGAGGTGGCAAAGAAATATACGGTTATAGTTGTGAATCTGGATAATGGAAGAGGCATTACTAGGAATACCAGGATACCCCATCGAAACATTTCAATGTCTCAGTTTCACTGTGTACTGTTAAAGGAAAACTGATTTCCCGATTAGATACTTACTCCAGGGTATGTATTTACCAGGTATGATTCTCACATCTGTATGGTTTTACAGATGATGAGTGGGAGTAAGTTATTGGGAATTAAGTGATCATCCTCATTATATCGGAATTCGTTGTAATTGGTGATATTTGAGGAAGTCACCTGGGTTGTTTGCCGGACGGCGAATATTTGGTTTTGAATATCCGTTGTTATGCACCAATTTCAAATTGATATATCTGTACGTCTATTTTTATAGAGTGAGATATACCTTTTTGAAATTATGTCTATGACATTTACCTATACCAGTGGATGGTTAGGTAAGGAGTATTGAACAGCGGTGTAATTCTTCTTTACCATAAGTACAGTTTTCAACCTACGACGCACAGTGAATGAGTTATTGGACTCATGGGACTTATACAGAGTATTGTATATTGTCCAGTGTCCATTAGGACAGAGGGGTTGGTCCTCATACTATATTCTGTTTACTTATGACTTCTCTAGTTCTTAGACAAGTGTTTTGTGCAAACACAGGGTCCAAGTTTTGAGAAGTTATAGGTATAAGAATAGAGTAGAGAACCAGGTATTGCAAGTATCGGGATTCTTCAAGGTGATCGAAGATATAGATACTTGTGTGTGGTATTCAGTTGATAGTAATGATTAATAGAACTTTCTTCTCTTTCAGGTTACTCATAATTGGAAGTATTCCTAAGTTGAGTAACGCTGATCGGCCTCCTTCCATTTAGTTGACATGCACTGGAGGCAGCTGCATGATTTGAATCTGGTTCAATTAAATCAGTGCCTCTGGTTCTATATTGGATATAGAACAGTTCATATCTTAACATTGTTAAGGTACGGGGAGTTGTCTGTCTTATGCTTAAAACCAGACTCTGCATAACTCAAGGCACGTTTCTGTAATGGCTATTTGTGGGTTGACCCAGGCTATGACGAGGGTTGACTTTCTACCATCTGGAAGATCAATAGTGATATTGTTCTTGACTCGCCACAGTTTTAAAAGAAATGGATTTTTTCAGAAAACAGTAGTGGGAGTATGGTAGAACTGGAAGTGATTCCAGAACCACAAATGATTACTGAATATTTGATAGGAACCTAAAGATTCAATCTGGTTTGACATTCCATTAGCCACTCCGCAGATACGGTGGGTAACCTCAGGCACCCGAGAGGTACTCCGGTAGTCTCAAGGACGGTGACAGGGAGGTTCTTGTTTACCCAGACTTGCCATTGCTGTTGTTCCAGGCTGCGAGACCCAGCAGGAGGATGAATATAGCGTCGTTTTAAACTAGCTTTAGAAGTGTACGTGTATATGACTCTGCCAGAGGGTTGTCATAGTCAGTGGGAGCAGCGGAAGCATTGATGGACAAGTGGCTTATGTCTATTTATAGACTAAAGCAGATGTAGCGGAGATAGATCATCTATTTCTGACATGACAGTCATAGGTTTGACTTCATCAGAATAGGGGATGGATCTGTTAAGAAGGTAGTACGGTGTGATGTCCTGGTATTTGGATGACATACACAGAGTAGGAAGTGATATTCCTATACTACGATCGGTTATACTTTGGTCGTCACACAGTGGTTTCTCCACATGGGACTTGGACATTATATCAGACATACTGGTTACTAGATCTATGGTTTTAGATCTAGATTTGGGTGGTTTCCCAATTAAGGGTACTTAGACAGCATTCTAAGAGTATTTAGAATGGACGACTCCTGGCACGGTAGTGTACCTGCAGGTGATGGAGTCACCCTCTCTAAAGGTGTCTTATAGACTAAAGTAGAGAGGAATGCGCATGATTGGTAGATCACTTGTTTAGGCATTTGAGTCAATCATGAAATGTCAAGTACCACACCATATGTTGTTTTTGCACTAGATGCAATAAGTTGACATTGATCCAATCCTGAAGAAACAGTCGGAAGCAGTTTAGAACATAAGTGGATGCTCTAGGGATATGATAACGACAGCCTCATTCGGGAGACAGTTATCATTTCAGGCTTCCAAGGTGACTTGGACGACAAGGAGGTTGTCAGAGTTATAGTTTTCCCTCTGACGAGGGGCAGTGTTTTGGACAGGTGATCCAAGTGGACACTGAGGGAGACATTACGCGGGATACTGATTAATTTCAGTTGTCGATACAGTCTAAGAAGTTTGGATTTGGAGTTCATTTATGAGCTAGGTCCCATCAGACATCCAGACATATTCTAAGACAGGTATTGCTCATTTCGGGAGATGGCTTTCTCCGCGAACTTGAGATATAGAGAGATATAGAAAGAAACATCAAAGCGGATCCACTCACTAAGGCTATTCCTCGAACGCAATAGTTTCGCAAACGAGCTTTGTGAGACTGACTAGTAGAGGAGTTGGGTGTTCGGTATCACACGGGCTGTGAGTATGCGACATCGCAATAATTAGCCTTGAGTGCAAGTGGGAGATTGTTGGAGATAGTGCCCTCAGAGTCAATTATTGGATCACAGACACGTGATTGCAATGATTGAGGGAGGACCTATTCCGGTAGGACAGTCTTACTCAAGATGATAGTATGCTATCTGGTTTATCTTTATCATCGTGTGCTGCTTTAGGTGACCTGATAGGTCGCTATTGCACGTTGATAGAGCCCCTAGGATTCTTGCTTGACTGCCAGCAGTATGAGGGCGATCATATACGTGGGAGCTGGTAGTCTATAAGCACATCCTTAAGAGGTCCCTAGTCGTGGGAGTTTCGAGACAGGGTATCGATACTCCAGAGTAGACTAGTGTATACAGTCGAGACCCCGACGAGGGGCAGTGGCCGGTCTCACAAGCCACTGGTGTCAGTTGGTTCACCTAAGATGTATACAGGTGCTCATTGAGTTATGAGTACACTGGACAGGACTCGCCGGGAACCTGCTAGTTGGTATTATACCTGATGTCAGATAGCAGTTCCCTGGTGACATGTGTACAGGTTAGTTCATCGACCTGAGATCGTCATTTGTCTTGTGTGAGTTCCCACTGTACTTTGATTACTACCCTACCACGCTCAAAGGAGACGTGCAAACAGGTTTTAGTTGGGTACAGTCCCGAGCCACATGGAGGCAGTGAGCAGATCTGCAGGGGTTCGTCTCTCCCGGTATTGGGGGTGAGGTCGCGCTGTGTCTAGGAGAGCCATTACACAAAGCCCTCGGCCGAGGTAGGAGATTTACTGGTAGGTATTCCAGTAGTATCTCAGGGTGTTCTGGGCTACACTCCGATACGACTTGTACCGCTTTGGGGGGTCTGAATTTTACCAACCCCCTAGGCCCGCCATGCGATGCTCATAGACGAACAGACCAGACTGTACGGATATTGTCACTGACAGGCTCAGTAGGGTGTCAGGATGAGTTCACTCACAGACGTCCCTTTTGGTCAATAGCTGGTGGCCCGTCACGTATGGCTAATACCTCTGACGTGCTAGTGGTTAAATCCACAGCCGTAGTATTGACGAGTCTTTAGAGTCCCCCACAGACCAGTTGCTCAAGTTTCGGGCGAAACGCTGTAGAGGCCGTATGGAGATATGGCAGGGTTCGATCAGATACGTGCGGGATTGCACGGATCCTGATCGGACGGTTTATACTAGCGGGCTTTGGTTTAAGCCGGATCCTAGTATTGCACAGTGTAGATTTTGTCTCATTGCATTTGTATTTCGGTCGGAATACAAATGCAGGTGTTTATACACAGTAGCGGGGTTTTCCTGCAATTTATTACGGGATCAGTTTTTTGGAGTTGCCCGTTTGTTTTCCGTTTCGGCCATATTTCTTTGTATCTTTCTTTGGCCGAAAATTGGTGGAGGAGGGCTTATTTGCATTTGTGTAAATAAGCATTAGTGGAGGGTGTTCTTTGTATATTCTTGTGTCATGATGGTTGCACCATCTTTTTGACTTCATCACTTGATCATTACTTGACTTTTGGAGTAATGATGTTGGATCATGATGGAGGGTTATGATGATGGGTCTTTGAGTGTAGGGCTTGTTTTTGTGATGGTGATTCATGATGACCCTTCCTCTCTCTTGCTTGATTATGGCTCACTTATTCTTTTGATACTCTCTCACTCCCTCTTCTAATTCTTTGATGAACCATGGCCGGCCAAGCCATTGGAGGGCTGTCCAAAAATTGTGGTGGGGATTTTTTGATATCTTTGGCTTTGTAAAATCCCCACATCTCCATCTCCAAAAGCTTATATCATTTCCTCCACCAATAAGGCAACTCCATAACCCCAAATGAGACATAGCACTACACTACATTCTACAGCAAATTTTGGGCACGTCGACTCGCCAACTTCATGCCGGAGTTGTCTCGGACCAGAGGCGGGAGCCCGTAAAAGAAGCCGGCGATGTGGTGCCCTTCCGGCGACGAGGTGGAGACCGGAGATTCCGCGGGAGGTCGGGACGACGACGAGAACACCGAAGGACACGGATCGCTCGGTGTATCTCTCTAACCCTTCTCTTGTTAGCTAGGACTAGATTAATGGCACGATCCGGGATTATAGTGCGCGGTGGTGCCGGTTCAAAAAGTTAAAGAAAAGCGTCGCTTCCGCATTCCGGCGTCGGATTGACGGCCGGGGTGCCGCCGTGCACTTACAGGGAAATCCGGCGTCGTCGGCTCTGTAGGGAGCTAGGGTATTTTGGGTGATTGGGTAAGTTCCAGTGTATAATTTTGGCCATTTTGATATTGTTTAATTAAATTAGTTTCACTACAGATAGAATCTGGAAGCGTATATCGGAAAGGATATTTTAAAACAGCAAATACGACATGGTTAAAACGCGTCGCGATTTAAATTCTGTAGTGATGCAGGTTAAGATTAAAATCCAGTATGATTAAGTGTTTAATACCTCGAGATAGTCTATATACTATAACTAGTATGTGGGAACGGGTGTTTTTCATTTCCGTCATGTCGGAATAGCCGTTTTCTTATATACGTTAAATTGTGATATTAGATTCGAATACGGGAATTACGGAGGCAGCGAGGAAAGGGAAAGGTTTGGCAATTCCTGAATAGATTCGACGTTTCCGGTGAGTAGACTAAACATCTACCAGAGAATTTCGTAAAAATGGCGTGATACGCCCGTAGTTTATTTAACTTCATGCTTTATTTGATATGCTAGATTTACAATACATATTCATAAGTTACATAAACCTTGTTTAGTTGTTAGAACACTACACAATTATCGACGAGTCATGCCACGTGCACGTCATATATGTTACACACACCTCGTCGATATTGCTATGTCACCTTTACACTTAGCATAATACTTGTTAAAATGATTTATATCGTATCTCACATATCAATAATAGTAGTAAATTACATCATTTATATCATGTTAATATATGTGTATTTCATGTTGAATTAAGAAGTAAATGTATTATTGAGGATTTGTGGTTTTGAGTTTTGAATACTACGACATAAATCCAATGACTTTTCATGATTGATGTGTCATGTCCACCATGAGATATTTTCTGTTTTGATTTTATTCTGGACTGAGTGGGAGAGATATACGGTCGCGGATTTTACGTTATGTATACTGAGCGGGGGAGATATACAGTTGGATATATGGTGGACCCAGTCGAGATCGAGGGGCAGGATAGCCGTATTGAGGCGGGGGAGCCTAGCGAGGTTACTCGATACCGGAGATAGTAGCAAAAATACAGCGTATATCTAGATGATAACGACCGGTATTGTTGATTCAGGATCATTCAAGGAATGATGCCTGTGAGAAATGGAAGTTTTGTGTCGATGATAGACACGGTGAAATGAAATTATTGGGAATAAATGATGAGATTTCAGTTGGACTATGAGATTTGTATTATATATTCTTGATTTTCACATATAATCATACATTATACTTATTCACATTTCAGTTAGTATGATCGTCATATTTACGTTATTAACCATTATATGTTAGTTATATTCACTGAGTTGGCAACTCACCCCGTTGTGCCACAGTTCCTTGCAGGGGTAGAGTGGACGGTTAGCTGCGGTGCAGATCTACGTTTGCAGCCTTTTCATATCTTTTGCTAGGTGGGTTACATATGTAGTAACCTTCTCTTTTGGGTATTGTATTTTGTATCTAGAAATCTCCATCAGACCTGTATATGACTTAAATTGAGAGATGATATATATATTATTTGACAATTGAGATCGTTTAGTCTATAAATTGTGATTTCTTTTTTTTATGTCTGAGATTTATGTTGATGTCCTATATATTGAGAATTGTTTTTCGTTGTTGATATTGTTGATCCCAAGTAGGGATGCAACCAAATTTAACACTTTATACTTGTTTAATAATTTAACTTAACAAATTGTGATTTTTACTTAAAACTAAAATTTTTATAAAGAATTCCGCAAAAAGGTATTTGATCTTGGTTTTTCGGTTTACTTGGACTGTGTGCATATCTTAAGGTATGATACAATCTACGTGCCGGTCACATCCACATTTGGGTCGTGACAATACTAGAGACTAAACATACATTTCTAAAATATACAGAACTAAAAAATGAATAATGTTATTTATACACACAAGCCCGATGCTGAGAGCCAGCTTGCAGCCCAAAAGCTGGTGGCTTGTGTGTATGAGACTTGTGTTGTGTGAGTATGACAGTAAAATATTTAAAAATAGAATTTTTTTTTTAGGATTTATATATATCCTCTTGACTCTTCATAGTTATATATACTTTTCTAAAGTATTCTATGTTTGTTTCAGAAAATTCCGCCTTCATGGGTAGAGCAAGCAAATGTACCACTATATTAGCTTTATTTAAAGCTAACTAAGATTAAAGAACTTATTTGTAATTTTTTAAACTAGACTTTTAGCTATATTATTTCTTAAATCATGTTGTTTCATAATAAGTTTTAATTGGTATACAAATTTATCATGCAAGGAGGATACTATGGAAATAGATCAAGATAATAAAGACGTTACAAATTAAGAAAATTCGATGAGATGTCACAAGAAAAGATTCAGGATATATATTTAGCGAAGAAAGAAGACATGATGCAATCATATAAAATTATTCTCTTTATTCTACTTGGCCATGGTCAGGAAAAACCTTGTGCTCGAACTCTGAAATATGCGGTTTGTGTTGAGAGCGATGAAAATGTGTAACCAAACAATTTATATGATTTTGAAAAGTCATATATAAATACAAAGAAATTTGAAATATGGAGAGAAGTCTAGATTTTTATGCAAAAGGCCAGTCCATGTCATCCAATGGATAAGAAAATATAGGTGGCGGGAACACAGTCCCAAATAAACTGAAAAACTCCAACCTCTCTTTTCATTCATTCTTCTTCTTCTTTCAATTCATGGCCATGGCCATGATTCCAATCTCTCCTCTTCTCTCATCCACCCCGTCCACCTCCTTCTCTCATTTCCCCCCTCTACATTCCAATATCAACGATCCTTCTTCTTCAATTTTTCTCATCCCGAGGCGAAATTTGCTTAAAGGAATCACTCTAGCTTCTATATTTCTGAAGGATAATGCATCGCTTTCGCTAGCTCGGGAGGTCATGGTTGGGGCCTATTTACCTAAGCTGCCTTCCGATCCTTCCTTTGTGCTCTTCAAGGCCACTCCTAAAGACACTCCTGCTCTCCGTGCCGGTAATTTCTATTTCTTCATTTTCTTTATATGGCATAAAATTTTCTATTCCGTAGGGATTCGACTATGTTCTATCCTCCTGGTTTGGAAACAATATATTTCTAAGCATAATATATGCTCCCACACTTCTTATTTTGATCGAATCCAAGCGGCTAACCAACACATATTCTTTAGGATTCATGTCACAAAGATATGATCATGTTTCATGAGGCTTGTGGATGGCTGATCTTACCATGTTTGGGCTGATCCAACCTTGTTTATTGCTGGTTGAGAGATGAATTTTGCGTTCCAACAAGCAATAGAGAAAGTTGAAGTTTATTGTAAAGCGAAAAGAGTGTTAACCGTGCGTGGAAAGCACCGACCTATGTTTTCTTTAATTGTGGAAATAAAGTTGATGGTCATCAGTAGTATGATTAAATGTTACTTGCTGAGAACTGAGCAAGATTATGGTATCACATTTAAGATCTATAAAATTTTGGGTATTTATCTGGAAATACACTGATGGTGCATGGTGTTTAAGTAAAATTTGGCTGCCATAAGATATATAGCAAGGACTATTGATTTTAAAAGTTTGATTTTATTTTTCTTGCAGGTAATGTGGAGCCTTATGAGTTTATTCTGCCACCAACATGGAAACAAACTAGAGTGGCCAACATTCTTTCTGGAAATTATTGCCAGCCAAAATGTGCAGAGCCTTGGGTTGAGGTGAAATTTGAAGATGAGAAACAAGGGAAAGTTCAGATTGTGGCTTCACCATTAATACGTCTCACAAACAAACCTGATGCCACAATTGAAGATATTGGCAGCCCTGAGAAAGTTATTGCTTCTCTTGGTCCATTTGTTACTGGAAATACTTTTGATTCAGATGAGCTAATCGAAACTAAAGTGGAAAAACGCGGTGATCAAACGGTAAATTTTTGCAACTTCAAATCCCGCTAAATCTAATTTCTTTTTGGTGAATTTCTGTGAGAAAATGTGCGCACATATGTTGTTGGCTAATTTTCATACAAGGCAATGCTTTACTGTATTCTAGATAAATATCATATACTTTTCGCGAATATATATCATAACTTAGAATTTTCAGAATAATACCACAAAATGTTGGTAATTTTAAGTTAAATAACACACTCAAGGTCCACATGTAGTAGACGATTGGCGGCCGTCAATCCTGGATTTCGGGAGATCTAGTGTATATATCTCAATTGTGAATGATAAATATATAACCACTTCTCATTTTGAAGACTTAATCCAAGTAGCCTAGCGGCCAGTACATTCATTTTTGGTGGTTAAGTCCTAGGTTTGAATCTCACTGTATTCATTTTCTCTCTTTTTTTTGGGAGATTTTTTAAATTTTTTTTTCTTTAAATGCATTATAGCAACATCATGATCAAAAAGCGGTGATAGGCCATATATCCAATGTTACATGAATTGGCAACCTTCGTAAGTCTTTACATATATTCCATCTATCATATTATTGTTATACAAATAACAATGGTAAAAGTAATGATTTAAATGATAATATTTTGGTAGGCTTTTGCTGCATTTTCTTGTTTTTCCTTAAATTGTTTGTACAAGTTTATATATAATAAAAACTACTTTTATGCTAATATAATAATTAAAGAATAACGGATTTATTTCAAATGTGATGCGTAATATTGAATCTTTCAAGTTGCAGGCTTTTTTGAATAACAATTTATAATCATTTAAAATTCTCGCCGTATCTGGTTTACGTCTTGGATCCGCCATGTTACATACTTGATCGTTTTTAGCAAAAAACCTTTTCAACTTTTGTATGGCTTTTGATTGTTTCAAAGAAAACGGTGTATAATATTAAACTGAAAAATGTTGAAATCTAGTGTTATATATTTTAATACTTTAAGTTTATGGAAGTTATATGCAATTTTTAAGTATAAGATATTCATCTGGAAAAACTGAAAGGACATAGTATTATGGTGAATTTTAGCCTTTTTCCATCTCTATAATACGCTACTTCAAAACTGGATGTTTGAACAAATTCATGTATAAGTGTGAGATTTTAAAGTGTTTACATCAACACAACTATAAGAATATTACATGCCTCCAGCCATGATTCTTGATTCTTTACTCCGATCATCCAATATGAGATTTGCAAGTTAAAGAGGAAGAGTCCTGATTTCTAGTCTACTTTATTTTTGAATGTATGTTTTTGATGGAAAGATCGTGCCATTAACACAAACTAGCAAACTACAAAGATGTTAGAATGGCTATACCAATCGATCTGTATCCTTCGGTCTTTAGCCACCATCCCTTAGCTCCTCGCGGCATCTCCGATCTCACTCGATCTCCGGTCTCCTCGTCGAAATGGCACCACGTCAAGGAATCTTTATACGGGCTCCTGCTTCAAACCGAAACAATTCGGACATGAATTTTGCTACCCGACATGTCCAAAATTGAAGTAGAGAGAGTGTAGAATATTTTGTCTCAAGACACCCAAGTATTTGGGTGGAGATAAATTGAATTTGCCATGGGTAATGTGAACAAGGAATTTTAGCTTGGAGGATAACCAAAATCTCACACAAAAATTGGTCTCCCCCAAAATTGTGTGCTCGTCCTCACATGAACAAAATGGTTCACTGGTTGTGAAAAAATGAGAGGTGATCATAAGAATTGAAGTGGTGATCATAAGGAAATATTCTTAACAAAATATCCATCAAAAAATCTTAGCAAAGACGATGAACATTAATGTTAAAGAAAAACCTTACCCATTCCATGCCACCTCACCAATGACTCACCAAAAGAGCCAAAAACCCCGCTGCCCATTTTCGAAATTGCAAGCAACCAAAGAAAAATAAACATGCTCACATTACACACAATTAATTAAACATTAAAACTTAATGTTTAATTAACAAAACAAGAAATGACAACTTCAAAAAATAATCTCGTAACGAATTACAAAATTACCCATCATCCGTATATACATACCCACATCCGTATTCTGACTGAATACGAATGCAACGAGACAAAAATATTCCAACACAATATAATACTAGGATCCGGTTTAAACCAAAACCCACTAGTATTATCCGTCCGAAACATGACACGTGTACAAGTGCACGTGTACGTTCGAACCCTGCCATAAAACCATACGGCCTCTACAACGTTTCGCCTGAACTTGGGAAACTATCTGTGGGGGGACTCTAAAGACTCGTCAATACTCTGGCAGGGGTTTAACCACAAGCACGTCAGTGGTACTAGCTATACGTAACGACTGCCCATGTATTGAGCAAAAGAGAGGTTGACGAGCGAACTCATCCTGAAACCCTACTGAGCCTGTCAGTGACAATATCCGTACAGTCCGGTCCGTTCGTCTATGAGTATCGTATATCGGGCCTAGGGGGCTGGTAACGTCAGACCCCTAAAAGCGGTATAAGTCGTGTCGGAGTATAGCTCAGAACACCCTGAGATACTACTGGAATACCTACCAGTAAATCTCCTGCCTTGACCAAGAACTTCGTGTAATAGCTCTCCTAGATATAGCGCGATCTCACCCCCAATACCGGGAGAGACGAAATCCCTGCCGATCCGCTCACTGCCTCCATATGGGTTGGGACTGTACCCAACTAAAACCTGTTTGCACGACTTCTTTGAGCCGTGGTAGGGTAGTAATCAAAGTACAGTGGGAACTCACACGAGACAAATGACGATCTCAGGTCGATGAACTAAGCTGTACACATGTCACCAGGGAACTGCTATCTGACGTTAGGTATAATACCAACTAGCAGGTTCCCGGCGAGTCCTGTCCGGTGTGCTCATAACCCAATGAGCATCTGTATATATTTTAGGTGAACTAACTGACACCAATGGCTTGTGAGACCGGTCACCGCCCCTCGTCGGGGTCTCGACTGCATACACTAGTCTACTCTGGAGTATCGATGCCCTGTCTCGAAACTCTCTCGACTAGGGACCACTTTTAAGGATGTGCTTATAAATTGCTCAACTCTCACGTATATGATCGCCATCATACTGCTGGTAGTCAAGCAAGAATCCCAAGGGCTCTATCAACGTGTAATAGTGATCTGTAATGTCACTTAAAGCAGTTACAATAATAAAGACAAACCAGATAGCATACTATCATCTCGAGTAAGACTGTTCTACCGGTATAGGTCATCCTCAATCATTGCAATCACGTGCCTGCGATCCAATAATTGACTTTGAGGGCACTATATCCAACAATCTTCTACTTGCACTTAAGGCTAATTATATCCAAAAATCTCCTACTGTCGCATACTCACAGCCCGTGTGATATCGAATACCCAACTCCTCTACTGATCAGTCTCACAAAGCTTGTTTGTAAAACTATTGCGTTCGAGAAATAAGCTCAGTGAGTGGATCCGTCCTGATGTTTCTTTCTATGTCTCTTTTAATCTCAAGTTCGCGGAGAAAGCCATCTCCCGAATTGAGCAATACCTGTCTTAGAATATGTCTGGATATCTGATGGGACTTAGTTCACTAATGAACTCCAAATACAAACTTCTTAGACTGTATCGTCAACTGAACTTAATCTGTATCCTGCGCCATGCCTCCCTCAGTGTCCGCTTGGACCACCTGTCCAAATTACCGCCTCTCGTCAGAGGGAAAACTATCTCTGACAGTCACTCTGTCATCCAGGTCACCTTGGAAGCCTGGAATGATAACTGTCTTCCGACAGAGGCCGTCGTTATCAAATCTCTAGAACATTCACTTATGTTCTAAAACTGCTTCCGAACGTTTCTTCAGGATTGGATTAATATCTTAACTTATTGCATCTAGTGCAAGAACAACATCTGGTGCGGTACTTGACATCTCATGATTGACTCAATTGCCAAAGCAAGTGATATGCCAATCATGCACATCCCTCTCTTCTTTAGTCTGTAAGACACCTTGAGAGAGGGTAACTCCATCACCCGCAGGTACACCACCATGCCAGGAGTCGTCCATTCTAAAATACCTTTTAGAATACTGTCTAAGTACCCAAATTGGGACACTTCCCAAATCTAGATCTAAAACCATAGATCTAGTAACCATAATGCCTGATATAATATCCATATCCTATATGGAGAAACTACTGTGTGACAACCATAGTATAACCGATCGTAATATAGAAATTTCACTTCCTACTCTGTATGTCATCCAAATATCAGGACATCACACCCTACTAACTTCTTGACAGATCCATCCCTTATTCTGATGAAGTCAAAGCCTATGACTATCGCGTCAAAAATAGATGATCTATCTCCGCTATATCTGCTTTAGTCTATAAATAGACACAAGCTACTTGTCCACTATGCTTCCGTTGCTCCCACTGACTACAACAACCCTCTGGTAGAGTCATATATACATGCACTTCTAAAGCTAGTTTAGAACGACGCTATACTCATCCTTCTGCCGGGTCTCATAATCTGGAATAGCAGTAATGGCAGGTCTGGGTAAACAAGAACCTCCCTGTCACCGTCCTTGAGGTTACCGAAGTACTTCTCGAGTGTATGAGGTTATCCACCATATCTGCGGAGTGGCCAATTGGAATGTCAAACTTGATTGAATTTTTAGGTCCTATAAAATTTTCAGTAATCGTTTGCGGTTCTGGAATCACTTCCAGTTCTACCATACTCCTACTACTGTTTTCTGAAAAAATCCATTTTACTAAAACTGTGGCGAGTCAAGAACATTATCACTATTGATCTTCCAGATGGTAGAAAGTCAACCCTTGTCATAGCCCGGGTTAACCCACAAACAACCATTACAGAAACGTGTCTTGAACTATCCAGAGTCTGGTTTTAAGCATAAGCCGGACAACTCCCCGTACCTTAACATCATTAAGATATGAACCGTTCTATATCCAATATAGAAACAGAGGCACTGATTTAATTGGAACCAGATTCAAATCATGCAGCTGTCTCCAGTGCATGTCAACTAAATGGAGAGAGGTCGATCAACATTACTCAACTTAGGAGTATATCCAATTATGAGTAACCTGAAAGAGAAGCAAGTTCTCAAAACCATTACTATCAACTGAATACCCAACACAAGTATCTACATCTTCGATCATCTTGAAGAATCCCGATACTTGCATCACATGGTTCTCTACTTTATTCTTGTACCTATAACTTCTCAAAACTTAGACGTTGTATTTCTACGAAACACTTGTCTAAAAACTAAAGAAGTCATAAGTAAACAAAATATAGTATGAGGACCAACCCCTTTGTCCTAATGGACACTGGACAAAATACAATACTTTGTATAAGTCCCCTGAGTTTAATAACTCAAACTCTGTGCGTCGTAGGTTGAAAACTGTACTATGGTTAAGAACTATACCGCTGTTAAATGCTCCTTACCTAACCATCAACTGATATAGGTAAATATCACCGACATAATTTCAAAAAGTTATATCTCACTTTATTAAAAATAAACGTACAGATATATCAGTTTGAAATTGGTGCATAACAACGTATATTCAAAACCATATATTTGCCGTCCGGCAGAAACCCAGGCGATTTCCTCAAATATCACAAATTACAATGAATTCTGATATAATGAGGATGATCACTTAATTCCCAATAACTTACTCCCACTCATCATCTGTAAAACCATACAGATGTGAGAATCATACCTGGGAAATACATACTCTGGAGTAAGTATCTAATTGGGAAATCAGTTTTCTATTAAAAACGCATAGTGAAACTGAAATATGAAAATGTTTCGAAGGGGTATCCGGGTATTCCTAGTAATTCCTTTCCATTATCAGATTCATGACTGTAACCGTATATTTCTTTGCCATTTCTCCAAATCGCTTTATTTATCTTTACTCATTACTTTCTGTACACCCCTTTAGGCTAAAATGGTTTTCATCCTTCCATACCGTTCGGTACCAGCCTATGGTTTGGAAGAAGACTATCCAGTAAGCACAATAGGTGTACTCTCCTAATCTTAGGAGTACTCGCAACCCGAGAGAAGGTGATGATAAAGGACAACAGAATAAACCTTATTCTATTTCTCCTGAACTGGAGAAAAGCAAAGGTGAAGTAGGAGTGGCGATGATATACTCGGTTTGGTCATGTATGATAGCAGTCGCAATTTACTTTGCCCTCTTTCTAATCCCTTTATTTGTCTTTACTTATTACCTTCTGTACACCATACTTAGGCTAACTGGTTTTCTTCATTTCCCTACCTTTCGGCACTTGCCTATGGTTTGGAAGAAGACTATCCAATAAACGTAATAGGTGTACTCTTTCCTAATCCCAGGATCCCTCACAACCTGAGAGAAGGTAAAAGGAAAAGAAAACTGAATAGTCTTATTCAATCTCTCCAGAACCAGAATCCATTCTCGAATCTGGAACAAGTTCCTTCGAGTTCGTATATAACCATACGATAGATTTATCCAATGGAAGTGGATGTTCGTAGTAATACGAGATGTTCTGGAGAAATGCAAAGGGTAAAAGAAGGAGTGTCAATGATATATGCAACTCAGACAATCCAAAAGCCAGTGTTTTAAGAAGGTTCGGTTAACTTGGTCACTGAGTCATAGTTTAGGGACGTGCCATGGTTGCTGCCAAAGAGAGAGAGAAAAGAAACACTCTGCGTGCACTCTAACCTAGATCAGAATGGTTATCACTTTATCTAATCAGGATGTCTCCCACTGTAACCTCAAATTCTCCTCCAAACCTGAAAGAAGAATTAGTCGGGATCACCCGAGGAGTAAACCAACTCATCAGTGGGAATCGGGATCCAACTCTCATCGCATGATAACGTGAAGGAATCCACTCACGTTATCACACTCCAAAAGGTATGCGCATGCTTAGCAAGTTTCCTGTATGTTTGAAACTTCCGATATGATTTTTACCCCATACTCTTATGACCATGACGAAGGCCAACATATCATAAGTCATATGTCAAGTTCTATCCGTCATTGTCCAGGTTAATTTGAACCCACCCGTACATACTGTTAGTGTATATGCCCTAGGGGCTATTATTGTATCATACTAGCTTGTATATTACTTAATGGAAGCTTGGGATATTCACAGTTATATTAACAGCCTTGCTCAATATAGTAGTATGCTACTTGGTTTATATCTATCTTAATATGTGTATATGTTTCTTTTAACATATCGCGAATACATATTGATAGAGCCCATAGGATCTTGCTTGACTACCAGCGTTGTGATCGCAGTCACACTAGTGGGGGCTGGGTAGTCTACAAGCACATCCTTTTTCAGGTCCCTAGTCGTAAGATTATCGAGATAGGGCATCGAGACTCCAGAGTAGACTAGTATGTACTCTTCTCATCCCAGTTGGGGAGATGGTCTGTCCCACAGCCATCAGTACGTTGTACTATAGATAGTATACATGTGCTCGTTGGGTTACGGGTACACTGGACAGGACTCGCAGGGAACTGTTGGTTGGTATTATACCCGTCGTCAGTTAACAGTTCCTAGGTGACATGAGTACATCATAGTCCGCAGACTTGACACTGCTGCTTCGTCTAGAGTGTGTGCCTACTGTTCTTAGATTGCTACACTACCACGGCTCAAAGGAGTCATGCAAACAGGTAGCAGTTGGGTGCAGTCCCGAAGCACTTGGAGGCAGTGGTGGTTAGATAGGATTCGTCTCTCTCGGTATTGGGAGTTGATATCGCGCTGTGTTTGGAGAGCCATTACGCAAAGTCCCTGGCCAGGGAAAACGGGATTTACTGGTAGGATTTCCAGTAGTTTCTCAAGGTGTAATGGGCTTCACTCCGACACGACTTATACAGCTTTTAGGGGACTGACGCTTACCGCCCCTAGGCCCGATATGCAATAGTCTTAGGCGAACAGACCGGACTGTACGGAGATTGTCACATCAGGCTCAGTAGGAGTTCAGATGGGTTTCCTCATCGGCCTTCTTATCGACATCTACCTGGGGACCGTTACGTACAGCTAGTACCGCTTGCGGCCTGTGGTTAAACCCACTGCCAGCGTAGTGTCGAGTCTTTAGAGTCCCATACAGAGAGTTTCTCTGCTTCAGGCGAAACGATATAGAGGTCGTATGGTTTTACGACAGGGTTCGGACACATACGTGTATTTATGCACGTACGATGTTCGGACAGTTTATACTAGCGGGCTTTAGTTTAAGCCAGATTCTAGTATTGGATTATTGGATTTATACAGACTCAGTATTTCTGTGTTTTCACGGATGGGAGGGGCATTGTCGTAATTAGTCAAGAAGCTTCTAGAAGAAAGATGAGGTGGAGAGCTTAGATGTAATTTGCATTAAATGAATTTGTGACTCATGAAGTGATTCATCCAAATGAGTTAATGAAGCATTTATTGCTTAACGACTCATGAGATGATTCATTCATTTGTATTAAATGAAGCATGGTTGTAATTATCTAGATATTTTATTTGATAATTATTATGCTTCATGATATACATAATGAGTTATATTTTCATTTCATTATTACAAACACATTCTCTCTCCTCAAGCTCTCTCTCTTCAAAAACCTAACCCTAATCCTCTCACGTGTTGAGATCCCAAGGGTTAGCAAGACTAATAGATCCCTAATGTTGGAGATAGTGCCCTCATAGTCAATTATTGGATCGCAGGTACGTGATTGCAATGATTGCGGAGGACCTATCCCGGTAGGACAGTCTTACTCGAAATGATAGTATGCTATCTGGTTTGCCTTTATCAGTCGTGTTCATGTTCAGGTGACTGATTGCATGTTACACTTTGATAGAGCCCTTAGGATCTTGCTTTACTACCAACAGTATGATGGCGATCATATACGTGAGAGTTGGGTAGTTTATATGCATATCCTTAATTGTGGTCCCTAGTCGTGGGAGTTTCGAGACAGGGCATCGATACTCCGGAGTAGACTAGTGTATACAGTCGAGACCCCGACGAGGGGCGGTGGCCGGTCTCACAAGCCACTGGTGTCAGTTGGATCACCTAAGATGTATACAGGTGCTCATTGGGTTATGAGTACACCGGACAGGACTCGCCGGGAATCTGCTAGTTAGTATTATATCTACCGTCAGATAGCAGTTCCCTGGTGACATGTGTACAGGTTAGTTCATCGACCTGAGGTCGTCATTTGTCTCGTGTGAGTTCCCACTGTGCTTTGATTTCTACCCTACCACGGCTCAAAGGAGTCGTGCAAACAGGTAGCTTTTGGGTACAGTCCCGAGCCATATGGAGGCACGTGAGCGGATCGGCAGGGGATTCGTCTCTCCCGGTATTGGGGGTGAGGTCGTGCTGTGTCTAGGAGAGCCATTACACTAAATCCATGGCCATGGTAGGAGATTTACTGGTAGGTACTCCAGTAGTATCTCAGGGTGTTATTGGGCTACACTCCGACACGACTTATACTGCTTCCGGGGGTCTGACGTTACTAGCCCCCTAGGCGGATATGCGATACTCATTGACGAACGGACCGGACTGTATATACATTGTCACTGTTAGGCTCAGTAGGGTTTTCTGGATGAGTTCATTCATCGGCCACCCTTGAGTTTGCTCATCCGTCTCCCTTGAGGTCAGTCCGTGGGCAGCCGTTACGCATAGCTAGTGCAGCTGACGGTTTGTGGTTAAACCCACTGCCAGGGTACTGAAGAGTCATTAGAGTCCCCCACAGAAAGTTTCCCAAGTTCGGGCGAAACGTTGTAGAGGCCGTATGGTTTTATGGCAGGGTTCGGAAAATGCACGTGCGTTTACGCACGTGTCAGTTTTCGGGCAGATGATACTGGTCGGCTTTGGTTTAAGCCGGATCCGAGTATTATATTGAGTAGGTATAATATCTTTGTCTCAGTTGCATTTGTATTCGGTCGTAATACAAATGCGGGTATATTTATACAGTTTCGGGGTTGTCCTGAAATTCGTTTCAGGATCACTTTTGGAAGTTGCCAGTTTCCAGTTTTCTATCAGCCGTCTTTTAACATTTGGTTAAAGACGGATTTATCTTTTCTTGGATGAGAGTGAGTCGTGCTTCTAGAAGGTTCTAGAAGGTTCTAGAATTTGTGACAAGGCTAAGTGACTCATGCTTTGGTTTCATTACATTCTTGTTTTGGTTAAGATCTTTATGTTGATATTTTCATGTGTTCATATTATGATAAGGATGGTGGTTTATGGTCACCTCCTTATCTCCTCCTACACTCACCCTCCTCCTTCATATATGAATGAAAGGCCTCCTCTCTCATTCACTCTCTCACTTGTTGTTTCACTAGAAAAGATTATGATAGTAATTCGGGTGTATGGAATTTCACAGTTCATTTCATTCCATCACCCAATTCCCACGGCAACTTCATTTACCGATCGTCCACGGACTTGGACGAAGTGAGACAAAGTCATCTACTCATTCTCTACATCATTCTTGGTCGTCTCTTTTAGCAAACTTGACGATCGAGTTGCCTCGAGTCAGAGGCGGGAGCCCGTTTAAAGAACCGATCATGTGGTGCCACCTCGACGAAGGAATCGGAGATCGACGAGATCGGAGCAGCCGCAACGGAGCGTGGGGTGATGGTTGAAGAACGAAGGACTCGGATCGTTCGGTACAACCTTTCTACACTCTTTACAGTTTGTTAGTTTAGCAATAATGGCAGATCCGGGTTAAAGTATACGATAGCGCCAGTTAAAAAGTTTTGTTCCGCATTTTGGCGTCTGTTGACTGCCGGGGCGCTAACGTAGACTTACAGTGGTATCAGAGCCTCACCATTTTGCTATACTAACTTGTGCTAACGCGTTTAAAATATCGATCCGACCGGAAATCGAAAATTCCAAAATTCAAGCCCGACAGTTTCTGTTAATTTTAAATGGCTTCAAAAATTAATTCTGTATGTCTCAGAATACTGTGCAGGATTTTATTAGAACGACGTAGAAATTTGGGCACGTGATTCGATGAGACTGCCGCGGAAACGCGGTCAAACCATAGGTTTGACCGCGCTTCCGCGGCCAAACAGTGAGCTCGTGGTCCCAACTTTTTACAGTGGGTTCTTGGTTAGATTTTGGGGTTTTTGGTAAATATCGTTTTGGCCCAGATTTTGTTACTGTTCACCAGTAAGCCGTGGGGCCCACTTTTTGATATTTGGTCTTTGGTCGATCGAAATTTAAACACGTTAGTTTACAGTGCTTACATTATATCTCCGACCGGGAATGTCATTTGATCGGTAAACCGCGTCTGATTGCTATAGTTCTTTTAGACGGGTTTGCGAACGTGACATTCGCGTTGATGTTCTGTGTTGTGCTGTGATGTTGCGGATTTGTCGTGGTGGATAGCAGTGTGCAATGGTAGTACAGTTTGTGTTCATTTGTACATTTGATATTGCGGGGCGAGCGTCCAACTTGTGGACTGCCGTCACTGCCTGTTGTATAATATTCTTTTGGGGCACGACCAGGTTGCGGTCGATGTACCTATTGTACTATTTTTCATTACTGTACTAGGTTTTACCCCGCGACGGAGTGCACGGATAGCCGGGTTCTGGAGGGCAACGGGTCCGCATCTCATGGCTTTGAGAGGCAGAGGGGCCCCACTCTAAAATTGGCAGACTATTCGCCGCACTCGTAGGGGGTACAGGTTGACCCAAGGAGAGGTGCCCAAGATTACCGGATTCTGTGAAGTGCCGGGTGTTCCATTCACTATACTGTGGGGACTACCTCGCTTCAGGTTTTGGCGGGTAACTTGCCGCACCCGTAGGGGTCTAGGTTTCATTGCACAGGCTATCCACACGACAGGGGAACGTCGAGTTTCAGCAGCGGCTCTGTGAAACTCGGGGATCCCAGATATCTGTATTGTTCTGTGATGCTTATTACTTTTCTGTAATGTTGCATATTATCACGCCTGGAGCGATTATTGTATATTGGTTTATATACTATTAGATGTTGTATATGTTTTACACCCGCGCTAGTCCAGTCCCCGCTCTGTCGTTAGTTAAGTAACCTAACGGGTGATGACGGGACCCAGTGACGAATGCGGATGGCATATACGTACATTTTATTTTCGTTCTTTTCTGGTGTGATTATTGATGGGACTGCGTTGATTCTGATCAATGCAAAGTAAAACAAACCTGTTTGAGTTGTTGGAACAAATTTAAAAAGTGTTATTGCAAAGACGTTTCCTTTTGTTATGCATAGCGGTATTCAGTGGAATATCCTGCACCTCATTCGACGGGGCAAGGGCCGATATCCCTTCACCGGGACTGACCCCTTGGGAAGAAGTTTGCGTCAGGGTAATAACTTCACTATAGTCGATTACATGTTGCTTTGCATCGTGGTATTCAGTGGAATATCCCGCACCTCATTCCACGAGGAAAGAGCCGAGATCCCTTCACCGGGAGCGACCTCTTTAGCAAAAGGTTTTCGCCACTATATTTTAAAAAGCTATCAGGTTCCTTCAGCGATATCAAGTTCACTACGCTAAAGGTTTTTCGCCAAAAACCAGCCGTAGCCCTCCGTCACTTCTTTTGGGTATTTAGTAGTATTCAAGCTATGCATTTTAGCCAAAGTTAAGGCATAGTGTTTGGTAGCTGCTGGGTATTCAATTGTTGCATAGATAGATGAGTTAGTTTGGGACAGTCGTTCTGCCGATTGGCCAAAGTCAGGGGCATGTGCGGGTGGGTTCAAATTGACAAGATAGTGATGGGTAGAACTTGGCATGTGACTTATGACATTTTGACCAAAGCCAAGGTTATAAGAGCATGGGGCAAAAATCAGATCGGGAGTTTCTAAAGAAACTGAAACTTGCCAAGTATGCGCATACCTTCTGGAGTATGAGTAACGTGGATGCATTCCATCACGTTATCATGCGATGAGAGTTGGATCCCGATTCCCACTGATGAGTTGGTTTACTCTTCGGGTGATCCCGATTGATTCTTCTTTAGGTTTGGAGGAGAATTTGACAGGACAGTGGGAGGTTTCCGGATTAGATAAAGTTATGACCATTCTGATCTAGGTTAGAGTGCACGCAGAGTGTTTCTTTTCTCTCTCTCTCTTTGGCAGCGACCTTTGACCGACCCTAGACTATGACTCAGTGACTAGGTTGACCGAACCTTCTTAAAATACTGGCTTTTGGATTGTCTATGTTGCATAAGTCATTGCCACTCCTTCTTTTACCCTTTGCATTTCTCAGAACACCTGTTTTACTACGGATATCCACTTCCATTGGATAGATCCATCGTATGGTTATATACGAACTCGAAGGGACTTCTTCGAGGATGGATCAAGGTTCAGGAGAAATAGAATTGGTTTATTCAGTTGTCTTTTATTATCACCTTCTCTCAGGTTGCGAGAGCTCCTTGGTTTAGGAGAGTACACCTATTACGCTTATTGGATAGTCTTATTCCAAACCATAGGCTGGTGCCGAAAGGTAGGGAATGAAGAAAACCAATTAGCCTAAGTAGGGTGTGCAGAAGGTAATATGTAAAGACAAAATAAAGGGATTAGAAAGAGGGCAAAGTAAATTGCGACTGATATCATTCACGACCAAAACCGCGTACTTCATCGCCGCTCCTATTTCACCTTTAAAAGAATAAGGTATTATTCAGTTGTCTTTTATCATCACCTTCTCTCGAGATGCGAGTACTCCTTAGTTTAGGAGGGTACACCTATTATGCTTACTGGATAGTCTTCTTCCAAACCATAGGCTGGTGCCGAACGGTAGGGAAGGAAGAAAACCATTTAGCCTAACGATGGTGTACAGAAGGTAACGACTAAAGACAAATAAAGGGGATTTGGAGAGACGGCAATAAAATATACGGTTGAAGTCATGAATTGGATTATGGAAGAGGCATTGCTATGAATACCAGGATACCCCTACGAAACATTTTCATGTTTCAGTGCATTGTTAAAGAAAACCTGTTTTCCCGATTAGACACTTACTCCAAGGGTATGTATTTACCAGGTTTCATTCTCATATCTGTATGGTTTTACAGATGATGAGTGGGAGTAAGATATTGGGAATTAGGTGATCATCCTCATTATATCGGAATTCGTTGTAATTGGTGATATTTGAGGAAATCGCCAGGGTACAGTTTTCAACCTACGACGCACAGGTTTTGAGTTGTTTAACTCAGCGGACTTATACAGAGTATTGTATGTTGTCCAGTGTCCATCAGGACAAAGGGGTAGGTCCTCGTACTATGTTCTGTTTACTTATAACTTCTCTAGTATTTAGACGAGTGTTTCGTAGAAATACAAGGTCTAAGTTTTGAGAAGTTGTGGGTATAAGAATAAAGTAAAGAACCAGATGTCACAAGTATCGGGATTCTTCAAAGAGATCGAAGATGTAGATTCTTGTGATTGGTATTCAGATGATAGTGATGGTTTTGAGAAACGTGTTTCTCTTTCAGGTTACTCATAATTGGATGGATTCCTAAGTTGAGTAATGCTGATTAACCTCTTTCCATTAAGATGATATGCACTGGAGACAGCTGCATGATTTGAATATGGTTCCAATTAAATAAGTGCCAAAGTTTCTGTATTGGATATAGAATGGATCGTACCTTAAAAGAAATTAAGGTACGGGGAGTTGTCCAGCTTATGCTTAAAACCAGACTCTGGATAACTCAGGGCACGTTTCTGTAATGGCTGTTTGTGGGTTGACCCTGGCTATGACGAGGGTTGATATTCTACCATTTGAAAGATCAATAGTGATATTGTTCTTGACTCGCCACAGTTTTAGTAAAAATGGATCTTTTTTCAGAAAACAGTAGTGGGAGTATGGTAGAACTGGAAGTGATTCCAGAACCGCGAACGATTACGGAAAATTTAATAGGACCTATTTATTCAATCAGGTTTGACATTCCAATAGCCACTCCGCAGATTTGGTGGGTAACCTCAGACACCCGAGAGGTACTTCGGTAGCCTCAAGGACGGTGACAGGGAGGTTCTTATCTACCCAGACTTGACACTACTGTTGTTCCAGGTTATGAGACCCGGTAGGAGGGTTGTCGTAGTCAGTGGGAGCATCAGAAGCATAGTGGGCAAGAAGCTTATATCTATTTATAGACTTGAGCAGTTTTAGCGGAGATAGATCATCTAATTTTGATGTGAAAGTCATGGGTTTGACTTCAATCAGAATAGGGGATGGATCAGTTAAGAAGGTAGTAGGGTGTGATGTCATGGTATCAGGATGACATACACAGAGTAGGAAGTAAAATTCCTATACTACGATCGGTTGAACTGTGGTCGTCACACAGTTGTTTCTCCAGACAGGATATGGATATAATATTTGACATTCTGGTTTCTAGATCTATGGTTTTAGATCTAGATTTGGGTAGTTTCCCAATGTGGGTACTTTGACAGATATTCTAATGGTTTTTAGAATAGTTGACTCCTAGCATGGTAGTGTACCTGCAGGTGATGGAGTCACCCTCTCTAAAGGTGTCGTATAGACTAAAAGGGAGAGGGATGTGCATGATTGGCAGATCACTTGCTTAGGCAATTGAGTCAATCATGAGATGTCAAGTACCACACCAAATGTTAGTTTTGCACTAGATGCAATAAGTTTGTATTAATCCAATCCTGGAGAAACATAAGGAAGCAGTTTTAGAACATTGGTACATGTTCTATGGATTTGATAACGGCAGCCTCTTTCGGGAGACGGCTATCATTCCAGGCTTCAAAGGTGACATGGATGACAGAGTGATTGTCAGAGTTTTAGTTTTCCCTCTGACGAGGGACAGTATTATGGACAGGTGGTTCCAGAGGATACTGTGGGTGGCATGGTGCCGGATACTGATTAGGTTCAGTGATCCATTCAGTCTAAGAAGTTTGGATATGGAGTTCATTTATGAACTAAGGTCCCATCAGATATCCAGACATATTCTAAGACAGGTACTACTCAATTCGGGAGATGGCTTTCTCCGCGAACTTGAGATTAAGAGAGATATAGAAAGATACTTCTAGGCGGATCCACTCACTGAGGCTATTTCTCGAACACAATAGTTTTACAAACGGGCTTTGTGAAACTGATTAGTAGAGGAGTTGGATGTTCGGTTTCACACGGGCTGTGAGTAGTCGACATCGCAATAATTAGCCTTGAGTACAAGTGGGAGATTGTTGGAGATAGTGCCCTCATAGTCAATTATTGGATCGCAGGTACGTGATTGCAATGATTACGGAGGACCTATCCCGGTAGGACAGTCTTACTCGAAATGATTGTATGCTATCTGGTTTGCCTTTATCAGTCGTGTTCATGTTCAGGTGACTGATTGCATGTTACACTTTGATAGAGCCCTTAGGATCTTGCTTTACTACCAACAGTATGGTGGCGATCATATACGTGAGAGTTGGGTAGTTTATATGCATATCCTTAATTGTGGTCCCTAGTCGTGGGAGTTTCGAGACAGGGCATCGATACTCCGGAGTAGACTAGTGTATACAGTCGAGACCCCGACGAGGGGCGGTGGCCGGTCTCACAAGCCACTGGTGTCAGTTGGATCACCTAAGATGTATACGGGTGCTCATTGGGTTATGAGTACACCGGACAGGACTCGCCGGGAATCTGCTAGTTAGTATTATATGTACCGTCAGATAGCAGTTCCCTGGTGACATGTGTACAGGTTAGTTCATCGACCTGAGGTCGTCATTTGTCTCGTGTGAGTTCCCACTGTGCTTTGATTTCTACCCTACCACGGCTCAAAGGAGTCGTGCAAACAGGTAGCTTTTGGGTACAGTCCCGAGCCATATGGAGGCACGTGAGCGGATCGGCAGGGGATTCGTCTCTCCCGGTATTGGGGGTGAGGTCGTGCTGTGTCTAGGAGAGCCATTACACTAAGTCCATGGCCATGGTAGGAGATTTACTGGTAGGTACTCCAGTAGTATCTCAGGGTGTTATTGGGCTACACTCCGACACGACTTATACTGCTTCTGGGGGTCTGACGTTACTAGCCCCTTAGGCGGATATGCGATACTCATTGACGAACGGACCGGACTGTATATACATTGTCACTGTTAGGCTCAGTAGGGTTTTCTGGATGAGTTCATTCATCGGCCACCCTTGAGTTTGCTCATCCGTCTCCCTTGAGGTCAGTCCGTGGGCAGCCGTTACGCATAGCTAGTGCAGCTGACGGTTTGTGGTTAAACCCACTGCCAGGGTACTGAAGAGTCATTAGAGTCCCCCACAGAAAGTTTCCCAAGTTCGGGCGAAACGTTGTAGAGGCCGTATGGTTTTATGGCAGGGTTCGGAAAATGCACGTGCGTTTACGCACGTGTCAGTTTTCGGGCAGATGATACTGGTCGGCTTTGGTTTAAGCCGGATCCGAGTATTATATTGAGTAGGTATAATATCTTTGTCTCAGTTGCATTTGTATTCGGTCGTAATACAAATGCGGGTATATTTATACAGTTTCGGGGTTGTCCTGAAATTCGTTTCAGGATCACTTTTGGAAGTTGCCAGTTTCCAGTTTTCTATCAGCCGTCTTTTAACATTTGGTTAAAGGCGGATTTATCTTTTCTTGGATGAGAGTGAGTCGTGCTTCTAGAAGGTTCTAGAAGGTTCTAGAATTTGTGACAAGGCTAAGTGACTCATGCTTTGGTTTCATTACATTCTTGTTTTGGTTAAGATCTTTATGTTGATATTTTCATGTGTTCATATTATGATAAGGATGGTGGTTTATGGTCACCTCCTTATCTCCTCCTACACTCACCCTCCTCCTTCATATATGAATGAAAGGCCTCCTCTCTCATTCACTCTCTCACTTGTTGTTTCACTAGAAAAGATTATGATAGTAATTCGGGTGTATGGAATTTCACAGTTCATTTCATTCCATCACCCAATTCCCACGGCAACTTCATTTACCGATCGTCCACGGACTTGGACGAAGTGAGACAAAGTCATCTACTCATTCTCTACATCATTCTTGGTCGTCTCTTTTAGCAAACTTGACGATCGAGTTGCCTCGAGTCAGAGGCGGGAGCCCGTTTAAAGAACCGATCATGTGGTGCCACCTCGACGAAGGAATCGGAGATCGACGAGATCGGAGCAGCCGCAACGGAGCGTGGGATGATGGTTGAAGAACGAAGGACTCGGATCGTTCGGTACAACCTTTCTACACTCTTTACAGTTTGTTAGTTTAGCAATAATGGCAGATCCGGGTTAAAGTATACGATAGCGCCAGTTAAAAAGTTTTGTTCCGCATTTTGGCGTCTGTTGACTGCCGGGGCGCTAACGTAGACTTACACCTAATCCATCTCTATATGCTCTAGGTTACTTTGATTAGCGATCATATCCACCTACTTACCTCAAGTGAGAGGTTAAAGCTTGGAGGAGGAACTCTCGCGTGGATCTTCTATCACATCGAGAAGGCCGACGAGGAGGTGAACAACAAGAACAAGAAGGACTAGAATCTTGAGGTATAATCATCTATCATAGTAGTTAATCACTTCTAGATAGTTGTTAGTTAGGGTTTAGCAAAGATCCGTAAAGTTAGTCGATATTAACTTAAACAAAATGATTGTTTTACCTATTCCGCCTCCCCGCATCATGTGGGGTGTCTAACGTCGACTTACACATACCCTTGACAAAGGCCAAAATAGTAGTACGACTGTCCGAAACCAATACATCTATCTATGCAACAGAAAAGTAACAAATAGCTACCATACACTATGCCTTGACGAAGGCCAACATACATAGCATGAATACTAAGTGCTACCCTTCTGAAATGACGGAGGGCTACGAATGGTTTTTGGCGAAAAACCTTTAACGTAATGAACTTGATATTGTTGAAGGAACCTGATAGTTTTTTACAAATATATAGTGGCGAAAACCTTTGCTAAAGAGGTCACTCCCGGTGAAGGGATCTCGGCTCTTTTCCCGTAGAATGAGGTGCGGGATATTCCAACTGAATACCGCGATGCAAAGAAAAAAGTAATCGACTATAGTGAAGTTATTACCCTGACGCAAACCTCTGTCCAAGGGGTCACTCCCGATGAAGGGATCTCGGCCCTTGCCTCGTCGAATGAGGTGCTGGATATTCATAACCGAATACCACTATGCAAAACAAAAAAGAATGTACTTGAAATAACAGCTTTTTGAAAATTGTTCCAACAACATCGAATAGGTTTGTTTTTCTTGCATTGATCAGAATCAATGCAGTCCCATCAATCAATCACACCAGAAAAGAACGAAAATAAAATGTACGTATATGCCATCCGCATTCTCCATTGGGTCCCGTCATCACCCGTTAGGTTACTTAACTAACGACAGAGCGGGGACTGGACTAGCGCGGGTGTAAAACATATACAACATCTACTAGTATATATATCAATATACAATAATCGCTCCAGGCATGATAAATGCAACATTACAGAAAAGTAATAAGCATCACAGAACAATACAGATAATCTGAGAGCCCCGGGTTTCATTGAGCCGCATCTGAAACCCGACGTTCCCCTGGTCGTGTGGATAGCCTGTGCAATGAAACCTAGACCCCTACGAGTGCGGCAAGTTACCCGCCAAAACCTGAAGTGAGACAGCCCCCTTCAGCAAAGTGAATGGACTACCCAGCACTTCACGGAATCCAGTAACTTGTGCATCCCACCTTAGGTCAACTTATACCCCCTACGAGTGCGGCAAATAGCCTGCCAATCCTAGGGTGAGGCCCCCTCCCTCTCAAAGTCATGAGATGCGTGCCCGTTACCCTCTAGAACCCGGCTATCCGTGCACTCCTCCGTGGGGTAATCCTAGTACAGAAAAGAAAATATGTACAACGGGTATATCGAACTCAACCCGGTCATGCCCCAAAAGAATAATATACAAACAGGCAGTGACGGCAGTCCACATGTCGGATGCCCGTCCCATGATATCAAATGTACAAACAAATCCAAACTGCACTACCATTGCACACAGCTATCCACCACGACAAATCCGCAACATCACATCACAACACAGAACATCAACGCGAATGTCACGTTCGCAAACCTGTCAAAAAGGACTATAGCAATTAGACGAGTTGTACCGCTCTAATGACATTCACGGTCGCAGATATAATGTAAGCACTGTGAACTAACACATTTAAAATTCCGATCGACAAAACTTCTCAAAGTGGGCCCCTAGCACAAATCCAGTACTTTAACAAATCTGGGCCCAACAAAATATTCCAGAAACCATAATTCCATATGAAAGACACCCAGAAGAAAAATGGTGCACTGAATCGACTATTCTGCCGTGCAACCGCGGCAAACACGGTGGTTCCGCCGCGGTTCCGCTGTGTTATGGTACGATCATGCTACCAAATTTCCTCCAGAGTCTTAAAAAAGCCTGCTAGATTTTCTGACATACCCAAAATAATTTTTAGACCAGTTTAAAAATTCGACAGAAACTTTAACCATGGAAATGCGGTTTTGGAAATTTCGTTCGATCGATATTTTAAACATGTTAGAACAAGCTAGTAAAGGTTAATGGCGTGGCTCTGATACCATGTAAGTCTACGGTAGCGCCCCGGCCGTCAATCCGAGGCCAAACGCAGAACAAAAACTTTTATAAACTGGCGCTAACGCAGACTTTCACTCGGATCGTGCCATTAACACAAACTAGCAAACTACAAAGATGTTAGAATGGCTATACCGATCGATCCGTGTTCTTCGGTCTTTAGCCACCATCCCTTAGCTCCAGCGGCATCTCCGATCTCGCTCGATCTCCGGTCTCCTCATCGAAGTGGCACCACGTCAAGGAATTTTTATACGGGCTCCCGCTTCAAATCGAAGCAACTCGGACATGAAGTTTGCTAGCCGACATGTCCAAGATTGAAGCAGAGAGAGTGTAGAATACTTTGTCTCAAGACACTCAAGTATTTGGGTGGAGGTAAATTGAAGTTACCATTGGTAATGTGAACAAGGAATTTTAGCTTGGAGGATAACCAAAATCTCACACAAAAGTTGGGCTCCCCCAAAATTGTGTGCTCGGCCTCACATGAAGAACATGGTTCACTGGTTGTGAAAAAATGAGAGGTGATCATAAGAATTGAAGTGGTGATCATAAGGAAATATCCTTAACAAAATATCCCTCAAAAAATCTTAGCAAAGACAATGAACATTAATACTAAAGAAAAACCTTACCCACTCCATGCCACCTCACCAATGACTCACCAAAAGACCCAAAAACCCTACTGCCCATTTTCGAAATTGCAAGCAACCAAAGAAAAATAAACATGCTCACATTACACACAATTAATTAAACATTAAAACTTCATGTTTAATTAACAAAACAAAAAATGGCAACTTCAAAAAATAATCTCGTAACGAATTACAAGATTACCCATCATCCGTATACACATACCCACATCCGTATTCCGACTGAATACGAATGCAACGAGACAAAAATATTCCAATACAATATAATACTAGGATCCGGCTTAAACCAAAGCCCACTAGTATTATCCGTCCGAAACATGACACGTGCATAAGTGCACGTGTACGTTCGAACCCTGCCATAAAACCATACGACCTCTACAACGTTTCGCCAGAACTTGGAAAACTATCTGTGGGGGACTCTGAAAACTCGTCAATACTCTAGCAGTGAGTTTAACTACAAGCACGTTAGTAGTACTAGCTGTACGTAACGGCTGCCCATGTATTGAGCGAAAGGAGGCTGACGAGCGAACTCATCCTAAACCTTACTGAGCCTGTCAGTGACAATATCCGTACAGTTCGGTCCGTTCGTCTATGAGTATCGCTTATCGGGCCTAGGGGCTGGTAACGTCAGACCCCCACAAGCGGTATAAGTCGTGTCGGAGTGTAGCCCAGAACACCCTGAGATACTAATGGAATACCTACTAGTAGAGCTCCTGCCTTGGCCAAGGACTTCGTGTAATGGCTGTCCTAGACACAGCGGGATCTCACCCCCAATACCGGAAGAGACGAAACCCCTGCCGATCTGCTCATTGCCTCCATGTGGCTCGGGACTGTACCCAACTAAAACCTGTTTGCACGACTCCTTTGAGCCGTGGTAGGGTAGTAATCAAAGCACAGTGAGAACTCATATGTTAGTTATATGTATGCCCTAGAGGCCATTAAGGTACATACGATGTATATTGTGGATGCTTAGACAAATATAGGGAGGACTTTCTTGCTCGACATGATAGTATGCTATCTGGTTGCTCTTTATCTTAACATGTACTCTGATTGTCTCTATGTTACATGTTGATAAAGCCCTTAGAATGAGTATTTGACTACCAGGACTATGATGTGGATCATACTAGTGGGGAAAGTGTAGTCGCCAAGTACATCCTTCAAATGTTCCTAGTCGTGGGTGTATCGAGACAGGGCATCGATATACCAGAGTAGACTAGTGTATGCGCTTCTTGACCCATATGATGGGCGATGGATGATCCCATATCCATTGGTGTTTGACATCAGAGAAGGTATACGGGTGCTCAGTGGAGACTGGGTACACTAGACGGACTCGCCGAGAACTCCCAGATGGTATTATACCTCACGTCAGATGGCAGTTCTCTGGTAACACTGGTACAGGTTAGTCTGTAGACCCGAGATCGTCATAGAGTCTTGTGTGATTCCCACCTTGCTTTGATTTCCATCATACCACGTCCAAGAGGGCGTGCAAAAAGGTGGCTTTTGGGTACAGTCCCGAATCACATGGAGGCAATGAGTGATAGGAGGGGATTCGTCTCTCCCGGTATAGAGAGTTGATGTTGCGTTGTGTTCGATTGGCTATAACTGGAAATCCCTGGACAGTGTTGCTGAGATTTACTGGTAAGTGTTATCAGTAGTTTCTCGAACTGTTATGGACCTCATATCGATACGACTTATCAAGCTACTGGGGTCTTGTTGCGCCACGGCAGCGCCCCGGCCGTCTTACTCGAGGCCAAATTGCGGAATCAAAAATTTTCCTTACTCGGAAACCGGCGCTACCGCGGACAAAGAAAACCCGGATCGTTAACCATTAACCTAATGCTAGCAATCAAGAGATGGGAAGAAAAGTATACCGAGTGATCCGAGTCCTCCGGTCTTCTCTTCATCATCCCGATCTCCCGCGGAAAGTCTTGGCTCCACATCGTCGCCTCCTCGCCGGAAAGGGCACCACATCGCCTTCGTCTTTTACGGGCTCCCGCCTCAATACCGAGGCAACTCGAGCATGAAGCCGGCAACTCGACATGCTCAAGATATGCTGTAGAATGTAGTGTAGAAGATGCTTTGACTCAATGGGGTTAAGTTGCCATGATGGAGGAATCAAGACTAGAAAAATGGTGCTTGCATTTTTCTAGCATGGAAATGAGATCAAGAAGAATGAAACTCTCAAGAAGGAAAACTCTCTTCTTCTTCTTCTCTCTTTCTTTTTTCTTCTCATGAAAAACTTATCATCTTTGAAAATGGTGGAGGAAAAGAATATATGAAGCAAGAAGGGAGGTGAGTGTAGGAGCACAAGAATGGTGACCACATCCAAGGAACATCAACCATGCTTAATCTACTATTCAACCCATACCCTCACTTTATCACAATAAAAAGCAAGTCAATGTGCAAGATATGAAAGGTGTCATAATCAATCATTATGCAAGAAAACCCCTCCACAAATGTAATTTGCAAAACTGCAAATTACCCCCTCCATCGGAAAAGTCCGGCCGGGAAAGAACAAAGGAAAACCGGCCGGAACGGAATGCAAACTGGCAACTCCAGAAAACTGGTCCCGTAATAAATTACAGGAAAACCCCAATACTGTGCATACACACCCGCATCTGTATTCCGTCCGGATACAAATGCAATGAGACAAAATCTACACTGTACTAAACTAGTACCGGCTTAAACCAAAGCCGGCTAGTAAAATCCGTTCGATCCTGATCCGTGCAATACCGCACGTATCTGATCGAACCCTGCCATATAACTATACGGCCACTAGTACAAAACTGTCCGATCCTGATCCATGCAATACCGCACGTATCTGATCGGACCCTGCCATATCTCCATACGGCCTCTACAGCGTTTCGCCCGAAAGCTTGAGTAACTGAAAGTGTGGTGGACTCTAAAGACTCGTCAATACTATGGCTGTGGATTTAACCACTAGCACGTCAGAGGTATAAGCCAATACGTGACGGGCCACCAGCTATTGACCAAAAAGGGACGTCGATGAGCGAACTCATCCTGACACCCTACTGAGCCTGTCAGTGACAATATCCGTACAGTCCGGTCCGTTCGTCTATGAGTATCGCATGGCGGGCCTAGGGGGTTGGTGAAAGTCAGACCCCCAAAAGCGGTACAAGTCGTGTCGGAGTGTAGCCCAGAACGCCCTGAGATACTACTGGAATACCTACCAGTAAATCTCCTGCCTCGGCCGAGGGCTTTGCGTAATGGCTCTCCTAGACACAGCGCGACCTCACCCCCAATACCGGGAGAGACGAACCCCTGAAGATCCGCTCACTGCCTCCATGTGGCTCGGGACTGTACCCAACTAAAACCTGTTTGCACGACTCCTTTGAGCCGTGGTAGGGTAGTAATCAAAGCACAGTGGGAACTCACACGAGACAAATGACGATCCTCAGGTCGATGAACTAACCTGTACACATGTCACCTGGGAACTGCTATCTGACGTCAGGTATAAGCCCAACTAGCAGGTTCCCGGCGAGTCCTGTCCGGTGTACTCATAACCCAATGAGCACCTGTATACATCTTAGGTGAACCAACTGACATCAGTGGCTTGTGAGACCGGCCACCGCCCCTCGTCGGGGTCTCGACTGTATACACTAGTCTACTAATGGAGTATCGATGCCCTGTCTCGAAACTCCTACGACTAGGGACCATTTAAGGATGTGCTTATAGACCCCAGCTCCCACGTATATGATCGCCATCATACTGCTGGTCGTCAAGCAAGAATCCTAGGGGCTCTATCAACGTGTAATAGCGACATGTCAGGTCACCTAAAACAGTACACGATGATAAAGATAAACCAGATAGCATACTATCATCTCGAGTAAGACTGTCCTACCGGGATAGGTCCTCCCTCAATCATTGCAATCACGTGCCTGTGATCCAATAATTGACTCTGAGGGCACTATCTCCAACAATCTCCCACTTGCACTCAAGGCTAATTATTGCGATGTCGCATACTCACAGCCCGTGTGATACCGAACACCCAACTCCTCTACTAGTCAGTCGCACAAAGCCTGTTTGCGAAACTATTGCGTTCGAGGAATAGCCTCAGTGAGTGGATCCGCTGTGATGTTTCTTTCTATGTCTCTCTATATCTCAAGTTCGCGGAGAAAACCATCTCCCGAAATGAGCAATACCTGTCTTAGAATGTCCGGATGTCTGATGGGACCTAGCTCATAAATGAACTCCAAATCCAAACTTCTTAGACTGTATCGTCAACTGAACTTAATCAGTATCCTGCGCCATGCCTCCCTCAGTATTGCCTTGGACCACCTGTCCAAAATACAGTCCCTCATCAGAGGGAGAACTATAACTCTGACAACCTCCTTGTCGTCCATGTCACCTTGGAAGCCTGGAGTGACAACCGTCTCCTAAAGGAGGCAGCCGTTATCATATCCCTAGAACATTCACTTATGTTCTAAAACTGCTTCCGACTGTTCCTCCAGGATTGGATCAATATCAACTTATTGCATCTAGTGCAAGAACAACATCTGGTGTGGTACTTGACATCTCATGATTGACTCAATTGCTTAAGCAAGTGATCTGTCAATCATGCGTATCCCTCTCCCCTTTAGTCTGTAAGACACCTTTAGAGAGGGTGACTCCATCAACTGCAGGTGCACTACCGTGTCAGAAGTCGTCCATTCTAAATACTCATAGAATGCTGTCAAGGTACCCAGATTGGGAAACCACCCAAATCTAGATCTAAAACCATACATCTAGTAACCAGTATGTCTGATATAATATCCAAGTCCTTTGTGGAGAAACCACTGTGTGACGACCAAAGTATAACTGATCGTAGTATAGGAATATCACTTCCTACTACCTTCTCAACAGATCCATCCCCTATTCTGATGACGTCAAACCCATGACTGTCACATCAGAAACAGATGATCTAACTCCGCTATATCTGCTCTAGTCTATAAATAGACATAAGCCTGAAGTCCACCAATGCTTCCGCTGCTCCCACTGACTACGACAACCCTCTGCCAGAGTCATATAGTCGTGCACTTCTAAAGCTAGTTTAGAACGACGCTATACTCATCCTCCTGCCGGGTCTTGCAGCCTGGAACAACAACAATGGCAAGTGTGGGTAAACAAGAACTTCCCTGTCACCGTCCTTGAGGCTACCGGAGTACCTCTCGGGTGCCTGAAGTTACCCACCTTATCTGCGGAGTGGCCAATGGAATGTCAAATCAGATTGAATCTTTAGGTTCCTTATCAAATCTTCAGTAATCGTTTGTGGTTCTGGAATTACTTCCAGTTCTACCATACTCCCACTACTGTTTTCTGAAAAAATCCATTTTTAATAAAACTGTGGCGAGTGTAGAACAATATTGCTATTGTTCATCCAGATGGTAGAAAATCAACCCTCATCATAGCCTGGGTCAACCCACAAACAGCCATTACAGAAACGTGCCTTGAGTTATCCGGAGTCTGGTTTTAAGCATAAGCCGGGCAACTCCCCGTACCTTAACATCGTTAAGATATGAACTGTTCTATATCTAATATAGAACCAGAGGCACTGATTTAATTGAACCAGATTCAAATCATGCAGCTATATCTAGTGCATGTAAACTAAATGGAAGGAGGTCGATCAGCGTTACTCAACTTAGGAATGCTTCCAATTATGAGTAACCTGAAAGAGAAGCAATCTGTCTTCATCATTACTATCAACTGAATACCATATACAAGTATCTACATCTTCGATCATTTTGAAGAATCCCGATACTTGCAATACCTGGTTCTCTACTCTATTCAAATACCTATAACTCCTCAAAAACTTAGACCCTGTGTTCCTACGAAACACATGTCTAAGAACTAGAGAAGTTAAAAGTAAACAGAATATAGTATAAGGACCAACCCCTCTGTCCTAATGGACACTGGACAACATACAATACTCTGTATAAGTCCGCTGAGTCTAACAACTCTTTCACTGTGTGTCGTAGGTTGAAAACTGTACTTATGGTTAAGAAGAATTACACCGCTGTTTAATGCTCCTTACCTAACCATCCACTGATATAGGTAAATGTCATCGACATAATATCAAAAGGTATATCTCACTCTATGAAAATAGACGTACAGATATATCAATTTGAAATTGGTGCACAACAGCGGATATTCAAAACCAAATATTTGCCGACCGGCAAACAGCCCAGGTGATCTCCTCAAATATCACCGATTACAACGAATCCCGATATGATGAGGATGATCACCTAATTCCCAATAACTTACTCCCACTCATCATCTGTAAGACCATACAGATGTGAGAATCCAACCTGGTAAATACATACCCTGGAGTAAGTGTCTAATCGGGAAATCAGTTTTCTTTTAACATTACACAGTGAAACTGAAACATTGAAATGCTTCGGTGGGGTATTCCGGTATTCTTAGTAATGCCTCTTCCATTATCCAGATTCACAACTGTAACCGTATATCTCTTTGCCATCTGTCCAAATCCCTTTATATGTCTTTAGTCATTACCTTCTATACACCCCCTTAGGCCAAATGGTTTTCTTCCTTCCCTACCGTTCGGCACCAGCCTATGGTTTGGAAGAAGACTATCCAAAAAGCATAAAGGGTGTACTGTCCTAATCCTAGGAGCACTCGCAATGCGAGAGAAGGTGAAGATAAAAGACACCTGAATGTACTTTATTCCTATTTCTCCTGAACCAGGATCCATCCCCGAACTGGAACAAGTTCCTTTCGAGTTCGTATATAACCATACGATGGATTATCCAATAAAATGGGATCTTCGTAGTGATACGGAGTGTCCTGGAGAAATACAAAGGTGATTTAGGATTGGCGAAGAAATACTTGGTTTGGTCGTGAATAGCAGTCGCAACTTACTTTGCCCTCTTACTAATCCCTTGCTTTGTCTGAACTTAATATCTTCTGTACACCGTTTTAGGCTAACTGGTTTTCTTCATTCCCTACCGGTCGGCACCAGCCTATGGTTTGGAAGAAGACTATCCAATTTGCGTAATAGGTGTACTACTCCTAAACTAAGGAGTACTCGCAACCTGAGAGAAGGTGAAAAGAAAAGACAACTGAATAATCCTATCCGTTTTCTCCAGAACCAGAAACCATCCTCGAAGTCCTTCGAGTTCGTATATAACCATATGATGGTTTTGTCCAATGGAAGTGGACGTTCGTAGTAGTACGGGGTGTCCTGGAGAAAAGGGTAAAAGTAGGAGTGGCAATGAGGTCTGCAACTCTGACAATCCAAAAGCCAGTGTTAAGAAGGTTCGGTCAACTTGGTCACCGAGTCAAAGTCTAGGGTCGGGTCAATGGTCGCTGCCAGAGGGAGAGAAAAGAAACACTCAGCGTGCACTCTAACCTAGATCAGAATGGTTATCACTTTATCTAATCTGGAAACCTCCCACTGTACCTCAAATTCTCCTCCAAACCTGAAAGAAGAATTAGTCGGGGTCACCCGAGGAGTAAACTAACTCATCAGTGGGAATCGGGATCCAACTATCATCGCATGATAACTTGACGGAATCCACTCAAGTCACCACACTCCAGAAGGTATGCGCATGCCTGGCAAGTTTCAGTTCTTTTGAAACTCCCGATAAGATTTTTACCCCAAGCGGTTTATGACCTTGACTAGGTCAACAAACCATAAACCTCCAGTCAAGTTCAACCTGTCATTTTTCTGGATTGCATTAAACCCATCCGTACGTGCCCTTGACTAGGTCAACAAGGCTGCACGACTGTCTTAACCAATCCCACTTATGCAACAAACAAGTACCACTTAGCTACCGAACACTACGCTTGACTAGGTCAACAAACGCAGCACGAATACCAAATAATACCTGTAGGAAATGACGGAGGGCTACGAATGGTTTTTGGCGAAAAACCTTTAACGTAATGAACTTGATATCGTTGAAGGAACTGCACAACTTTTTATAAAATATAGTGACGAAAACCTTTACTAAAGAGGTCACTCCCGGTGAAGGGATCTCGGCTCTTTCCCCGTAGAATGAGGTGCAGGATATTCCAACTGAATACCACGATGCAAAGCAAAAGTAATCGGCTATAGTGAAGTTATTGCCCTGACGCAAACTTCTGTCCAAGGGGTCACTCCCGGTGAAGGGATCTCGGCCCTTGCCTCGTCGACTGAGGAGCAGGATATTCCAAATGAATACCACGATGCAAAACAAAAGTGAACGTCCTTGCAATAACAGCTTTTTGAAAAGTGTTCCAACAACATCAGAATAGGTTTGTTTATCTTGCATTGATCCGAATCAACGCAGTCCCATCAAATAATCACACCACAAAGAACGAAAATATACTGACGTACGTATATGCCATCCGCATTCGCCACTGGGTCCCGTCATCACCCGTTAGGTTAGCTTACTAACGACAGAGCGGGGACTGGACTAGCGCGGATGAAAAACATATACAACATCTACTAATATATATACCAATATATTATATTTCGCTCAAGGCGTGAATAAAATGCAACATCACAGAAATGTACAGCATCACAGAACAATACAGATATCTGGAAACCCCGGGTTTCACAGAGCCGCTGCTGAAACCCGACGTTCCCCTGGTCGTGTGGATAGCCTGTGCAATGAAATCCTAGACCCCTACGGGCGCGGCAAGTCACCCGCCAAAACCTGAAGCGAGGCAGCCCCCTCCATCACCGTGAATGGACCACCCAGCACTTCACGGAATCCGGTAACTTGGGCACCCCTCCTGGGTCAACCTGTACCCCCTACGAGTGCGGTGAATAGCCCGCCAATCCTGGAGTGAAGCCCCCTCCGTCCCAATGCCATGAGATGCGGGCTTGTTGCCTTCTAGAACCCGGCTATCCGTGCACCCCTCCGCGGGGTAATCCTAGTACAGAAAGTAAAATATACACACACCGGGTACATCGACCGCAACCAGGTCGTGCCCCAAAAGAATAATACAAACAGGCAGTGACGGCAGTCCACATGTCGGACGCACGCCCCGCAATATCAAATGTACATAATACAACAAAACTGCACTAGCATTGCATCCAGGCTATCCCCCACGACCGATCCGCAACATCACAGCAAAAAACATAGAACATCAACGTGAAAATCACGTTCGCAAATCCGTCTAACCGGGCTATAGCAGTTGGACCGGATTTACCGATCGAGTGACATTCACGGTCGCAGATATAATGTAAATACTGTGAGAAAATGTGTTTAAAATTATCCGATTGACCAAAAATTAACAAGTGGGCCCCAATCAAAACTGTAGCACTCACAGAAAACCTGGGCCCAATTTTAATATCCCAAAAGCCCTAGTTCCCTGTAAAAACATCAATGGAAAAATCTGATCCAGAGAACAAACTGAACCGCGGAGGAAGAGCGGCCCCAAGGCGGGTTACGCCGCGCTTCCGCGGCGTATCTACAGTAACACATGCCCAAATTTTCCCAGATGTCTTATAATTTCCTGTACATCATTCTGCAATCACCTGAAAAATTTTTAGACTCCAAAAAATTTCGACAGAAACTGATGTGCTAGAAAAATACGGTTTTTGGAATTTCGGTCGATCGGATAAGTAAAACACATTAGAAAAAGCTAGAAAAGGTTAATGGCGTGGCTCTGATACCATGTTGCGCCACGGCAGCGCCCCGGCCGTCTTACTCGAGGCCAAATTGCGGAATCAAAAATTTTCCTTACTCGGAAACCGGCGCTACCGCGGACAAAGAAAACCCGGATCGTTAACCATTAACCTAATGCTAGCAATCAAGAGATGGGAAGAAAAGTATACCGAGTGATCCGAGTCCTCCGGTCTTCTCTTCATCATCCCGATCTCCCGCGGAAAGTCTTGGCTCCACATCGTCGCCTCCTCGCCGGAAAGGGCACCACATCGCCTTCGTCTTTTACGGGCTCCCGCCTCAATACCGAGGCAACTCGAGCATGAAGCCGGCAACTCGACATGCTCAAGATATGCTGTAGAATGTAGTGTAGAAGATGCTTTGACTCAATGGGGTTAAGTTGCCATGATGGAGGAATCAAGACTAGAAAAATGGTGCTTGCATTTTTCTAGCATGGAAATGAGATCAAGAAGAATGAAACTCTCAAGAAGGAAAACTCTCTTCTTCTTCTTCTCTCTTTCTTTTTTCTTCTCATGAAAAACTTATCATCTTTGAAAATGGTGGAGGAAAAGAATATATGAAGCAAGAAGGGAGGTGAGTGTAGGAGCACAAGAATGGTGACCACATCCAAGGAACATCAACCATGCTTAATCTACTATTCAACCCATACCCTCACTTTATCACAATAAAAAGCAAGTCAATGTGCAAGATATGAAAGGTGTCATAATCAATCATTATGCAAGAAAACCCCTCCACAAATGTAATTTGCAAAACTGCAAATTACCCCCTCCATCGGAAAAGTCCGGCCGGGAAAGAACAAAGGAAAACCGGCCGGAACGGAATGCAAACTGGCAACTCCAGAAAACTGGTCCCGTAATAAATTACAGGAAAACCCCAATACTGTGCATACACACCCGCATCTGTATTCCGTCCGGATACAAATGCAATGAGACAAAATCTACACTGTACTAAACTAGTACCGGCTTAAACCAAAGCCGGCTAGTAAAATCCGTTCGATCCTGATCCGTGCAATACCGCACGTATCTGATCGAACCCTGCCATATAACTATACGGCCACTAGTACAAAACTGTCCGATCCTGATCCGTGCAATACCGCACGTATCTGATCGGACCCTGCCATATCTCCATACGGCCTCTACAGCGTTTCGCCCGAAAGCTTGAGTAACTGAAAGTGTGGTGGACTCTAAAGACTCGTCAATACTATGGCTGTGGATTTAACCACTAGCACGTCAGAGGTATAAGCCAATACGTGACGGGCCACCAGCTATTGACCAAAAAGGGACGTCGATGAGCGAACTCATCCTGACACCCTACTGAGGCTGTCAGTGACAATATCCGTACAGTCCGGTCCGTTCGTCTATGAGTATCGCATGGCGGGCCTAGGGGGTTGGTGAAAGTCAGACCCCCAAAAGCGGTACAAGTCGTGTCGGAGTGTAGCCCAGAACGCCCTGAGATACTACTGGAATACCTACCAGTAAATCTCCTGCCTCGGCCGAGGGCTTTGCGTAATGGCTCTCCTAGACACAGCGCGACCTCACCCCCAATACCGGGAGAGACGAACCCCTGAAGATCCGCTCACTGCCTCCATGTGGCTCGGGACTGTACCCAACTAAAACCTGTTTGCACGACTCCTTTGAGCCGTGGTAGGGTAGTAATCAAAGCACAGTGGGAACTCACACGAGACAAATGACGATCCTCAGGTCGATGAACTAACCTGTACACATGTCACCTGGGAACTGCTATCTGACGTCAGGTATAAGCCCAACTAGCAGGTTCCCGGCGAGTCCTGTCCGGTGTACTCATAACCCAATGAGCACCTGTATACATCTTAGGTGAACCAACTGACACCAGTGGCTTGTGAGACCGGCCACCGCCCCTCGTCGGGGTCTCGACTGTATACACTAGTCTACTAATGGAGTATCGATGCCCTGTCTCGAAACTCCTACGACTAGGGACCATTTAAGGATGTGCTTATAGACCCCAGCTCCCACGTATATGATCGCCATCATACTGCTGGTCGTCAAGCAAGAATCCTAGGGGCTCTATCAACGTGTAATAGCGACATGTCAGGTCACCTAAAACAGTACACGATGATAAAGATAAACCAGATAGCATACTATCATCTCGAGTAAGACTGTCCTACCGGGATAGGTCCTCCCTCAATCATTGCAATCACGTGCCTGTGATCCAATAATTGACTCTGAGGGCACTATCTCCAACAGGTCTGACGTATACCACCCCTAGGCGAGATATGCGACATATCAGACGAAGAGACCGGACTGTACGGGAGTGTTACTGACTGGATTCACAGGAGAATGTACATGCTTGCTTGTTGATCTTCTGAGCGCTCAATACCTGGGTGGCTGTTACGTTTAGCTGACCGCTTGCAGCTTGTGGGTGTTTAATATGATCATCACCTACTGCCGGCGTATTGACGATTCTTTAGAGTCCTACACAGAGGTTTCTTGACTCAGGCAAAACGGAGTCGGAGCACATATGTGATATGTGCGGGACCGAGAACAATACGTGTATGTGATACCGTATTAGATTCTTGCGATATGAGATATCGGCCGGGTATATGTGATATAGCCGGGTCATCGGATCAAGTGTTGATTCGATGAACTGATACAGATTATATTAGTCGGTTGTTTGTGAAATATTCGGATTATCGGATCAAGTGTTGATTCGATAATTTAATGAATAATTATATATATGATATATTAAATTATATTAACTAATATAAGCTCACTAAAAGATTCTTTTTCTCACTCGGGTAATACATTGATATATATGCGATATATGTTAATTGTATTATTTTATTTTTTTACAATAAATATTGTATATGTGATATATAATATTGTAACATGTTAGGGTTATTAATGCAACATGTTTTGTGGAGAATAAATATGGTTAGGGTTTAGTTTAGGGTTAAGCTTTCATGAAGCTTTCAAGAAGCTTCTTGAAGCTTTGACTTTGACTTGGATATTTTGTGATATTTTGTGATATTTGTTTAACCCAACCCAACCCTTTAACCCTAGTTATGTCTCTACAATGGTTAGCCTTCTCATTATCTACCATGGTTAACCACACACTAGAGTTTCATTATTCATCACAAAAGGATTCTTCTTCTTCTTCCTTGAGTTCTTGACTGAAAAGCTTACTAGCTTTTTCATTAGTGATGAAAGTGAGTGAGTTAAAGAAAACAAATGAGAGCTAAAATTCTACTTCATCATCCTAATCTATCCTAACCATTTAGATTAGGGTGTTCACTTCATTTTGTGAGTGAGAGCTTGTCTTAAAGAAACTTCAAGGTAGATCATCTTTGTTATCGAAGATCGGAAGCAAGCTTGCATCTTTCTCTTCGTGGAGCCTCTCTAGAGTCTGGATACTCGATGATTGCAGCGAAGGGACCTCAACACGGAGCTTTAGAAGTGAAGGAACGGACTACAAAGGTTGTAATCCCAAACTCTTAGATGTAAAGATGTTTACATGCTTTGTTTCGCCTAATCTCTAGTTTAAAGATCTTGGTTAGGGTTGTTCGGCACGGCTAAAATTTAAATCGGGTATGGTTGATGCCTTGTGGGACCTTATGAGAGTGCCTAGTAACCCTATAGTGGTATCAGAGCCAAGCTAGAGCTTTAGGCGAAGTCTAGGCGAAGTTTAAAGTCCGATCGAACTCTTAAACCCCGGTTTAGACCCTTCTCTGGATATTTTCTAAAAATGTGATTTTTTCTGTATTAAAAATACTCAAAAAAATCAGCAGGGAATTCTATGGAGACCTGTGAAAAACAACACCCTAACTCCACTATAGCGCCGCGGAACCGCGGCCAAACTGGGGTATTAGCGGCGGTTCCACGGCAATAATTGAGAATTAGGGTATCTTTTTCCAACAGTAATATCCGTATGTGTTACCTACTGCTTCTGGGAATTTTTAATCTTTACTCAAGTGTTGAGTTTTCTGGGTTGTATTGGGAGTTCGTTGATTCGATCGGAAAGTATAACTTCGTTTAGTTTGTCCTGATAATTTAGAACCTGTTTAAAAGTTCGAACGGATATCAATAACTCACTTTTTCTCGACCCGGAAAATTTCCAAGTGTTGGATTTTTCCATAGTTTAAGAACGTTCTAAGTCGTGCAAGTAACGCGGTGGACCCTCTAGAAGACAACTAACCTTAACTCGATCATGTGACCGTCTTGAACTGTCTCTAAACTTTAGGGTTTGGGGCAGTACGGCGTTGCCACATGTGAGGCGTTGGCTTGACCCTTCTACGGATGGACCATTGGTACTGTAGCATGTGATGGATGGTTTTTTAAACTAATTTCAAGTGTTGAGAACTATTTAGGAAATCTTAGGTGTTTGTTTATTCGATTGAAAAGTTTAACATTGTCTATTTATCTGGATTGTGATACAATATTTGGAATCCACAAGTAGTTATGAGATAACTAATTTGAATGTTATAAATCTAGCAGTTCAGTCTTATATGATCGGTTGCCACGGAATTTTGATGTGATCAAAAGTCCGTCGTAATCACGTAGCGTACGCGGATACTCGCCGGGTAAACTTAATAGACAGCCACGCCCCATAGCCCCGACCAAGTGACTGTAGGAGAACCCCGTCGCCAAAAGCATCCGTTCGGGTGCTCGCGGCAGCGGTGTTCCGCCTTAGTGCACTTCGTCGACGGCATCGGGGGTGCGGCCGTCTACTAAACTTTGTGACGAGCATTCGATCAGGATGTCGGGAATCTTGTTGAATTGCCCGACTTGATATTGAAAAGAGTTTTCGATAATGAGACTAAAATGCGGGGTTTATAATTGTTAGGCATGCGATGTCTAAGGAATTTATTTGGTTAGGCATGCATATCTAAGGAGGTTGCGGATTCCAACTGTTGTAGTTTTACACTTTCTTTTCTGTGACCGTAAGCGTAGTATGTGGTGTATCGCCGGCTTCGTTGCTATACATCAACGACAATCGGGATACACATACTTGCTTACGTTGATGATATGAGATATTATGTGTTGCTGTAATATGTTATATTGGATCGTCGCGTTTTGAATAGCCGGGGTTTTTATGTGAGATGAGAGTTTCTTTTTCATTTATGTAAAATTCATTTGTATGTAATATTCTTTTATTGGGGCACTTCCGGGCTGAGGATGATGTCACCATTGTATATTATTTACTTTTCCGCATTAGGTAGACCCAAGGCGGGGAGCACAAGTAACCGGGTTCTAGGGTCCAGTGGGAGACCATCTCGAGGAGTCGAGACCGGGTCTCCTAACCCTAGAATTGGCAGTGTTGCTTGCCGCTCTCGTAGGGGTCTAGAGATGTGGGTTTGGCTATTCATCGCGACCGTGGAATCCGTGTTTTATACAGGCTCGTATTAAAAACATGGACCTCCTAGTATATCCAATATATTATATATCTTCTTCTGCTGCAATGTTCTGTGATGAGATCATATTACTGCCTGAGACGAATGTTTATATTATATATATGAGATATATGTTATATTGCAGATTTCGTTTCAAATGTGATGCTTGTGAAGCATGATAAAATGAGACTTCATTAATGAGATTAATGAAAATAAAAGAAACCTAAAGATGTTGTAGAAACTTGTTTAAAAACTGGTAGCTCTAGTTCTTGCTTTGCATAGCGGTGTTCCTTGTAGAACATCCAGCACCTTATTCGATAAGGAAAGAGCCGAGATCCCTTTACCGGGAGTGACCTCTTTAGCAATAACTGGCAGATACTACAAACTCGGTTTGTCTTTTTGATTGCTTCTATAGTTTTTTCTTTGCATAGTGATATTTGTGAAATATCCTGTACCTTATTCGATGAGGAAAGAGCCGACGATCCTTTCACCGGGAGTGACCTCTTTAGCAAAACTAGAAAAGGCCTAAAAAATATTCCATTCAAAATCACTCGATTCTACAACAATATCAAGTTCATTACGCAAATGGTTTTCTTAAAAACCTGTCGTAGCCCTCCGTCATTTCAGATAACTAATAGTTAGTATTCGTGCTGCGTTTGTTGACCTTGTCAAGGCGTAGTGTGGGGTAGCTGATTACTACTTATCTGTATAAGCATATGATGTGATTGGATTAGGATAGTCGTGCGACTTTGTTGACCTTGTCAAGGGTCGTGCGGGTAGGTTTAATTCATATCAGGAAATGACGGGTTGAACTTGACTTGCGGTCTATGGTTTGTTGACCTTGTCAAGGTCATAGATCGCTTGGGGTAAAATATTATTGGGAATTTCAAGTGTTGAAATTTGCAATGAGATTGCATACCTTCTATGAGATAGTTGGATCCCGATACCCGCTGCGAGTAAGAGTTACTCCTGGGAAAGTTTTACACATTACAATTAGCCGATCAAGTAGGTGTCTAGAAAGGTGTCAACGGGGTTGAGCCCCTGGGAAAACGAGGTTTACTTTAATTAGGTCTATGCGAAAGCGCGGGGAACCTCCCTCAAAGTACCGGCACTGGCCTGGCTGAAAGATTGGCGAACTTGGAGCGTGTAATTAATCCCGGCTAGTCTTTCCTTTTAGGTTTTGAAGGAAGATTTGACTAAAACAGTGGGAGCCATCCTGATTAGATAAATTGATAACCAATTTAATCTTGTAAAAGCACACGCTGAGTGTTTTCTTCTCTCTCTCTCCTAGTTGCGACTATGTCACGCCTGATCAAGATAATAATACGGATGTATTGACCGAACCCGCTTGTTATTTTGCGCTAAGGAACGTTGGTCCCGCTCCAACTTATAATTGTTATAAGACAGAGCAGGAAATTGGGGATTACCAGAATTCCCGTGCCGCCCAAACGAAGAAAGTGCATGCTGATGCATCTTCTTCGCATGTTTTCATTATAGAGAACTGTTTCTCAGTATCCTTTACGTCCTGGGTATGAGATACCGGATCAGGATCCCGCAAATGTAATTTGTTACATGGGCTACAGATAGGTAGAGAACTGAGAACGGGTGATAAGTTTCAAGAGTTGGAAAGGATGCAAGTGTTGCAGCCAAGTCTGTTGGCAGTTATCACCATGTGTTACCAGAATACATTGATTCTGAACGAATGCTATTAGATACCGAACCTGATATACAACATCATATCAGTCTCTTTATTAGTAAAGAAGGATATAATTTTGTATTGTTGGATAATGTTTTGAACATTTCCTATATCAAGAGTTGATCGGTTCAGGCACGTTATCTAAAAGCATAGACGTTCTAAATCAAACCACAGTTCTTAATATACAGAACACACACAAGAGGAAGAGTTCAGAAATAAACGGATCCTTCTTGAGGTATTTTAGACTAGGTCATATCAATGTGACCCGACTAGCTGAAGTTACATTTAGATGCATATTTAAATTAGTTTGAATTTACATCTTGTGAAACTTGCCGGTCATGTCACAAAGATAAGATGACCACAGCTCCGTTTATTGGAAACAGAGAAAGAGTTAGTGAACTCTTGGGATTGATACATGCTGATGTATGAAAGTCCCTTGTCTACACATGCCAGGACCGGTTCTTTGTACTTCATTACATTCACTGATGATCTCTCAAGATTCAGACATATGTTCCTGTTGAAACACAAGTCCGAAACTTTTGAGATAATCATAGAATATAAGTTAGAAGTAGAGAACCAGAAACGGGTATAAGTATTATGTCCTTTGATGAGATCAAGGAGGAGAATACTTGAGCACGGTATTCCTGGACTATTCTAAAGGAGAATGAGATTCTCTCTCAGCATTACTCCTCCGTATACACCACAGCACGTCGGTATATCAGGGTGGAGCATTCACACCCTATGTGATATGGTGCGCTCTATGATGAGTACTACTGAGTTTCCTATTTCCTTTTGGGAGTTATGCACTTGAGAAGCTGCATACCTATTGAATATGGTTCCAATCAAATCAGTTGCCTACCACTTCATATGTGATATGGAATGGGAAGAGCCCATATCTTAAGTATGTTAAGATTTGGGGTTGTCCAGCCTATGTCTAAAAGCATAATCCGGACAAGCTCGGGGCAAAGTTAGTTCTGTAGAAGTTTGTTGGATATCCCAAGCATTCGCAAGGGAATATCTTCTACCTAACCGAGGAACAAAAGATGTTTTGTTTCTTAACATGCCACCTTTGTGAAAAGGAATTTCTTATGAAGAAATTAGTGGTCATGAGGTAGAACTGGAAACAGTTCCAGCTATACAAACTGCAGCTGATGATTTGGTAGAACCGAAGGATTCAATAGTTTCCAACGAACCTCAGCCTCTCCGCCGATCTAGTAGGGTTCCTCACCCATCTGGGAGATACTTCGGTTTTCTCTATGACAGTGGGAGCGAGGATTGCATCATGAGATGATGACCCAACTAGTTTCGAGCTGGCCATCAGGAGTGGGACTTTGTAAGAATGGCTGGATGCTTAGCGATCTGAGATGGAATCCTTATACACCAACAAAGTATGGATTTTGGTTGCTTTATCTGAAGGGTTAAATCCCCATCAGGAGCAAGTATATCTTGAGAAGATTACTTGGTGTACATGGAAAAGTTGAGACTTTCAAAGCTATGCTTAAGTCCATCCAGATCCTACTTGCCACGGCTACATACCATGACTACGATATCTGGCGGTTGGGTGTCATGACTGCTTTTCTAAATGTTGATTTGGAAGAGAGCGTCTATAAGTACACAGTCAGAGGGCTTCATAGACAGTAGGAGCAGCGGAAACGTGAGCAAGATGTTTTATGTGATAAATCAGGCATCGCGGAGCTGGAACGTCTGTTTTGATGTGGTAGTCAAAGAGTTTGACTTCATCAAAATGGTAGATGAACCTTGTATATACAAAAATGTAGTAGAGAGTATGGTGGTGATCCTCGTAGAGTACGTGGATGGCATACTCTTGATAGGGAAGGAGTTTCCTATGCTACGCTCGGTCAATCTCCGCTTATCACTAGGATTCTCCATATAGGATCAAAGTGATACCTCCTAAATCCTGGGTTTTGGATCTATGAGATAGATCTAATTGGATGTTAGGATTCTCACTAGTTGTAGTGAGATGGTATCAATCGATCCTGGGGAGAATCACTGGAAATGTTCCAGGGTGATAAGGACGACTGAATGTCAGTCCCAGGCATTGTCTTTACTCTCAGTGGAGGGACGGTATGTTGGAAGAGTTCCAAGCTAGATACCGTGACTTACTAGATGATTAAAGGCAAGATACATCGTTACCAAGGATGCTACCAAAGAGCCAGTCTGGATATATATAAGTTCATGAGATGAACATCGTTCCTACCATTGCGTGACAATGGAGTTGTGGCTTATGCCTAGGAACACCCGTCCCATCAGAAATCCAGATATAATTCTTAGGCAGTATCACCTGATCATGGATATGGTTGATCTCCAGAGAGATCAAGGTTATGAGAGTAGACACAGAGGACAACAGCGCGGATCCACTCACAAATGCCTTTTTCCCAGTAGAGACTTTTATGGGATGGTTGAGTATGAGATACTTCAACCACAGCTAAATGTTGGGTATGTGATACCACAACATATGGCCCTAGTGCAAGTGGGAGATTGTTAGTTATATGTATGCCCTAGAGGCTATTACTGTACATATGATGTATATTGTAGTGGATGCTTAGACATATATAGGGAGGACTTTCTTGCTCGACATGCTAGTATGCTATCTGGTTGCTCTTTATCTTAACAAGTACTCTGATTGTCTCTATGTTACATGTTGATAAAGCCCTTCGGATGAGTAGTTGACTATCAGGACTATGATACGGATCATACTAGTGGGGACAGTGTAGTCGCCAAGTACATCCTTCAAATGTTCCTAGTCGTGGTTGTATCGAGACAGGGCATCGATATACCAGAGTAGACTAGCGTATGCGCTTCTTGACCCATATGATAGGCGATGGATGATCCCATATCCATTGGTGTTTGACATCAGAGAAGGTATACGGTTGCTCAGTGAAGACTGGGTACACTGGACGGACTCGTCGAGAACTCCCAGATAGTATTATACCTCACGTCAGATGGCAGTTCTCTGGTGATACTGGTACAGGTTAGTCTGTAGACCCGAGATCATCATAGAGTCTTGTGTGATTCCCACTGTGCTTTGATTTCCATCATACCACGTCCAAGAGAGCGTGCAAAAAGGTGGCTTTTGGGTATAGTCCCGAATCATATGGAGGCAATAAGCGATAGGAGGGGATTCGTCTCTCCCGGTATAGAGAGTTGATGTTGCGCTGTGTTCGATTGGCTATAACTGGAAATCCCTGGCCAGGGTTGCTGAGATTTACTGGTAAGTGTTATCAGTAGTTTCTCGAACTGTTATGGACCTCATATCGACACGACTTATCAAGCTACTGGGGTCTGACATATACCACCCCTAGGCGAGATATGCGACGTGAGTGTTACTGACTGGATTCACAGGAGAATGTACATGCTTGCTTGTTGATCTTCTGAGTGCTTAATACTTGGGTGGCTGTTACGTTTAGCTGACCGCTTGCAACTTGTAGGTGTTTGATATGATTATCACCTACTGCCGGCGTATTGACGATTCTTTAGAGTTCTACACAGAGGTTTCTTGACTCAGGCAAAACGGAGTAGGAGCACATATGTGATATGTGCGGGACCGAGAACAATACGTGTATATGATACCGTATTAGATTCTCACGATATGAGATATCGGCCGGGTATATGTGATATAGCCGGGTCATCGGATCAAGTGTTGATTCGATGAACTGATACAGATTATATTAGTCGGTTGTTTGTGAAATAGCCGGATTATCGGATCAAGTGTTGATTCGATAATTTAATGAATAATTATATATATGATATATTAAATTACATTAACTAATATAAGCTCACTAAAAGATTCTTTTTCTCACTCGGGTAATACATTGATATATATGCGATATATGTTAATTGTATTATTTTATTTTGTTACAATAAATATTGTATATGTGATATATAATATTGTAACATGTTAGGGTTATTAATGCAACATGTTTTGTGGAGAATAAATATGGTTAGGGTTTGGTTTAGGGTTAAGCTTTTATGAAGCTTTCAAGAAGCTTCTTGAAGCTTTGACTTTGATTTGGATATTTTATGATATTTTGTGATATTTGTTTAACCCAACCCAACCCTTTAACCCTAGTTATGTCTCTACAATGGTTAGCCTTCTCATTATCTACCATGGTTGCATTTCTAACCACACACTAGAGTTTCATTATTCATCACGAAAGGATTCTTCTTCTTCTTCCTTGAGTTCTTGATGGAAAAGCTTACTAGCTTTTTCATTAGTGATGAAAGTGAGTGAGTTAAAGAAAACAAATGAGAGCTAAAATCCTATTTCATCATCCTAATCTATCCTAGCCATTTAGATTAGGGTGTTCACTTCGTTTTGTGAGTGAGAGCTTGTGTTAAAGAAACTTCAAGGTAGATCATCTTTGTTATCGAAGATCGGAAGCAAGCTTACATCTTTCTCTTCGTGGAGCCTCTCTAGAGTCCGGATACTCGATGATCACAGCGAAGGGACCTCAACACGAAGCTTTAGAAGTGAAGGAACAGAGTACAAAGGTTGTAATCCTAAACACTTAGATGTAAAGATGTTTACATGCTTTGTTTCGCCTAATTTCTAGTTTAAAGATCTTGGTTAGGATTGTTCGGCACGGCTAAAATTTAAATCGGGCATGGTTGATGCCTTGTGGAACCTTGCGAGAGTGCCTAGTAACCCGACATCATATGAGACAAATGACGATCTCAGGTCGATGAACTAACCTGTACACATGTCACCAGGGAACTGCTATCTGACACTAGGTATAATACCAACTAGCAGGTTCCCGGTGAGTCCTGTCCGGTATACTCATAACCCAATGAGCACCTGTATACATCTTAGGTGAACCAATTGACACCAATGGCTTATGAGACCGGCCACCACCCCTCGTCGGGGTCTCGACTGTATATACCAGTCTACTCTGGAGTATCGATGCCCTGTCTCGAAACTCCCTCGACTAGGGACCACTTTTAAGGATGTGCTTATAGACCACCCAACTCTTATGTATATGATCGCCATCATACTGCTGGTAATCAAGCAAGAATCCCAAGGGCTCTATCAATGTGTAATAGTGATCTGTAATGTCACCTAAAGCAGTACACGATGATAAAGACAAACCAGATATCATACTATCATCTCGAGTAAGACTGTCCTACCGGTATAGGTCCTCCTTAATCATTGCAATCACGTGCCTGCGATCCAATAATTGACTTTGAGGGCACTATATCCAACATAATGTTGTGAACATTTTCCTGAATCAAGAGTTGATTCGATCAGGCACGTTATATAATAGCATATATGTTCTAAATCAAACCACAGTTCAAAGTATACCGAACACACATAAGAGGAATAGTTCGGAAATGAACGAATCCTTCTTGTGGTATTGTAGACTAGGTCATATCAATGCGACACGACCAGCTATGTTACATAAGGATGAATATGAGAATCTGTTTTCATTGTATAATACTTTTCAGTCTTGTCTCAAAAGTAAAATGACCAATACTCCATTTACTGGAAGCAGAGAAAGAGTTACTGAACTCTTGGACGGATACATGATGATGTATACGGTCTTATCTCTACAAATGCCAGGGCTAGTTCTTTGTACTTCATTATATTCACTGATCAACTCTCAAGATTCGAACATATGTTCCTGTTGAAACACATGTCTGAAAATTTTGAGAAATTCAAGGAATATAAGCTTGAAGTTAAGAACCAGACGGGTAGAAGTATTAAGTCCTTCGATGTGATCGAGGAGGAGAATACTTAAGCATGGAGTTCCTGGAGTTTCTAAAAAGAGAATATGATTCTTTCTCAGCTTACTCCTTCAAATACACCACAGCACAACGGTGTATCGGGGCGGAGGTATCGCGCCCTATGAAATATGGTGCGCTCTATGATGAGTACTGCTGAGTTACCTGTTTCCTTTTGGTGTTATACACTTGAGAAGCTGCATACCTATTGAATGGGGTTCTATCCAAATCAGTGCTTACCACTCTATATGAGATATAGAATGGGAAGAGACCATGTCTTAGACGAGTTAAGATATGGGGTTGTCCGGCCTATGTTGAAAAACAAAATCCGGACAAGCTCGAGGTAAGGTCAGTTCTGTAAGTTTGTTAGGATATCCCAAACATTTGCGAAGGAATATCTTCTACCACCCTGAGGAGCAAAAGTTGTTTTATTTCTCAGGATGCCATCTTTTTAGAAAATGAATTTCTTATGAAGAAATTAGTGGTCATGCGGTAGAACTGGAAGGAGTTCCAGCTAGACAAACTAACAGCTGATGATTTGGTAAAACCAAAGGATTCAATAGTCTCCGACGAACCTCAGCCTCTCCGCGAATCTGGTAGGGTTCCTCATCCACTTGAGAGATACTATGGTCTTCTCGCTGACAGTGGGTGCGAAGATTGCATCATGGTTGATGATGGCCCAACTAGGTTCAGGCAGGCCATCACGAGTGGCGACTCTGTAAATAAGCTGGATGCTATGCGATCAAAGATAGAATCCATGTACACCAACAAAGTATGACTTTGCATGTTGCACCTGAAGGGGTAAAACCCATTGGGAGCAAATGGATCTTGAGAAGATTCTTGGTATAGATGGAAAAGTTGAGACTTTCAAAGCTGTGCTTAAGTCCACCAGGATTAATGCAACCATCGCGGAGTTGGAACATCTGTTTTGATGTGATAGTCAAAAAGTTTGACTTCATCAAAATGGTAGATGAACTTTGTATATACAAGAAGGTTGTAGAGAGTAAGATTGTCTTCCACGTATTATACGTAAATAACATACTCTTGATAGGAAATGGTTTCCTATGCTACACTCGGTCAAGCTTCTCTTATCACGAGAATTCTCCATGAAAGATCTGGATGATACCTACTACATCTTGTGAATTATGATCTATGATGATAGATCTAAATGGATGTTGGGAGTGTCCCAAATCTAGGTACATTAACACCATTCTAAAGAGCTTTAGTATGGAAGATTCTAAGCATAGTGGTTCGTCCACTTACTCAGGAATCACTTTCTCCAAAAAGATGTCTTCCGAGACTGATTTGGAGAGAGCTCGCGTGCAAGGGATACCCTATGCTTCGGAAGTAGGCTCTATCATGTATGCGATGTTATGTACCAGACCAGATGTAGCTAACTCACTAGGTGTAGTGATCAGGAATCAATCGGATCTTGGGAGAATCACTCGAAAGCTGTGGAGGACATTCTTAAATACTTGAGAAGCACTAAAAGAAAGTTCCTGGTTCCAGCTTTCAGAGTGATAAGTTCGATTGAAAGTCAGTCAAAGGCATTGTCTTTACCCTCAGTGGAGGGACAATATGGTGGAAGAGTTCCAAGCTAGATACCGTGACATACTAAACGATAAAGGCTGAATACATTGCTACCAACGATGCTGCCAAAGTGGCTGTCTGGGCATTTCTTGTTCATGAGATGAACATGGTTCCTACCACTGAGCGTCCAATAACTGTTATTGTGACAACAATGGAGTTGTGGGTTTGGCCTAGGAACATCGGTCTTATCAGCGTTCCAGACATATTCTGAGGACGGTATCACCTGATCAGGAAGATGGTTGATCTCCAAGGGATCGAGGTTAGGAGAGTTGACACGAAGGATAACACGGAGGATCCACTCACCAAGGCCTGCTTTCCAAATACCATTTGAGAGATTTTGGGATGGTTGAGTATGAGATACTACAACCACTGCTATATTGTTGGGTATTGGATACTACAACAGATGGCCTTAGTGCAAGTGGGAGATTGTTAGTTATATGTATGCCCTAGAGGCCATTACTGTACATGGGATGTATATTGTAGTGGATGCTTGGACATATATAGGGAGGACTTTCTTGCTCGATATGATAGTATGCTATCTAGTTGTAAGTGCACGGCGGCGCCCCGGCCGTCAATCCGACGGCCAAACGCGGAAGCGGTGAAAAACTTTAATTTTGCGGACTTAGCAAACCGGCACCACCGCGCACTAAACACCCGGATCGTAACCATTAACTAGTCTAAGCTAACTAGAAGATGGGTTAGAGATATACCGACGATCCAAGTCCTCCGGTCTTCTCGTCATGGTCCCGATCTCCTGCGGAAAGGTCCCGTCTCCTCCTCGTCGCCGGAAGTGCACCACATCGCCTACTTCTTTTACGGGCTCCCACCTCAATGCCGAGGCAACTCGGGCACGAAGCCGGCTACTCGACGTGCCCAAGGTTCGCTGTAGAATATGTAGTCCTCAAGTCTCATTTGGGGTTTTGGAGCTTTGCCATTTGGTGGAGGGATGATACAAGGATTATGTGGAGGAACTTGTAGGCTTTTTGGAGCATGAAATGAACAAGATTTCCACCCTCAAAAACTTGGACAGCCCTTCCAAGGGGAAGGCCGGCCATGACATCAAGAGAGGAGAGAATGAGAGTGTCATATGCAAGATAATGAGAGAGCCATCCAATAATACCAAAAGAGAGAGAGAGAAGGCTATCAAAATCAACCATCATTCCTAAAACAATCCCAACACTCAAAGCAACCATCATGAACCATGATGACTCAAAAAGTCATGCCATCATGAAGAAATCAAGTCAAAGGATGGTGCACATCATGAAAACCATCATGATACCAATATATGCAAAAACCCCCTCCACAAAAGCCTATTTGCAACAATGCAAATAAACCCTCCTCCACCAATCTTCAGCCAATGAACGGAACAAAGGAAATTGGCCGAAACGGAAAGCAAACTGGCAACTCCATAAAACTGGTCCCGTAATAAATTACAGGAAAACCCCGATACTGTGCATACACACCCGCATCTGTATTTCGACCGAAATACAAATGCAATGAGACAAAATCTACACTGTACTATACTAGGATCCGGCTTATACCAAAACCGGCTAGTAATATCCGTTCGATCCTGATCCGTGCAATACCGCACGTATCTGATCAAACCCTGCCATATATGCATACGGCCTATAGTACAGACTGTCCGATCCTGATCCGTGCAATACCGCACGTATCTGATCGGACCTTGCCATATCTCCATACGGCCTCTACAACCTTTCGCCCGAAAGCTGAGTAACTGAATGTGGGGGACTCTAAAGACTCATCAACACCTTGGTTGTGGATTTAACCACTAGCACGTCAGAGGTATAAGCCAATACGTAACGGGCTACCAGGTACTGACTAAAAGGGATGTCTGTGAGCGAACTCAGCCTGACAACCCTACTGAGCCTGTCAGTGACAATATCCGTGCAGTCCGGTCCGTTCGTCTATGAGTATCGCATGGCGGGCCTAGGGGGTTGGTAAAAGTCAGACCCCCAAAAGCGGTACAAGTCGTGTCGGAGTGTATCCCAGAACACCCTGAGATACTACTGGAATACCTACCAGTAAATCTCCTTGCCTTGGCCAAGGACTTTGTGTAATGGCTCTCCTAGACACAGCACGACCTCACCCCCAATACCGGGAGAGACGAACCCCTGAAGATACGCTCACTGCCTCCATGTGGCTCGGGACTGTACCCAACTAAAACCTGTTTGCACGACTCCTTTGAGCCGTGGTAGGGTAGTAATCAAAGTACAGTGGGAACTCACACGAGACAAATGACGATCCCCAGGTCGATGAACTAACCTGCACACATGTCACCAGGGAACTGCAATCTGACGTCTGGTATATGACCAACTAGCATGTTCCCGGCGAGTCCTGTCCGGTATACTCATAACCCAATGAGCACCTGTATACATCTTAGGTGATCCAACTGACACCAGTGGCTTGTGAGACCGGCCACCGCCCCTCGTCGGGGTCTCGACTGTATACACTAGTCTACAAAGGAGAATCGATGCCCTGTCTCGAAACTCTCACGACTAGGGACCTTTTAAGGATATACTTATAGACCCCCAGCTCCCACTTATATGATCGCCCTCATACTGCTGGTGGTCAAGCAAGAATCCTAGGGGCTCTATCAACGTGTAATAGCGACGTGTCAGGTCACTTAAAACAGTACACGATGATAAAGGTAAACCAGATAGCATACTATCATCTCGAGTAAGACTGTCCTACCGGGATAGGTCCTCCATCAATCATTACAATCACGTACCTGTGACCTAATAATTGACTCTGAGGGCACTATCTCCAACAATCTCCCACTTGCACTCAAGGCTAATTATTGCGATGTCGCATACTCACAGCCCGTGTGATACCGAACACCCAACTCCTCTACTAGTCAGTCTCACAAAACTCGTTTGCGAAACTATTGCGTTCGAAGAATAGCCTCAGTGAGTGGATCCGCTGCGTTGTTTCTTTCTATGTCTCTCTATATCTCAAGTTCGCGGAGAAAGCCATCTCCCGAAAAGAGCAATACCTGTCTCAGAATATGTCTGGATGTCTGATGGGACCTAGCTCATAAATGAACTCCAAATCCAAACTTCTTAGACTGTATCGTCAACTGAACTTAATCAGTATCCTGCGCGCCATGCCTCCCTCAATATTGCCTTGGACCACCTGTCCAAAATACTGCCCCTCATCAGAAGGAAAACTATAACTCTGACAACCTCCTTGTCGTCCATGTCACCTTGGAAGCCTGGAATGATAACTGTCTCCTGAATGAGGCTGTCGTTATCATATCCCTAGAACATCCACTTATGTTCTAAAACTGCTTCCGACTGTTTCTCCAGGATTGGATTAATGTCAACTTATTGCATCTAGTGCAAGAACAACATCTGGTGTGGTACTTGACATCTCACGATTGACTCAATTGCCTGAGCAAGTGATCTGCCAATCATGCCCGTCCCTCTCCCCTTTAGTCTGTAAGACACCTTTGGAGAGGGTGACTCCATTACCTGCAGGTACACTACCGTGCCAGGAGTCGTCCATCCTAAATACTCTTAGAATGCTGTCAAGTACCCTGATTGGGAAACCACCCAAATCTATATTTAAAACCATAGATCTAGTAACCAGTATGTCTGATATAAAATCCATTTCCTTTGTGGAGAAACAACTGTGTGACGACCAAAGTATAACCGATCGTAGTGTAGGAGTTTCTTTTCCTACTCTGTGTATATCATCCAAATACCAGGATATCACACCCTACTACCTTCTCAACAGATCCATCCCCTATTCTGACGAAGTCAAACCCATGACTGTCACGTCAGAAATAGATGATCTATCTCCGCTACATCTGCTCTAGTCTATAAATAGACATAAGCAACCTGTCCACCAATGCTTCCACTGCTCCCACTGACTACGACAACCCTCTGGCAGAGTCATATAGACGTACACTTCTAAAACTGGTTTAGAACGACGCTATACTCATCCTCCCGCCGGGTCTCGTAACCTGGAACAACAGCAATGGAAATTGTGGGTAAACAAGAACTTCCCTGTCACCGTCCTTGAGGCTACCATAGTGCCTCTCGGGTGCCTGAAGTTACCCACCTTATCTGCGGAGTGGCCAATGGAATGTCAATCCAGATTGAATCTTTAGGTTCCTTATCAAATATTCAGTAATCGTTTGTGGTTCTGGAATCACTTCCAGTTCTACCATACTCCCACTACTGTTTTCTGAAAAAAAAACATTGTTAATAAAACTGTGGCGAGTCAAGAACAATATCGCTATTGTTCATCCAGATGGTAGAAAATCAACCCTCGTCATAGCCTGGGTCAACCCACAAACAGCCATTACAGAAACGTGCCTTGAGTTGTCCAGTGTCTGGTTTTAATCATAAACCGGACAACTCCCCGTACCTTAACATCGTTAAGATATGAACTGTTCTATATCCAATATAGAAACAGAGGCACTGATTTAATTGAACCAGATTCAAATCATGCAGCTGTCCCCAGCGCATGTCAACTAAATGGAAGGAGGCCGATCATCGTTACTCAACTTAGGAATACTTCCAATTATGAGTAACCTGAAAGAGAAGCAAGATCTCTTTATCATTACTATCAACTGAATACCATACACAAGTATCTACATCTTCGATCTCTTTGAAGAATCCCGATACTTGCTATACCTGGTTCTCTACTCTATTCAAATACCTATAACTTCTCAAAATTTGGACCCTGTGTTTCCGCGAAACACCTGTCTAAAAACTAGAGAAGTCATAAGTAAACCGAATATAGTACGAGGACCAACCCCTCTGTCCTGATGGACCCTGGACAACATACAATCCTTTGTATAAGTCCCTTGAGTCTGATAACTCATTCACTGTGTGTCGTAGGTTGAAAACTGTACTTATGGTTAAGAAGAATTACACCGCTGTTTAATGCTCCTTACCTAACCATCCACTGATATAGGTAAATGTCCTAGACATAATTTCAGAAAGGTATATCTCACTCTATGAAAATAGACGTACAGATATATCAATTTGAAATTGGTGCATAACAGCGGATATTCAAAACCAAATATTTGCCGACCGGCAAACAGCCCAGGTGATTTCCTCAAATATCACCGATTACAACGAATCCCGATATAATGAGGATAATCACCCAATTCCCAATAACTTACTCCCACTCATCATCTGTAAAAACCATACAGATGTGAGAATCGTACCTGGTAAATACATACCCTGGAGTAAGTATCTAATCGGGAAATCAGTTTTCCTTTAACATTACACAGTGAAACTGAAACATTGAAATGTTCCGATGGGGTATTCTGGTATTCCTAGTAATGCCTCTTCCAGATTCACGACTGTAACCGTATAGTTCTTTGCCACCTCTCCAAATCCGTTCATATGTCTTTAGTCTTTACCTTCTGCACACTCTTTTAGGCCAAATGGTTTTCTTCCTTCCCTACCGTACGGCACCAGCCTATGGTTTGGAAGAAGACTATCCAATAAGCATAATGGGTGTACTGTCCCAATCCTAGGAACACTCGCAATGCGAGAGAAGGTGAAGATAAAAGACACCTGAATAAATCTTATTCCTATTTCTCCTGAACCAGAATCCATCCCCGAACTGGAACAAGTTCCTTTCGAGTTCGTATATAACCATACGATGGAATATCCAATAAACTGTGGATCTTCGTAGTGATACGGAGTGTCCTGGAGGAATACAAAGGTGATTTTAGGATTGGCGAAGAAATACCTGGTTTGGTCGTGAATATCTGTTGCAATTTACTTTGCCCTCTTACTAATCCCTTGTTTTGTCTTAACTTAACACCTTCTGCACACCATCGTTATGCTAATTGGTTTTCTTCATTCCCTACCGGTCGGCACCAGCCTATGGTTTGGAAGAAGACTATCCAATTTGCGTAATAGGTGTACTATCTCCTAAACCAAGGAGTACTCGCAACCTGAGAGAAGGTAAAAGGGAAAGACAACTGAATAATTCTATCCGTTTTCTCCAGAACCGGAAACCATCCTCGAATAAATTCTTTCGAGTTCGTATCTAACCATACGATGGTTTTGTCCAATGGAAGTGGACGTTCGTAGTAAAACGGGGTGTCCTGGAGAAAAGGGTAAAAGTAGGAGTGGCAATGAGGTTTGCAACTCTGACAATCCAAAAGCCGGTGTTTAAGAAGGTTCGGTCAACTTGGTCACTGAGTCATAGTCTTAGGGTCGGGTCAAATGGTCGCTGCCAGAGAGAGAGAGAGAAAAGAAACACTCAGCGTGCACTCTAACCTAGATCAGAATGGTTACCAATTTATCTAATCTGGAAACCTCCCACTGTACCTCAAATTCTTCTCCAAACCTAAAAGAAGAATTAGTCGGGGTGACCCGAGGAGTAAACTAACTCATCAGTGGGAATCGGTATCCAACTATCATTGCATGATAACGTGACGGAATCCGCTCACGCTATCACACTCCAGAAGGTATGCGCATATCTGGCAAGTTTCAGTTCTTTTGAAACTCCCGATGTGATTTTTGCCCCATGCTCTTATGACCTTGACGAAGGCCAACAAATCATAAGTCACATGTCAAGTTCTACCCGTCATTCTCCAGGTTGATTTGAACCCACCCGCACAAGCCCTTGACGAAGGCCAACAAGGCTATATGACTGTCCCAAACCAACGCATCTATCTATGCTGCAGAAAAGCAACAAGCAGCTACCATACACTATGCCTTGACGAAGGCCAACAAACATAGCATGAATACTACGTGCTACCCGTCTAAAACGACGGAGGGCTACGAATGGTTTCTGGCGAAAACCTTTAACGTAATGAACTTGATATCGTTGAAGGAACGGATAGCTTTTAAAAATATAGTGACGAAAACCTTCGCTAAAGAGGTCACTCCCGGTGAAGGGATCTCGGCTCTTTCCCCGTAGAATGGGGTGCAGGATATTCTAACTGAATACCACGGTGCAAAGCAAAAGTAGTCGGCTATAGTGAAGTTAATGCCCTGACGCAAACTTCTGTCCAAGGGGTCACTCCCGGTGAAGGGATCTCGGCCCTTGCCTCGTCGACTGAGGAGCAGGATATTCCAACTGAATACCACGATGCAAAACAAAAGTGAACGTCCTTGCAATAACAGCTTTTTGAAAAGTGTTCCAACAACATCAGATTAGGTTTGTTTTAACTTGCATTGATCCGAATCAACGCAGTCCCATCAATTGATCACACCCAAAAGAACGAAAATATACTGATGTACGTATATGCCATCCGCATTCGCCACTGGGTCCCGTCATTACCCGTTAGGTTAGCTTACTAACGACAGAGCGGGGACTGGACTAGCGCGGATGCAAAACATATACAACATCTACTAATATATATACCAATATATTATATTCGCTCAAGGCGTGAATAAAATGCAACATCACAGAAATGTACAGCATCACAGAAACAATACAGATATCTGGGATCCCCGGGTTTCACAGAGCCGCTGAAACCCGACGTTCCCCTGGTCGTGTGGATAGCCTGTGCAATGAAATCCTAGACCCCTACGGGCGCGGCAAGTTACCCGCCAAAACCTGAAGCGAGGCAGCCCCCTTCAGCAACGTGAATGGACCACCCAGCACTTCACGGAATCCGGTAACTTGGGCACCCCTCCTGGGTCAACCTGTACCCCCTACGAGTGCGGCGAATAGCCCGCCAATCCTAGAGTGAAGCCCCCTCCGTCTCAATACCATGAGATGCGGGCTTGTTGCCCTCCAGAACCCGGCTATCCGTGCACCCCTCCGCGGGGCAATCCTAGTACAGAAAGTAAAATATATATACAACGGGTACATCGACCGCAACCAGGTCGTGCCCCAAAATAATAATACAAACAGGCAGTGACGGCAGTCCACATGTCGGACGCTCGCCCCGCAAAATCAAATGTACATAATACCACCACAACAGTACTAGCATTGCATCCAGGCTATCCCTACGACCGATCCGCAACAACACAGCAAATACATAGAACATCAACGTGAAAGTCACGTTCGCAAATCCGTCTAACCGGGCTATAGCAGTTAGACCGGATTTACCGATCGAGTGACATTCACGGTCGCAGATATAATGTAAATACTGTGAAAAATGTGTTTAAAATTTTCCGATTGACCAAAAATTAACAAGTGGGCCCCCAATCAAAACTGTAGCACTCACAGAAAACCTGGGCCCAATTTTAATATTCCAAAACCCATATTTTAAGCCCAGAAGGCCTCTGTAAAAAATTGGTGAAGTGACCTCCACAGTGTGCGGCGGAAGGGCGGCGGTAAGGTGGTTTTCGCGGCGGTTCCGCGCTCCTTCTGTGGAGTTACTTCGTCGAATTTTTACAGAGCTCTTAGATTTTCCAGTACATCAATATTTTACAACCTGAAAAATTTTTGGGGACCAAAAAGTTTCAACAGAAAACTGATGTGGGCAAATACAGGTTTTTGAACATTTCGATCGATCGGAACTGAAAAACACATTACACAAAGCTAGACTAAGTTAATGGCGAGGCTCTGATACAAGTGTAAGTACACGGCGGCGCCCCGGCCGTCAATCCGACGGCCAAACGCGGAAGCGGTGAAAAACTTTAATTTTGCGGACTTAGCAAACCGGCACCACCGCGCACTAAACACCCGGATCGTAACCATTAACTAGTCTAAGCTAACTAGAAGATGGGTTAGAGATATACCGACGATCCAAGTCCTCCGGTCTTCTCGTCATGGTCCCGATCTCCTGCGGAAAGGTCCCGTCTCCTCCTCGTCGCCGGAAGTGCACCACATCGCCTACTTCTTTTACGGGCTCCCACCTCAATGCCGAGGCAACTCGGGCACGAAGCCGGCTACTCGACGTGCCCAAGGTTCGCTGTAGAATATGTAGTCCTCAAGTCTCATTTGGGGTTTTGGAGCTTTGCCATTTGGTGGAGGGATGATACAAGGATTATGTGGAGGAACTTGTAGGCTTTTTGGAGCATGAAATGAACAAGATTTCCACCCTCAAAAACTTGGACAGCCCTTCCAAGGGGAAGGCCGGCCATGACATCAAGAGAGGAGAGAATGAGAGTGTCATATGCAAGATAATGAGAGAGCCATCCAATAATACCAAAAGAGAGAGAGAGAAGGCTATCAAAATCAACCATCATTCCTAAAACAATCCCAACACTCAAAGCAACCATCATGAACCATGATGACTCAAAAAGTCATGCCATCATGAAGAAATCAAGTCAAAGGATGGTGCACATCATGAAAACCATCATGATACCAATATATGCAAAAAACCCCTCCACAAAAGCCTATTTGCAACAATGCAAATAAACCCTCCTCCACCAATCTTCAGCCAATGAACGGAACAAAGGAAATTGGCCGAAACGGAAAGCAAACTGGCAACTCCATAAAACTGGTCCCGTAATAAATTACAGGAAAACCCCGATACTGTGCATACACACCCGCATCTGTATTTCGACCGAAATACAAATGCAATGAGACAAAATCTATACTGTACTATACTAGGATCCGGCTTATACCAAAACCGGCTAGTAATATCCGTTCGATCCTGATCCGTGCAATACCGCACGTATCTGATCAAACCCTGCCATATATGCATACGGCCTATAGTACAGACTGTCCGATCCTGATCCGTGCAATACCGCACGTATCTGATCGGACCTTGCCATATCTCCATACGGTCTCTACAACCTTTCGCCCGAAAGCTGAGTAACTGAATGCGGGGGACTCTAAAGACTCATCAACACCTTGGTTGTGGATTTAACCACTAGCACGTCAGAGGTATAAGCCAATACGTAACGGGCTACCAGGTACTGACTAAAAGGGATGTCTGTGAGCGAACTCAGCCTGACAACCCTACTGAGCCTGTCAGTGACAATATCCGTGCAGTCCGGTCCGTTCGTCTATGAGTATCGCATGGCGGGCCTAGGGGGTTGGTAAAAGTCAGACCCCCAAAAGCGGTACAAGTCGTGTCGGAGTGTATCCCAGAACACCCTGAGATACTACTGGAATACCTACCAGTAAATCTCCTTGCCTTGGCCAAGGACTTTGTGTAATGGCTCTCCTAGACACAGCACGACCTCACCCCCAATACCGGGAGAGACGAACCCCTGAAGATACGCTCACTGCCTCCATGTGGCTCGGGACTGTACCCAACTAAAACCTGTTTGCACGACTCCTTTGAGCCGTGGTAGGGTAGTAATCAAAGTACAGTGGGAACTCACACGAGACAAATGACGATCCCCAGGTCGATGAACTAACCTGCACACATGTCACCAGGGAACTGCCATCTGACGTCTGGTATATGACCAACTAGCATGTTCCCGGCGAGTCCTGTCCGGTATACTCATAACCCAATGAGCACCTGTATACATCTTAGGTGATCCAACTGACACCAGTGGCTTGTGAGACCGGCCACCGCCCCTCGTCGGGGTCTCGACTGTATACACTAGTCTACAAAGGAGAATCGATGCCCTGTCTCGAAACTCTCACGACTAGGGACCTTTTAAGGATATGCTTATAGACCCCCAGCTCCCACTTATATGATCGCCCTCATACTGCTGGTGGTCAAGCAAGAATCCTAGGGGCTCTATCAACGTGTAATAGCGACGTGTCAGGTCACTTAAAACAGTACACGATGATAAAGGTAAACCAGATAGCATACTATCATCTCGAGTAAGACTGTCCTACCGGGATAGGTCCTCCATCAATCATTACAATCACGTACCTGTGACCTAATAATTGACTCTGAGGGCACTATCTCCAACACTAGTTGCTCTTTATCTTAACATGTACACTTATTGTCTCTCTATTACATGTTGATAAAGCCCTTAGGATGAGTACTTGACTACCATGATTATAATGGAGATCATACTAGTGGGGCCAGGGTAGTCCACAAGTACAAGCTATAATTGTTCCAAGTCGAGGGTGTATCGAGACAGGGCATCGATACTCCAGAGTAGACTAGCGTATACGTTTCTTGACCTATATGATGGGCGATGGATGATCTCACATCCATTGGTGTTTGACATCAAAGATGGTATACGGGTGCTCAGTAGAGAATGGGTACACTGAACGGACTCGCCGAGAACTTCTAGTTGGTATTATACCGATAGCAGTTCTCTGGTGACACTGGTACAGGTTAGTCTGTAGACCCGAGATCGTCATAGAGTCTTGTGTGATTCCAACTGTGCTTTGATTTCCACCTTACCACGTTCAAAAGGACGTGCAAAACAGTGGCTTTTGGGTACAGTCCCGAATCACATGGAGGAAATGAGCGATAGGAGGGGTTTCATCTCTCCCGGTATTGGGGGTTGATGTTGTGCTGTGCTCGATTGGCTATAACAGGAAGTCCCTGGCCATATGGAGATCTACTGGTAAGTGTTATCAGTAGTTTCTCGACCCGTTATGAGCCAGTCATCGGCAAGACTTATCGGTTACTGGGGTCTAACGATTACCACCCCTATACTAGATATGCGATATATCAGACGAAGAGACCGGACTGTACGGTAGTGTTACTGATTGGATTCACAGGAGTGTGAACAGTCTTGCTTGTTGATCTTCTGATCGCTCAATACCCGGGTGGCCGTTACGTTTAGCACACGCTGACGGCTTGTGGGTGTCTGATATGATTATCACCCATTGCCGGCGTATTGACGAGTCTTTAGAGTCCTACACAGAGGTTTCCTAGTTCATGCGAAATGGAGTAGGAGCACATATGTGATATGTGCGGGACCGAGATTAATACGCGTAAATGATACCGTATTCTATTCTCGCATCTTCCGTATCGATCGGTTGTATATGATATAGCCGGTTTATCGGATCAAGTGTTGATTCGATGAATTGATGCATTGGATATTAGTCGGTTATATGAGATATGACCGGATTATTAAATCAAGTGTTGATTTAATAATTTAATGTATAATTATATATTTGATATATTAAATTACATTAACTAATATTGGCTCACTTATGTATTCATTTTTCTCATTTATGATACATTAATATATATGTGATATATGTTAATTGTATCGTTTTTTCACACATAAATATATGTGATATATTTTAGTGTGTCATGCTAGGTTACACATGCACCATGTATGTATGAGACTCATACCATGCTAGGTTAATATTATGGTCTTATTTATCAGTAAGTAATTACAAATTAGTAGACATGAGTCATGGTTGGAAGCTTGGAGAAGCTTGTAGATAAGCACTGACTAAAGTCCACCTCTTTGTTTTTACTTAAAATATTTGTTGACCTAACCTTAACCATACACCATGGTTAATTCTCTACATGGGTTAGTATATGTGATATACTCACCCATGGTTGCATTTCTAACCCAAGGAGAGATTCTTTCATCACTTCATCACTTCATCTTCTTCTTCCTCTTGAAGCTTTCTAGCTTTTGACAAAGTGATGAAATAAAATGAGAAAATCAAATCTAAAATGAGCAATATTCCTCCTCCATCATCCTTTACTATTAGCCATTAAGTTTAGGGTGTTTGCTTCACTAATCTCATCATTAGTGAAGAGGTAGCATGAGTTTGAGTCTCCTCGACGTAGATCATCTTCGGCTTCGAAGGCATTGAGCGAGCTTGTTTATTTCTTCATGTGATCCTTACTAGAGTTCGGATGTTCACTACTCGGGGCGAAGGGACTACTACACAGAGTTTTAGAAGTGAAGGACCGGTCTACGAAGGTTGTATTCCACATTCACTTAGATGTAAAGTTGTTTACATATCATGTTTAACCCTAATTCTCTAGTTCGATTACTTGGTTGGTTTGTTTAGCACCCCAAATTTTTTAAATTGCATGTTTGATGCTTGCCAAAACCTTGCTAAGGTGCTAAGCAAACCCTACAAACACACAAGAGGAAAAGTTCAGAAATGAACGAAGCCTTCTTGTGGTATTGTAGACTTGGTCATATCAATGTGACCAGACTAGCCAAATTACATAAAGATGGATATTTGAATTCGTTCGAATTTACATCTTATGAAACTTTCCAGTCATGTCTCAAAGGCAAGATGATCAAAACTCCGTTTACGGGATACTGAGAAAGAGCTATTGAACTCTTGGGACTGATACATAGTGATGTATGCGGTCGTGGTCCTATGTCTACACATACCAGGAATGGTTCCTTTTACTTCATTATATTCACCGATAATCTCTCAAGATTCGGCATGTGTTCCTGTTGAAACACAAATCTTTAGCTTTTGAGAAATTCAAGGAATATAAGAACGAAGCAGAGACCCAGACGGGTAAAAGTATTAAAATCCTTCGATCTGATTGAGGAAGAGAATACTTAAGCATGGAATTCCGAGATTATCTAAAAGAGAATGGGATTCTCTCTCATCTTACTCCTCTGTATACACCACAGCACAATGGAGTATCACGACCCAAAATATTAGCTCGCGACCAGCACTTAAATCACGCAATGTCTACAGACGTAACGTAATTCAAGTAAGCTGAAATCCAGAAATCTAAACCTTTCTAAGAAATAAAGATACAAAAAATCATGTTTTGTCTTTTGAAAAAAATTGGGCAGCACCTCCTTTGTAAAAACTAACCCCGAAAACGGGTACAACACAGAATAATAAAAAACATCCCCAAACGGGAGCAAATCACGCCCAACGGCGGAAACAACCACCACAAGTATAAATAACAAGTATACGACGCCCAACGGCGAAGATCCACACAAAGAAATAAAGTAAAGCAAGACATTAACCTCAAAAGCGAACATAAAACCCATCGCTCAAGTCTCGCAACTACAAGTCTTTTAAGTCTGCAACATATACAATTACTAGTTTCTGAATTGATGGAGTGACTAGATACAATATGAATAATGAGTACAAGAGGGGCATGATCCAACATGTACCACCTACCTCAAGCAAGTCACCTGAAAACAGCTGTGTGCCAGCAATGCCGCAACTGATCCATGCGGTCAACCTGCAAGAACTGTGGCACAACGGGGGTGAGTTGCCAACTCATGAATAGAAAAACATCACTAGATAGAAATCGAAATAAACAACGATTCCTAGATCAACTATATCATAAACGTAATACTATGATATCTAGGGTGACCGTATCTGCATATGTGCCAACACATAATAAATGCCTATCAGCAAGTGGATATTATCCAACAATATAATTAATGCATGTATGCAAGTGGATCTCGTCCAACAATAAAATCAATGCATGTATGCAGGTGGATCTCGTCCAACAATATAATCAATGCATGTATGTAGTGGATCTCGTCCACGTGTCAACCACTGACACAACAACTCCTGCATGTAAATATTATAAAAGCATATGCAGGTAAATATGAGGATATGAAACAACGTGTGTCCCTCACGACAAAACAAAAATCATGGAACCGGAGTGTCCACATCGACACTCGAAACATCATGAAACCCGTGTCTAGCATCGACACGTAAATCCTCATCTGCCACGCGCCGTCACCATGACCGGCCCTGATATCAGTACATCTCATGGAACCTGAGTGTCCACATCGACACCCGCAATCCACACAGCATGTCTGAACATGACTCCGGTCGGTATCCCCAAGATATCCGCCGAGTCCAAATACTGTCACCGGTAGGTAGCGGTCTCTCTGCCAGGCTCATCGCCTACACCACGAAATCATCTCTTACCCCGGGGTACCATACCGGGTCCACCATGTACTCGCAGACGGTGCCTCCCGCTCCTCGAATCGGGTTTCACATGTCAATCTCAGAACCGAGAAATCACATGGTGGACGCACTGAAATATCATATCAAGAGAAACAGGGTTTTCAAACAACACATAATTTCTTGAAATACCCCCACGGTTCTCAAACCCATAAATCACATGAAATCCATATCTCGATGTGTAAATCCATGAAAACTGATATATGTAACATAAAACAACAATATGAGCATATTAAGGGAAATCCACTCTTTTAAATGAATCCAGCTTTAAAATATATCATGCGGTTCCCAAATTCTCCGAAAAACAAGTGCAGCATCATATGAGGTGTATATGTAACTGTAGAAAGGTATAAGTATCTACATGTAAGCAAGTATGTATGATGCATTTCATAAGCGCAATAGCACAATAATCAATGTCCCAATATCACATGTCAATATAATACCACTTAGGGGTATATGCAACTATATCAAGATATGTGGGTCTACATGTCAGTATGTAGGCATGATGTACATGTAGCTGTAGCAGAGTATGTGGGTGTACATGTCAGTATATCATGTAACCTAGCATAGTGATGTGAACATGGCAGTATATCATAGCATGATGTAGCAATTCTACTGTGTAAGTGACGTAACAATTATCGATGATGAAGTGTGTTAGCCGGCAATCTGTGTAAGTGTAACATACGCATCATCGATAATGGTGTAGGTGTACTAACACAGGCATAAGAAATGCAATGAGAATAGCATGAATGCAGCACAATGCATATAGTGAATCAAATGCTATAAGGTATACATATCAACAAGACCGAGTCGGTGAATCTATCAATCGGCATCCAGCCTCACAACATCACGTACGGTACAATCCATCGTACGACATCCTCTAATCAGGGGTATGGATAAATCAACAAGTAAAACCCATCGCGTACGGTAATCTAACGTACAGCGGCATTAACCAAAAAAGGGATTCTATCAACCTATACAACATCGGGGGTACGGATCTAAGTCTCGTACAGCATATCACTCATTATGCAACCATTATCCATATAAATATATATACCTATCTCTCAGGTCACATCCATGTCAAACTCGCATCAGGGGACCTACAAAGGTATCAACGATCACATCTCGACTCGAATCCAAAAAAAGACATATCACACTAAGTCATCATAATCACATCGTATACTCGTTCATCACATTAAATAAACATCACACTTGTTCTCTTTTAATTCGTACCTATCATGATTCACTTATCATTTCACATTCTCATAAATCAAAATGTTCTTTAGCATCAACTCCTATCATATTATCGTTTGTAAATCCTACAATCATGTCCGTCGCATATCATTTATCAGGATCAAATCATCAAACGATATTCCATATCAATATTTGCGAGGGTGCTATACGCCATCCACCCGACTTCCCCCGTAGATATAAATCTACTCACCTTCTAAACTCCTCGCTTAGCCGTAGTCGATGCGCTTCGTCGTCTCGAAATCCATGCGAAGGTACCTACAATCAATATGAAATCGCAATGCTATTAACATCAAATTCCGAAATCCAAATACGGCACGCGGTGCGTTCATAGGTTAGAACGTATAGCCTATGCATGCAAAACAACCAAACAACCCTCGTCGTTGACGTACAAACATCCAACGACCAAATACAATATCCAGTCGAAAAACCAAGAAATCCAAATACCGGAAAACATAGCCAAAACCCTCACTAGGGTCGCTATATATGAAAACTGCCACGCCAAAATCCCAATCGTACCATTACTCATTCACAACACAATAAATATCGTAGGTAATAATATTCACGTCATTCACATGTCCATTAAAACTCACGTCTAAGTTTTGCCGAAAACCTAGTAAGCATTATATATCATTTTAGCACAAAGCTAAAAGTTTACACAAATTCTAGCGATCATAATCATCATAAAGCGGCTTAATTAAGTCACCCAAACCTTTACCATAATTTTAATCTCACCCAAATATGCATTAGTAATAACTTAGTTTGTAATTAAGCTTAATTAGACAAATTAGGAATTTAACAAATATCATTCTCACAAATTTGTTTAAGCTATCCAAGCTACACTTCAAGATTAACCACTTAAACATATCAAAAGCTTAACTTGAAATTCATAATCCTTATCATGAATCAAGAAAACATGAACTTGAAGCTATATTAAACATCTATATAAGCAAGCTTTAAGGATTTAAACAACAATTAAGGATTAGGGTTAGGATTTTATACCTTTACAAGATCATAATTTTTGCAACAACCCAAACTTTTAGCCTCCAAAAAGATGTTTTTAGTGAAGATCCAAGCTTGTTTAGGCTTAAGGAAAAATGTGTATGAATTTAATTTGGAGTTTGTGGGATAAATTCTTGATTTTTGATGATTTTTGTGAACTTGAAATGTTACAAATGAAGTGAGATGAGAGAGAGGGCAGCCAAGGGTAGGCTCGGCCAAGGGCAAAGAGTGGGGGTGTTTTGTGAAATGAATGGAAAAATCTAGAGAAAAACAACAATAAATGCTAATAAATGCAAAAATGCCACCTTTTCTTTCTTTTCATTCCTTTAAAAAATTAAATCCTTTGCCACCAAAAATATCTAGATATTAGGATGGTTGTGTTTAACTTAAACTAGTAATTAGTTTAGCCTAGATTCACATTAGGAGTGATTAACCCAAACCAAAAATGTAATTACCACTAATTAAGTGTATAAATAACACATTAAAATAATATTTTAATTAGGGAAAAATTCTATATGAACCAAAACTTCCAACCCAAAGCCCGCGTACTAGCACTATTCTAGTTAAACTAGGCGCAGACAAGTCTGTACAGAGTTTTGATCACAATCGGGTTAAAACGGAAAAATTCGCATAACGATTTCAGAAACGTTACAGAATCGCACCCTATTAGATATGGTGCGCTCTATGATGAGTGTTGCTGAGTTACCTATTTTCTTTTGGAGTTATGCACTTGAGACAGCTGCATACCTATTGAATCAAGTTCCATCAAAACATGTTAAGATATGAGGTTGTCCGGCCTATATTAAATAACAGAATCCTGACAAACTCGAAACACGGTTAGTTCTTTGCAAGTTTGTGGGATATCCAAAGAATTCAAATAGATATCTATTCTACCACAAAGAGAAACAAAAAGTGTTTGTTGCTCAACATGCCACCTTTTTAGAAAAGGAATTTCTTGTGAAAGAAATTAGTGGTAATGAGATAGAACTGGAAAAAGTTTCAGATACACAAACTTTAACTGATGATTTAGTAGAACCGGAGGATTCAATAGTCCCCGACGAAGCTCAGCCACTCCGCAGATCTAGAAGGGTTTCTCATCCATCTGAGAGATACTACGGTTTTCTTATATACAATGGGAGCGAGGATTAAAACATGGTTTACCAAAATGGACTAGGCTTTAATGCATAATTAGGAAAATACTAATCAAGTTTAACAGTAAACTTGTATGCAAATAATTATATATTAATTTATAAAAAGCCCAAATCAAATAAATGCCTTCATAATTAATAATTTATTTTAAATTTCCAATTATTTTCTACAATAGAGGTATATAATTATACCATTCTACGAAAACTCAAATCTATATTTGTATAATATCCGTGAAATTCGTTATTTTATTATTTAAATTTCAAAATAATATTTTCCGTTTTCTGAAATGTTACAGACACCTACCGGATTTATAGCATTGATTATAAAGCGAAAAACTCTCCCGAAGAGTAATAATAATTACTCACAGTGGGATCGGGATCCAACTATCATTGTGTGATAATTTTGAAGGAATCCTACCAAAATCATCACACTCCAGATGGTATACAAAACCAGCAAGTTTCCTTTTCCTTTGAAACTCTCGATGTGGATTTTTGCCCGAGACGCTTATGACCTTAACGAAGGTTAAAATATCATAAGACGCAAGTCAAGTTCTACCCGTCATTTTTCAGGCTAAGCTAGACCCATTCGAACAAACTCTTGACAAAGGCCAAAATGGCTGTACGCCTGTCCTAAATTAACGCATCTATCTATACTATAGACAAATATCTGAATGGCTACCAATAACTATGCCTTGGCGAATGTCAAAATGCATAGCTTGAATATTATTGGATACCCATATGAAATGACGGATGGCTACAGCTGGTTTTGGCGAAAACCGTGAACGTAATGAATTTGATATGGTCGAAGGAACTTGATAGCTTTTAAAAGGAATGGTTTAGGCTCCGTATTTAAAAGTTGTTTTTAAAGAAAACCGAGTGGTTTTAAATTGTTCCAACGATTTAAGCTTTTAGATTGTTTTCTTTGTACTAACCAACATTAATGAGGTCCCATCATTTAACCCTATCATTGCAGAAGAAACGAAAATAGAACGTACGCTTATACCATCCGCATTCGTCACGGGGCCTCGGGTTTTCACCGTAAGGTTACTTAACTTACGGCAGGGTGGGGGCAGGGCTAGCGCGGGTGCAAAACATAAACAACTTTTATTATATATAATCTATATATAGCCATTCATCTCATGTAATAATAGTCATCATAGATCACAGATCACAGCAGAAGCAACACAAATGAAAATATTGGATATATTAGGATTTCTGTGTTTCGTTTTAGCCTCTAACGAAAAACGGATTCCACGATCACGATGAATAGCCAAAACCCTCATCCTAGACCCCTATGGGTACGACAAACTACCCGCCAATTTCCTGAAGTGAAGCAACCTCTTTCAATGAGATGAGTAGGCCACTCGGCATTTCAAGAACCCGGTAGTTTGTGCATCTTATCTTGGGTCTATCCTAGATGCATGAAAAGTAATTGAATAATACAACGGTGGATACAATCTCAACCCGGATGTGCCCCGTAAAAGAATATTACATTACTTTACAAATTATATGAATAAAAAAAGAACACTCTTCTCACATCCTCGGCTATTCAACACGACGATCCAATACTTTATATCAATAACATAACATATACAAGATATGTACAATCCCTACTAATCGATATATAGCAATTAGTCGACGTTTAGAAACACATATACGAACGGAAAAAAATCAACGATGTTAAAATTTTGATCTAGAAATACTCCGTATAGCCCAAGAACAAAGATAACACAATATGAAATCTGGACAAAATCAAACAATACCATAAACCCAAAATCCAAGTGTACAAAACACCACAAGAAGCACAAGACCCAAGTCCACAGAAAAACCGCCCATAGCGGGGAAAATGGGAAAACTAGCGGTTTTTTCTTGGAGTTAGTCCCTCGTTTTTCTCAGGAGTTCTAATTACAATATAAAGAGCATTCTGCAATTGTTTAAAAAAATTTAGATGCTTAGAAAAATTCGACAAAAACTTGGATATAGGTTTTATGGATATGAAGTTATTTCGGTTTTGAAACTCTAAACTTCGTCTACAATTAGTTTAAGTGTTTAGGTAGGCTCTGATACTTGTATAAGTGTATAGTGCTTCTTGCCGTGACTACTACAGTTTTACGAAATCAAAAACATTAAAAATCTTGAGCACTATACAATTGAAACCCTAGAATACAAACCCAAACACTAAACTAAACAACACTAACTAGAGTTTTAGCTACTAAGTTAGTGCAACAACTTTTGTGGACGGTCCTTCGGGTCTTGAAAGGTTCACTCCTCAAGCTCTTAGGATTGATGGAACGAGCTCTCGAACTCAATCTTCCGCATCGAAAACAATCCACCCGAGAATACCGATTCAAGCGATAGATTCTACGAAAGAAGTAAAGATCGAGTTTTTCTAGGACAAGATACTTAGAGGGTGTAGTTTATAATCAAGATGCTCGCTTTTTTCTCTCTTAAAGCTTAAGTGAGCAAGTGAGGAAGAAGAAGAAGAGAGATGGCAACTAGAGAAAATTCTCACTTAATAAACACCATCATCAATAAAATCCTCACTCTTTCACTTATCTCTTTATGCTAGAAACAAATAAGTGGGTGGGCTAATGACTCACTAGTGTGAATCACAAGCCTACACACTTTTCCAACCTTCATGATGAAATGAGAGAGAGAGAGAGTAGCTACCTCATTTGGTACACACACACACTCATACACACATATATAAATGTATGTATAAAAACAAGTATACAAAAACCCGTATTTATAATAAATACGTATACCGTATTTCTACCAAAATACGAATACCGTATTTATACCGAAAATACAAAATATGTGTATTCATATTTAAAAATAAATACATGTATTTGTATCAAAGCACAAATACCTGTATTTATACAAATATACGTATTCGTATAAATACCGTATTCGTGTTAAAATACAAATACCTAAAAGAGAGCAATATAATACTAGTATCAAAACTGGCTTTCTTTCTGAAGGGTTACACTAGCGCCCCGGCCAACTTCCGTAGTCAAATGCGGAACAAAATTTTTGTAGAGATCATAAACTTGGCGCTAGAATAAACCTAAAACCGGATCTTTACCATAAACCTAGTTAGCATGTTAGGGTTCTATCTACTATGATAGAAAGTATACTTAAAGAAAACAAGTCCTTCGGGTCTTCGATCATATCCTTAAGCCCCTCGATGGAAGTATGAATCGTGCTTGAACTTCGGCCTCCTTGTGTCAACGATGATTCACCCGAGAGCTCCAACCTTGAACTAAACCTCCAACTTGAGGTAACTAGAATACTTAGCTTGCTAATCTAAGTAGACTAGAGTGAGTAGAGTGTGATTTGAGTGGTTTAGTCTCACTAACCCTTGATTCTCAATGTTAGTTATATGTATGCCCTAGAGGCCATTACTGTACATACGATGTATATTGTAGTGGATGCTTGGACATATATAGGGAGGACTTTCTTGCTCGACATGATAGTACGCTATCTGGTTGCTCTTTATCTTAACATGTACTCTGATGGTCTCTATGTTACATGTTGATAAAGCCCTTAGGATGGGTACTTGACTACCAGGACTATGATGCGGATCATACAAGTGAGGACAGTGTAGTCGCCAAGTACATCCTTCAAATATTCCTAGTCGTGGGAGTACCAAGACAGGGCATCTGAAGGGTTCCTAGGCACACTAATGAAGTCTCACAAGGCATCAACCATGCCAATTTCAAATTTTACAAGTGCCGAGAAACCCTAATACGGATCGTTAACTAGAATTTTAGGCGAAACAAAGCAAATAAACAACTTTATCTAAAAGGAAAGAAGCTACAACCTTTGTAGATCCGTTCCTCCACCTCTTAGGCTCCGTGATGACATCCCTCCGCTGTCCAAATCGGATTCCGGACTCTAGCATCGGTTCCATCGGAGAAATGGACGGGCTAGGTCGTCGGTTTCGATGCCGAAGATGATCTACGTCGAGGCATCACAAGATCAAACTCCAACTTCACCAAGCCATGAAACTTGTGAAGAAAACACCCTATACTACTTGGCAAGAGGTAGAGGATGAAGAAATAGAAAGTGGGTTCACTTTAGAATTGGATTTCTCACTCTTATTCTCTAGTTGCCATTGATGGTGGCATAGTTTCTTCATGTTGAAGATGAAGAAGAAGAAGAAGAAAGAATATCATGAGTATTTTCTAAAAAGAAAATCAATATGAATACTTATCATATCCTAACCTTGGTTAGGTGTAGAGAATATACCATGGTTAGTTTTAATGGTTAGGGTTAAGAATGAGACAAGAATGGTGGACTTGTTCAAAGCTTCATGAAGCTTCAACAATCAAACAAACAAAGCCACCATTCTTTCTTTATCTTTTCCAAAATAAGAATTATAAATAAATAGATAAATGAATAAGTAAATCAAATGAAACCCTAACCACTAACTAACCATGGTTTAATTCTTTACACAAAGCCAAGCTAGCATGTATCATCAAACATGATACAATCTTGTGCACAAAAATATATCACATATACAATGTGCATTTCAAGTGAACTTCAAGTGAGAAAATCCATTTAAAGTGAACAAATACTAGTTAATGTAAAGTAATATATCAAATATATAATTATACATTAAATCATTAAATCAACACTTGATCTAACGATCCGGTCATATCGCATATAACTGGCTAGTATCCAATGTATCGGCTTATCGAATCAATTCTCGATTCGATAACTAGGTTATATCGCATACAACCATTCGACACATTCATCGCGAGAATGAAACACGGTATCACATAAACGCATTATTCTCGGTCCCGCACATATCTCATATGCGCTCCTATTTCGTTTCGCTAGAGCCAGGAAACCTCTGTGTAGGACTCTAAAGACTCGTCAATACGCCGGCAGCAGATGATGATCATATCAAGCACCCATAAGCCGCAAGCGGTCTGCTAAACGTAACGGCCACCCGGGTATTGAGCGATCAGAAGATCGACGAGCAAGCCCGCTCACACTCCTGTGAATCCAACCAGTAACACTTGCCGTACAGTCCGGTCTGTTCGTCTGATATGTCGCATATCTCGCCTAGGGGTGGTAAACGTCAGACCCCAGTAGCTCTATAAGTCATGCCGACGTGAGGTCCATAACAATCGTGAAACTACTGATAACTCTTACCAGTATATCACTGCAACCCTGGCCAGGGATTTCCTGTTATGGCCAGTCGAGCACAGCGCAACATCAACCCCCAATACCGGAAGAGACGAATCCCCTCCTATCGCTCATTGCCTCCATGTGAATCGGGACTGTACCCAAAAACCACCGGTTTGCACGACTCAGTAGAGCCGTGGTAGGGTGGAAATCAAAGCACAGTGGGAGACACACAAGACTCTATGACGATCTTGGGTCAACAGACTAAGCTGTACCAGTGTCACCAGAGAACTGCCATCTGACGTGAGGTATCATACCATCTGGGAGTTCTCGGCGAGTCCGTTCAGTGTACCCAATCTCCACTGAGCACCCGCATACCATCTCTGATGTCAAACACCAATGGATATGGGATCATCCATTGCCCATCACATGGGTCGAGAAGATATACGCTAGTCTACTCTGGAATATCGATGCCCCGTCTCGATATTCCCACGACTAGGAACATTGAAGGATGTACTCATTGACTACCCAGACCCCACTAGTATGATCTGTATCATAGTCCTGGAAGTCGAGTACACATCCTAAGGGCTTTATCAACATGTAACAGAGAGACAGAAAGTATACATGTTAAGACAAAGAGTAACCAGATAGCGTACTATCATGTCGAGCAAGAAAGTCCTACCTATATATGTCCCAGCATCCACTACAATATACATCCAATGTACAGTAATGGCCTCTAGGGCATACATATAACTAACAATCTCCCACTTGCACTAGGGCCATCTGTAGCAGTGGTTGCAGTATCACATACTCAACCATCCCCTAAAAGTCTCTCTTTGGGAAAATGCCTTCGTGAGTGGATCCGCCGTGTTGTCCTCTGAGTCTACTCTCCTGACCTCGATCACTCTGGAGATCAACTATCTCCATGATCAGGTGATGCTGCCTCAGAATATGTCTGGGTCACTGATGGGACCAGGGTTCCTGGGCCGAAGCCACACTTCCATTGTCATACAATGGTAGGAACCTAGTTCATCTCATGAACCAATATACACCCAAACTGCCTCTTTGGTAGTATCTTTAATAGCGATATTACCAGCCTTTATCGTCTAGTTTGCCACGGTATCTAGCTTGGAACTCTTCCAACATACCGTCTCTTTACTAAGGGTAAAGACAATGCCTGTGACTGACTTTCATTCGTCCTTATCACCCTGGAACCCTTCCAGTGATTCTCCCCAGGATCGGTTGATACCATCTCATTTCAACTAGTGAGAATCCTAACATCCAATTAGATCTATCTCATAGATCCAAAACCCAGGATTTAGGAGGTATCACTTTGATCCTATATGGAGAATCATTGTGATAAGCGGAGATTGACCGAGCGTAGCATAGGAAACTTCTTTCTTATCAAGAGTATGTCATCCACGTACTCTACGAGGATCGCCACCATACTCCCTATTACCTTTTTGCTTATACAAGGTTCATCTACCATTTTAATGATGTCAAACTCTTTGACTAACACATCAAAACAGATGTTCCAACTCCGCGATGCCTGCTTTAACCTATAAAGCATCTTGTGCACGTTTCCGCTGCTCCCACTGTTTACGAAGCCCTCTGGCTGTGTACTTATAGACGTTCTCTTCTAAAACATCATTTAGAAAAGCAGTCATGGCACCCAACTGCCAGATATCGTAGTCATGGTATGTATCCGTGGCAAGTAGGATCTGGATGGACTTAAGCATAGCCACTTTAAAAAGGTTTCATCATTATCCACGCCTGGTCGATGACGAAAAGCTTTAACAAGTCTAGTTTTGAAAGTCTCAACTTTTCCATCTACACCATGTAATCTTCTCAAGATACACTTGCTCCTGATGGGGATTTAACCCTTCAGATATAGCAACCAAAGTCCATACTTTGTTGGTGTACATGGATTCCATCTCAGATCGCTAAGCATCCAGCCATTCTTACAGAGTCCCACTCCTGATGGCCAGCTCGAAACTAGTTGGGTCATCATCTCGTGATGCAATCCTCGCTCCCACTGTCATAGTGTAACCGAAGTATCTCTCAGGCGGGTGAGGAACCTTACTAGATCGGCGGAGAGGCTGAGGTTCGTTGGTGACTATTGAATCCTTTGGTTCTTTCAAATCATTTGCTGTAGTTTGTATAGCTGGAACCTTTCCAGTTGTACATAACAGTCCTTGCCTCGAGCTTGTCCGGATTTTGCTTTTAGACATAGGCCGGACAACCCCAAATCTTAACTAACTTAAGATATGGGCTCTTCCCTTTCCATATCGCATATGTAGTGGTAGGCGACTGATTTGATTTGAACCCTATTCAATAGGTATGCAGCTTCTCAAGTGCATAACTCCCAAAAGAAAATAGGTAACTCAGTAGTACTCGTCATAGAGCACACCTTATCATATAGGGTGTGATTGCTCCGCCCCGATATACCATCGTGCTATGGTGTATACGGAGGAGTAATGCTGAGAGAGAATCTCATTCTCCTTTAGAATAGTCCAGGAATTCCGTGCTCAAGTATTCTCCTCCTTGATCACATCAAAGGACATAATACTTATACCCGTTTTGGTTCTCTACTTCTAACTTATATTCTTTGAATATCTCAAAAGGTTCGGACTTGTGTTTCAACAAGAACATATGTCTGAATCTAAAGAGATTATCAGAGAATGTAATGAAGTACAAGGAACCGGTCTTGGCATGTATAGACAGGGGACCTTACATACATCAACATGTATCAACCCAAGAGTTCACTAATTCTTTCTCTGTTTCCAGTAAACGGAGCTATGGTCATCTTATCTCTGTGACATGACTGGCAAGTTTCATAAGATGTAAAATCAAACTGATTTAAATATGCATCTAAAATGTAACTTCAGCCAGTCGGATCGCATTGATATGACCTAGTTTACAATGTCTCAAGAAGAATTCGTTCATTTCTGAACTCTTCCTCTTATGTGTGTTCCGTATACTAAGAATTGTATTTTGATTTAGAACATCAATGCTTTTAGATAACGTGCCTGAACCGATCAACTTTTGATATAGGAAATGTTCAAAACATAATCCAACAATACAAAATTTTATCATTTCTTTACTTATAAAGAGACTGATATGATTTTGTATATCAGGTTCGGTATCTAATAACATTCGTTCAGAATCAATGTATTTGTAATACAGGGTGACAGTGACCAACAGACTTGGCTGCAACACTTGCCCCATTTTCTGCCTCATGAAACTTATCACCCGTTCTCAGTTCTCTACCTATCTGTAGCCCTATGTAACAGATTACATATCTGGGATCCTTATCCTGTATCAAATACCCAGGATGCAGAGGATACTGAGAAAACAGTTCTGTATAATGAACACACCCGAAGGAGATGCATCATATGCACTTTCTTCGTTTGGGCGGCATAGGAATTATGGTATTCCCCTAACTCCTGCTCGGTTTTATAACTATTATAAGATGGAGCGGGACCAACGTTCCCCAGCTCAGTATAACAAGTGGGTTCGGTCAATACATCCATATTATTATCTTGATTAAGGCGAGATATGGTCGCTACCTGGAGAGAGAGAGAGAAGAAAACACTCTGCGTGCGCTCTTGCAAGATCAGATTGGTTATATAATTTATCTAATCAGGATGGCTCCCACTGTTTTTATCAAATCTTCCTTTAAACCCTAAAAGGAAAGACTAGCCAGGATTAATTACACTCTACAAGTTCGCCAATCTTTCAGCCAGGCCAGTGTCGGTACTTTGAGGGAGGTTCCCCGTGCTTTCGCACGGACCTAATTACAGTAAACCTCGTTTTCCCAGAGGCGTAACCCCGTTGACACCTTTCTAGACACCTACTTGATCGGCTAATTGTAAAGTGCAAAACTCTCCCAGGAGTAACAATTACTCGCAGTGGGTATCGGGATCCAACTATCATATAGAAGGTATGCAATCTCATTGCAAATTTCAACACTTGAAACTCCCGATAAAGATTTTTACCCCTAGCACCTATGACCTTGGCTATGGTCAACAAATCATAGGTACTAGTCAAGTTCTACCCGTCATTTCGTGATTAATTAGACCCACCAACATGACCCTTGGCTAAGGTCAACAAAGCCACATGACTGTCCTAACTAATCGCATCATATGCTGTGTAGGAAGACATCACTTAGCTACCGCACACCACGCCTCGGCTATGGTCGACAAACGTAGCACGAATACTAAGTACTCTACTTCCTAAAATGACGGAGGGTTGCGAATGGTTTTTATGAAAACCTTTAATGCTTTGAACTTGATCTCGTTGCGGAATCAAATGGTTTTTAAATGGAATATTTTTGAGGCTTTTCTAGTTTTGCTAAATGGGTCACTCCCGGTGAAGGGATTGTCGGCCCTTTCCTCGTCGAATGAGGTGCGGGATATATCATATATATCACTGTGCAAAGCATAAACTATAGAAGCAATCAAAAGACAAACCGAGTGTGTAGCATCTGCCAGTTATTGCTAAAGGAGTCACTCCCGGTGAAGGGATCTCGGTCCTTTCCTCATTGAATAAGGTGCAGGATGTTCTACAAGGAACACCGCGATGCAAAGCAAGAACTGTAGCTACCTGTTTTTATTTTGAAATTCGATTCCACAACATCAATTAGGTTTATTTTCTTTCATTAATCTCATTAATGAATATCCCATCATTTAAGTCCACCTAAACATCACAGATAAATATAACGTACGCTTATGCCATCCGCATTCGCCTCGATGTCCCGTCTGCACCGTTAGGTTAGGTAACTAACGCCAGAGCGAGGCAGGGCTAGCGCGGGTGTAAAACATAAGCAACGTCTATATAATATATCATATATACTATATATAATATCTATCTGAACAAATCACATGATCACATCACAGATAACGCAGCAGAAAAATATCATATGAAATATTGGATATACTAGGACGTCCGAGTTTTCAATACGAGCCAGTATAAAACACGGATTCCACGGTCGTGATGAATAGCCAAACCCACACCCCTAGACCCCTACGAGAGCGGTAAGTAACCCTACCAATTCTAGAGTTAGGAGACCCGGACTCGACTCCTCGAGTTGGTCCCCCACTGGACCCTAGAACCCGGTTACTTGTGCCCTCCTCCTTGGGTCTATCCTAGTGCAGAAAAGTAAATAATACACAAATGGTGACATCATCCGCAACCTGGAAGTGCCCCAATAAAAGAATATTACATATAAGTTTTTACATGAATGAAAATGAAAACACTCATCTCACATAAAAAACCCCCGGCTATTCAAACACGACGATCCAATATAACATATCCAGCAACACATAACATCACATGTCATCAACGTAAGTAAATATGCGCATCCCAATTGTCGTTGACATATAGCAACGAAACCGGCGATATCACATATTACACTTACGGTCACAGAAAAGAAAGTGTAAAACTACAACAGTTGGAATCCGCAATCTCTTTAGATATCGCATGCCTAATCAAATGAAATATTTAGACATCACATGCCTAACAATTATAAACCCCGCATTTTAGTCTCAAAATCGAAAACACTTTTCAATATAAAGTCGGGCAATTCAACAGGATTCCCGATATTCAGATCGAATGCTCGTCGCAAACTTTAGTAGGCGGCCGCACCCCCGATACCGTCGACGAAGTGCACTAAGGCGAACACCGCTACAGCGAGCACCCGAACGGATGCTTTCGGCGACGGGGTTCTCCTACAGTCACTTGGTCGGGGCTATGGAGTGAGGCTGTCTATTAAGTTTACCCGGCGAGTATCCGCGTACCCTACGTGATTGCGACGGACTTTTGATCACATCAAAATTCCGTGGCAACCGATCAAGTGAGACTAAACTGCTATGTTTATAACATTCATTCAGTTATCTCAAAACAACTTGTGAATTCCAAGTATTGTATCACATTCCGGATAAATAGAAAATGTTAAACTTTCCGATCGAACAATCGAACACCTAAGTTTTCCCGATACAGCTCAACACATGAAATAAGTCTAAAAACATTCAGTTCGTGCCTCAGTAGCAACGGTCCAGCCGTAGAAGGGTCAAGCCAACGCCTCACATGTGGCACGCCGTACTGCCCCAAACCCTAAGGTTCAAAGGGCAGTTCAAGACGGTCACATAATCGAGTTAAGGTTTGTTGTCTTCTAGAGGGACCATCGCATTACTTGCACTACTTAGAACGTTATTAAACTACGGAAAAATCCAACAATTGGAAATTTCCCGGCAGGGGAAAAAGTGGGTATTTATATCCGGTCGAACTTTTTAACATATTCTAAAATTACCCGGAAAAACACACAGACAAAGTTTGATAATCCGATCGAATTTACGAACTCCCAATACAACCCAGAATATTCATCTCTTGAATAAATATTAAAAAATCCCAGAAAATCCAGAGCCAAAATATAGGAATTACTGTGCAAAAACTATTGGGCAATGTGACAATACTGCCGCGGAACCGCCGCAGAAGGCATGCTTCTGCCGCTGTTCCGCGGCAGTTTTGATGAATTAGGATCTCGTTTTGCACCATAATTCTCAGATCTTCCTGCTGAATTTTTAAAGAATTTTTAATACACAAAATTCCACGAATTTCAAAAATGTACAGAGAGCATTTTGAAGTTAGGGTTTCGGTTCGATCGGACTTCTAACTCCGTTTACGCATCGCCTAAGGCTCTAGCTAGGCTCTGATACCACTGAAGGGTTCCTAGGCACACTAATGAAGTCTCACAAGGCATCAACCATGCCAATTTCAAATTTTACAAGTGCCGAGAAACCCTAATACGGATCGTTAACTAGAATTTTAGGCGAAACAAAGCAAATAAACAACTTTATCTAAAAGGAAAGAAGCTACAATCTTTGTAGATCCGGTCCTCCACCTCCTAGGCTCCGTGATGACATCCCTCCGCTGTCCAAATCGGATTCCGGACTCTAGCATCGGTTCCATCGGAGAAATGGGCGAGCTAGGTCGTCGGTTTCGATGCCGAAGATGATCTACGTCGAGGCATCACAAGATCAAACTCCAACTTCACCAAGCCATGAAACTTGTGAAGAAAACACCCTATACTACTTGGCAAGAGGTAGAGGATGAAGAAATAGGAAGTGGGTTCACTTTAGAATTGGATTTCTCACTCTTATTCTCTAGTTGCCATTGATGGTGGCATAGTTTCTTCATGTTGAAGATGAAGAAGAAGAAGAAGAAAGAATATCATGAGTATTTTCTAAAAAGAAAATCAATATGAATACTTATCATATCCTAACCTTGGTTAGGTGTAGAGAATATACCATGGTTAGTTTTAATGGTTAGGGTTAAGAATGAGACAAGAATGGTGGACTTGTTCAAAGCTTCATGAAGCTTCAACAATCAAACAAACAAAGCCACCATTCTTTCTTTATCTTTTCCAAAATAAGAATTATAAATAAATAGATAAATGAATAAGTAAATCAAATGAAACCCTAACCACTAACTAACCATGGTTTAATTCTTTACACAAAGCCAAGCTAGCATGTATCATCAAACATGATACAATCTTGTGCACAAAAATATATCACATATACAATGTGCATTTCAAGTGAACTTCAAGTGAGAAAATCCATTTAAAGTGAACAAATACTAGTTAATGTAAAGTAATATATCAAATATATAATTATACATTAAATCATTAAATCAACACTTGATCTAACGATCCGGTCATATCGCATATAACTGGCTAGTATCCAATGTATCGGCTTATCGAATCAATCCTCGATTCGATAACTAGGTTATATCGCATACAACCATTCGACACATTCATCGCGAGAATGAAACACGGTATCACATACACGCATTATTCTTGGCCCCGTACATATCTCATATGCGCTCCTATTTCGTTTCGCTTGAGCCAGGAAACCTCTGTGTAGGACTCTAAAGACTCGTCAATACGCCGGCAGCAGATGATGATCATATCAAGCACCCACAAGCCGCAAGCGGTCTGCTAAACGTAACGGCCACCCGGGTATTGAGCGATCAGAAGATCGACGAGCAAGCCCGCTCACACTCCTGTGAATCCAACCAGTAACACTTGCCGTACAGTCCGGTCCGTTCGTCTGATATGTCGCATATCTTGCCTAGGGGTGGTAAACGTCAGACCCCAGTAGCTCGATAAGTTATGCCGACGTGAGGTCCATAACAATCGTGAAACTACTGATAACTCTTACCAGTATATCACGGCAACCCTAGACAGGGATTTCCTGTTATGGCCAGTCGAGCATAGCGCAACATCAACCCCCAATACCGGGAGAGACGAATCCCCTCCTATCGCTCATTGCCTCCATGTGAATCGGGACTGTACCCAAAAACCACCTGTTTGCACGACTCAGTAGAGCCGTGGTAGGGTGGAAATCAAAGCACAGTGGGAGACACACAAGACTCTATGACGATCTCGGGTCAACAGACTAAGCTGTACCAGTGTCACCAGAGAACTGCCATCTGACGTGAGGTATCATACCATCTGGGAGTTCTCGGCGAGTCTGTTCAGTGTACCCAGTCTCCACTGAGCACCCGCATACCATCTCTGATGTCAAACACCAATGGATATGGGATCATGTAGGGTTCCTAGGCACACTAATGAAGTCTCACAAGGCATCAAACATGGCTTATCGAATCAATCCTTGATTCGATATCTAGGTTATATCGCATATAACCATTCGATACATTCATCGCGAGAATGGAATACGGTATCGCATACACACATTATTCTCGGTCCCGCACGTATCTCATATGCGCTCCTATTTCGTTTCGCTTGAGCCAGGAAACCTCTGTGTAGGACTCTAAAGACTCGTCAATACGCCGGCAGCAGATGATGATCATATCAAGCATCCACAAGCCGCAAGCGGTCTGCTAAACGTAACGGCCACCCGGGTATTGAGCGATCAGAAGATCGACGAGCAAGCCCGCTCACACTCCTGTGAATCCAACCAGTAACACATACCGTACAGTCCGGTCTGTTCGTCTGATATGTTGCATATCTCGCCTAGGGGTGGTAAACGTCAGACCCCAATAGCTTGATAAGTCATGCCGACATGAAGTCCATGACATGTGTGAAACTACTGATAACACTTACCAGTAGGTCACTCCAACCCTGGCCAGGGATTTCCTGTTATGGCCAGTCGAGCATTGCGCAACATCAACCCCCAATACCGGGAGAGACGAATCCCCTCCTATCACTCATTGCCTTCATGTGAATCGGGACTGTGCCCAAAAACAACCTGTTTGCACGACTCAGTGGAGCCGTGGTAGGGTGGAAATCAAAGCACAGTAGGAGACACACAAGACTCTATGACGATCTCGGGTCAACAGACTAAGCTGTACCAGTGTCACCAGAGAACTGCCATCTGACGTGAGGTATAATACCATCTGGGAGTTCTCGGCGAGTCCGTTCAGTGTACCCAGTCTCCACTGAGCACCCGTATACCATCTCTGATGTCAAACACCAATGGATATGGGATCATCCATCGCCCATCACATGAGTCAAGAAGATATACGCTAGTCTACTCTGGAATATCGATGCCCCGTCTCGATATTCCCTCGACTAGGAACATTGAAGGATGTACTCATGGACTATCCAGGCCCCACTAGTATGATCTGCATCATAGTCCTGGAAGTCGAGTACACATCCTAAGGGCTTTATCAACATGTAACAGAGAGACAGAAAGTATACATGTTAAGATAAAGAGCAACCAGATAGCGTACTATCATGTCGAGCAAGAAAGTCCTACCTATATATGTCCCAGCATCCACTACAATATACATCCAATGTACAGTAATGGCCTCTAGGGCATACATATAACTAACAATCTCCCACTTGCACTAGGGCCATCTGTAGCAGTGGTTGCAGTATCACATACTCAACCATCCCATATAAGTCTCTCTCTGGGAAAAAGCCTTTGTGAGTGGATCCGCCGTATTGTCCTCTAAGTCTACTCTCCTAACCTTGATCACCCTGGAGATCATCTATCTCCATGATCAGGTGATGCTGCCTCAGAATATGTCTGGGTCACTGATGGGACCAGGGTTCACGGGCCAAAGCCACACTTCCATTGTCACGCAATGGTAGGAACCTAGTTCATCTTATGAACCAATATACACCCAAACTGCCTCTTTGGTAGTATCTTTAATAGCGATGTTACCAGCCTTTATCGTCTAGTTTGCCACGGTATCTAGCTTGGAACTCTTCCAACATACCGTCCCTTTACTGAGGGTAAATACAATACCTGTGACTGACATTCAGTCGTCTTTATCACCCTGGAACCCTTCCAGTGATTCTCCCCAGGATCAGTTGATACCATCTCACTACAACTAGTGAGAATCCTAACATCCAATTAGATCTATCTCATAGATCCAAAACCCAGGATTTAGGAGGTATCACTTTGATCCTATATGGAGAATCATTGTGATAAGCGGAGATTGATCGAGCGTAGCATAGGAAACTACTTCCCTATCAAGAGTATGTCATCCACGTACTTTACGAGGATCACCACCATACTCTCCACTACCTTTTTGTTTATACAAGGTTCATCTACCATTTTGATGATGTCAAACTCTTTGACTTACACATCAAAACAGATGTCCCAACTCCGCGATACCTGCTTTATCCTATAAAGTATCTTGTACACGTTTCCGCTGCTTCCACTATCGACGAAGCCCTCTGGCTGTGTACTTATAGACGTTCTCTTCTAAAACATCATTTAGAAAAGCAGTCATGGCACCCAACCGCCAGATATCGTAGTCATGGTATGTAGCCGTGGCAAGTAGGATCTGGATGGACTTAAGCATAGCTCCTTAGAAAAGGTTTCATCATTATCCACGCCTGGTCGATGACGAAAACCTTTAACAAGTCTAGCTTTGAAAGTCTCAACTTTTCCATCTACACCAAGTAATCTTCTCAAGATATACTTGCTCCTGATGGGGATTTAACCCTTCAGATATAGCAACCAAAGTCCATACTTTGTTGGTGTATATGGATTCCATCTCAGATCGCTAAGCATCCAGCCATTCTTACAGAGTCCCTACTCTCGATGGCCTGCTCGAATCTAGTTGGGTCATCATCTCATGATGCAATCCTTGCTCCCACTGTCATCGAGAAACCGAAGTATCTCTCAAGCAGGTGAGGAACCCTGCTAGATCGGCGGAGAGGCTGAGGTTTGTCGGGAACTATTGAATCCTTTGGTTCTGTCAAATCATCAGCTGCAGTTTTGTATAGCTGGAACCTTTCCAGTTCTACACAACTGACTTTACCTCGAGCTTGTCCGGATTTTGCTTTTAGACATAGGCCGGACAACTCCAAATCTTAACTAGCTTAAGACATGGGCTCTTCCCTTTCCATATCACATATAAAGTGGTAGGTAACTGATTTGATTCGAACCTATTCAATAGGTATCCAGCTTCTCAAGTGCATAACCTCTAAAAAGGAAACAGGTAACTCAGTAGTACTCATCATGGAGCACACCATATCATATAGGGTGTGATTGCTCCGCCCCGATACACCGTTGTGCTGTGGTGTATTCAGAGGTGTAGTACGGAGAGAGAATGTCATTTTCCTTTAGAATAGTCCAGGAATTCCGTGCTCAAGTATTCTCCTCCCTGATCACATCAAAGGACATAATACTTATACCCGTTTTGGTTCTCTACTTCTAACTTATATTCTGTGAATATCTCAAAAGGTTCAGACTTGTGTTTCAACAGGAACATAGGTCTGAATCTTGAGAGATCATCAGAGAATGTAATGAAGTTCAAGGAACCGGTCCTGGCATGTGTAGACAGGGGACCTTATATATATCATCATGTATCAGTCCCAAGAGTTTACTAACTCTTTCTCTGCTTCCAATAAACGGAGCTATGGTCATCTTATCTTTGTGACATGACTGGCGAGTTTCACAAGATATAAATTCAAACTAATTTAAATATGCATCTTTATGTAACTCTAGCTAGTCGGGTCACATTGATCTGACCTAGTCTACAATACCTCAAGAAGGAATCGTTCAATTCTGAACTCTTCCTTTTATGTGTGTTCCGTATACTAAGAACTGTAGTTTGATTTAGAACGTCAATACTTTTAGATAACGTGCCTGAACCGATCAACTTTTGATATAGGAAATGTTCAAAACATTATCCAACAATACAAAATTTTATCATTTCTTTACTCATAAAGAGACTGATATGATTTTGTATATCAGGTTCGGTATCTAATAGCATTTGTTCAGAATCAATGTATTGGTAATACAGGGTGACAGTGACCAACAGACTTGGCTGCAACACTTGCCCCATTTTCTGTCTCATGAAACTTATCACCCGTTCTCAGTTTTTCTACCCTTTTGTAGCCCTATGTAACAGATTACATAGCTGGGATCCTGATCCGGTATCAAATACCCAGGATGCATAGGATACTGAGAAAACAGTTCTTTGTAATGAACACACCCGAAGGAGATGCATCATATGCACTTTCTTCGTTTGGGCGGCAAAGGAATTCTGGTATTCCCCAATTTCCTGCTCTGTCTTATAAAAATTATAAGTTGGAGCGGGACCAACGTTCCCCAGCTCAGTATAACAAGCGGGTTCGGTCAATACATCCATTTTATTATCTTGATTAAGGCGTGATATGGTCGCTACCAGGAGAGAGAGAAGAAAACACTCTGCGTGCGCTCTTGCAAGATCAGATTGGTTATATATTTTATCTAATCAGGATGGCTCCCCCTGTTTTTATCAAATCTTCCTTCAAACCTTAAAAGGAAAGACTAGCTGGGATTAATTACACTCTACAAGTTCGCCAATCTTTCAGCCAGGCCAGTGTCGGTACTTTGAGGGAGGTTCCCTGCGCTTTCGCACGGACCTAATTACAGTAAACCTCGTTTTCCCAGAGGCGTAACCCCGTTGACACCTTTCTAGACACCTACTTGATCGGCTAATTGCAAAGTGCAAAACTCTCCCAGGAGTAACAATTACTCGCAGTGGGTATCGGGATCCAACTATCACATAGAAGGTATGCAATCTCATTGCAAATTTCAACACTTGAAACTCCCGATAATGGTTTTTACCCCTAGCACCTATGACCTTGGCTAAGGTCAACAAATCATAGGTACTAGTCAAGTTCTACCCGTCATTTCGTGATTAATTAGACCCACCCACATGACCCTTGGCTAAGGTCAACAAAGCCACATGACTGTCCTAACTAATCGCATCATATGCTGTGTAGGAAGACATCACTTAGCTACCGCACACTACGCCTCGGCTATGGTCGACAAACGTAGCACGAATACTAAGTACTCTACTTCCTAAAATGACGGAGGGTTGCGAATGGTTTTTATGAAAACCTTTAACGCTTTGAACTTGATCTCGTTGCGGAATCAAATGGTTTTTAAATGGAATGTTTTTGAGGCTTTTCTAGTTTTGCTAAAGGGGTCACTCCCGGTGAAGGGATCGTCGGCCCTTTCCTCGTCGAATGAGGTGCGGGATATATCATATATATCACTGTGCAAAGCGGAAACTGTAGAAGCGATCAAAAGGCAAACCGAGGGTTGTAGCATCTACCAGTTATTGCTAAAGGAGTCACTCCCGGTGAAGGGATCTCGGTCCTTTCCTCATCGAATAAGGTGCAGGATGTTCTATAAGGAACACCGCGAAGCAAAGCAAGAACTGTAGCTACCTGTTTTATTTTGAAATCCGATTCCACAACATCAATTAGGTTTATTTTCTTTCATTAATCTCATTAATGAATATCCCATCATTTAAGTCCACCTAAACATCACAGATAAATATAACGTACGCTTATGCCATCCGCATTCGCCTCAATGTCCCGTCTGCACCGTTAGGTTAGGTAACTAACGCCAGAGCGAGGCAGGGCTAGCGCGGGTGTAAAACATAAGCAACGTCTATATAATATATCATATATACTATATACAATATCTGTCACAGAACATCACATGATCACATCACAGATAAAACACAGCAAAAGAAACATATGAAATATTGGATATACTAGGACGTCCGTGTTTTCAATACGAGCCAGTATAAAACACGGATTCCACGGTCGTGATGAATAGCCAATCCCACACCCCTAGACCCCTACGAGAGCGGCAAGTAACCCTACCAATTCTAGAGTTAGGAGACCCGGACTCGACTCCTCGAGTTGGTCTCCTACTGGACCCTAGAACCCGGTTAGTTATGCCCTCCTCCTTGGGTCTATCCTAGTGCAGAAAAGTAAATAATATACAAATGGTGACAACATCCACAACCGGGAAGTGCCCCAATAAAAGAATATTACATACAAGTTTTTACATGAATGAAAATGAAAAAACACCCATCTCACATAAAAACCCCCGGCTATTCAAACACGACGATCCAATATAACATATCCAGCAACACATAACATCACATGTTATTAACGTAAGTAAATATGCGCATCCCAATTGTCGTTGACATATAGCAACGAAACCGGCGATATCACATATTACACTTACGGTCACAGAAAAGAAAGTGTAAAACTACAACAGTTGGAATCCGCAAACTTTTTAGACATCGCATGCCTAATCAAATGAAATACTTAGACATCGCATGCCTAACAATTATAAACCCCGCAGTTTAGTCTCATTATCGAAAACACTTTTCAATATCATGTCGGGCAATTCAACGGGATTCCCGACATTCTGATCGAATGCTCGTCGCAAACTTTAGTAGGCGGCTGCACCCCCGATACCGTCGACGAAGTGCACCAAGGCGGAACACCGCTACCACGAGCACCCAAACGGATGCTTTCGGCGACGGGGTTCTCCTACAGTCACTTAGTCGGGGCTATGGGGTGAGGCTGTCTATTAAGTTTACCCTGCGAGTATCCGCGTACACTACGTGATTGCGACGGACTTTTGGTCACATTAAAATTCCGTGGCAACCGATCAAGTGAGACTAAGCTGCTATGTTTATAATATTCATTCAGTTATCTCATAACTGCTTGTGAATTCCAATTATTGTATCACATTCCGGATAAGATAGAAAATATTAAACTTTCCGATCGAGCAATCGAACACCCATGTTTTCCCGATCAACCGAATGAAATAAGTTCAAAGATATTCACTTCATGCCTCAGTACCAACGGTCCAGCCGTAGAAGGGTCAAGCCAACGCCTCACATGTGGCACACCGTACTGCCCCAAACCCGAAGGTTCAAAGGGCAGTTCAAGACGGTCACATAATCGAGTTAAGGTTTGTTGTCTTCTAGAGGGTCCATCGCGTTACTTGCACTACTTAGAACGTCTTTAAACCCTGGAAAAGTCCAACAATTGGAAATTTCCCAACAGTGGAAAACTTGGGTATTTATATCCGGTCGAACTTTTTAACATATTCTAAAATTATCCGGAAAAGCACACAGACAAAATTAGACAATCCGATCGATACACCGAGTCCCCAATACAACCCAGAAAATTCAACTCTTGAATAAATATTAAAAAATCCCATAAAATCCAACATCATAGAATAAGAATTACTGTGCAAATTTTATTGGATGATGTGACCTTATGGCCGCGAAACCGCGGCAGAAGCCATGCTTCTGCCGCTGTTCCGCGGCGGTTTAAATGAGATAGGTTCTCGTTTTGCACCATAATTCTTAGGTCTTCCTGCTGAATTTTTTAGGAATTTTTAATCTGGAAAAATCCCAGTTTTTCAAAAATGTCCAGAGAGCCGTTTAAAGTCGGGGTTTCGGGTCGATCGGACTTCTAACTCCGTCTACGTATCGCCTAAGGCTCTAGCTAGGCTCTGATACCACTGTAGGGTTCCTAGGCACACTAATGAAGTCTCACAAGGCATCAAACATGGCTAATTCAAATTTTTTCTTGTGCCTACAAACCCTAATACGGATCGTTAACTAGAAAACAAGGCGATGCAATGCAAACAAAAGAATTTATCTAAGAGGAAAGGGGCCACAACCTTTGTAGATCCGGTCCACCACTTCCTAAGTTCCGAGATGATGTCCCTCCGCTGTCCAAATCGGATTCCGGACTCTAGCATCGGCTTCATCGAAGAAATGGGCGGGCTTGGTCGTCGGCTTCGATGCCGAAGATGATCTACGTCGAGGCATCACTAGATCAAGCTCCCACTTCACCAAGTCATGAAACTTGTGAAGAAAACACCCTATACTACTTGGCAAGAGGTAGAGGATGAAGAAATAGGAAGTGGGTTCACTTTAGAATTGGATTTCTCACTTGTTTTCATCATTTGCCATTGATGTAGCAAGCTTTTCTTCATGGAAGAAGAAGATGAAGAAGAAGAAGAAGATGATGTAAGTGTTGAATAATTAGATAAATAAATCAATACTTATCATATATTAACCCTTGGTTAATTGTAGAGAATGGACCATGGTTAACTTGAAAGTATAAGACAAGAATGGTGGACTAGTTCAAAGCTTCAAGAACCTTCAACTAGCAAACAAAGAAAATCCACCATTTGTCATTATCTTTTCCAAAATGAAAAAGATAAATAAATAGATAAATAAGTAAATGAAAAAACAAAACCCTAATCATTAGTTTAACCATGGTTTAAAATCTTTACACTTAACCAAGTAAGCATGTATCATCAAACATGATACAATCATGTGCACAAATGTATATCACATATACAACTTGCACAATTCAAGTGAGAAAATCCATTTAAAGTGAACCAATACTAGTTAATGCAAAGTAATATATCAAATGTATAATTATGCATTAAATCATTAAATCAATACTTGATTTAACGATCCGGTCATATCGTATATAACCGACTAGTATCCTGTGTATCGGCTTATCGAATCAATCCTTGATTCGATATCTAGGTTATATCGCATATAACCATTCGATACATTCATCGCGAGAATGGAATACGGTATCGCATACACACATTATTCTCGGTCCCGCACGTATCTCATATGCGCTCCTATTTCGTTTCGCTTGAGCCAGGAAACCTCTGTGTAGGACTCTAAAGACTCGTCAATACGCCGGCAGCAGATGATGATCATATCAAGCATCCACAAGCCGCAAGCGGTCTGCTAAACGTAACGGCCACCCGGGTATTGAGCGATCAGAAGATCGACGAGCAAGCCCGCTCACACTCCTGTGAATCCAACCAGTAACACTTACCGTACAGTCCGGTCTGTTCGTCTGATATGTTGCATATCTCGCCTAGGGGTGGTAAACGTCAGACCCCAATAGCTTGATAAGTCATGCCGACGTGAAGTCCATGACATGTGTGAAACTACTGATAACACTTACCAGTAGGTCACTGCAACCCTGGCCAGGGATTTCCTGTTATGGCCAGTCGAGCATTGCGCAACATCAACCCCCAATACCGGGAAAGACGAATCCCCTCCTATCGGTCATTGCCTCCATGTGAATCGGGACTGTGCCCAAAAACCACCTGTTTGCACAACTCAGTGGAGCCGTGGTAGGGTGGAAATCAAAGCACAGTGGGAGACACACAAGACTCTATGACGATCTCGGGTCAACAGACTAAGCTGTACCAGTGTCACCAGAGAACTGCCATCTGACGTGAGGTATAATACCATCTGGGAGTTCTCGGCGAGTCCGTTCAGTGTACCCAGTCTCCACTGAGCACCCGTATACCATCTCTGATGTCAAACACCAATGGATATGGGATCATCCATCGCCCATCACATGGGTCAAGAAGATATACGCTAGTCTACTCTGGAATATCGATGCCCCGTCTCGATATTCCCTCGACTAGGAACATTGAAGGATGTACTCATGGACTATCCAGGCCCCACTAGTATGATCTGAATCGTAGTCCTGGAAGTCGAGTACACATCCTAAGGGCTTTATCAACATGTAACAGAGAGACAGAAAGTATACATGTTAAGATAATGAGCAACCAGATAGCGTACTATCATGTCGAGCAAGAAAGTCCTACCTATATATGTCCCAGCATCCACTACAATATACATCCAATGTACAGTAATGACCTCTAGGGCATACATATAACTAACAGATCATCCATCGCCCACCACATGGGTCGAGAAGATATACGCTAGTCTACTCTGGAATATCGATGCCCCGTCTCGATATTCCCACGACTAGGAACATTGAAGGATGTACTCATTGACTACCCAGACCCCACTAGTATGATCTGCATCATAGTCCTGGAAGTCGAGTACACATCCTAAGGGCTTTATCAACATGTAACAGAGAGACAGAAAGTATACATGTTAAGATAAAAAGTAACCAGATAGCGTACTATCATGTCGAGCAAGAAAGTCCTACCTTTATATGTCCCAGCATCCACTACAATATACATCCAATGTACAGTAATGGCCTCTAGGGCATACATATAACTAACACATCGATACTCCAGAGTAGACTAGCGTATGCGCTTCTTGACCTATATGATGGGCGATGGATGATCTTATATCCATTGGTGTTTGACATCAGAGAAGGTATACGGGTGCTCAGTGGAGACTGGGTACACTGGATGGACTCGTCGAGAACTCCCAGATGGTATTATATCTCACGTCAGATGGCAGTTCTCTGGTGACACTGGTACAGAGTAGTCTGTAGACCCGAGATCTTCATAGAGTCTTGTGTGATTCCCACTGTGCTTTGATTTCCATCATACCACGTCCAAGAGGGCGTGCAAAAAGGTGGCTTTTGGGTACAGTCCCGAATCACATGGAGGCATTGAGCGATAGGAGGGGATTCGTCTCTCCCGGTATAGGGAGTTGATGTTGCGCTGTGTTCGATTGGCTATAACTGGAAATCACTGGCCAGGGTTGCTGAGATTTACTGGTAAGTGTTATCAGTAGTTTCTCGAACTGTTATGGACCTCATATCGACACGACTTATCAAGCTATTGGGGTCTGGCGTTTACCACCCCTAGACGAGATATACGACATATCAGACGAAGAGACCGGACTGTACGGGAGTGTTACTGACTGGATTCACTGGTGAATGTACAGGCTTGCTTGTTGATCTTCTGAGCGCTTAATACCTGGGTGGCTGTTACGTTTAGCTGACAGCTTGCTGCTTGTGGGTGTTTGATATGATCATCATCTACTGCCGGCGTATTGACGATTCTTTAGAGTCCTACGCAGAGGTTTCTTGGCTCAGGCAAAACGGAGTAGGAGCACATATATGATATGTGCGGGACCGAGAACAATACGTGTATGTGATACCGTATTAGATTCTCGCGATATGAGATATCGGCCGGGTATATGTGATATAGCCGGGTCATCGGATCAAGTGTTGATTCGATGAACTGATACAGATTATATTAGTCGGTTGTTTGTGAAATAGCCGGATTATCGGATCAAGTGTTGATTTGATAATTTAATGTATAATTATATATTTGATATATTAAATTGCATTAACTAATATAAGCTCACAAAAGATTCTTTTTCTCACTCGGGTAATACATTGATATATATGCGATATATGTTAATTGTATTATTTTCTTTTGTTACAAAAATATATTATATATGTGATATATAATATTGTAACATGTTATAATTACTAATGCAACATGATTAGTGGAGATTAAATGAGATTAGGGTTTGATTTGGGTTAAAATTTTCTAGAAGCTTTCTTTTTGTTTTTGTAAAGATATTTTGCAAGATATTTCTAAACCCAACCTACACCCTTTTAACCCTAGTTAAGTCTCTACAATGGTTATCCTATCATCTCAAACCATGGTTGCATAAGTAATTATGATTACAATTCATTATTCATCACAAAAGAAATGGAGCTTCTTCTTCTTCTTCCTTCTTTGCATGAAAATCTTTCTAGCTTTTCATCAAGTGATGAATATGAGTAAGATTAAGAAAACAAATGAGAGCTAAAATCCTACTTCATCTTCCTAATCTATCCTAGCCGTTTAGATTAGGGTGTTCACTTCATTTAGTGAGTGAGAGCTTGTGTTAATGAAACTTCAAGGTAGATCATCTTTGTTATCGAAGATCGGAAGCAAGCTTGCATCTTTCTCTTCGTGGAGTCTCTCGAGAGTCCGGAACTTAATGATCGCAGCGAAGGGACCACAACACGGAGCTTATGAAGTGAAGGACCGGACTACAAAGGTTGTAATCCCAAACTCTTAGATATTAAAGTGTTTAACATGCTTTGTTTCGCCTAATCTCTAGTCTAAGATCTTGGTTTAGGGTTGTTCGGCACGGTTAAATTTTAAATCGGGCATGTTTGATGCCTTATAGACCCTTGTGCGTGTGCCTAGTAACCCTACACTCAACATATAAGACACTAGGGTTTGAGAGAGGAAGAAGGAGAGAGCAAGCTTGAAGAAAGAGAAAGTATTTGTGATAATGATAATTAAAAATAGAATGGCTCTCTTATATATGACCTCAACCATGGCATAGAAAATATCTCACCAAAATATCTAATTCAAAAATATCTCATCAAAATATCTATGGTCAACAAGTCAAGCCAAGTCAAAAGGTCAACATAAGTAGCCATGCCAAAAATTATCATTTATCAAAAATAACAAAGTCTTTTCTTTACCTCATATTTGTTTTGAACAAGTCAATGGTCAAAACCCTAATGAGCTATCCCTTCTATACCCCCTCTCATCCGTATATATATACTTGCATCCGTGTTCTGAGAAACACGAATACTATGAGACGAAGCTAATCCAATAATCAAATACTAGGATCCGGCTTAAACCAAAACCCACTAGTATTGTCCGCTCGAACACCACACGCGCACAAGTACACGTATATGATCGAAGGCTGTCGTAAAACCATACGACCTCTACTCGTTTCGCCCAAAGCTGGGAAACCCTCTGTATGGGACTCTAAAGACTCGACAGTACTCTGGCAGTGGGATTAACCACAAGCACGACAGCGGAACTAACTGTGCGTAATGACTACCCAGGTATCTGTTGATAAGAAGGTCGACGAGCAAGCTCATCCAAACTCCTACTGAGCCTATCTGTGACAATCTCCGTACAGTCCTGTCTGTTCGTCTAAGAGTAACGCATATCGGGCCTAGGGGGTGGTAAACGTCAGATCCCTAATAGCGGTATAAGTCGTGTCGGAGTGTAGCCCAGAACACCTTGAGAAACTACTGGAACACCTACTAGTATATCTCACTTTCCCTGGCCAGGGAGTTTGTGTAATGGCTCTCCAAACACAGCGCGATATTAACCCCCAATACCGGGAGAGACGAATCCTATCTAACCGCCACTGCCTCCAAGTGCTTCGGGACTGCACCCAACTACTACCTGTTTACATGACTCAATAGAGCCGTGGTAGGATAGCAATCTACGAACAGTGGGAACACACTTGAGGCGAAGTAGCAGTGTCAAGTCAACGGACTAAGCTATACTAGTGTCACCTGGGAACTGCTAACTGGCGATAGGTATAATACCAACCAACAGTTTCCAATGAGTCCTGTCCAGTGTACTTGTAACCTAACGAGCACCTGCATACTATCTCCAGTACGACGTACTAATGGCTGTGGTGTAGGGTTCCTAGGCACCCTAATGAGGTCTCACAAGGCATCAACCATGCCAATTTCAAAAATTCTAGGTGCCGAGAGACCCGACTACGGATCGTTTGCTAGAAAACTAGGCGAACAAGCTAGCTAGTTAACACTTAACTACAAGATACGGAAATACAACCTTTGTAGATCCGGTGCTCCACCTCCATAGCTCCGCAACGAGGTCCTCTCCGCTGTCCAAATCAAATCCGGGCTCTAGCGTCGACTTCATCGGAGAACGAGCGGGCTAGGTCGTCGATGTCCATGCCGAAGATGATCTACGTCGAGGCATCGCTAAATCAAGCTCCGACTTCACCAAGTGATGAAACTTGTGAAGAAAACACACTCTACTACTTGGCAAGAGGTAGAGGATGAAGAAATAGGAAGTGGGTAGACTTTAGAATTGGATTTCTCACTTGTTTATCATCAATCACCATTGATGACCTAAGCTTTTCTTCTTGAGTTCAAGGAAGAAGAAGAAGAAAAGATATGATAAGTTAATTGAAAAAGAAAAGAAAATGAATTCTTATCATAAAATTAACCATGGTCAAGTGTAGAGATTAAACTAGGGTTAGTGGGAATGGTTAGGGTTAAGGATGAGATAAGAATGGTTGACTTTATCAAAGCTTCATGAAGCTTCAACTAAAAAACAAATAAAGCCACCATTCTTTTCTCTTTTCCATTTATTTTCCAAAATGTATAAACAAATAAATAAATGAATAAATAAGTAATGGAAAATAAAACCCTAACCACTCTCACAACCATGGTTTAATCTTCACACAAAACACAAGTTAGCATGCATCATCAAACATGATACATACAAGTGCACAAAAATATATCACATATACAATGTGCACAATCCAAGTGAGAAAATCCGTTTAAAGTGAACCAATACTAGTTAGTGCAAAGTAACATATCAAATATATAATTATGCATTAAATCATTAAATCAACACTTGATTCAATGATCCGGTCATTTCGCACACAACCGACTAGTATTCAATGTATCGGCTTATCGAATCAACGCTTGAATCGATAACTAGGTTATATCGCATACAACCTTTCCGATACATTCTTCGCGAGAATGGAATGCGGCATCACATACACGCATTATTCTCGGTCCCGCACATATCTCATATGCGCTCCTATTTCGTTTCGCTTGAGCCAGGAAACCTCTGTGTAGGACTCTAAAGACTCGTCAATACGCCGGCAGCAGGTGATGATCATATCAAACACCCACAAGCCGCAAGCGGTCTGCTAAACGTAACGGCCACCCGGGTATTGAGCGATCTGAAGATCGACGAGCAAGCCCGCTCACACTCCAGAGAATCCAACCAGTAACACTACCGTACAGTCCGGTCTAATCGTCTGATATGTCGCATATCTTGCCTAGGGGTGGTAAACGTCAGACCCCAATAGCTCGATAAGTCGTGTCGATATGAGGCTCATAACGGGTCGAGAAACTACTGGTAACACTTACCAGCAATTCTCTGAGCAGCCCTGGCCAGGGACTTCCTGTTATAGCCAATCGAACACAGCGCAACATCAACCCCCTATACCGGGAGAGACGAATCCCCTCCTATCGCTCATTGCCTCCATGTGACTCGGGACTGTACCCAAAAACCACCGTTTTGCACGCCCTCTTGGACGTGGTAAGATGGAAATCAAAGCACAGTGGGAACCACACAAGACTCTATGACGATCTCGGGTCAACAGACTACTCTGTACCAGTGTCACCAGAGAACTGCCATCTGACGTGAGGTATAATACCATCTGGGAGTTCTCGGCGAGTCCGTCCAGTGTACCCAGTCTTTACTGAGCACCCGTATATCATCCCTGATGTCAAACACCAATGGATATGGGATCATCCATCGCCCATCTGTATGGGTCGAGAAGGTATACGCTAGTCTACTCTGGTATATCGATGCCCCGTCTCGATACACCCACGACTAGGGACTTTGAAGGATGTACTTATGGACTACCATATCCCCACTAGTATGATCCGCATCATAGTCCAGGTAGTCAAGTACAGATCCTAAGGGCTTTACCAACATGTAACAGAGAGACAATCAGTATACACGTTAAGGTAAAGTTCAACCAGATAGCATACTATCATGTCGAGCAAGAAAGTCCTCCCTATATATGTCCCAGCATCCACTACAATATACATCCTATGTATAGTAATGGCCTCTAGGGCATACATATAACTAACAATCTCCCACTTGCACTAGGGCCATCTGATAGCAGTGGTTGTAGTATCTCATACTCAACCATCCCATAAAAGTCTCTCTCTGGGAACAGGCCTTTGTGAGTGGATCCGCTGTGTTGTCCTCTGAGTCTACTCTCCTAACCTCGATCCCCTGGAGATCAACCATCTCCATGATCAGGTGATACTGCCTTAGAATATGTCTGGATCACTGATGGGACGGACGTTCCTTGGCATAAGCCACAACTCCATTGTCTCACAATGGTTGGAACGTAGTTCATCTCATGAACCAATATACACCCAGACTGCCTCTTTGGTAGCATCTTAAGTAGCGATGTATCGTGCCTTTATCGTCTAGTATGCCACGGTATCTAGCTTGGAACTCTTCCAACATACCGTCCCTTTACTGAGGGTAAAGACAATGCCTGCGACTGACATTCAGTCGTCTTTATCACCCTGGAACACTTCCAGTGATTCTCCCCAGGATCAATTGATACCGTCTCACTACAACTAGAGAGTATCCTAACATCCAATTAAATCTATCTCATAGATCCAAAATGCAGGATTTAGTAGGTATCATTTTGATCCTACGTGGAGAATCTTTGTGATAGGCGGAGATTGATCGAGCGTAGCATAGGAAACTCTTTCCCTATCAAGAGTATGTCATCCACGTACTCTACGAGGATCATCACCATACTCCCTACTACCTTTTTGTTTATACAAGGTTCATCTACCATTTTGATGATGTCAAACTCTTTGACTAATTCATCAAAACAGATGTTCCAACTCCGCGATGCCTGCTTTATCCTATAAAGCATCTTGCACACGTTTCCGCTGCTCCCACTGTCTACGAAGCCCTCTGGCTGTGTACTTATAGACGCACTCTTCTAAAACATCATTTAGAAAAGCAGTCAAGACACCCAACCACCAGATATCGTAGTCATGGTATGTAGCCGTGGTAAGTAGGATCTGGATGGACTTAAGCATAGCTACTTGAAAAGGTTTCATCATTATCCACGCTTGGTCGATGACGAAAACCTTTAACAAGTCCAGCTTTGAAAGTCTCAACTTTTCCATGTACACCAAGTAATCTTCTCAATATATACTTGCTCCTGATGGGGATTTAACCCTTCAGATATAGCAACCAAAGTCCATACTTTGTTGGTGTATAAGGATTCCATCTCAGATCACTAAGCATCCAGCCATTCTTACAGAGTCGTCACTCTCGATGGCCTGCTCGAAACTAGTTGGGTCATCATCTCATGATGCAATCCTCGCTCCCACTGTCATAGAGAAACCGAAGTATCTCTCAGGTGGGTGAGGAACCCTACTAGATCGGCGGTGAGGCTGGGGTTCGTTGGTATCTACTGAATCCTTTGGTTCTATCAAATCATCAGCTGCAGTTTGTATAGCTGGAACCTTTCCAGTTCTACATAACTGACCTTGTCTCGAGCTTGTCCGGATTATGCTTTTCAGACATAGGCTGGACAACCCCAAATCTCAACTAACTTGAGAGATGGGCTCTTCCCTTATCATATCAAATATGAAGTGGTAGGCAACTGATTTGATTTGAACCCTATTCAATAGGTATGCAGCTTCTCAAGTGCATAACTCCCAAAAAGGAAATAGGTAACTCAGTAGTACTCATCATAGAGCACACCTTATCATATAGGGTGAGATAGCTCCGCCCCGATATACCATCGTGCAATGGTGTATACGGAGGAGTAATGCTGAGAGAGAATCTCATTCTCCTTTAGAATAGTCCAGTAATTCCGTGCTCAAGTATTCTCCTCCTTGATCTCATCAAAGGATATAATACTTATACCCATATTTTGGTTCTCTACTTCTAGCTTATATTCTGAGAATATCTCAAAAGGTTCGGACTCATGTTTCAACAGGAACATTTGACTGAATCTTGAGAGATTATCAGAGAATATAATGAAGTATAAAGAACCAATCTTGGCATGTGTAGACAGGGGACCTACATACATCAACATGTATCATCCCAAGAGTTCACTAACTCTTTCTCTGTTTCCAATAAACGGAGCTATGGTCATCTTATCTTTGTGACATGACTGGCGAGTTTCACAAGATGTAAATTCAAACTGATTTAAATATACATCTATATGTAACTCTTGCCAGTCGGGTCGCATTGATCTGACCTAGTCTACAATACCTTAAGAAGGATCCGTTCATTTCTGAACTTTTCTTCTTGTGTGTGTTCTGTATACAAAGAACTGTGGTTTGATTTAGAACATTAATGCTTTTAGATAACGTGCCTGAATCGATCAACTTTTGATATAGGAAATGTTCAAAACATTATCCAACAATACAAAATTTTATCATTTCTTTACTGATAAAGAGTCTGATATGATTTTGTATATCAGGTTCGGTATCTAATAACATTCGTTCAGAATCAATGTATTGGTAATACAGGGTGACAGTGACCAACAGACTTGGCTGCAACTCTTGCCCCGTTTTCTGCCTCATGAAACTTATCACCCGTTCTCAGTTCTCTACCTTTCTGTAGCCCTATGTAACATATTACATATCTGGGATCCTGATCTGGTATCATATACCCAGGACGTAAAGGATACTGAGAAACAGTTCTATATATTGAACACACCCGAAGATGATGCATCAGCATGCACTCTCTTCGTTTGGGCGGCACGGGAATTCTGGTAATCCCCAATTTCCTACTCTGTCTTATAACAATTATAAGTTGGAGCGGGACCAACGTTCCCCAGCTCAGTATAACAAGCGGGTTCGGTCAATAATCCGTTTTATTATCTTGATTAAGGCGTGATATGGTCGCTACCAGGAGAGAGAGAGAAGAAAACACTCAGCGTGCGCTCTTGCAAGAATAGATTGGTTATTATTTTATCTAATCAGGATGGCTCCCACTGCTTTTTATCAAATCTTCCTTCAAACCCTAAAAGGAAAGACTAGCCGGGATTAATTACACACTACAAGTTCGCCAATCTTTCAGCCAGGCCAGTGTCGGTACTTTGAGGGAGGTCCTCCGTGCTTTCGCACGAACCTAATTACAGTAAATCTCGTTTTCCCAGAGGCGTAACCCCGTTAACACCTTTCTAGACACCTACTTGATCGGCTAATTGTAATGTATAAAACTCTCCCAGGAGTAACTCTTACTCGCAGCGGGTATCGGGATCCAACTATCTCATAGAAGGTATGCAATCTCATTGCAAATTTCAACACTTGAAATTCCCGATAATATTTTGCCCCTAGCTCGCTATGACCTTGACGGAGGCCAAACAACCCATAGTCCGCTAGTCAAGTTCAACCCGTCATTTCCTGATTGAATTAAACCCACCCGCACGACCCTTGACGGAGGCCAAACAACGCCGTACGAATACCCTAATCCAATCGCATCATATGCTAGCAGATAAGCACTAGTTAGCTACCGTACACTACGCCTTGACGGAGGCCAAACAACCGCAGCACGAATACTAACTAGTACGTATCTGAAATGACGGAGGGCTACGACAGGTTTTTCTGAAAACCTATTGCGTAATGAACTTGATATCGTTGTAGAATCAAATGATTTTAAAATGGAGTGCTTTTGAGGCTTTTCTAGTTTTGCTAAAGGAGTCACTCCCGGTGAAGGGGTCGTCGGTCCTTTCCTCGTCGAATGAGGTGCGGGATATATCATATATATCACTGTGCAAAGCAGAAACTATAGAAGCTATCAAAAGACAAACCGAGTGTGTAGCATCTGCCAGTTATTGCTAAAGGAGTCACTCCCGGTGAAGGGATCTCGGTCCTTTCCTCATCGAATAAGGTGCAGGATATATCACATATACCGCTATGCAAAGCAAAAACTGTAGCTACCTGTTTTATTTTGAAATTCAATTCTACAACATCTTAGGTTTCTTTTATTTCATTAATCACATTAATGAAGTCCCATCATTTAATTACCTAAACATCACAGATAAATACGACGTACACTTATGCCATCCGCATTCGCCTCGATGTCCCCTCGTGCACCGTTAGGTTAGGTAACTAACGGCAGAGCGGGGCAGGGCTAGCGCGGGTGTAAAACATAAGTAACGTCTATATAATATATCATATATACTATATACTATATCTATCACAGAACATCACATGATCACATCACAGATATCGCAGCAGAAGAAACATATGAAATATTGGATATACTAGGACGTCCGTGTTTTTAATACGAGCCAGTATAAAACACGGATTCCACGGTCGCGATGAATAGCCAAACCCACACCCCTAGACCCCTACGAGAGCGGCAACCAACCCTACCAATTCTAGAGTTAGGAGACCCGGACCCGACTCCTCGAGTTGGTCTCCCACTGGACTCCAGAACCCGGTTACTTGTGCCCTCCTCCTTGGGTCTATCCTAGTGCGGAAAAGTAAATAATATACAAACGGTGACTTCTTCCGCAACCTGGAAGTGCCCCAAATAAAAGAATATTACATACAAGTTTTTACATGAATGAAAATGAAAAACACTCATCTCACATAAAAACCCCCGGCTATTCAAACACGACAATCCAATATAACATATCCAGCAACACATAACATCACATGTCATCAACGTAAGTAAATATGCACATCCCAATTGTCGTTGACATATAGCAACGAAACCGGCGATATCACATATTACACTTACGGTCACAGAAAAGAAAGTGTAAAACTACAACAGTTGGAATCCGCAATCTCCTCAGACATCGCATGCCTGACCAAATGAATTACTTAGACATCGCATGCCTAACAATTATAAACCCCGCATTTTAGTCTCTATATCGAAAACTCTTTTCAATATCAAGTCGGGCAATTCAACAGGATTCCCGACATTTTGATCGAATGCTCGTCGCAAACTTTAGTAGACGGCCGCACCCCCGTTACCGTCGACGAAGTGCACCAAGGCGGAACACCGCTACCGCGAGCACCCGAACGGATGCTTTCGGCGACGGGGTTCTCCTACAGTCACTTGGTCGGGGCTATGGAGTGAGGCTGTCTATTAAGTTTACTCGGCGAGTATCCGCGTACGCTACATGATTGCGACGGACTTTTGATCACATCAAAATTCCGTGGCAACCGATCAAGTGAGACTAAACTGCTACGTTTATAACATTCATTCAGTTATCTCATAACTTATTGTGAATTCCAATTATTGTATCCCATTCCGGATAAATAGAAAATGTCAAACTTTCCGATCGAACAATCGAACACCCAAGTTTTCCCGATACAGATCAACACATGAAATAAGTCTAACAACATTCAGTTCGTGCCTCAGTAGCAACGGTCCAGCCGTAGAAGGGTCAAGCCAACGCCTCACATGTGGCACGCCGTACTGCCCCAAACCCGAAGGTTCAAAGGGCAGTTCAAGACGGTCACATAATCGAGTTAAGGTTTGTTGTCTTCTAGAGGGACCATCGCGTTACTTGCACTACTTAGAACGTCGTTAAACTACGGAAAAATCCAACACTTGGAAATTTCCCGACAGGGGAAAAATTGGGTATTTATATCCGGTCGAACTTTTTAACATATTCTAAAAATTATCCGGAAAGCCACACAGACAAAATTTGATATTCCGATCGAAACACCGAATCCCCAAAAACACAGCAGAAAAATTCAACTCTTGAATAAATATTAGAAATTCCCAGAAAACTCAGCTCTTTGAACTAGGAATTACTGTGCAAAGGAACAAGGCTGACGTCATCAAGGGGCCGCTGATCCGCCGCAGAAGCCATGCTTCTGCCGCGGATCCGCCGCGAAATTTACTGTTCACCAGAAACTTTTTGCACCGTAATTCTTATTTTTCCCTGCTGAATTTTTTAGCAATTTTTAATTTGGAAAAACTCACTGTTTTCAAAAAAGTACAGAGAGCAAGATTGATTTGGTGTTTCGGGTTCGATCGGACTTCAAACTCCGTCTAGACTTCGCCTAAGGCTCTAGCTAGGCTCTGATACCACTGTAGGGTTCCTAGGCACCCTAATGAGGTCTCACAAGGCATCAACCATGCCAATTTCAAAAATTCTAGGTGCCGAGAGACCCGACTACGGATCGTTTGCTAGAAAACTAGGCGAACAAGCTAACTAGTTAACACTTAACTACAAGATACAGAAATACAACCTTTGTAGATCCGGTGCTCCACCTCCATAGCTCCGCAACGAGGTCCTCTCCGCTGTCCAAATCAAATCCGGGCTCTAGCGTCGACTTCATCGGAGAACGAGCGGGCTAGGTCGTCGATGTCCATGCCGAAGATGATCTACGTCGAGGCATCGCTAAATCAAGCTCCGACTTCACCAAGTGATGAAACTTGTGAAGAAAACACACTCTACTACTTGGCAAGAGGTAGAGGATGAAGAAATAGGAAGTGGGTAGACTTTAGAATTGGATTTCTCACTTGTTTATCATCAATCACCATTGATGACCTAAGCTTTTCTTCTTGAGTTCAAGGAAGAAGAAGAAAAGATATGATAAGTTAATTGAAAAAGAAAAGAAAATGAATTCTTATCATAAAATTAACCATGGTCAAGTGTAGAGATTAAACTAGGGTTAGTGGGAATGGTTAGGGTTAAGGATGAGATAAGAATGGTTGACTTTATCAAAGCTTCATGAAGCTTCAACTAAAGAACAAATAAAGCCACCATTCTTTTCTCTTTTCCATTTATTTTCCAAAATGTATAAACAAATAAATAAATGAATAAATAAGTAATGGAAAATAAAACCCTAACCACTCTCACAACCATGGTTTAATCTTCACACAGAACACAAGTTAGCATGCATCATCAAACATGATACATACAAGTGCACAAAAATATATCACATATACAATGTGCACAATCCAAGTGAGAAAATCCGTTTAAAGTGAACCAATACTAGTTAGTGCAAAGTAACATATCAAATATATAATTATGCATTAAATCATTAAATCAACACTTGATTCAATGATCCGGTCATGTCGCACACAACCGACTAGTATTCAATGTATCGGCTTATCGAATCAACGCTTGAATCGATAACTAGGTTATATCGCATACAACCTTTCCGATACATTCTTCGCGAGAATGGAATGCGGCATCACATACACGCATTATTCTCGGTCCCGCACATATCTCATATGCGCTCCTATTTCGTTTCGCTTGAGCCAGGAAACCTCTGTGTAGGACTCTAAAGACTCGTCAATACGCCGGCAGTAGGTGATGATCATATCAAACACCCACAAGCCGCAAGCGGTCTGCTAAACGTAACGGCCACCCGGGTATTGAGCGATCTGAAGATCGACGAGCAAGCCCGCTCACACTCCAGTGAATCCAACCAGTAACACTACCGTACAGTCCGGTCTGATCGTCTGATATGTCGCATATCTTGCCTAGGGGTGGTAAACGTCAGACCCCAATAGCTCGATAAGTCGTGTCGATATGAGGCTCATAGCGGGTCGAGAAACTACTGGTAACACTTACCAGCAATTCTCTGAGCAGCCCTGGCCAGGGACTTCCTGTTATAGCCAATCGAACACAGCGCAACATCAACCCCCTATACCGGGAGAGACGAATCCCCTCCTATCGCTCAATGCCTCCATGTGACTCGGGACTGTACCCAAAAACCACCGTTTTGCACGCCCTCTTGGACGTGGTAAGATGGAAATCAAAGCACAGTGGGAACCACACAAGACTCTATGACGATCTCGGGTCAACAGACTACTCTGTACCAGTGTCACCAGAGAACTGCCATCTGACGTGAGGTATAATACCATCTGGGAGTTCTCGGCGAGTCCGTCCAGTGTACCCAGTCTTTACTGAGCACCCGTATATCATCCCTGATGTCAAACACCAATGGATATGGGATCATCGATCGCCCATCTGTATGGGTCGAGAAGGTATACGCTAGTCTACTCTGGTATATCGATGCCCCGTCTCGATACACCCACGACTAGGGACTTTGAAGGATGTACTTATGGACTACCATATCCCCACTAGTATGATCCGCATCATAGTCCAGGTAGTCAAGTACAGATCCTAAGGGCTTTACCAACATGTAACAGAGAGACAATCAGTATACACGTTAAGGTAAAGTTCAACCAGATAGCATACTATCATGTCGAGCAAGAAAGTCCTCCCTATATATGTCCCAGCATCCACTACAATATACATCCTATGTATAGTAATGGCCTCTAGGGCATACATATAACTAACATGTGGGACAGACCATCTCCCATGCTGGGATGAGAAGCGTATACACCAATCTACTCTGGAGTATCGATGCCCTGTCTCGATAATCCTACGACTAGGGACCTGTATAAGGATGTGCTTATAACCTACCCAGCCGCCACTAGTGTGACCGCCATCATAACGTTGGTAGTCAAGCAAAGATCCTAAGGGCTCCATCAATATGTATTAGCGATATGTTAAAGAAACATATACACATATTAAGATGGACACAAACCAAGTAGCATACTACTATATCGAGCACGATTGTCGTAAATCCGTGTATATATCCTAAGCTTCCAAAATGTAAAATACAAACTAGTACTATACAATAATGGCCTCTAGGGCATACATATCCAACAATCTCCCAGTTGCACTGAAGGCCAGTAATTAGTGTACCGCATACCCAACGTCTGCACTAAGGCCAGCTGCTGGCGTACCGTATACCCAATAGCTCAAAAAGTCGCTCGAACTGTATTTGAGGGAGGGCCTCTGTGAATGGATCCGCCGTGTTATCTTTAGTGTCCACTCTCCGTATTTTGATCTCCTGACGATCAATGATCTCCCTGATCAGGTGATACCGTCTTAAGATGTGCCTGGATTTCTAATGGGACCGTGGTTCCTTCGCTAAAGCTATAACCCCATTGTTATCGTAATACAAAGGTATTGGGTCAACAATGGACGGAACTACCTGAAGTTCATTAATGAACTTCTTTATCCAGACCGCCTCTTTTGCGGTATCGCTTGCAGCAATGTATTCAGCCTCCATCGTCAATTCTGCGACGGTATCCTGTTTGGAACTCCTCCAACACACCACCCCTCTGTTGAGGGTAAAAACAAAACCCGAGATAGACTTTTTGTCGTCCTTGTCACTGTGGAAGCTTGAATCGGTAAAGGACTCGACCCTGATGTCTCCATTACCGTAAACCAGGAGCATCCCCTTAGTCCTTCTCAGGTACTTGAGAATGTTCTTCACTGCTGTCCAGTGGTTCTCATCTGGGTCTGACTGATACCGGCTCACCACGCTTAGCACGTACGCTGCATCTGTTAGTGTATATGCCCTACGGCCATTATTGTATCATACTAGCTTGTATATTACTTAATGGAAGCTTGGGATATTCACAGTTATATATAACAGTCTTACTAAACATGGTAGTATGCTACATGGTTTTATCTATCTTAATATGTGAGTATACGTATTGATAGAGCTCTTGGGATCTTGCTTGACTACCAGCGTTGTGATGGCAGTCACACTAGTGGGGGTTGGGTAGTCTACAAGCACATCTTTTTCCAGGTCCCTAGTCATAGGATTATCGAGACAGGGCATCGATACTCCGGAGTAGACTAGTGTGTACGCTTCTCATCCCAGTTGGGGAGATGGTCTGTCCCACAGCCATCAGTACGTCGTACTGGAGATAGTATACAGGTGCTCGTTGGGTTACGGGTATACCGGACATGACTCGTAGGGAACTGTTGGTTGGTATTATACCCGTCGTCAGTTAACAGTTCCCAGGTGACATGAGTACAGCATAGTCCGCAGACTTGACACTGCTACTTCGCCTCGAGTGTGTCCCACTGTTCTTAGATTGCTATCCTACCACAGCTCAAAGGAGTCGTGCAAACAGGTAGAAGTTGGGTGCAGTCCCGAGCACTTGGAGGCAGTGGCGGTTAGACAGGATTCGTCTCTCCCAGTATTGGGAGTTGATATCGCGCTGTGTCAGAGAGCCATTACGCAAAGTCCCTGGCCAGGGCAACCGAGATTTACTGGTAGGTTCTAGTAGTTTCTCAAGGTGTAATGGGCTACGCTCCGACACGACTTATACCTCTATTAGGGGACTGACGCTTGCCGCCCCCCTAGGCCCGATATGCGATAATCTTAGACGAACAGACCGGACTGTACGGAGATTGTCACATCAGGCCCAGTAGGAGTTCGGATGGATTTCCTCATCGGCCTTCTTATCGACATCTACCCGGGGACCGTTACGTACAGCTAGTGCCGCTTGCGGTCTGTGGTTAAACCCACTGCCAGCGTAGTAGTCGAGTCTTTAGAGTCCCACACAGAGAGTTTCCCTGCTCCAGGCGAAACGATATAGAGGTCGTATGGTTTTACGACAAGGGTTCGGACGCATACGTATGTTTACGCACGTACGACATTCGGACAGTTTTTACTAGCCGGCTTTGGTTTAAGACAGATTCTAGTATCGGATTATTGGATTTATACAGTCTAAAGTTTTTCCGTGTTTTCACGGATAGGAGGGACGTTCTCGTAATTTTGTGGGAAGCTTCTAGAAGGATGGTGACTTGAGGGTTTAGGTGGCATTTGCATTTATTGATTTAGTGACTCATTTGTGTGATTCATCCATGGAGTTAATGCATCATTTATTGATCTAATGACTCATGAGATGAATCACTCATTTGAATCAATGAAGCATGGTTGTTAAATGATTTATTTTATTTATTTGATAAAAGATTATGCTTCATATATTCAAGAGAGTTCATTATTTCTTCTCATTCTCTTGCTCACCTTCTCTCTCCTCAAGCTCTCTCTCTTCAAATTCTAATCCTCCCCTCTCATGTGTTGAGATCAAGGATTAGATAGACTAATTAATCCATTAACTCACTCTATATCACCTAGGTGCCTTTGATTAGCAACTAAAGAAACCTAGTTACCTCAAGATTAGAGGTGAAGCTTGGAATAGAAGCTCTCGGGTGGATCATCTATTACGTAGAGGAGGCCGAGGAGGAGGTGGATAACGAAAAGACGAAGGACTAGATTCACTAGGTATAATCACTTCTCATAGTAGTTAACAACTCCTATATGTTTGTTAGTTATAGTTTAGCAAAGATTCTTCGGTTAGTCGATGTTAACTCAAAGAACAAGATTGTTTTTTCATATTTCCGCCTCCCCGCAACTCGTGGGGTGTTGGACATCGACTTACAGTGGTATCAGAGCCTCGCTAAACAATAATTAACTCATTAGCAAAGTCGTAAGAATTTCGAACGCAAAACGAACCGGAAAAAACATCGAAATCACATAGTTTCTGTCGAATTTAAATTGAGGTCTAAAAATTTTTCAGGGGCCTTTAAAATTACAAGCAGGGAAATACAAGAATACTGGAAAAAATTGGGTGCATGAATCGGCCAAAGAGCCACGGAACCGCGACCGATTCCACCGATCCGCCGCGGATCCGCGGCCGAGTTGAAGCCGATTCACCCTAAATTTTCCCAGAACTCTTCTGTGATGTTTTTTGTCTTTTCTGGAATGTTTATTTTCTGCTCAAGTCTCAGGTGCACAGAGAAGTTTTGGAGTAGAATCTAATGTGTTTGCTCGATCGAAATTATACGATGTTTGCTAATTAGATTATATCTGTGAACTGTATAATGTGTTCGTAAAACTCCCCTAACTGCTAGTATGTCGGTTGGCAGGGAGTTGCACATTTCTGTAATGTTTTAACTGTTTGTGATTATGAACTTGATTGGATTGTTGTGATGATTAGCCGGGGTTTGAGATGGGTTATTATATTCATTCATTCGATATAATTGTAATATGTTGTAATATTATTTTGCGGGGCACATCCAGGTTGCGGTTGTAGCCATCGTTGTATTATTTCATTTTACTGTTTTTGCTCCTAGGATAGACCTAAGGTGGGGTGCACAAACTACCGGGTACTTTGAAGTGTTTAGTGGCCTACTCACGTTGTTGAGGGAGACCGCTTCACTTCGGGTACTTAGCGGGTAGTTTGCCGTACCCGTAGGGGTCTAGGGTGGGGTAATGGCTATTCATCACAACTGTGTAATCCGTCTTTCGTTGCAGGATCAAAAGAAACGCGGATTGCTTGTATATCCAATAATATTCATCTGTGATCTGGAATGCCTATTATTGCGTCTGACGAATGTACAATATCTATATATGATAGCTATTTAGACGTCACTTATGTTTTACACCCGCGCTAGCCCAGCCCCCGCTCTGTCGTTAGTTAAGTAATCTAACGGGTGATGACGGGACCCAGTGGCGAATGCGGATGGCATAAGAGGACGTATTTTCGTTGTTTTCTGCAATGATAGGTTAATGATGGGACGCATTATATTAATGCAAAGAAAATAAACCAAAGTTGAATCGTTGGAACAATTTAAAAGAAACCACTCGGTTATTTTTAAAACAGAAGATATTTTTAATTGCGGAGCTTTAACCACTCCTTTTAAAAGCTATCAGGTTTCTTCGGTCATATCAAGTTCACTACGTTCACGGTTTCGCCAAAACCATTCGTAGCCCTCCGTCATTTCATTTGGGTATTCAGTAGTATTCAAGCTATGTATTTTGACCAACGCCAAGGCATAGTGTTTGGTAGCTGCTGGGTATTCATTTGTTGCATAGATAGATGAGTTAGTTTGGGACAGTCGTATTATCATTTTGGCCAACGTCAAGGATATGTACGGATGGGTTCAAATTAACAAGATAATGATGGGTAGAACTTGACATGTGACTTATGACATTTTGACCAACGCCAAGGTCATAAGAGCATGGGGCAAAACTTTATATCGGGAATTTCTAAAGAAACTGAAATTTGCAAAGAGATGCATACCATTTGGAGTTTGATGAATGTTGGTAGGATTCCTTCAATATTATCATATGATGATATTTGGATCCCGATCCTACTGTGAGTATATGCTACTCATTCAGGAGATTCGTCACTTAACGATCAATGCTATAAACCAAGTAGGTGCCGAGAAAGGTGTCAGCGGGGCTACGCCCCCAGAGAAAAGAGGTTATTTAATTAAGGAACTTCGCGAAAGCGTTGGAAAACCTCCCTCGAAGTATCGACAATGGCCTGGCTGAACGGTTAAGCAAGTATTGTACGGTGAGCATAGTCCTGGCTAGTTCTTCCTTTTTGGTTTGAGGAGGGATTCGAGAAACAGTGGGAGCCATCCAGTTTAGATAAACTAAAAACCACTCTAAACTTGCAAGAGCATAATGCTAAAGTGTTCTCTCTCTCTCTCTCTCCTAATTGCAGCGACCCTGAAAATGACTGGACTTAAGTTACTATTAGAAAAAATATACTGACAAGGCCAAACTATAAAGATTGGCTGCAGAATGTCAAAATGGCTTTGACCTCTGACAGATTGGGGTATGTCCTCACCACTAAGGCACCTGCAGTCCCAGGTCCCAAATCCAGTAATGCGGATAAGGAAATCCGCAAAACCTGGGAGTTAGATTGCGCGAAGGCCAAGTGCATCGTGCTTGCCTCGATGAACAATGAACATCAGAGGAGGCACGGGGATATGGATCTTGATGCCATATTTCTCCATACAAAGGAACTTTATGTTAGTTATATGTATGCCCTAGAGGCCATTACTGTACATTGGATGTATATTGTAGTGGATGCTGGGACATATATAGGGAGGACTTTCTTGCTCGACATGATAGTATGCTATCTGGTTGATCTTTACCTTAACGTGTATACTGGGTGTCTCTTTGTTACATGTTGGTAAAGCCCTTAGGATGTGTACTTGACTACCTGGACTATGATGCGGATCATACTAGTGGGGACATGGTAGTCCATAAGTACATCCTTCAAAGTCCCTAGTCGTGGGTGTATCGAGACAGGGCATCGATATACCAGAGTAGACTAGCGTATACCTTCTCGACCCATACAGATGGGCGATGGATGATCCCATATCCATTGGTGTTTGACATCAGAGATGATATACGGGTGCTCAGTGGAGACTGGGTACACTGGACGGACTCGCCGAGAACTCCCAGATGATATTATACCTTACGTCAGATGGCAGTTCTCTGGTGACACTGGTACAGAGTAGTCTGTTGACCCGAGATCGTCATAGAGTCTTGTGTGGTTCCCACTGTGCTTTGATTTCCATCTTACCACGTCCAAGAGGGCGTGCAAAACGGTGGCTTTTGGGTACAATCCCGAATCACATGGAGGCAATGAGCGATAGGAGGGGATTCGTCTCTCCCGGTATAGGGAGTTGATGTTGCGCTGTGCTCGATTGGCTATAACCGGAAATCCCTGGCCAGGGTTGCTGAGATTTACTGGTAAGTGTTACCAGTAGTTTCTCGAACTGTTATAGACCTCATATCGACACGACTTATCGAGCTATTGGGGTCTGACGTTTACCACCCCTAGGCGAGATATGCGACAGATCAGACGATCAGACCGGACTGTACGGTAAGTGTTACTGGTTGGATTCACAGGAGTATGAGCGGGCTTGCTCGTCGATCTTCTGATCGCTCAATACCCGGGTGGCCGTTACGTTTAGCAGACCGCTTGCGGCTTGTGGGTGTTTGATATGATCATCACCTGCTGCCGGCGTATTGACGAGTCTTTAGAGTCCTACACAGAGGTTTCCTGGCTCAAGCGAAACGAAATAGGAGCGCATATGAGATATGTGCGGGACCGAGAATGATACCAGTATGTGATACTGTATTCGATTCTCGCGATTTGTAACATTGATCGGTTATATGCGTTATAGCCGGGTTATCGGATCAAGTGTTGATTCGATAAGTTGTTACTGTTGATATTAGTCGGTTATATATACGATATGACCGGATCATTGAATCAAGTGTTGATTTAATGATTTAATGCATAATTATATATTTGATATATTATTTTGCATTAACTAGTATCGGTTCACTTTAAATGGATTTTCTCACTTGGATGTGCACATTGTATATGTGATATACTTTTGTGCACTTGATTGTATCATGTTTGATGATACATGTTTGCTAGGGTTTTTGTGTAAAGATCAAACCATGGTTACATGTTAATGGTTAGGGTTTTGATTTATTCATTTATTTATTTGTTTATTCTTTTTGGAAAATAAAAGGCATGAAAAGAAAATGGTGGCTTGATTTGTATTCTAGTTGAAGCTTCATGAAGCTTTGACCTAAGTGACCATTTTTGTCTCATGCTTAACCCTAACCATTCCCACTAACCCTAGTTTAGTCTCTACACTTGACCATGGTTGGTAGATGATAAGGATTATTATTATTTTCATTTTACTTAATACTTATCATAACATTTTCTTCTTCTTCTTCTTCATCTTCAACATGAAGAAACCTTGGACCATCAATGGTGATTGATGAAAAAGAGTGAGAAATCCAATTTTAAAGTGAACCCACTTCCTATTTCTTCATCCTCTACCTCTTGCCAAGTAGTATAGGGTGTTCTCTTCACAAGTTTCATGACTTGGTGAAGTGGGAGCTTGATCTAGTGATGCCTCGACGTAGATCATCTTCGGCACGAAGCCGACGACCTTGCCCGCCCATTTCTCCGATGAAGCCGACGCTAGAGCCCGGGATTCCGTTTGGACAGCGAGGAGACTTCATTGCGGAGCCATGGAGGTGGAGAACCGGATCTACAAAGGTTGTATTTCCGTTTACCATTTAGTAAAGTAGTTTACTAGTTGCATCTTTCGCCTAGACATCTAGTCAACGATCCGTATTAGGGTTTCTCGGCACCCGTAAAATTTGATATTGGCATGGTTGATGCCTTGTGAGACCTCATTAGCGTGCCTAGGAACCCTGCAGTGGTATCAGAGCCTAGCTAGAGCCTTAGGCGATGCGTAGACGCAATTTGAAGTCCGATCGAACCAAAACCCGAACTCGAAACATGCTCTCTGGACTTTTTTTCAAAAACAGGGATTTTTGTGAATTAAACATTGCCAAAAAATTCAGCAGGGAATCCTATGAGTTACTGTGAAGCACGTGACTCTAAATCGACCAAAGAGCCGCGGAACCGCGGCCCCACCCTGGGTTTCGCGGCGGTTCCGCGGCCATGTTGGTGATTTAGACCACGTGTCTTGCACAGTAATTCTTGTGTCAAAGTGCTGAGTCTTCTGGAAATTTTTATATTTTATTCAAGAGTTGAATTTTCTGGGGTTGTTTTGGGGATTCGGTGTTTCGATCGGAGTATCAGATTTTGTCTATGTCGCTTTCCGGATAATTTTTTTTTTTTTGAATATGTTAAAAAGTCCGACTGGATATAAATACCCAACTTTTCCCCTGCCGGAAAATATCCAAGTGTTGGATTTTTGTGTGGTTTAAGGACGTTCTGAGTAGTGCAAGTAACGCGATGGTCCCTCTAGAAGATAACAAACCTTAACTCGATTATGTGACCGTCTTGAACTGCCCTTTGAACCTTCGGGTTTGGGGCAGTACGGCGTGCCACATGTGAGGCGTTGGCTTGACCCTTCTACGGCTGGACCGTTGGTACTGAGGCACGAACTGAATGTTTTTAGACTTGTTTCATGTGTTGATCTGTATCGGGAAAACTTGGGTGTTTGAATGTTCGATCGGAAAGTTTAACATTTTCTAATTATCTGGAATGTGATACAATAATTGGAATTCACAATATGTTATGAGATAACTGAATGAATGTTATAAACATAGCGGTTTAGTCTCACTTGATCGGTTGCCATGGAATTTTGATGTGATCAAAAGTCCGTCGCAATCACGTAGCGTACGCGGATACTCGCCGGGTAAACTTAATAGACAGCCTCACTCCATAGCCCCGACCAAGTGACTGTAGGAGAACCCCGTCGCCGAAAGCGTCCGTTCGGGTGCTCGCGGCAGCGGTGTTCCGCCTTGGTGCACTTCGTCGACGGTATCGGGGGTGCGGCCGCCTACTAAAGTTTGCGACGAGCATTCGATCAGGATGTCGGGAATCTTGTTGAATTGCCCGACTTAATATTGAAAAGTGTTTTCGATAATGAGACTAAAATGCGGGGTTTATAATTGTTAGGCATGCGATGTCTAAGGAATTCATATGATTAGGCATGCGATGTCTATGAAGGTTGCGGATTCCAACTGTTGTAGTTTTGCACTTTCTTTTATGTGACCGTAAGTGTAATATGTGATATCGCCGGTTTCGTTGCTATATGTCAACGACAATTGGGATGGACATATTTACTTACGTTGATGACATGTGATGTTATGTGTTGCTGGATATGTTATATTGGATCGTCGTGTTTGAATAGCCGGGGGGTTTTTATGTGAGATGAGTGTTTTTTCATTTTCATTCATGTAAAAACTTGTATGTAATATTCTTTTATTGGGGCACTTCCAGGTTGCGGAAGATGTCACCCTTTGTATATTATTTACTTTTCCGCACTAGGATAGACCCAAGGAGGGGAGCACAAGTAACGGGGTTCTGGAGTCCAGTGGGAGACCAACTCGAGGTGTCGAGTCCGGGTCTCCTAACTCTAGAATTGGTAGGGTTGCTTGCCGCTCTCGTAGGGGTCTAGGGGTGTGGGTTTGGCTATTCATCGCGACCGTGGAATCCGTGTTTTATACTGGCTCGTATTGAAAACACGGACGTCCTAGTATATCCAATATTTCATATGATTCTTCTGCTGCGATATCTGTGATGTGATCATGAGATGTTCTGTGATAGATACAGTATATAGTATATATGATATATTATATAGACGTTACTTATGTTTTGCACCCGCGCTAGCCCTGCCCCGCTCTGCCGTTAGTTACCTAACCTAACGGTGCACGAGGGGACATCGGGGCGAATGCGGATGGCATAAGTGTACGTCGTATTTATCTGTGATGTTTAGGTACTTAAATGATGGGACTTCATTAATGTGATTAATAAAAATAAAAGAAACCTAAGATGTTGTAGAATCGAATTTCAAAATAAAACAGGTAGCTACAGTTCTTGCTTTGCACAGCGGTATATGTGATATATCCTGCACCTTATTCGATGAGGAAAGGACCGAGATCCCTTCACCGGGAGTGACTCCTTTAGCAATAACTGGCAGATGCTACAACTCTCGGTTTGTCTTTTGATAGCTTTTAAGAGTTTTGCTTTGCACAGTGTTATATATGATATATCCCGCACCTCATTCGACGAGGAAAGGACCGACGATCCCTTCACCGGGAGTGACTCCTTTAGCAAAACTAGAAAAGCTTCAAAAACACTCCATTTTAAAATCATTTGATTCTACAACGATATCAAGTTCATTACGCAATAGGTTTTCAGAAAAACCTGTCGTAGCCCTCCGTCATTTCAGATAAGTCCTATTTAGTATTCGTGCTACGTTTGTTGACCTCCGTCAAGGCGTAGTGTGCGGTAGCTAACTAGTATTTATCTGCTTATGCATATGATGCAGATTGGATTAGGGTAGTCGTGCGGCCTTGTTGACCTCCGTCAAGGGTCGTGCGGGTGGGTTTAATTCGATCAAGAAATGACGGGTTGAACTTGACTAGTAGCCTATGGTTTGTTGACCTCCGTCAAGGTCATAGGGTGCTAGGGGTAAAATATTATCGGGAATTTCAAGTGTTGAAATTTGCAATGAGATTGCATACCTTCTATGAGATAGTTGGATCCCGATACCCGCTGCGATTAATTGTTACTCCTGGGAGAGTTTTACACATTACAATTAGCCGATCAAGTAGGTGTCTAGAAAGGTGTCCACGGGGTTACGCCTCTGGGAAAACGAGGTTTACATTAATTAGGTTCGTGCGAAAGCACGGGGGACCTCCCTCAAAGTACCGACACTGGCCTGGCTGAAAGATTGGCGAACTTGTAGTGTGTAATTAATCCCGGCTAGTCTTTCCTTTTAGGGTTTGAAGAAAGATTTGATAAAAAGCAGTGGGAGCCATCCTGATTAGATAAAATAATAACCAATCTATTCTTGCAAGAGCGCACGCAGAGTGTTTTCTTCTCTCTCTCTCCTGGTAGCGACCATATCACGCCTTAATCAAGATAATAATACGGATTATTGACCGAACCCGCTTGTTATACTAAGCTGGGGAACGTTGGTCCCGCTCCAACTTATAATTGTTATAAGACAGAGCAGGAAATTGGGGAATACCAGAATTCCCGTGCCGCCCAAACGAAGAGAGTGCATGCTGATGCATCATCTTCGGGTGTGTTCATTAAAAAGAACTGTTTCTCTGTATTCTCTACGTCCTGGGTATGTGATACCAGATCAGGATCCCAGATATGTAATCTGTTACATAGGACTACAGATAGGTAGAGAACTGAGAATGGGTGATAAGTTTCATGAGACAGAAAACGGGGCAAGTGTTGCAGCCAAGTCTGTTGGTCACTGTCACCCTGTATTACCAATACATTGATTCTGAACGAATGTTATTAGATACCGAACCTGATATACAAAATCATATCAGTCTCTTTATTAGTAAAGAAATGATAAAATTTTGTATCGATGGATAATGTTTTGAACATTTCCAATATCAAAAGTTGATCGGATCAGGCACGTTATCTAAAAGCGTTGATGTTCTGAATCAAACTACAGTTCTTAGTATACGGAACACACACAAGAGGAACAGTTCAGAAATGAACAAATTCTTCTTGAGGTATTGTAGACTAGGTTATATCAATGCGACCCGACTAACTGAAGTTACATATAGATGCATATTTAAATCAGTTTGAATTTACATCTTGTGAAACTTGCCAGTCATGTCACAGAGATAAGATGACACCAGCTCTGTTTATTGGAAACAGAGAAAGAGTTAGTGAACTCTTGGGATTGATACATGTTGATGTATGTAAGGTCCCCTGTCTACATATGCCAAGACCGATTCCTTGTACTTCATTACATTCTCTGATGATCTTTCGAGATTCAGACCTATGTTCCTGTTGAAACACAAGTCCGAACCTTTTGAGATATTCTCAGAATATAAGCTAGAAGTAGAGAACCAAAATATGGGTATAAGTATTATATCCTTTGATGAGATCAAGGAGGAGAATACTTGAGCACGAAATTCTTGGACTTTTCTAAAAGGAGAATGAGATTCTCTCTCAGCATTACTCCTCCGTATACACCATAGGATGATGGTATATCGGGGCGGAGCGATAATGTGATATGGTGTGCTCTATGATGAGTACTACTGAGTTTCCTATTTCCTTTTAAGGGTTATGCACTTGAGAAGCTGCATACCATTGAATAGTGTTCAAATCAAATCAGTTGCTTACCACTTCATATGTGATATGGAATGGGAAGAGCCCATGTCTTAAGCTAGTTAAGATTTGGGGTTGTCCGGCCTATGTCTAAAAGCAAAATACGGACAAGCTCGAGGCATGATCTGTTATGTGGAACTGGAAATGTTCCAGCTATACAAACTGCAGCTGATGATTTGATAGAACCAATGGATTCAATAGTTACCAACGAACCTCAGCCTCTCTGCCGATCTAGTAGGGTTCCTCACCCACCTGAGAGATACTTCGGTTTCTCTATAACAGTGGGAGCGAGGATTGCATCATGAGATGATGACCCAACTAGTTTCGAGCAGGCCATCGAGAGTAGGGACTCTGTAAGAATGGCTGGATGCTTAGTGATCTGAGATGGAATCCATGTACACCAACAAAGTATGGACTTTGGTTGCTATATCTGAAGGGTTAAATCCCCATCAGGAGCAAGTAAATCTTGAGAAGATTACTTGGTGTAGATGGAAAAGTTGAGACTTTCAAAGCTAGACTTGTTAAAGGTTTTCGTCATCCACCAGGCGTGGATAATGATGAAACCTTTTCCAGTACCTATGCTTAAGTCCATCCAGATACTACTTGCCACGGCTACATACCATGACTACGATATCTGGCGGTTGGGTGTCATGACTGCTTTTCTAAATGATGTTTTAGAAGAATGCGTCTATAAGTACACAGCCAGAGGGCCTCGTAGAAAGTGGATGCAGCGGAAACGTGTGCAAGATGTTTTATAGGATAAAGCAGGCATCGCGGAGTTGGAACGTCTATTTTGATGAAGTAGTCAAAGAGTTTGACATCATCAAAATGATAGATGAACCTTGTATAAACAAAAAGGTAGTAGGGAGTATGGTGACGATCCTCGTAGAGTACGTGGATGACATACTCTTGATAGGGAAGGAGTTTCCTATGCTACGCTCGGTCAATCTCCGCTTATCACAATGATTCTCCATATAGGATCAAGATGATACCTCCTAAATCCTGGGTTTTGGATCTATGAGATAGATCTAATTGGATATTAGAATACTCACTAGTTGTAGTGAGATGGTATCAACCGATCCTGGGGAGAATCACTGGAAGGGTTCCAGGGTGATAATGACGACTGAATGTCAGTCGCAGGCATTGTCTTTACCCTCAGTAAAGGGACGGTATGTTGGAAGAGTTCCAAGCTAGATACCGTGGCATACTAGACGATTAAGGCTGGATACATCGCTACTTAAGATGCTACCAAAGAGGCAGTCTGGGTGTATATTAGTTCATGAGATGAACTTTGTTCCTACCATTGTGTGACAATGGAGTTGTGGCTTATGCCAAGGAACGTCCATCCCATCAGTGATCCAGACATATTCTAAGGCAGTATCACCTGATCATGGAGATGGTTGATCTCCAAGGAGATCGAGGTTAGGAGAGAAGACTCAGAGGACAACACAGCGGATCCACTCACAAAGGCCTGTTCCCAGAAAGAGATTTTTAAGGGATGGTTGAGTATGAGATACTACAACCACTGCTATCAGATGGCCCTAGTGCAAGTGGGAGATTGTTAGTTATATGTATGCCCTAGAGGCCATTACTGTACATTGGATGTATATTGTAGTGGATGCTGGGACATATATAGGGAGGACTTTCTTGCTCGACATGATAGTATGGTATCTGGTTGATCTTTACCTTAACGTGTATACTGGGTGTCTCTTTGTTACATGTTGGTAAAGCCCTTAGGATGTGTACTTGACTACCTGGACTATGATGCGGATCATACTAGTGGGGACATGGTAGTCCATAAGTACATCCTTCAAAGTCCCTAGTCGTGGGTGTATCGAGACAGGGCATCGATATACAAGAGTAGACTAGCGTATACCTTCTCGACCCATACAGATGGGCGATGGATGATCCCATATCCATTGGTGTTTGACATCAGAGATGATATACGGGTGCTCAGTGGAGACTGGGTACACTGGACGGACTCGCCGAGAACTCCCAGATGGTATTATACCTTACGTCAGATGGCAGTTCTCTGGTGACACTGGTACAGAGTAGTCTGTTGACCCGAGATCGTCATAGAGTCTTGTGTGGTTCCCACTGTGCTTTGATTTCCATCTTACCACGTCCAAGTGGGCGTGCAAAACGGTGGCTTTTGGGTACAGTCCCGAATCACATGGAGGCAATGAGCGATAGGAGGGGATTCGTCTCTCCCGGTATAGGGAGTTGATGTTGCGCTGTGCTCGATTGGCTATAACCGGAAATCCCTGGCCAGGGTTGCTGAGATTTACTGGTAAGTGTTACCAGTAGTTTCTCGAACTGTTATAGACCTCATATCGACACGACTTATCGAGCTATTGGGGTCTGACGTTTACCACCCCTAGGCGAGATATGCGACAGATCAGACGATCAGACCGGACTGTATGGTAAGTGTTACCGGTTGGATTCACAGGAGTATGAGCGGGCTTGCTCGTCGATCTTCTGATCGCTCAATACCCGGGTGGCCTTTACGTTTAGCAGACCGCTTGCGGCTTGTGGGTGTTTGATATGATCATCACCTGCTGCCGGCGTATTGACGAGTCTTTAGAGTCCTACACAGAGGTTTCCTGGCTCAAGCGAAACGAAATAGGAGCGCATATGAGATATGTGCGGGACCGAGAATGATACCAGTATGTGATACTGTATTCGATTCTCGCGATTTGTAACATTGATCGGTTATATGCGTTATAGCCGGGTTATCGGATCAAGTGTTGATTCGATAAGTTGTTACTGTTGATATTAGTCGGTTATATATACGATATGACCGGATCATTGAATCAAGTGTTGATTTAATGATTTAATGCCTAATTATATATTTGATATATTACTTTGCATTAACTAGTATCGGTTCACTTTAAATGGATTTTCTCACTTGGATGTGCACATTGTATATGTGAAATACTTTTGTGCACTTGATTGTATCATGTTTGATGATACATGTTTGCTAGGGTTTTTGTGTAAAGATCAAACCATGGTTACATGTTAATGGTTAGGGTTTTGATTTATTCATTTATTTATTTGTTTATTCTTTTTGGAAAATAAAAGGCATGAAAAGAAAATGGTGGCTTGATTTGTATTCTAGTTGAAGCTTCATGAAGCTTTGACCTAAGTGACCATTTTTGTCTCATGCTTAACCCTAACCATTCCCACTAACCCTAGTTTAGTCTCTGCACTTGACCATGGTTGGTAGATGATAAGGATTATTATTATTTTCATTTTACTTAATACTTATCATAACATTTTCTTCTTCTTCTTTTTCATCTTCAACATGAAGAAACCTTGGACCATCAATGGTGATTGATGAAAAAGAGTGAGAAATCCAATTCTAAAGTGAACCCACTTCCTATTTCTTCATCCTCTACCTCTTGCCAAGTAGTATAGGGTGTTCTCTTCACAAGTTTCATGACTTGGTGAAGTGGGAGCTTGATCTAGTGATGCTTCGACGTAGATCATCTTCGGCACGAAGCCGACGACCTTGCCCGCCCATTTCTCCGATGAAGCCGACGCTAGAGCCCGGGATTCCGTTTGGACAGCGAGGAGACTTCATTGCGGAGCCATGGAGGTGGAGAACCGGATCTACAAAGGTTGTATTTCCGTTTACCATTTAGTAAAGTAGTTTACTAGTTGTATCTTTCGCCTAGAAATCTAGTCAACGATCCGTATTAGGGTTTCTCGGCACCCGTAAAATTTGATATTGGCATGGTTGATGCCTTGTGAGACCTCATTAGCGTGCCTAGGAACCCTACACTTTATAGAGAGCAATCTCGTATAGCAAGATACGAGACCTCAAAGAACTTGTTTCGAGCGAGGTTGGCCGTCGGATCATCGGTAGGAGAACATGTCCTAAAGATGATAGGCTATATTGAAGAGCTCGCAGACCTTGGGACGACTTTAGATAATGAGCTCTATACAGACTTGATTCTCCAGTCCCTTCCTTCCACCTACGCCCAGTTTATTCTGAATTTCAACATTCAAAGAAAAGAAGTTGAACTTCCAGAACTCCTTAACATGTTGAGGAGTGCAGAGGGCACCTTGTAGAAGGCAAGGGAAACACCCGCTATGTTTGTTAGCGGTGCTTCTTCTTCCAGGTCCAAGGCTAGGGCCAAAGGAAAGAAGAAGAAGGCCGCCACCAAACCCAGAGGAGGTGTTAGTAAGGTGGGAGAGAAGGGAAAGAAAAAGATTGCGGTGCCAGTAGTGGCCCAGGATGAGTGCTTCCATTGTCATAGGAAAGGGCACTAGAAGAAAGATTGTAAGGCGTGGAATGCCAAGAACCAGGAACCGAAGCAGGCTGTGGCTTCGACTTCATGTGTGTTTGTAATTGAGAATTGTCTGTCAATCAACTCTACTTCCTGGGTATTGGATACCGGATCAGGATCTTATATATGCAATTCATTGCAGGCACTGAGAAACCGTAGAGTGCTGAAGGATGGTGATATGACCCTAAAGGTTGCTAACGGAGCTAGCGTGGGAGTTGTGTCTGTAGGGGATTATCACCTGGGATTGACAAGTGGACACATTTTGGTTTTACATAACTGTTTTTGTGTACCTAGCTTAACGTGTAATATCATATCAGTTTTCTTGTTATCAAAAAAAGGTTATGATTTACGTTTGTAAGTGATGTTGTTAACATCCACCTTAATCATAATTTGATTGGGTCCGGTACACTGAATAACGATATATATGTCTTAAACCAACTACAGATTTTCAATGTCCAGAACACACTAAAAAGAAATTCTCCAAATTTAAATAAGGCTTTCTTATGGCATTATAGACTAGGTCACATCAATGAGACAAAGTTAACTAAGTTACATAAAGAAGGATATTTGGACTCGTTCGAATATCAAACTTATGCCACTTGTGAATCATGTCTCAAAGGAAAGATGACGAAGACTCCATTCACTGGACATGGAGTAAGAGCGAGCGAGCTCTTAGGACTCATACACAGCGATGTATGTGGTCCAATGTCTACACATGCAAGAGATGGTTTTTCCTATTTCATTACTTTTACGGATGATTACTCTAGGTACGGATTCATTTATCTGATGAAATATAAATCCGAGGCTTTTGAGAAATTCCAAGAGTATAAGAATGAAGTAGAAAACCAAACCGGCAAAAGTATCAAGACACTAAGATCTGATCGAGGTGGTGAATACTTAAGTGCCGAGTTCCTAGGTTACCTAAAAGAGAAAGGAATTCTCTCTCAGCTTACTCCTCCATACACTCCACAGCATAACGGTGTATCGGAGAGATGGAATCGAACCCTATTAGATATGGTACGTTCCATGATGAGTAATATTGAATTACCACGATCTTTCTGGGGTTATGCGCTAGAATCAGCGGCATATCTTTTGAACATGGTTCCTACCAAGACTGTGCCTACCACGCCATATCAGATGTGGAGTGGGAAGAAACCCTATCTTCAGTATCTGAAGATATGGGGATGTCCAGCTTTTGTGAAAAAGCAGTATGTGGACAAGCTCGAGGCACGATCAATACAGTGTAAGTTTGTGGGATATCCAAAGAACTCCAAGGGGTATCTATTCTATTACGCGGAGGAACAAAATGTTTTTGTTTCTCGTAATGCCCATTTTCTAGAATATCAGTTTTTAGAAAAGGAAATAAGTGGGAGCGAAATAGAACTGGAAGAAATTCCAGAACCACAAACTACTACTGAAAGTTTGGTAGAACCAGTAGTTCAAGAAGAACGGGACATTCCCGCACCCCTCCGCAGGAGTAGCAGGCCGTCTCATCCGCCTGAGAGATACTACGGTTTTCTCATAGATGGGGATGGAGAGGATTGCATCATTGATGATGATGAACCTACTAGCTTCCAACAGGCCATCCAGAGCGGCGACTCGGTACGATGGCTAGATACAATGCGGACCGAAATGGAGTCCATGTACACCAACAAAGTATGGACTTTGGACTTTGCTCCAGATGGGGTAAAACCCATAGGATGCAAATGGATCTTCAAGAAAAAGATTGGTGTAGATGGACAGGTGGAAACCTATAAGTATAGATTTGTTGCAAAGGGTTTTCGTCAAAGACCTGGTTTGGACCATGACGAAACTTTTTCTCCAGTGGCTATGCTCAAATCCATTCGGGTCCTTCTTGCTATTGCTGCCTTCCATGATTATGAAATCTGGCAAATGGACGTAAAGACGGCTTTTCTGAATGGTAATTTAGAAGAGTGCGTCTATATGGATCCGCCAGATGGTTTCAATCAGAGTGGGAGCAGCGGGAAAGTATGCAAGTTGCTTAAGTCCATTTATGGACTGAAGCAGGCATCGTGGAGTTGGAACATCTGTTTTGATGAAACAGTCAAAGAATATGACTTTATCAAAAATCCAGATGAACCATGTATATATAGTAAAGTTGTAGCACAAACTGTCGTATTCCTCGTCTTGTACGTAGATGATATTCTATTGATAGGAAATGACATTCCTATGCTACAATCTGTCAAAGGATTCTTGTCACACAGGTTCTCCATGAAAGACCTGGGTGATGCCTCTTACATTCTGGGGATCCGGATCTATCATGATAGATCCAAGAGGATGTTGGGACTTTCGCAGTCCAGGTATATCAACACTATACCAAAAAGATTCAGTATGGAAAATTCTAAGCGCGGTAATCTACCGGCTTGTCACGGAATCACCCTCTCCAAAGAGATGTCTCCCAAGACTGATTTGGAAAGGGAACGCATGTCTATTATACCCTACGCTTCTGCGGTAGGCTCTATAATGTATGCGATGTTGTGCACCAGACCAGATATAGCTTACGCACTGAGCGTGGTGAGCCGGTATCAGTCAGACCCAGGGGAGAAGCACTGGATAGCAGTAAAGAACATTCTCAAGTACCTGAGAAGGACTAAGGAGATGTTCTTGGTTTACAGCGGAAAAGACCTCAAGATGGAGGCCTTTGCTGATTCCGGCTTCCAGAGTGATAAGGACGATTCCAAGTCTATGTCAGGTTATGTCTTTACCCTCAATAGAGGGGCGGTGTGCTGGAAGAGTTCCAAGTAGGACACCGTTGCTGACTCGACGATGGAAGCGGAGTATATTGCTGCTTGCGATACCGCAAAAGAAGCGGTCTGGATGAAAAAGTTCCTAACAGAACTTCAGGTGATTCCTACCATTGTTGATCCAATACCTCTGTATTGTGACAACAACGGAGCTATAGCTTTAGAGAAGGAATCAAGGTCCCATCAAAAGTCCAGACACATCTTAAGGCAGTATCACCTGATCAGGGAGATCATAGATCACCGGGAGATCGAGGTCCGGAGAGTTGCTACTGAAGAGAACATTGCTGATCCATTCACAAAGGCCCTACCTCAGATTCAGTTCGAGAGGCTACTCGAGATCATTAGTCTTCGATATGCCAGTACATGGCCCTAGTGCAAGTGGGAGATTGTTAGTGTATATGCCGTAGGGGCCATTATTGTATCATACTAGCTTGTATATTATTTAATGGAAGCTTGGGATATTCACAGTTATATATAACAGTCTTGCTAAACATGGTAGTATGCTACCTGGTTTTATCTATCTTAATATGTGAGTATACGTATTGATAGAGCCCTTGGGATCTTGCTTGACTACCAGTGTTGTGATGGCAGTCACACTAGTGGGGGCTGGGTAGTCTACAAGCACATCCTTTTCCAGGTCCCTAGTCGTAGGATTATTGAGACAGGGCATCGATACTCCGGAGTAGACTAGTGTGTACGCTTCTCATCCCAGTTGGGGAGATGGTCTGTCCCACAGCCATCAGTACGTCGTACTGGAGATAGTATACAGGTGCTCGTTGGGTTACGGGTACACCGGACAGGACTCTCAGGGAACTGTTGGTTGGTATTATACCCGTCGTCGGTTAACAGTTCCCAGATGACATGAGTACGGCATAGTCCGCAGACTTGACACTGCTACTTTGCCTCGAGTGTGTCCTACTGTTCTTAGATTGCTACCTTACCATGGCTCAAAGGAGTCATGCAAATAGGTAGCAGTTGGGTGCGGTCCCGAGCACTTGGAGGCAGTGGCGGTTAGAAAGGATTCGTCTCTCCCGGTATTGGGAGTTGATATCGCGCTGTGTCAGAGAGCCATTACGCAAAGTCCCTTGCCAGGGCAACCGAGATTTACTGGTAGGTTCCAGTAGTTTCTCAAGGTGTAATAGGCTACGCTCCAACACGACTTATACCGCTATTAGGGGACTGACGCTTGTCGTCCCTAGGCCCGATATGCGATAGTCTTAGACGAACAGACCGGACTGTACGGAGATTGTCACATCAGGCTCAGTAGGAGTTCGGATGGATTTCCTCATCGGCCTTCTTATCGACATCTACCCGGGGAACGTTACGTACAGCTAGTGCCGCTTGCGGTCTGTGGTTAAACCCACTGCCAGCGTAGTAGTCGAGTCTTTAGAGTCCCACACAGAGAGTTTCCCTGCTCCAGGCGAAACGATATAGAGGTCGTATGGTTTTACGACAAGGGTTCGGACGCATACGTGTGTTTACGCACGTACGACATTCGGACAGTTTTTACTAGCCGGCTTTGGTTTAAGACAGATTCTAGTATCGGATTATTGGATTTATACAGTCTAAAGTTTTTCCGTGTTTTCACGGATAGGAGGGACGTTCTCGTAATTTTGCGGGAAGCTTCTAGAAGGATGGTGACTTGAGGGTTTAGGTGGCATTTGCATTTATTGATTTAGTGACTTATTTGTGTGATTCATCCATGGAGTTAATGCATCATTTATTGATCTAATGACTCATGAGATGAATCACTCATTTGAATCAATGAAGCATGGTTGTTAAATGATTTATTTTATTTATTTGATAAAAGATTATGCTTCATATATTCAAGAGAGTTCATTATTTCTTCTCATTCTCTTGCTCACCTTCTCTCTCCTCAAGCTCTCTCTCTTCAAACTCTAATCCTCCCCTCTCATGTGTTGAGATCAAGGATTAGATAGACTAATTAATCCATTAACTCACTCTATATCACCTAGGTGCCTTTGATTAGCAACTAAAGAAACCTAGTTACCTCAAGATTAGAGGTGAAGCTTGGAATAGAAGCTCTCGGGTGGATCATCTATTACGTAGAGGAGGCCGAGGAGGAGGTGGATAACGAAAAGACGAAGGACTAGATTCACTAGGTATAATCACTTCTCATAGTAGTTAACAACTCCTATGTGTTTGTTAGTTATAGTTTAGCAAAGATTCTTCGGTTAGTCGACGTTAACTCAAAGAACAAGATTGTTTTTTCATATTTCCGCATCCCCGCAACTCGTGGGGTGTTGTACATCGACTTACAACATCTGGTCTTGTACATAGCATCGCATACATTATAGATCCTACCGCCGAAGCGTAGGGTATAGTGCTCATGCGAACCCTCTTCTCGTCAGTCATGGGAGACATCTTCTTGGAGAGGACGATTACGTGCAATGCGGGTATATTACCGCGCTTGGAATCTTCCATACTAAATCTCTTTAGTACGGTTTCTATGTACTTGGACTGCGAAAGTCCCAGTAATTTCTTAGATCTATCTCTGTAGATCTTGATCCCCAGAATACACGAGGCATCACCCAGGTCCTTCATGGAGAACCGTTGTGACAAGAATAGCTTGACCGGTTGTAGCATAGGAATTTCATTTCCTATCAAAAGAATGTCCTCCACGTACAAGACTAAGAATACGACAATTCGTCCTACAATTTTCTTATATATACATGGCTCATCTTCGTTCTTGATGAAGTCAAATTGCTTGACTGTTTTATCAAAATAGATGTTCCAGCTCCGCGATGCCTGCTTTAATCCATAAATGGATTTAAGCAACTTGCACACCTTCCCGCTGCTCCCACTGTCTACAAAGCCTTCTGGCTGATCCGTATAAACACACTCTTCCAAACCGCCGTTTAGAAAAGCCGTTTTTTCTTCCTTCTGCCAGATCTCATAGTCATGGAAGGCAGCAATGGCTAGTAGGATCCGAATGGATTTGAGCATAGCCACTAGAGAAAAGGTTTCGTCATAGTCCACACCAGGTCTTTGACGAAAACCTTTTGTAACGAGTCTAGCCTTATAGGTTTCCACCTGCCCATCTACACCAAGTTTCCTTTTGTAGATCCATTTGCATCCAACAGGTTTTACCCCAGGTGGTGCAATATCCAAGGTCCACACTTTATTGGTGTACATGGACTCCATTTCGGATCGCATAGCATCCAGACACTTATCAGAGTCCGTACTGATAATGGCCTGAAATTGGTAGGATCATCTTATTCCAAGATGCAATCCTCTCGATCCCCGTCTATGAGAAAACCGTAGTATCTCTCGGGCGGATAAGAAATCCTACCAGATCTGCGGAGCGGCTGAGGTTCGTCTGGGGTTATTGAATCTTGAGGTTCTGTCAAGTCTTCAGTTTCAGTTTGTGGTCACTGAATTTCTTCCAGTTCTACCGTGCTCCCACTAAGTTCTTTTGCAAGAAACTCCGTTTCTAAGAAAACGGCATATTGAGCAACAAACACCTTCTATTCCTCGGTGTGGTAGAACAGATATCCATAATCATTCTTTGGATATCCCACAAACTTACATAAAACTGACCGTGCCTCTAGTTTATCTGGTTTATGCTTTTTAACATAAGCCGGACAACCCTATATCTTAAATCTTTTAATATATGGCCTTTTCCATTCCATATCTTGAACGGTGTCCTAGGCACTGATTTGGACGGAACATCATTCAATAGGTATGCCGCTGTCTGAAGCGCATGTCCCCAGAATGAAAGAGGCAACTCAGCATTACTCATCATGGAGCGAACCATATCCAATAGGGTATGATTCCTCCGCTCCGATACATCGTTGTGCTGTGGTGTGTAAGGAGGAGTAAGCTGAGAAACAATTCTATTCTCTTTTAAGTAATCTAGGAATTCCGTGCTCAAGTACTCCCCTCCCTTATCAGGTCGGAGAATCTTGATACTTTTGCCAACCTGGTTCTCTACTTCGTTTCTGAATTCTTTGAATTTCTCAAAAGCTTCAGATTTGTGTTTCATAAGATACACATATCCGAATCTAGAGAGATCGTCAGTAAATGTGATGAAGTACGAGAACCCACCCCTTGCATGTATAGACATCGGACCACACACATCACTGTGTATGAGTCCCAAGAGCTCTGCTGCTCTTTTTCCATGTCCGGTGAACGGAGATTTGGTCATCTTTCCTTTGAGATAAGACTGACAAGTTTCATAAGATGAAAATTCGAATGTATTTAAGAGTCTATATTTATGTAACTTACTTAGTATTTTTTCTCCGATATGACCAAGTCTACAATGCCACAAGTAGGATTTGTTCGTATCTGAACTCTTCCTCTTGCGTGTGTTTTGTATATTGAGAACTGTATTCTGATTTAGAACATAGATACCATTACACAGTGTACCTTCTGCAACCAGTACCTTATCAAGGTAAATATTCATGATATTTCTATCAAGAACAAAATTATATCAATCTTTATCAAGTAAAGAAACTGATATGATGTTACAAACCATGGAAGGTACATAGTAGCAATTGTTCAAATCATAGTATTGCCATTTGGTAACACTAGGTGATATTCACTGACGGCTGCAGTATTAACTTGTGCTCCGTTCCCTACCCTGAGGGACATATCACCAGGTGCAACTATCCTACTTTTTCTCAGTCCCTGCAATAAATTACAAATATGAGATCCTGATCCGGTATCTAGTACCCAGGATGTAGGACTGACCGAAAAGCAGTTCTCAATTACAAGAACACCTGAAGTAGATGCAATAGTATGCTTCTTTTTCAATGGGGTCTCCTTGGAATTCAAACAATCCTCTTTCCCTTGCTCATACTTACGATCGCCATCATAAGTTAGAGCCAAACCAACGTTCTCCAGCCCCGAATAAGAATTCGGATCGGTCAAGCGATACATTTTATTATCTTGATTAGGGCATGAACTGGTTGCTACCTGGAGAGAAAGAAAAGAAACACTCAGCGTGTGCTCTTGCAAGATTAGATTAGTTTATTAATTTATCTAACCATGATGGCTCCCACTGTTTCCTCAAATTCTTCTTCAAACCCTAAAAGAAGAACTAGTCAGGATTTAATCACACGTCACAATACTTGCTTAACCTTTCAGCCAGGCTAGTGTTGGTACTTCGAGGGAGGTTTTCCAACGCTTTCGCGAAGTTCCTTAATTATATAACCTCTTTTTCCTAGAGGCGTAGCCCCGCTAACACCGTTCTAGATACCTACTTGGTTTATAACATTGATTGTTAAGTGAAATAATCTCCCGAGAGTAATCCAACTCATCAGTGGGATCGGGATCCAACTATCATTGTGTAATGACCTAAATGGAATCCACTCTAGTCACTACACTCCAGAAGGTATGCTAAATCTGCAAGTTTCCTGTATATTTGAAACTCCCGATGTGGTTTTTACCCCTAACGGTTTATGATCTTGACTAGGTCAACAAACCATAAACCGCTAGTCAAGGTCTACCCGTCATTTTCTTGATTGCATTAAACCCACCCGTACGTGCCCTTGACTAGGTCAATAAGGCCGCACGACTGTCCTAACCAATCGCATTTGCAATGCACAGAAAAATATCACTTAGCTACCGTTCACTACGCCTTGACTAGGTCAACAAACGCAGCACGAATACTAAATATTACTATTCTGAAATGACGGAGGGCTACGGCTGAGTTTTTGGCGAAAAACCTGTTAACGTGATGAACTTGATATCGTTGAAGGAACCTGAGCAATTTTGAAAAGGAGTGGTTTAAGCTCCGCCTTTTTGAAAATTTCTGGTTTCGAAAAAACCGAGTGATCTATAGTATAGACTTTAGCTCAAGAGGTCACTCCCCGCGAAGGGATCTCGGCTCTTGCCTCGTAGAATAAGGTGCTGGATATTCATGACCGAATACCATTATGCAAAGCGAAAGAATATAACTGTAGTTTTTCGAAATTTGTTCCAACAACGTCTTTTAGGTATATTTTCTTGAATTAATCAAAATTAATGCGGTCCCATCAATTTTAACCTATCACACCAGAAAAGAACGAAAATACAATGTACGTATATGCCATCCGCATTCGCCACGGGGCCCCGTCATCACCCGTTAGGTTACTTAACTAACGATACAGCGGGGGCTGGACTAGCGCGGGTGCAAAACATATACAAAATCTACTAGTATATATATAAGTATATACAACATTCGTCCCAGTCATGATAATAATCAACATCACAGAATCTCAGCCAACAATATAGAATGGTGGATAATCTTGGAGCCCCGGATTTCATTTGAGCCACAAATAAAACCCGACGTTCCCGGTTGTGTGGATAGCCTATGCAACGAAAACCTGAACCCCTACGAGCGCGGCAAGTTACCCGCCAATCCCAGAAGTGAGGCAGCCCCCTTCAACAAAGTGAATGGGCCACCCAGCACTTCATAGAATCCGGTAACTTGGGCGCCCCTCCGTGGGTCAAACTATACCCCCTACGAGTGCGGCGAATAGCCCGCCAATTCTAGAATGAAGCCCCCTCCGTCTCAACGCCATGAGATCCAGGCTTGTTGACTTCTAGAACCCGGCTATCCGTGCACTCCACCGTGGGGTAATCCTGGTACAGAAAAAAATGTAAAAATGGTGACATCGACCTCAACCCGGTCGTGCTCCAAAATAATATACAACCCGGCAAAGCCGGCTGTCCACATGTCGGACGCTCGCCCCGCAATATCAAATGTATAAATGAATATAAACTGTACTACTAACGTTGTATTACATGCTATCCACCACGACTATCCAACCACAATCACAGCACAAGCACAAAATATCAACGCGAATATCACGTTCGCAAACTCGTCTAAAAGGACATATAGCAATCAGACGATCAAATGACATTGACGGTTGCAGATAAAAGTGAATGTACTGTAAACTATTAAACAGTGTCAAATATAACGACTTCGAAACACTCCAAATTTCCCATACTGAAAACAACCGAGAATCAAACTTGGGCAAAAAACAAACAACACCAGAAACTCAAACTACAAGAGACAAGAACACAGACCAAGTTTTGGCTGGCCGAACACCTCAAAAAACCGGCCTCCTTCCGTATATACATACCCGCATCCGTGTTCCAAGAAATACGAATACTATGAGACGAAGCTAATCCAATAATCAAATATTAGGATCCGGCTTAAACCAAAGCCCACTAGTATTGTCCGCTCGAACACCACACGCGCACAAATACACGTATGTGATCGAACCCTGTCGTAAAACCAAACGACCTCTACTCGTTTCGCCCAAAGCTGGGAAGCCTTCTGTGTGGGACTCTAAAGACTCGACAGTACTCTGGCAGTGGGTTTAACGACAAGCACGTCAGCGACACTAGCTGTGCGTAACGGCTACCCAGGTATCTGTCGATAAGAAGGTCGACGAGCAAGCTCATCTAAACTCCTACTGAGCCTATCTGTAACAATCTCCGTACAGTCCGATCTGTTCGTTTAAGAGTATCGCATATCAGGCCTAGGGAGGTGGTAAACGTCAGACCCCTAATAGCGGTATAAGTCGTGTCGGAGTGTAGCCCAGAACACCTTGAGAAACTACTGGAACACCTACCAGTAAATCTCACTTGCCCTGGCCAGGGACTTTGTGTAATGGCTCTCCAAACACAGCGCGATATCTGTAGGGTTCCTAGGCACACTCAAGAGGTTCCACAAGGCATCAACCATGCCAAATTCAAAATTTAGGTGCCGAGAAACCCTAATATAGATCGTTAACTAGAAATTAGGCGAAACAACAAGCTAGTAAACTGCTTTACTAATAAGTGAATGGAAATACAACCTTTGTAGATCCGGTCCACCACTACTTTAGCTCCGAGATGACGTCCCTCCGCTGCGATCATCGAGATCCCGGACTCTAGCGTCGGTTTCATCGGAGAAATGAGCGGGCTAGGTCGTTGACTTCGGTGCCGAAGATGATCTACGTCGAGGCGACTCAAACTCAAGCTCCATCTTCACTTGGTCATGAACCTTGTGAAGAAAACACCCTATACAACATGGCAAGTGGTAGAGGATGAAGAAATAGAAAGTGGGTTCACTTTGGATTTGGATTTCTCACTTGATTTCAACACTTGAAATTTTTCTAGCAATGGTTTTCTTTCTTCTTGAAGAGGAAGAAGAAGAAAGAAAAAGAATGAATTATCTTTTTTATAATAGAAAATCCAAGTGATTCTTATCATTTAGCAACCATGGGTGAGTGTAACAAGTGTAGAGAATAAACTAGGGTTTAGTTAAGGATAAAAACAAAATGGCTAAGACTTTGTCAAAAGTATCATGAAGCTTCTAGTGTAAAACAAAGAAAGCCACCCATTTTGTTTTTGCCAAAAGGAATAAATAAATAAACAAATAAATTAATTAAAACCCTAACCATTTACCTAAACATGGTTCAAAGCATACACACACCCAAGTTTGCATGTATCATCAAACATGATACAATCAAGTGCACAAAAATATATCATATATACAATGTGCACATTCAAGTAAGAAAATAATCTTAAGTGAACAAATACTAGTTAATGTAAAGTAATATATCATATATATAATTATACATTAAATCATTAAATCAACACTTGATTTAATGATCCGGTCATGACGCATATAACCGAGTAATATCAAGTGTATCAATGTATCGAATCAACACTTGATTCGGTAACCCGGCTATATCTCATATAACCGTCCAATGATACAAATCACGAGAATAGAATACAGTATCACATACTGGTATTATTCTCGGTCCCGCACATATCTCATATGCGCTCCTATTTCATTTCGCTTGAGCCAGGAAACCTCTGTGTAGGACTCTAATGACTCGTCAATACGCCGGCAGCAGGTGATGATCATATCAAACACCCACAAGCCGCAAGCGGTCTGCTAAACGTAACGGCCACCCGGGTATTGAACGATCAGAAGATCAACGAGCAAGCCCGCTCACACTCCTGTGAATCCAACCAGTAACACTTACCGTACAGTCCGGTCTGTTCGTCTGATATGTCGCATATCTCGCCTAGGGGTGGTAAATGTCAGACCCCAATAGCTCGATAAGTCGTGTCGATATGAGGTCTATAACAGTTCGAGAAACTACTGGTAACACTTACCAGTAAATCTCAGCAACCCTGGCCAGGGATTTCCGGTTATAGCCAATCGAACACAGTGCAACATCAACTCCCTATACCGGGAGAGACGAATCCCCTCCTATCACTCATTGCCTCCATGTGATTCGGGACTGTACCCAAAAACCACCGTTTTGCACGCCCTCTTGGACGTGGTAAGGTGGAAATCAAAGCACAGTGGGAATCACACAAGACTCTATGACGATCTCGGGTCTACAGACTAACCTGTACCAGTGTCACCAGAGAACTGCCATCTGACGTAAGGTATAATATCATCTGGGAGTTCTTGGCGAGTCCGTCCAGTGTACCCAGTCTCTACGGAGCACCCCTTATATCATCTCTGATGTCAAACACCAATGGATATGTGATCATCCATCGCCCATCTATATGGGTCGAGAAGGTATACGCTAGTCTACTCTGGTATATCGATGCCCCATCTCGATACACCCACGACTAGGGACCTTGAAGGATGTACTTATGGACTACCATGTCCCCACTAGTATGATCCGCATCATAGTCCAGGTAGCCAAGTACACATTCTAAGGGCTTTACCAACATGTAGCAGAGAGACAATCAGTGTACGCGTTAAGGTAAAGTGCAACCAGATAGCATACTATCATGTCGAGCAAGAAAGTCCTCCCTATATATTTCCAAGCATCCACTACAATATACATCCTATGTATAGTAATGGCCTCTAGGGCATACATATAACTAACAATCTCCTACTTGCACTAGGGCCATCTGATAGTAGTGGTTGTAGTATCTCATACTCAACCATCCCATAAAAGTCACTCTCTGGGAAAAGGCCTTTGTGAGTGGATCCGCCGTGTTGTCCTCTGAGTCTACTCTCCTAACCTCGATCTCCTTGGAGATCAACCATCTCCATGATCAGGTGATACTGCCTTAGAATATGTCTGGATCACTGATGGGACGGACGTTCCTTAGCATAAGCCACAACTCCATTGTCATACAATGGGAGGAACTAAGTTCATCTCATGAACAAATATACATCCAGACTGCCTCTTTGGTAGCATCTTAAGTAGCGATGTATCCAGCCTTTATCGTCTAGTTTGCCACGGTATCTAGCTTGGAACTCTTCCAACATATCGTCCCTTTACTGAAGGTAAAGACAATGCCTGTGACTGACTTTCAGTCGTCCTTATCACTGTGGAACCTTTCCAGTGATTCTCCCCAGGATCAACTGATACCATCTCACTACAACTAGTGAGTATCCTAACATCCAATTAGATCTATCTCATAGATCCAAAACCCAGGATTTAGGAGGTATCACTTTGATCCTATATGGAGAATCATTGTGATAAGCGGAGATTGACCGAGCGTAGCATAGGAAACTCCTTTCTTATCAAGAGTATGTCATCCACGTACTCTACAAGGATCACCACCATACTCCCTACTATCCTTTTGTTTATACAAGGTTCATCTACCATTTTGATGATGCCAAACTCTTTGACTAACACATCAAAATAGACGTTCCAACTCCGCGATGCCTGCTTTATCACATAAAACATCTTGCACGCGTTTCCGCTGCTCCCACTGTCTACGAGGCCCTCTGGCTGTGTACTTATAGACGCACTCTTCTAAAACATCACTTAGAAAAGCAGTCATGGCACCCAACCGCCAGATATCGTAGTCATGGTATGTAGCCGTGGCAAGTAGGATCTGGATGGACTTAAGCATAGCTACTTAGAAAAGGTTTCATCATAATCCATACCTGGTCAATGATGCAAACTTTTAACAAGTCTAGCTTTGAAAGTCTCAACCTTTCCATGTACACCAAGTAATCTTCTCAAGATATACTTGCTCCTGATGGGGATTTAACCCTTCAGATAAAGCAACTAAAGTCCATACTTTGTTGGTGTATAAGGATTCCATCTCAGATCGCTAAGCATCCAGCCATTCTTACAGAGTCCCACTCCTGATGGCCAGCTCAAAACTAGTTGGGTCATCATCTCATGATGCATTCCTCGCTCCCACTGTCATAGAGAAACAGAAGTATCTCTCAGGTGGGTGAGGAACCCTACTAGATCGGCGGAAAGGCTGAGATTCGTTGGTAACTATTGAATCCTTTGGTTCTTCCAAATCATCAGCTGCAGTTTGTATAGCTGGAACATTTCTAGTTCTACATAACAGATCTTGCCTCGAGCTTGTCCGGATTTTTCTTTTTAGACATAGGCTGGACAACCCCAAATCTTAACAAACTTAAGATATGGGCTCTCCCCTTTCCATATCACATATGAAGCGGTAGGCAATTGTTTTGATTTGAATCCTATTCAATAAGTATGCAGCTTCTCAAGCGCATAACTCTCAAAAAGAAATAGGTAACTCAGTAGTACTCATCATAGAGCGCACCATATCGAATAGGGTGTAATTGCTCCGCCCCGATATACCATCGTGCTATGGTGTATACGGAGTAGTAATGCTGAGAGAGAATTTCATTCTCCTTTAGAATAGTCCAGGAATTCTATGCACAAGTATTCTTCTCCTTGATTTCATCAAAGGACATAATACTTATACCCGTATTGGTTCTCTACTTTTAACTTATATTCTGTGAATATCTAAAAAGGTTCGGACTTGTGTTTCAACAGGAACATATGACAGAATCTTGAGAGATTATCAGAGAATGTAATGAAGTACAAAGAACCGGTCCTGGCATATGTAGACGGGGGACCTTGCATACATCAACATGTATCAATCCCAAGAGTTTACTAACTCTTTCTCTGTTTCCAGTAAACGGAGCTATAGTCATCTTATCTTTGTGACATGACTGACAAGTTTCACAAGATGTAAATTCAAACTTATTTAAATATGCATCTATATGTAACTTCAGCTAGTCGGGTCGCATTGATATGACCTAGTCTACAATACCTCAAGAAGAATTCGTTCATTTCTGAACTCTTCCTCTTGTGTGTGTTATGTATACTAAGAACTGTAGTTTGATTTAGAACGTTAATGCTTTTAGATAACGTGCCTGAACCGATCAACTTTTGATATAGGAAATGTTCAAAACATTATCCATCAATACAAAATTATATCCTTTCTTTATTAAATAAAGAGATTGATATGATTTTGTATATCAGGTTCAGTATCTAATAGCATTTGTTCAGAATCAATGTATTTTGGTAATACAGGGTGACAGTGACCAACAGACTTGGCTGCAACACTTGCACCGTTTTCTGTCTCATGAAACTTATCACCCGTCCTCAGTTCTCTACCTATCTGTAGCTCATGTAACAGATTACATATATGGGATCTTGATCCGGTATCTCATACCCAGGACGTAAAGGATACTGAGAAACAGTTCTCTATAATGAACACACCGGAAGATGATGCATCAACATGCACTTTCTTCGTTTGGGCGGCACGGGAATTCTGGTAATCCCCTATTTCCTACTCTGTCTTATAACAATTATAAGTTAGAGCGGGACCAACGTTCCCCAGCTCAGTATAACAAGCGGGTTCGGTCAATACATCCGTATTATTATCTTGATTAAGGCGTGATATGGTAGCTACCTGGAGAGAGAGAGAAGAAAACACTCTGCGTGCGCTCTTGCAAGAATAGATTGGTTATTATTTTATCTAATCAGGATGACTCCCACTGTTTTTACCAAATCTTCTTTCAAACCCTAAAAGGAAAGACTAGCCGGGATTAATTACATGCTACAAGTTCGCCAATCTTTCAGCCAGGCCAGTGTCGGTACTTTGAGGGAGGTCCCCCGTGCTTTCGCACGAACCTAATTAATGTAAACCTCGTTTTCCCAGAGGCGTAACCTCGTTAATACCTTTCTAGACACCTACTTGATCGGCTAATTGTAATGTGTAAAACTCTCCCAGGAGTAACTCTTACTCACAGCGGGTATCGGGATCCAACTATCTCATAGAAGGTATGCAATCTCATTACAAATTTCAACACTTGAAATTCCAAATAATATTTTACCCCTAGCGTTCTATGGCCTTGACGAATGCCAAACAACCCATAGTCCACTAGTCAAGTTCAACCCGTACATTTCTTGATTGAATTAAACCCACCCGCACGACCCTTGACGAATGCCAAACAATGCCGTACGAATACCCTAATCCAATCTGCATCATATGCATAAGCAGATAAATACTAGTTAGCTACCGCACACTACGCCTTGACGAATGCCAAACTACCGCAACACGAATATTAAGTAGTACTTATCTGAAATGACGAAGGGCTACGACAGGTTTTTCTGAAAACCTATTGCGTAATGAACTTGATATCGTTGTAGAATCAAATGATTTTGAAATGGAGTGTTTTTGAGGCTTTTCTAGTTTTGCTAAAGGGGTCACTCCCGGTGAAGGGATCGTCGACCCTTTCCTCGTCGAATGAGGTGCGGGATATATCATATATATCACTGTGCAAAGCAAAAACTATAAAAGCAATCAAAAGACAAACCGAGAGTTGTAGCATCTGCCAGTTATTGCTAAAGGGGTCACTCCCGGTGAAGGGATCGTCGGCCCTTTCCTCATCGAATAAGGTGCAGGATATATCATATATACCGCTGTGCAAAGCAAGAACTGTAGCTACCTGTTTTATTTTTGAAATTCGATTCTACAACATCTTTAGGTTTCTTTTCTTCCATTAATCACATTAATGAATTCCCATCATTTAAGCACCTAAACATCACAGATAAATATAACGTACGCTTATGCCAGCCGCATTTGCCTCGATGTCCCGTCTGCACCGTTAGGTTAGGTAACTAACGCTAGAGCGAGGCAGGGCTAGCGCGGGTGTAAAATATAAGCAACGTCTATATAATATATCATATATATACTATATATAATATCTATCTGAACATATCACATGATCACATCACAGATAACGCAGCAGAAAAATCATATATGAAATATTGTATATACTAGGACGTCCGTGTTTTCAATACGAGCCTGTATAAAACACGGATTCTACGGTCGCGATGAATAGCCAAACCCACACCCCTAGACCCCTACGAGAGCGGCAAGCAACCCTACCAATTCTAGAGTTAGGAGACCCGGACTCGACTCCTCGAGTTAGTCTCCCACTGGACTCCAGAACCCGATTACTTGTGCTCCCCTCCTTGGGTCTATCCTAGTGCGGAAAAGTAAATAATATACATCAACGGTGACATCTTCCGCAACCTGGAAGTTCCCCTAATAAAAGAATATTACATACAAGTTTTTACATGAATGAAAATGAAAAAACACTCATCTCACATAAAACCCCCCGGCTATTCAAACACGACGATCCAATATAACATATCCAGCAACACATAACATCAAATGTCATCAACGTAAGTAAATATGCGCATCCCAATTGTCGTTGACATATAGCAATGAAACCGGCGATATCACATATTACACTTACGGTCACAGAAAAGAAAGTGTAAAACTACAACAGTTGGAATCCGCAACCTCCATAGACATCGCATGCCTAATCAAATGAATTACTTAGACATCACATGCCTAACAATTATAAACCCCGCATTTTAGTCTCATTATCGAAAACTCTTTTCGATATCAGGTCGGGAAATTCAACAAGATTCCCGGCATCCTGACCGAATGCTCGTCGCAAACTTTAGTAGACGGCCGCACCCCCGATACCGTCGACGAAGTGCACTAAGGCGGAACACCGCTGCCGCGAGCACCCGAACGGATGCTTTCGGCGACGGGGTTCTCCTACAGTCACTTGGTCAGGGCTATGGGATGTGGCTATCTATTAAGTTTACCGGCGAGTATCCGCGTACCCTACGCGATTGCGACGGACTTTTGATCACATCAAAATCCCGTGGCAACCGATCAACTGAGACTAAACTGCTATGTTTATAACATCCAAATCAGTTATCTCATAACTACTTATGGATTCCAAATATTGTATCACATTCCAGATAAATAGAAAATGTTAAATTTTCCGATCGAACAATCAAACATCCAAGTTTTCCCGAAACAGCTCAACACATGAAATAAGTTTAAGAACATTCACTTCATGCCACAGCACCAACGGTCCAGCCGTAGAAGGGTCAAGCCAACGCCTCACATGTGGCACGCCGTACTGCCCCAAACCCTAAGGTTCAAAGGGCAGTTCAAGAGGTCACATAATCGAGTTAAGGTTTGTTGTCTTCTAGAGAGTCCATCGCGTTACTTGCACTACTCAGAACGCTCTCAAACTACAGAAAAATCCAACTGTTGGAAATTTCCCGGCAGGGGAAAAATTAGGTATTTATATCCGGTCGAACTTTTTAACATGTTCTAAAATACCAAGAAGAAACATACAAACGAACTTAAATATCCCGATCGAAACACCGAGTCCCCAATACAATCCAGAAAACTCAACTCTTGAGTAAATATTAAAAATTCCCAGAAGATTCAGTAAACTAATAAGGAAGTTACTGTGCAGAAATAAAGTATCAATGTGACTGTACGGCCACGGAACCGCCGCACGAGCCAGGCTCGTGCCGCGTTTCCGCGGCGCTTTAATTGAATTAGGCACTCGTTTTGCACAGTAACTCCTAAAAAAGCCTGCTGATTTTTCTGCATATTTTTAATCTAGAAAAATCCACAGTTTTGAAAAAAAGACAGAGAGGGCTCAAAGTTAGGGTTTCGGGGTTCGATCGGGTTTCTAACTTCATCTACGCATCGCCTAAAGCTCTAGCTAGGCTCTGATACCATTGTAGGGTTCCTAGGCACACTCAAGAGGTTCCACAAGGTATCAACCATGCCAAATTCAAAATTTAGGTGCCGAGAAACCCTAATATAGATCGTTAACTAGAAATTAGGCGAAACAACAAGCTAGTAAACTGCTTTACTAATAAGTGAATGGAAATACAACCTTTGTAGATCCGGTCCACCACTTCTTTAGCTCCGAGATGACGTCCCTCCGCTGCGATCATCGGGATCCTGGACTCTAGCGTCGGTTTCATCGGAGAAATAAGCGGGCTAGGTCATTGACTTCGGTGCCGAAGATGATCTACGTCGAGGCGACTCAAACTCAAGCTCCATCTTCACTTGGTCATGAACCTTGTGAAGAAAACACCCTATACAACATGGCAAGTGGTAGAGAATGAAGAAATAGGAAGTGGGTTCACTTTGGATTTGGATTTCTCACTTGATTTCAACACTTGAAATTTTTCTAGCAATGGTTTTCTTTCTTCTTGAAGAGGAAGAAGAAGAAAGAAAAAGAATGAATTATTTTTTTTTATAATAGAAAATCCAAGTGATTCTTATCATTTAGTAACCATGGGTGAGTGTAACAAGTGTAGAGAATAAACTAGGGTTTAGTTAAGGATAAAAACAAAATGGCTAAGACTTTGTCAAAAGTATCATGAAGCTTCTAGTGTAAAACAAAGATAGCCACCCATTTTGTTTTTGCCAAAAGGAATAAATAAATAAACAAATTAATTAATTAAAACCCTAACCATTTACCTAAACATGGTTCAAAGCATACACACACCCAAGTTTGCATGTATCATCAAACATGATACAATCAAGTGTTTGTCCACGTTGCCCACCCCGGTGCTTACGGGGAGGCGGAAAACATAATAAAAATTGGATTTTTATCAACTATAGGCAACATGGACCAAGCTTTAAGGATCTTTGCTAAACAAAAACAAGCTAACCCTAACTAGTAACTAGCTAAGTGATGGAAAGGTTATACCTTGAGCTCAAAGTCCTTCTCTCCTTGCTCCTTGGAATGGTAGAAAGAGGTCACCTTGCTTGTTTTCTCCCGTCAAAGAAGGATCCACCCGAAAGCCTCGACCTTTAGCTTCAACTCCAAGCTAGGAGTAACTAGAGTGCAAGAAATGCTAAGACTTGAACCCTAGAGGAGAGTAGAGAAGATCAAGTGAGGGTTTTTCTCAAGCTTTTTGTTTCTCAACACATGAGAGGGAGAGAGCTTGAGGGAGAGGATGAGCAAGAGAGAGAAATGATATGAGAGAATGAATTATTAGTGAGCCATTCTCACTAATATGTGTGCATTATTTTAATTCAATAATTAGCTAGAAAATTGTCATGGTTTAATCAAGACATGACCATTATCATTTCAATATTAATGCAAATTGCAAGGATCAAAGAGCATCTTCCAAATGAAATGATTATGGTCAAGTTGTCAACAAGGTCAACAAGTCAATGAAGTCAAATGGTCAACAACAACAACCATGCACAATTATTAAGCTAATTATCAATTAACTATAATACACACAAAAGCAATAGGGTTAATAAAATGACAATAGCCATTAACCCTAAACAAGGTCCTCTCCCTCAATCTCAAGCAACTGTGCATACGCATCCGCATTCGTGATCCGAGGAACACGAATACTCTGAGAAAAACCAATCTCAAATCATATACTAGGATCCGGCTTAAACCAAAGCCCGCTAGTATAAACTGTCCGGACAGCAAACGTGCACAAGTGCGCGGATACGAACGAACCCTGTCGCAAAACCATGCGACCTCTACTCATTTTGCCTAAAGGCGAATAGCTCTCTGTGTGGGACTCTAAAGACTCGACACTATGCTGGCAGTGGGTTTAACCACAGACCGCAAGCAGCACTAGCTGTACGTAACGGTCCCCAGGTAGATGTCGATAAGAAGACTGACGAGGTGAACCCCATCTGCACTCCTACTGAGCCTGTATGTGACAGTCTCCGTACAGTCCGGTCTGTTCGTCTGATACATCGCATGGCGGGCCTAGGGGGGCGGTGAACGTCAGTCCCCTAATAGCGGTACAAGTCGTGTCGGAGTGTAGCCCAGAACACCCTGAGATAACACTGGAAACCTACCAGTATATCTCGCTTGCCCTGGCCAGGGACTGATTGTTATGTTCGTGCGTGTTCAAGTTCTAGTTTAAATACCGCAATCAAGACGGTTTCGCTTGTAGCTAGCCGGTTGAGTACGGGTCGTCCACAGGGAGATGGGAGTCTTTTTCAAAGTGTTTTAACGAGTTAAGTCCGGTTTTCAGATTTTGTTGGATTATCTAAGTGTTGAGTTGATATTTAAAGAGAGCTTGTTAGGGTTAGGATTAGGTTAGTTTGAGTTAGGAGTCTCCACATCTTTCGTTGCCCCTCTTAATATCGGTGTTACGGTAATCGGCAACAATGGGGATTAGCACGACTAGGAAGGAACTTGCGAGTATAAGCTAGACTTTCCAACGCATAAGTCCTTCCTTTTGGTGCTTGTCCGTCCGTTCTTGGCTCTTATCCATAACCTCCGGTTAATTCAACCACAACCGGTCTCACTACGGAATCACCGCTATCATGTAGGATAGGGTGCCGTAAGGAGCGGATTGTGGTTCAATTAACGGGAGTCGATTTAAGCTGTTGGGCAAGGAAAGAGTGAGAGAGATTTCCTTCTCTCAAACTTCCCTTATCCTACCCTAACAAGTATAAAACTACTCACACTTCATGATAAGGAAAAACAAAACAAAACAAAAGAGGAAGATAGAAAGAAGGAGATTAGAAGAATACGACTAACTATTTGCGACCTCACCTTGGCGAGGATCGAGCGTAAGTATCATTGTCGTATGAATGATAAAGAAAAAGAGAGAAGAAAGAAACAACAAGAAAATAACAACAACTACTTAACAATTAAAATTACAACAAGTAAAGAAAGAGCAAGACAAGCATGATAATAAAATGATCTTCTTTATTTACCATTCCTCCCTCACAAAGCTCACTATAAGTTTAATGGAGAAGAGATGAGAAGAAGAAGAACAAGTGAACTAAATCCTAGAAAAAGAAAATACAAGAATGGACCCTTTCCTTCTCAAACTTCTGGGCTATTTATAGGCTGGAGAATGGAAATCTAGGGCAACCACCAGAACCCAAACAGAATGACCAATATACCCCCCAAAATTCTGCAGGTGCGGCGCCAGTACGGCCGCGGATCCGCGGCCTGGACCCCACTTTGGCCGCGGATCCGCGGCTCTACTGTAGAGTTAGGGTGTCGTTTTTTCTGTACTTCCCTGGTCTTCTGTGCTCTGTTCTCTGGTTCATATATTTTCTGAAAATATTTCCACATTTCTTCCAGAATTTCTGTTGAGGGAAAGGTGGACTTTTTGTCAAGATTTGGAATGATTGCCTCGAGCTCCGCGTAGATCTCTTGGATTTTGTGCTACCATTGAGCCTTGTGCATGAGAATGACATTAATTTGACCTTTTGTCCTCCGATTGATATCTGGCAACATACGGATGAAAAGCGGAGACCGTGTTTTTATCTGTGGTTGGCAGGAACCCGGATTTTTTCGTGTTTTCCATGAATTTCACCGTTTTAGAACCGAGAACCTGTATCCTGCAATTGACTAGCAAACACGGCTCAAGAGTATCTACCGATATGCAATGTGACAAAAATTGGGCGGTATGAAAATGCAAAAATCTGATATGAACAAATACCCCCAAACTTATCATTTGCTCGTCCCGAGCAAAGCCCATTTATTCACAAAAAATTTCCTAACCTCACTTTCGCAGGGAACGCGATTGCACTGAGTATGTGCAACAAGCCGTTTAACCTCTAGGTGTCCCTAGTAGGAGGAGTATTGTCTCCTGAGGGTTTTCAGCGGATACTACCCACAAAATCCGGTCAAGTCGGTTTTGCAAAATAACTAAGATTCAAACCCTAAAGTTTTGTTTTAGAAAATAACAATTCTATAATCCTAAGTCTAGACCATCGAACCTTTATTTTTCACACCTCGCTTCTTATTTAACTACAGATTTTATATGTCTTTACGTGCAGTGCAAATAGTGTCGTTAAGTTCCAGAAGGATCGATTAAAGTCATCATGTCGCACAATAAAGCCCAGATAACAATTTAAAAAGGATCACATAAGTTTTATAAAGAGTTAAGCATTTTTCAAGTTTCGTTTTCCAGTAAGGTTTCAACTTCAGAATTTCTATCTTCCATAACAGGAAACTAAGTCGTATTTTTCACTCCACCTTTTTCTTGTTTTCATTTCATACACACCTCTGTGAACGTGCAATAGTCTTTATCATAGAATAAAACCTTCATATCTCCGCTAAATTTTTTTATAAAAGCCTGTCTTTTATCAAGATTATTCTCACACAAAGAACCGTTAGGAATTTTAACTCGGAGAGAACACTTGCTTGACTTTGTTTTAAAACTGGACTTTCTAGGTTTCTTAGCGAGCTTTGGGCCAATGCACCCAAACCAGTTGGTTTTAGGGCATTAGGTGTAGAAACACCCCAGCGGACTTAATTACTCAAGTTACCTAGGTCCAAAAACAAAAGACTGTTTGGCGTGAAAATCAGATGATTTAATACGAACGGAGATATAACCGGCAGTTCAATTATTTTTTGGATAAAAGACGTGTTTAGTGGGTTTGGTGTGTAATCATTCCAATCAAGTTTCCGATGGGTTATTTTTCAGACTTAGCTCCAATTACGGCATCAATAACATTCCTTCATATTCTCTTTACTTCATAAACTATTCTTGACATTACTTATTTCAGAACAAACCTATTTGATCCTCAGAAAATCATTTATCTGTTTAAAAGTTTAAACATGAAAAACTTGTCATCTAATTCCCAAAATCTTACGACACGTGTAGTGTGATGTAAAGACGTATATCAGCTATAGTTAACTTCAAAGGAGAGTTATCTTTCAGGTTTTCAAAATCCAAACATAAGATTTAGTTATTCTTATTTTTTTTCAAACAAAAACCGTCGAATGTTGAATCAGAGTTCTTCCACAAGCTAACTTGACAAAAAAGTTTTTATATTTTTTTTAGAAAAGTTTCAAATTTTTATGGATTTTATGGATATTAATATGCAGATGCAAAATATACATATGAATGCAAAGGGAAGAAATGCGTACCGAGCGTACCCCCAAACTTAAACTGGACAGTGTCCTCACTGTCGTAGCATGAAGAGAGCAGTTGGAAGGTTCAAAATTGTCGGTTAGCGAAACACAAATTTTTATTTGTTTTTTTTTTTTGTTTTTAAAGAAAAGAAAAAGAATATACACAAATATAAACAAAATGGTTTGTACATACCCCCAAACTTATTTGGAACAGTGTCCACTGTTCTTGGCTGGATAACCGAAGTTTGGAGGTAGGCAGAGGAAGATCATTCAGGGTAAACCGGCTCCTGTAAGAACAGGAGCTCCTCTGTTGGTTCGGCGCTAAGGTACGGTTTGCAGCGGTGTCCGTTTACTTTGAAAAGTGAACCGTCCTTTGGATTTTCCAAATCCACAGCGCCCTGCGGATACACATTCCGCACAAAATACGGCCCTTTCCAGCGAGATCTGAGCTTTCCTGGATGGAAGTGAAGTCGGGTGTCGTAAAGCAGTACCTGCTGACCAGGTACGAAGGTTTTGCGCAAAAGGTGTTTATCGTGAAACACCTTCGTTCGATTCTTAACGACAACCGCGTTGTCGTAAGCCTCATCCCTAAGCTCGTTTAGTTCGTTCAACTGCAGCTTTCGATGGCTGCCCGCATCCTCAAGAGACATATTCAGCTCCTTTATCGCCCAAAATGCGCGATGCTCGATTTCAACAGGTAGGTGGCAGGCTTTTCCGTACACAAGCCGATAGGGAGACATGCCAAGGTCGGTCTTATAAGCGGTTCTAAATGCCCAAAGGGCATCAGTGAGTTTCAGCGACCAATCCTTACGGTTCTTGGAAACCGTCTTCTCCAGTATCTGCTTGATTTGCCGATTTGAAACTTCGGCCTGCCCGCAGGTTTGGGGGTGGTAGGGCGTAGAAAGCTTATGATTAATGGAGTATTTCCGCATCAATGCTTCGAAAGTTTTATTGCAGAAATGACTTCCATTGTCGCTAATGATCGCTCGGGGGTGCCCAAACCGGGAGAAAATGTTTTCTTTAAGGAACCTAACGACAACCTTGTTGTCGTTAGTCCGGCTGGGCACAGCCTCGACCCATTTAGAGACGTAATCAACAGCTAGAAGGATGTACAAGTTCCCAAAAGAGCTGGGAAACGGCCCCATGAAGTCTATCCCCCAAACATCGAAAATCTCCACAACCAAGATCGGTTGGAGCGGCATCTCGTTCCTCCGGGATATCCGGCCCATGTGTTGGCACCGGGATCAAGTCTTGCAATAGTCATGAGCGTCTTTGAAGAGTTGTGGCCAGTAGAAACCACATTGCAAGATCTTCTCAGCTGTCTTTCTGGGCCCAAAATGCCCGCTACACGCTTGATCGTGGCAAAATGACAGCACACTCTTGAATTCTTCATCAGGGACACACCGACGAATAATCTGGTCGGGACAGTACTTGAACAAATAGGGTTCGTCCCAGTAAAAGTGTTTTACTTGGGATAAGAAGCGAAGTCTGTCCTGACCTGACCATTCGGTCGGTAGTAATCCCGTGGACAAATAGTTCACAATATCTGCGAACCAGGGTTCGCATGATACTGTCAAGAGTTGTTCATCCGGGAAAACGTCGTTAATCGGAATTGGAAGCGAAGGCGAAGAAGGAAGTCGTGAGAGATGGTCGGCAACTACGTTTTCACATCCTCGTTTGTCCTTAATGACAAGGTCAAACTCTTGAAGCAAGAGGATCCAACGTATTAACCGAGATTTTGCCTCTTTCTTCGCAAAAAGATGGCGCAGAGCTGAATGGTCTGTGTAGACAATGACTGGGGAGCCGATGAGGTAGGGCCTGAACTTTTCTAAAGCAAATACAACAGCTAAGAATTCCTTCTCAGTTATTGTATAGTTGAGTTGGGCGTCGTTCAGGGTTCGGCTCGCATAATAGATTACGTGCGGCATCTTGTTGATGTGCTGTCCAAGGACAGCACCGATGGCAAAGTCGGATGCATCGCACATAATCTCGAATGGGTGCGTCCAGTCAGGAGAAGAAAGAACGGGAGCAGAAGTGAGTGAGCGTTTCAGTGACTCGAAGGCAGTCACACAGCTCGAGTTGAAGTCGAAAGGCGTATCCTTGGCCAGCAAAAGAGTCAAGGGCCTAGCAATCTTGCTAAAGTCCTTGATAAACCGTCTATAGAAACCGGCATGGCCAAGGAAGGCTCGGATATCTCTGACGCATCGGGGAGGAGGCAGATTGGAAATGACCTCAATCTTTGCTTTGTCAACCTCTATGCCATTTTGCGAGATGATATGTCCTAAAACAATACCTTCGCGCACCATGAAGTGGCATTTCTCCCAGTTCAAAGTGAGATTCTTGTCCTTACATCGGGTAAGGACAGCGTCAAGATGCAGCAAACACTCGTGAAAGGAGTCGCCGAAGATGGAGAAGTCATCCATGAAAATCTCCAGAAATTTTTCCACCATGTCTGAGAAAATTCCCATCATACACCGCTGGAAGGTAGCGGGCGCATTGCATAACCCAAAGGGCATGCGTCGATATGCAAACGTGCCGAAAGGACAAGTGAAAGTGGTCTTGTCCTGGTCTTTTTCGGCGATGGGAATTTGATTATAGCCGGAGTAGCCATCAAGAAAGCAGTAGTACTCGTGTCCGGCCAATCGTTCAAGCATCTGGTCAATGAAAGGTAGCGGAAAGTGGTCTTTCCGCGTTGCGGCGTTGAGTTTTCTGTAATCAATGCAAACTCGCCACCCAGTTTGGGTGCGAGTAGGGATTAACTCGTTCGCCTCGTTAGTGATGACCGTGATGCCCGATTTCTTGGGGACAACATGAATGGGGCTAACCCACTGGCTATCAGAGATAGGATAAATGATACCACTATCTAGACATTTGACGATCTCCTTCTTCACAGCCTCCTTCATGACTGGATTAAGACGTCTTTGTGGATCCCGGGCTGGTTTGGCATCATCCATCAGATGAATGTGATGCTCAACGATCAGGGGACTAATCCCCTTGATGTCCGCCATGGACCAGCCGAAAGCTTGCCTGTTGCTGTGCAAGACCGCTAGAAGGGCTTTCTCTTGCTCGGGAGCTAGAGAAGCCAAGATGATGACAGGAAGGGTCTCGTTCTCACCTAAGTAGGCGTACTTAAGGTGAGACGGCAAAGGCTTCAGTTCGAGCGTTGGAGGTGAAATGATGGAAGGCAAGACTGGTGCAAAGGTCTCGAACTCAAAGGACTCCAGCAAAGGTTCAAAGCGAGTGTAGACAACCGAGTTGGATGGTTCAGGTAACTCATCCGGAAAGTCGAAAGATTCAAACTCGGGTTGTGCGCGGCTAAGATCATTCAAGAACGTGAAACACTCGTATTCGTTGTCGGGCGCAGAAGCAGCAGCAGGTTCGAAGAGAAACGCACTAGTGGCGTCAAGATTATCGTGTTCAAACAGAAACTCCTCGAATTCACACTCTTCTGGGGTGATCTCCTGGATCGAGCAGACATCCAGTATATGAGCATTAGGTTCGGCGGGCTGATTCCCCAACCTAAAAATGTTGAGTTCAATCGTCATATTTCCAAAAGAGAGGTTCATTGAACCATTGCGACAATTGATCACAGCATTTGAGGTTGCGAGAAATGGGCGACCGAGTATCACCGGAATTTGATTCCGGGGGTTAGCTACAGGCTGTGTATCTAAGACAATGAAGTCGACGGGGAATATGAAGTCCCCGACTCTTATTAACACATCCTCTAGCTCACCCCTAGGATGGGTGATCGATCGGTCGGCCATCTGGAGAGTGCAGTGTGTGGGTTTCAGCTCTCCGACGCCTAATTGCTCGTATACTGAATACGGAAGCAAGTTAACACTGGCACCAAGATCTAATAGTGCGCGGTTGATGTTCTTATCCCCAATAGTAATTGAAATCGTAGGACAGCCAGGGTCCTTCCGTTTTTGTGGTAAAGATTGGGTAAGGGCATCACTCACAGCACTAGCCAAGAAAACTTTCTTGGGTACCTGAGACTTCCTCTTTTTCGTGCACAAGTCCTTTAAGATTTTCGCGTAAGATGGGACTTGTTGGACAGCATCTAAAAGAGGAATGTTAATGTTAACTTGCTTGAATAACTCCAAAATCTTCTCCATTTGTGGATTTTGTTTGTTAGACCTCAACCGGTTTGGAAATGGAACATTTTGAAAATTGGTTGAGTCTAATGCTGGAGGAGGAGATTTTGGAGTTGGAACGGATCCCAGAATAGGTGTTTTCGTGGAGTGAGAAGTGGGTCCGTTCAGAGCAGAAGAAGAGGAAGGAGAGCCTGTTGAAGAATGGAGAATAGGCTCAGAAGACGAAGAAGAAGAAGCGGCCGGGGTGTCATCGTTGATTCGCTTGCCAATGTTGTTTTGCAGCATCCTCCCTGATCTCAGTGTGGTCACAGCACTCACATTATGGTTTTGTTGTTCAAGCGCAACATGTGCATTATGTGGGTGACCGGGATTTGGAACTGGCTGAGACGGGAGCTTCCCTTTTCTCGCTCGCTTAAGGCCGCGTTCAGCTGTGCAATCTGGGCCTTGATGGTTTTGATGCTTTGCCCGTGTGCGGCAGTGTGTTGCACTAAGGATTGAATCGAAGACTGGATGTTGGTGGTAGATTGAGTCGATTGTTTAACAAACGCCTCCAGACTACGCTCGAGCGAGGAAACCTTATCGTTGTTTGACGGAACAAAGTTGTTTGGTGGAAAAGAGTTGTTGGGTGCAAAGTTGTTCGTCTGGTTTTGGAAAGGCTGGGGTTGGAAGGGCTGCTGATATTGATGCTGAGTTTGTTGTGGCGCTTGTTGTTGCGGTGGAGGGGCCCTTTGGAAATTGTTGCCCTGGAATTGATTCTGATTCTGATTCCAGACGAAATTGGGGTGGTTCCTCCAACCGGGATTATAGGTGGAAGAGTATGGATCATTCCTCGGTCTTTGCTGGAAGGCAGCATTAACCTGATCCTGTCCTTGCGAGGGTGGATTGTAAGGACACTCTTCAGTCAAGTGGGAAGGATCGGAACAACAAGCGCAGATGGTACGAAGGGGGAGAACAGGGGTGGGGGCAGGAGCAGAAAATTTGCTCTCTATCGCTTCAAGCTTTCGTGTTATTGCAGCCATTTCAGCTTTCATCGCAATAGAGACATCGAGTTGGTGGATTCCTACCCTAGACTGACCGGTAGAAGTGGAGGTAGAAGAAGAAGAAGTCGGTCTGGTGCTCTCCCACTGTAGCGTTTGCTCCGCAAGATCGTCAAAGAACTGCCACGCTTCCTCGTCAGATTTTGATAGGAAGTGGCCCTGACAGATGGTTTCCAGCAACTGCTTCGTTGCTGGGTTCAGTCCCTCGTATAAGGTTTGGCAGAGCTGCCATTTCTCTATACCGTGGTGAGGACACTGAACAAGAAGGTCTTTTTACCGGTCAAAGCACTTCCAGAAGGGTTCAGAAGGAAGCTGGGAGAATTGGTTGATTTCATTTCGAATTCTTGCGGTCTTATGATTTGGATAGAATTTTTTTAGAAACGCTTTAACAAACTCGTCCCAGCTGGTGATTGAGTCGGAAGCGGTGCTATACAGCCATTTTTCAGCGAGATCGCATAAAGTGAACGCAATGACCCGTAGACGTATAGCATCGTCCGACAGCTGGGTGGTTTTCATCATGGCACAGACGTTTTGAAATTTATTGATGAAGATATAGGCATCTTCAGATTCAAGCCCATGAAAACGTGGAAGCATGTTGATGAAATGGGGCTTAATTTCAAAGTTGTCCCCATTGGCCGGAGGAAGAGAAAGGCAGGTGGGAAGTGCAGAACGGGTGGGGTAGAAACGATCCTGGAGCGCAATTCGCTGCGGCGCTACAACAGGTAGAGGTGGTGGGAGATTGGTCTCCGTAGGAGGTGGAGCCAATCCAGCGGTGGTCAAAGAGATGTTCGGATTAAATCCCGACATCGCGGAAGAAGAGGTTGGTGAAGGTGAAGGTGAAGGTGAAGATGTATGAACAGAATTCCGGTCAACGTCGGAGTTGGCCGGCAAAGGAAGGGGTGAAAGAGGAGTGGATGGAGTATCGACTTCGGAGTCGATCGCGTAGTCGGTCGCGACTAACATAACGCGGACTAGACGGGCGCTAGTGTCCCGAGTCCAAGCGGACATACACTAAACGAGTTTAGTATAGTCAAAGCGGAGAAGGTGAGGGTAAGAAAACGTCAATGGAGAAAGGCGATGGGTGGTGGGTGAAAATGGATTTGGCGACAAAAGGGCAAGTTTTTATAAAAGTTTTTGATTTTTTTTTTTTTTGTTTTTAGAAAGAGATTTACAGAAGTATGTACAGAAATACGGCTTAAGCAATCACAAACAAGATATGCACAATCACACCTAGATCTAGGGTAACCTAGGTCTACTAGACCTGCTCCTGAACTTGATTGTCGAAGTTAAACAGTGTCGAGAAACGGGCTTAAAAATACACTGATCACGAGGCCAGGTAAGTGCAGAGATAAGGGGAGGTTGTCCAACGCTTTCGCGAAGTTCCTTAATTAAATAACCCTTTCTCTTTCGGCGGTTGCGCCTTTAACACTTTCCTAGACACCCCGTAAACAATATACGGTTAAGCGAGGTTCTAAACAAGGTTTATCTTCTCCTAATGAGCGCGAAGTCCTTAGGGCTGAAGTCTAGTATATTTTAATTTACAATGGACAATGCATATGCTTTAGTGATTTCCAGGGTCCTGGGAAGGGTGATGAAATCCCCACCCAATCTGGATTGGTTTCAAGCCCCTTAAGTCCGTATTAAAGAAATGCAAAGCAGTAACAAATCAACTGCAAACAATTTTTATTTTTTTGCGGCGCAAAGAATCCTGCACAAGAACAGTTTATTGGAAGGGGGAGAAAAATTTGCGCAAAGAAATCTACAGAAAACACAATTCAGTGGAGTTCAGAGGAGAGGGGAGAAGCAGAGGGACTCACCAGAAAGAAAATGCACCCCTGAAGCCACCAAGTGGCCGCGGATCCGCGGCCTAAGCCCTCTGTTGCCGCGGATCCGCGGCAGGAAGGAGAGATTGGGCCTTCATTTTTTCTGTGGGTGCTGGTATGGGTCTCCTATGCTTTTCTGGAACTTCTGAATTTTTATTTGCTCACTGTACCTGCTCCAGATCTTGACAGTAGACCGTATGCTTCGTTTTGTCCGTCGCGGTGTAGCCACGAAATGTGGGTCTATCTTCCCACGTCTTTGGCACTGTACTTGAACTCCGTATTTTCAACGTCTTGGCCACGGAACTCGAACCTTGTATTTTCCTGCACACTTGCACAAAAGCTAATAAAAAATAACAAGATGATTTTTTTACAAAGTATATTTTTTTTTGTTGTTTTTATATTCACAAATTAACCCGAAATTACACAAGGAAATAAACTACCGTCTCCCCGGCAACGGCGCCATTTGATTGTTATGTTCGTGCGTGTTCAAGTTCTAGTTTAAATACCGCAATCAAGACGGTTTCGCTTGTAGCTAGCCGGTTGAGTACGGGTCGTCCGCAGGGAGATGGGAGTCTTTTTCAAAGTGTTTTAACGAGTTAAGTCCGGTTTTCAGATTTTGTTGGATTATCTAAGTATTGAGTTGATATTTAAAGAGAGCTTGTTAGGGTTAGGATTAGGTTAGTTTGAGTTAGGAGTCTCCACATCTTTCGTTGCCCCTCTTAATATCGGTGTTACGGTAATCGGCAACAACGGGGATTAGCACGACTAGGAAGGAACTTGCGAGTATAAGCTAGGCTTTCCAACGCATAAGTCCTTCCTTTTGGTGCTTGTCCGTCCGTTCTTGGCTCTTATCCATAACCTCCGGTTAATTCAACCACAACCGGTCTCACTACGGAATCACCGCTATCATGTAGGATAGGGTGCCGTAAGGAGCGGATTGTGGTTCAATTAACGGGAGTCGATTTAAGCTGTTGGGCAAGGAAAGAGTGAGAGAGATTTCCTTCTCTCAAACTTCCCCTATCCTACCCTAACAAGTATAAAACTACTCACACTTCATGATAAGGAAAAACAAAACAAAACAAAAGAGGAAGATAGAAAGAAGGAGATTAGAAGAATACGACTAACTATTTGCGACCTCACCTTGGCGAGGATCGAGCGTAAGTATCATTGTCGTATGAATGATAAAGAAAAAGAGAGAAGAAAGAAACAACAAGAAAATAACAACAACTACTTAACAATTAAAATTACAACAAGTAAAGAAAGAGCAAGACAAGCATGATAATAAAATAATCTTCTTTATTTACCATTCCTCCCTCACAAAGCTCACTACAAGTTTAATGGAGAAGAGATGAGAAGAAGAAGAACAAGTGAACTAAATCCTAGAAAAAGAAAATACAAGAATGGACCCTTTCCTTCTCAAACTTCTGGGCTATTTATAGGCTGGAGAATGGAAATCTAGGGCAACCACCAGAACCCAAACAGAATGACCAATATACCCCCCAAAATTCTGCAGGTGCGGCGCCAGTACGGCCGCGGATCCGCGGCCTGGACCCCACTTTGACCGCGGATCCGCGGCTCTACTGTAGAGTTAGGGTGTCGTTTTTTCTGTACTTCCCTGGTCTTCTGTGCTCTGTTCTCTGGTTCATATATTTTCTGAAAATATTTCCACATTTCTTCCAGAATTTCTGTTGAGGGAAAGGTGGACTTTTTGTCAAGATTTGGAATGATTGCCTCGAGCTCCGCGTAGATCTCTTGGATTTTGTGCTACCATTGAGCCTTGTGCATGAGAATGACATTGATTTGACCTTTTATCCTCCGATTGATATCTGGCAACATACGGATGAAAAGAGGAGACCGTGTTTTTATCTGTGGTTGGCAGGAACCCGGATTTTTTCGTGTTTTCCATGAATTTCACCGTTTTAGAACCGAGAACCTGTATCCTGCAATTGACTAGCAAATACGGCTCAAGAGTATCTACCGATATGCAATGTGACAAAAATTGGGCGGTATGAAAATGCAAAAATCTGATATGAACAGGGACTACTCGTGTAATGGCTCTCCTGGACACAGCGCGATGTCAACCCCCAATACCGGGAGAGACGAATCCTGTCTAACCGTCACTGCCTCCAAGTGCTTCGGGACTGCACCCAAAAACTACCTGTTTGCACGACTCCTTTGAGCCGTGGTAGGGTAGTAATCAAAGTGCAGTGGGAACACACTCGAGGCGAAGTGACAGTGTCAAGTCAGCGGACTAAGCTGTACTCATGTCACCTGGGAACTGATAACTGACGATAGGTATATTACCAACCAACAGTTCCCGACGAGTCCTGTCCAGTGTACTCGTAACCTAACGAGCACCCGCATACTATCCCAAGTACGACGTACTAACGGCTGTGGGACAGACCGTCTCCCACACTGGGATGAGAAGCGCATACGCTAGTCTACTCCGGAGTATCGATGCCCTGTCTCGATAGTCCAACGACCAGGGACCTGTATAAGGATGTGCTTATAGATTACCCAGCTCCCACGAGTGCGAGCGCCATCACAACGCTGGTAATCAAGCAAAGATACTAAGGGCTCCACTAATATGTATATCAGCAATATGCTAAAAGAAACACATGCACATATTAAAGCAGAGACAAACCAAGTAGCATACTACTATATTGAGCAAGATTGTCTGTACAACTGTGAATATCCCAAGCTTCCATCAAGTAATATACATACTAGTATGATACAGTAATGGCATCTAGGGCATATACACTAACATCAAGTGCATAAAAATAAATCATATATACAATGTGCACATTCAAGTGAGAAAATAATCTTAAGTGAACAAATACTAGTTAATGTAAAGTAATATATCATATATATAATTATACATTAAATCATTAAATCAACACTTGATTTAATTATCCGGTCATGACGCATATAACCGAGTAATATCAAGTGTATCAATGTATTGAATCAACACATGATTCGGTAACCCGGTTATATCTCATATAACCGTCCAATGATACAAATCGCGAGAATAGAATACAGTATCACATACTGGTATTATTCTCGGTCCCGCACATATTTCATATGCGTTCCTATTTCGTTTCGCTTGAGCCAGGAAACCTCTGTGTAGGACTCTAAAGACTCGTCAATACGCCGGCAGCAGGTGATGATCATATCAAACACCCATAAGCCGCAAGCGTTCTGCTAAACGTAACGGCCATCCGGGTATTGAGCGATCAGAAGATCAAAGAGCAAGCCCGCTCACACTCCTGTGACTCCAACCAGTAACACTTACCGTACAGTCCGGTCTGTTCGTCTGATATGTCGCATATCTCGCCTAGGGGTGGTAAACGTCAGACCCCAATAGCTCGATAAGTCGTGTCGATATGAGGTCTATAACAGTTCGAGAAACTACTGGTAACACTTACCAGTAAATCTCAGCAACCCTGGCCAGGGATTTCCGGTTATAGCCAATCGAACATAGTGCAACATCAACTCCCTATACCGAGAGAGACGAATCCCCTCCTATCGCTCATTGCCTCCATGTGATTCGGGATTGTACCCAAAAACCACCGTTTTGCACGCCCTCTTGGACGTGGTAAGGTGGAAATCAAAGCACAGTGGGAATCACACAAGACTCTATGACGATCTCGGGTCTACAGACTAACCTGTACCAGTGTCACCAGAGAACTGCTATCTGACGTAAGGTATAATACCATCTGGGAGTTCTCGGGGAGTCCGTCCAGTGTACCCAGTCTCCACTGAGCACCCGTATATCATCTCTGATGTCAAACACCAATGGATATGGGATCATCCATCGCCCATCTATATGGGTCGAGAAGGTATACGCTAGTCTACTCTGGTATATCGATGCCCCATCTCGATACACCCACGACTAGGGATCTTGAAGGATGTACTTATGGATTACCATGTCCCCACTAGTATGATCCGCATCATAGTCCAGATAGCCAAGTACACATCCTAAGGGCTTTACCAATATGTAGCAGAGAGACAATCAGTGTACACGTTAAGGTAAAGTGCAACCAGATAGCATACCATCATGTCGAGCAAGAAAGTCCTCCCTATGTATGTCCAAGCATCCACTACAATATACATCCTATGTATAGTAATGGCCTCTAGGGCATACATATAACTAACAATATCAACCCCTAATACCGGGAGAGACGAATCCTATTTAATCGTCACTGCCTTCAAGTGCTTCGGGACTGCACCCAACTACTACCTGTTTGCATGACTCAATAGAGCCGTGGTAGGGTAGCAATCTAAGAACAGTGAGAACACAATTGAGGCGAAATAGCAGTGTCAAGTCAATGGACTAAGCTGCACTCATGTCACCTGGGAACTGCTAACTGACGATAGGTATAATACAAACCAACAGTTCCCAACGAGTCTTGTCCAGTGTACTCGTAACCTAATGAGCACGTGCATACAATCTCTAGTACGACGTACTAATGGCTGTGGGACAGACCATCTCCCCTGCTGGGATGAGAAGCATAAAACTAGTCTATTTTGGAGTATCGATGCCCTGTCTCGATAATCCTACGACTAGAGACTTGTATAAGGATGTGCTTATAGACTACCCAGCCCCCACTAGTGTGATCGCCGTTACAACGCTGGTAGTTAAGCAAAGATCCTAAGGGCTCCATCAATATGTATTAGCGATATGTTAAAAGAAACATATACACATATTAAGATAGATACAAATCAAGTAGCATACTACTATATCGAGCAAAATTTTCGTAAATCCGTGTATATATCCCAAGCTTCCAAAATGTAATATACAAACTAGTACTATACAATAATGGCCTCTAGGGCATACATATCCAACACTTTCAAAGCTGCTAGTACTACTAAATAGTTCGATTAAAGTATGTGTATAAATACACGTGTTCAATTGAACATTCGAGCGTATCGAAATACGCAAACTACACTGTTTCACCTGAACCGGGAAACCCTCTGTGTGAGACTTTAAAGACTCGACAATACACTGGCAGTGGTTTTAACCACAAGCACGTCAATGACACTAGTTGTATGTAACGGCTACTCAGGTATCTGTCGAAAGGATGATCGACAAGATAACTCGTCCGAAAACCCGACCGAGCCTATAGGTAATATTCTCCATACAGTTCGGTCTGCTCGTCTAAGAGTATCACATATCGGGACTAAAGGGATGGTAAACGTCAGACCCCTAATAGCACGACAAGTCATGTCGGTATGGAATCCAATACAACCTGAGAAACTACTGGTGTCCCTACCAGTAAAGCTCACTTGCCCTAGCTAGAGACTTTTAGTATCAGCCAACCGTACACAGTGCAATATCAACTCCCAATATCGGGAGAGACAAATCTCTTCTATCACCTGCTGTCTCCAAGTGTTTCGGGACTGCACCCAACTACTACCTGTTTGTATGACTCTTTAAAACCGGGGTAAAATAGTAATCTAAATACAGTGTGAACACATTCGAGACTAATAATGATGTCAAGTTATCTGACTAATCTGTACTCATGTCACCAGAGAACTGCTATCCGATGATAGGTATAATACCAATCAGCAGTTCCCAGCGAGTCCGTCCAGTGTAACTCATAACATAATGAGCACTTGTATACTATATTTGGTACCGTATACCAATGGCTGCAGGACATGCCATTTTCCCTGACGGGGATAAGAAATTTATACACTAGTCTTCTCTGGAGTATCGATGCACTATCTCAATAATCCTACGACTAGGGACACGTTTAATGATGTGCTTATAAACTACCCAGCCTTTACTAGTGTGTATGCCATAACAATGCTGGTAGTCAAGCAAACATCCTGCGGGCTCTATCAACATGTATTAGCGATACGTTAAAAGAAATATATACACATGTTAAAATAGATACAAACCAGATAATATATTATCATATTGAGCAAGACTATTATTTATCTATATATATTCCAAGCTTCCAAAATGCAATATACAATCCTATATTATACAATAATGGCCTCTAAGGCATATATCACTAACAAATGGGGTGTTGCAGTAATAATTGCGGGCATAACTGCTACTCATTAAGGCTACAAATAACAACCAAATCGGGAGAAGTGGTCCTCCGACCAATCAACCAAAATATCCTCTTTATCAAATCATATAATATTTATGCCTTAGTTTATCTATTCGAGTAGGTTTTGTAGAATAATGTCCTTTCGGATAAACCTTTCCATCACGATGGTGCGGGCCATGGACAACAACTTTGTTGGTGTAGGGTATGTACTCATCACCCGTGTAGCTCTGCCTGTGGTCGGCCATGGACCAAGTCCCTCTTAAGATTGGATCAGGGATTGTATAGTGTAAGGCACTGCATCTTAAGACATGCCGAGGACCGGGCTAGGATGTCAGCCTAGAGTTGGGAACTAATCTATGACGAGATCCCTCCAAGGGCTGGAAAGTTGTATACCGGCCCTTTAGGCGGACATGCCCGTAGAACTCCCATTTTGTAAGGCCGAAATACGACCAAAACGTGAATTGTACTGCAACTTGTTTGCAAATTTGTAATACGTACATGTCGCTAATATGGCGTATTTTCAATTATGGATGATAATAAATGTTACTCTTGGTTATCAAGTTGGTTACCTATTAGTTTCTGTAAGAACTTTATGCCTTGGTAAGCATGCTTGGAGTTGGCTATAACTAAATAAATTGCTTCTAATCGGCTGGTAATAACCTTGTGAAGTTTACTAAGAGAAGATCATACCCTTCTTCTCCGGAAAACACATTTAACATATGGACATGTGTTGCTCTAAATATTCTTTTGGTTTGTTTGTGGACACTGACTATTGTGTGGTAGAGAAATATTTAGATCCAACAACAACAAAAGTACTGAAATTTTGACTAAATCTTTATAGTTATGAATGTGCAGTATTACACCTATGTGCTCGAGACTCCATTTGCGTTGACAGGTTCGCATAATCTGGCAAAGGCAACTGCTAAAGGAAACACGGTTATTCTCTTTGTTGCAAGTGCAAATGACAAGCAGTGGTCATCTTCTCAAAAAACTCTCAAAGCCATGCTTGATTCTTTCCAAGTTTAATTGTCTTTGTGGCAAAATTTGGATGATTTTAACCATCAGAGAATTTTTTTTTCCCTCCACTTCTGGGCATTTCATTCCTTAAATATTCCATTAATATTCTGAGTTGGAGATGGGTTGTTTTCGTTACTCTGGCCATGAATGATAATCTTTTTTTTTATATATAAAAAAGAAAACGAAGTAAACATTTTTATTATAGGAATTTTCCTAAATTGGCTGGACAGATAGCAACTCTATATTCATTGATCTATATGGATGTGTATTTTGCAAATCCAATAATCATTACTAGCTATTAGAATGAGAAAAGGTAAAGTGATATGCATCAATGAATAATGTGCCCCCATATGTTCCACTATTTAAAAGAATTCTATAGTGGCACTATATATTCAGTATCCTCTTCTTTTAATCCTTATATTGTTCGATAACTTAATAATCATTATTTAATATACCATACTTCTGTTATGCATGCTATTTTGTAAAGATTGATTTTTATTTTCTTGCATTTTATATATTCTTGAATACATACGTCTATAGTGTCTGATTTATTATATATGAGTCATATGTACCTTATAAACATACCGTGTGTATATATCGAAAATAACATAGGACAAGCCTAAAATATAAACAAACAAACTAATAAAAATAAATTTTGTGTTATTTGAAAGAAGTTACACCATGGATGGTATAAACTATCCGTTTTTGGCAATACATAATGCAGTTTAATCTAAACCTTCGCTATCGGAGATACGACAGTTTACACCATTGGTGGGCTATATCCATCGACTAACCTGTCGGTTCATGCATATATAATCACTTTCCTTCAAAACAAAGGAAAAGGAAAAGGAAAATTAAGGAAAAGAGACGGGAATAAAAGGAAAAGGAAAATTAAGGAAAAGAGAAAGGAATAGGAAAAGTTAGTCTCAATCCACCTTTTATTCCCCTATAACCAGACCAAGCATAGAACAGCTTACAAACCAAGAAATTGTTTTCCCTTAACCTTAGCAAACTAGATTCTTGTATCCCCTATAAATACTCAACCATACACCATCCCTTTCACATAAATACATCAAAAAATGGCTCATGGAGAAGATCACAACAACAACACCTGGAGAATCGACCGGGAGCTCCGTGATATGATCTCCAGCCTTACCCACCGCCTCACGAACAGGCGAATGGACGGCCAGGATCATCACGGCCTTGGGATTGTGACACTTGCGGGGTACAACAAAGGAGCCATGATGAAAGCAGACTTGCTCGACGAAGAAACGAATCACTATGATGATCATGGATCTAAGAAATTATTTGGCGACGAGAATAGCAGTAGGCTTAGTGCTTACACTAACTGCAACTATCAGGCTGTTAACAATTCAATAATGGTTGATGGGAAATGCGAAGCCGAGGACCCTGGTGTTCATATTGAGATTGTTGATTGCTTTGATGATAATGAAGATGAAAGTGATGATGATGATGAAAAGAAGAAGGATAAGGAGAAGAAAAAGGAAAAGGAGGGGAAGGACGAGAAAAAAGAGAAAGGAGAAGAAGGCTGAGAAGAAGGAGAAGAAAGACAAAGAAAGCTCAGGTGACGAGAAGCATCTAAAGGGAAAAGATCATGGTAAGATCAGCGAATGTGAGTGAGAGAGATCAATGTGTTCTTTGTTTAATTGGATGGAGTGGAAATAAAGATTAAAACAACTGAGTTATATATATGTTGCTTAATGTTTGCTTATTGAGAAATTGTAACGTGACTGATTTCTGCCAGTTTTCTATGTATGAAATGAGTGATTGGTCAAGTTCTTTTCTCTGTGTAAATTTATCTATGAAATGGGAGTTATTTATGTAGTTTGACTCCACAACTACTTATCATTTTGGACATGCAATAACATAAATACAGTAACAATAAAAGGCAATATTACATGAATAATAACTTTAGGTGCGCTTGTTATACATGATTACTAATTATCACATAATGAACAATTCGGTCATTCTTCAAATCAAAAGGTCACAGTTGTGCAAATTCTAACATCTTTAGTTTAGGTGACACTTGGTAAATAAAATGGAAGATTATCATGAATCCATATATTTCCAGAATTAATGTGATGCCCATGTATCCAATTTCAGAGAAAAACGCTTGCAAGAGCGTGCTTTTTTCTTGTTTATATATATATATATATATATTGGGGCTGGGGAACGGGGGTTATGCGCATACCTAAAAAATGGTGGTGGACGACATTGGTTGTCACGGAGACAAACGATGACGGTCGTGATGATAAAACCGGAAATGGAGATGGCGAAGGAGAATGGGGGTGGCTAATGATGGATGGCGACAAGCATGGCAGCGGGCAATGGAGGATGACGGTTTGCAACTGAGTGAGCCGAAGTTACTATGGAAGCCTGCGACGAGCAGCATCGACGGCTACCGGCAGAGGCAAGGGCTGACGACGGCAAGTAGCAACAGCGGGAGTCAGTACTGTGATCGATGAGGATGAAGGCCGGCAGCAACGGTGGCAAGACAGAAGGCGTGGCGAGGAGTGATGGTGGTGGAAGGGGATGGAGGACGGCGGTGGCGAGTGAGAAAGGACGGCGGCAATAGAGGGCTATGGAGGCGTCGACTAAAATCAAAGGGCAGCACCAAAGGGTGGGTAGGGGCGGCAATAGAGACAACGGTCGGTCATGGACATAGACGGCAGCGTCGGCGACGACCGGTGATGGCCAGCGACGGAAAAGGATGTCGACGGCTGCAGCCTTCAACCGCCGGGCATGGAGATGAGCTCCGAACGATGGCCACCAAAAGTCATGGCATTGGCTATGTTAGGTTGGAATATTTGGTGGGATTATACGTACATATGTAGAATGGAAATAAAATTCCCACGAAGGAATCTCATTTCGGTAGGAATCCAAATTTCCGGAAAATATTTATTAATATTTGGTGCAATCTACTATTACCCTCTTAGATTATTTAGTTTGTTATATCTTGTAGTCCTTTTCCAACTAATCCCTTTGTTGGCATTAGTCAGCATCCAAAAACAAACCTGAAGATGTTTAAAGTAACACGTCTCCTATTACCATATTACCATCCAATCAGATCTTTCTGTTTAACCTAAAATACAGTCATTCGTGCTTATCGCACTATAAAGTAATTGCAACAATTAAAAGAGAAACAACATGATAAGTAGTGATGATGCTCGATATCGGTGATCTCCCAGATGGCGACACGTGGCAGATGACGTGTCCCGAAGCTCATAAGAAAGGACCTACCGTGGCTGACCAGACCGCTGCTATGCCCGTCCTACAAACAACCGCTGGCTCACCTTCGAGCCTCCTGCACAATTGGCCTCCTCGGCCCTATCAGCTCGTCTCCGGGCTACTGCAGAACCAAGATACCTCGGCTCTCCCGCTCGTCCGCGAGCTCTCCCGCCAAGGTTATCTTCCTTGGTCTTATCGACCGACCAATGGCACCGCTCACAGGCGCAACCGCCATCCCGCGAATCTTGCCATGCACGAGATATCTGCCGGCCACATCCTACGTTCCACGCCATCACGATCCCCCATTAACGAGCATGTCTCGCCATTAATGCGGGATCTCGCCCATTACGCGGGCGTGACGTCGGGAGCGTAACGGCCGGCGTGATTCTCGTGCCTGCCTGCCTGCTGCCACCACTATATAAGCCCCTCGTTCAGACGGTTCAAGTAAGCCATTTTTACTCCACTAAGTCGTTATTCTGCTCGGATTTCCTCGTTAACTTGATCGTCGGAGGGTCCTCGGTGGTACAACCACCCTGGGACTTCCTTGCACGTAGCTCGGCCCAACCAACCTCAAACCCATTGAGTTCCACACGCTTTAGGAGCCTGCCTCCAGATCCAATCCCAGCCGTCTATCACCGTCATCAACAGGCCAATGGAAGGTAACATCTTGGCGTGATCCAGGTTACGTCAGCTGGCGCCGTCTGTGGGAAACTCTTGATTCCATAAAAACAAAAGTTCATCTTCCGATTTCAACCCAATGGCGAGCGGTCACCACGACGATCCAAGCACTAGTCACCGCCTCCCCCACGACGGAGGCGCGAACGAATCTCCTCCTCCGAACACCATCATCGTCCTCGCCGCTCGAATAGATCGACTCGCGTCCGTGTCCAGACGGTGGGGCAAGCTCCCCAGGTCGCCGCTCCCCCGCCTCGGGACCGGGACCCATGCAGAGGGAGAGAAGACTCTGCTCGCGTAGGCACTGCCGACCACCGCCTCGCTGCCTCCTACGGCCGCAGATCCCCCGTGCCGATACATTCTGCGACCCGCTGGTCGCTCCACAGTTCAACACCGAGGTCCGTCGCCAGAGCGCCTCGCCCCAAGATCCTTCGTGCACCTGTCCCTCCGGAGGAGATTTCGGTCAGCTCGCTTATTACCAGGCATGACCGACACCCCCTCCCTCGACGGGGTCACACGGATGGGGCTCGTCACGGCAGCTCAAAGACTACCTCGCCTGGGGGTCTAAGGAACCTTATTGAAAGGAACCGGAGCCGCGGCCAAGCACAGATCTCCATCAGCAGAGGCCAAAGGTCAGAATGTGCTGAATAGTCGGGATACCATGGCCGACTCGACGCCCTTGAGAAGAAGATCGAAGGTACGCATCGGGAAGGTCACCGTTCGAGCGATGGGGCTAAGTACGCCACCGGACTCGCTCACAAAACCCTTAACCAAGGAGTTGCTCGCCGTCCGTGTCTCCTCCCGGAACAAGCCCCCGAAGGTCTCTCTCTTCGACGGTAAGTCCGACCCGAAGGACCATTTGGATGCATTCACCTCAGGGATAAGCTTTCAAGACAACTTCGATGCCGCCCAATGCCGAGCTTCCCCGTCCACTCTCATCCGCTCTGAACGAGACTGATTCCGAGGACTCGCGCTGCGCTCGATCTCAACTTTCGACGAGCTAGCCACCCAATTCCTCGGCCACTTCGTCGGGAACAGGAGACAGAAACGGACTGTCGACCATCTTTTCACAATCAAGAGAAGGGACAAAGAGACGTTCAAAGCATACGTCACCCACTTTTACAACGCCCTTCTCGAGGTCCCAGAGCACCGGGACGAGGCGACCATTACAGCACTTAGGTCTCGTCTTTGGCATAAGGAGTGGTTACGCTCCTTTGCATTAGCGCAACCTAAGACCTTGACCGAGGTAAAAACTTGGACCGAGAGAGAGATCCAACTGGAAGCCGAGGTGAACGCACACCTGCCTCGAGCAGTTACCCTGCTCGGCTATCCCTGGTTGGTAGTTCCCTACCCCACAACGCCAGGAATCTAAGCCCTCACCAAGAGGCAGCCCAGCAGATACCCTTCTCGGCTATCCCTGGCTGGAAGTTTCCTACCCCGCGACGCCAGGGATCAAAGCCCTCACCAAGAGGCAGCCCAGCAGCTACCTTGCTCGGATATCCCTGGCTTGTAGTTCCCTACCCCGCAACGCCAGGGATCGAAGACCTCACCAAGAGGCAGCCCAGCAGATACTCTGCTCGGCTATCCCTGGCTGGTAGTTCCCTACCCCGCAACGCCAGGGATCGAAGCCCTCACCAAGAGGCAGCCCGGCAGCTACCCTGCTTGGCTATCCCTGGCTGGTAGTTCCCTACCCCACAACGCCAGGGATCTAAGCCCTTATCAAGAGGCAGCCCAGCAGCTACCCTGCTCGTCTATCCTTAGCTGGTAGTTCCCTAGCCCGCGACGCCAGGGATCAAAGCCCTCACCAAGAGGCAGCCCAGCAGCTACCCCGCTCGGCTATCCCTGGCTGGTAGTTCCCTACCCTACAACGCCAGAGATCAAAGACCTCACCAAGAGGCATCCCAGCAGCTACCCTGCTCGGCTATCCCAGGGTGGTAGTTCCCTACCCTGCGACGCCAGGGATCAAATCCCTCACCAAGAGGCAGCCTAGCAGCTACCCTGCTCGGCTATCCCTGGCTGGTAGTTCCCTACCCCACAACGCCAGGGATCGAAGCCCTCACCAAGAGGCATCCCAGCAGCTACCCTGCTCGGATATCCCTGGCTAGTAGTTTCCTACCCCGCAACGCCAGGGATCGAAGCCCTCACCAAGAGGCAGCCCAGCAGCTGTAAGTCTACGGTAGCGCCCCGACCGTCTATCCGAGGCCAAACACGGAACAAAAACTTTTATAAACTGGTGCTAACGTAGACTTTCACTCGGATCGTACCATTAACCCTTAACTAGAAAACTACAAAGAAGTTTAGAATGGCTATACCAATTGATCCGTGTCCCTCGGTCTTTAGCCATCATCCTAAGCTCCTAGCGGTTTCTCCGATCTCGCTCGATCTCCTCGTCGAAGTGGCACCACGTCAAGGAATCTTTTTACGGGCTCCCTGTTGGATATATGTATGCCCTAGAGGCCATTATATGATAGTGGATGTATTTATACATGTATATATATATATTCAGTGTACATTCTTGCTCGTTATGATAGTATGCTATCTGATTCTTCTTTATCTGACATGTTGATTTGATCATGCTTTTATTCATTCATACATGTTGATAAAGCCCTGAGGATATAGGCTTGACTACTGTGATTATGATGGAGATCATACTAGTGGGATATCTGTAGTTTATAAGCATATTCTGAAATGTCCCTATTCGTAGGTGTATCGAGACGGGGCATCGATATACCAGAGTAGACTAGCGTATATGATACTAGACCCATATGATGGGCGATGGATGTTCCCACATTCATCGATGTTTAACATCGAGATCGTATACGGGTGCTCAGTGGTGACTGGGTACACTGGACGGACTCGTCGAGAACTCCTATATGGAATTATATCTATCATCGGATAGCAGTTCTCAGGTGACACTGGTGCAGGTTAGTTTGTAGACCCGAGATCGTCATAGAGTCTTGTGTGTTCTCCCACTGTACTTTGATTACCACCCTACCACGGCTCTACTGAGTCGTGCAAACTGGTGGTCGTTGGGTACAGTCCCGAGACACATGAAAGCGATGAGCGATAGGAGGGGTTTCTTCTCTCCCGGTATTGGGGGTTGATACTGTGCTATGCTCGACTGGCTATATCAGTAAGTCCCTGGCCAGGGCTGTTGAGATTTACTGATAAGTGTTATCAGTAGTTTCTCGATCTGTTATAGACCATTCATCGGCACGACTTATTGAGTTATTGGGGTCGACGTTACCATCCCTAGACTCGATATGCAGCATATCTGACGAAAAGACCGGACTATATGGTAGTGTTGCCGGTTGGCTCGACGGGAGTTGTAACAGGTTCGCTTGTTTTCTTCTGATCCCTCAATACCCGGGTGGCCGTTACGTTTAGCTGACCGCTTGCGGCTTGGGGGTGCTTGATATGATCATCACCCACTGCCGGCGTATTGACGAGTCTTAGAGTCCCACAAAGGAGTTACCTAGTCCAGGCGAAACGTTGTGGTGTGCATATGCGATAGGCGCGTGGACCCGGTTAAAATGCGCGTATGAGATACCGTATATTAATCGGGCGGCTTGCTTTTGGTCGGGTCGTATGTGATACGACCGGGTTGCTAAATCAAGTGTTTATTTATCATTAACCATTAGTTTCTCACTTGAAATCCTTTCTTGTCTTTATGTTGTATGCATGCATGTATGTATTCATTCTCATTCATGCACAAAGGATGTGCATGCACACATACATGCATACATAATAGTTATCATGGTTGTTGATATAGTAGATGGTGGCAATATAAGACTCACACCATATATAAAATATATGGATATTATTTATTTGGAAAAAGGAAAATGAAATGGAAATTGTTTCATGGTTTATTTTCTTATTCTTACACTACCTCCTTGACTAACCATAATTTAATTTCTATGGTCATTTCTCTTCCAAACAAAAATATCTAGATATTTTATAACCATGGTTTACAATGAGAGAGTGAAAATATATATATTTTCATTTTCTCATTTTCTTGATAAGCTTATCATTTATCTTGTTTTTAAAAAAGCCATCATCTTCGTCCTCTTTTCTCTCTTGCTCTCTACTTCTCTCAAGTGAGCAAAAGAGCTACCAAGTTAGGATTTTGAAGTGAGAAAACCAACCACAACACCATTCTACACTAGTCTTTCCCATTAGTGAAGAGTGTTAGCTTCCATTTCTTCTCTTGATCTTGTGAAGTTTCAAGCTTAGACAAAGAGGAATCCGGGTAGATCATCGTGGACGTAGACGATCTCAAGCGGACCTTTTTACAACCCTCAAGTAGCCAAGAAGTCTAGCGTAGGGAGTTACAAAGGTTGTACTCTCAAAACCCTAGCTTTTACTTCTTGTGATGATGTCAATGTTATGAAACCCTAAAATTCTAGCGATGATTCTTTGTATGTTCACTTAGCACCTTAAAAATTTGATTTGGAGACATGTGATGCTTCCAAACCCTTCATGAGGTGCTAGGTAAACCTAACAATGGTATCAGAGCCGACTTAGAGCTTTAGGCTACACTTTAGCGAAGTTAAAACTCCGATCGAACCAAAAATACGGATTTTTAACCCTTCTCTGGACAATTTTTTAAAACTGTGTTTTTTCAGAATTAAAAATACGTAAAAAATTCAGCAGGGAATTCTAAGAACTTATGTGAAACACAAAACCAGGATCCGTACAAGCCGCCGCGGAACCGCGGCCATACCTTGCTTGGGCCGCGGCTCCGCGGCCGTACAGAGGCTTTATGGCTTCGTATTTATACAGTAATGTCTAGACCTGCTTGTATACTTTTTTGGGTATGTTTAATCTGATTCATGTGTTGGATGTTCTGGGGATTGTTTTGGATTCGGTGATTCGGTCGGAATTTTAATCTCGTGCCTTTTTCGGATAATTTGGAAAGTATTAAAAAGTTCGAACGGATATCATTAACTCACTTTTTTCCGGCACGAAATTTTTTTCAAGTGTTGAATTTTTTCTCGAGTTTAAATCTTTCGGAAATACGTGCAAGTAATGTGGTGGACCCTCTAGAAGAACACAAACCTTAACTCGATTATGTGACCGTCTGAACTGCCTCTGAACCTTAGGGTTTGAGGCAGTACGGCGTGCCACATATGAGGCGCTGGCTTGACCCTTCTACGGCTAGACCGCTACTACTGTGACACATTCCGGGTGTTTTGAACTCCACTCAAGTGTTGAGCTTTAGGAAATTTTGGGTATTTGATTATTCGATCGAAATGTTTAATACTGTCTATTTATCTGGAATGTGATACAATATGTGGAATTTATATAGTTAGGCATGAAATGCGAAGTATGTGATATTTCGGATTTACGATGTCTAAAGAGAATGTGGATTCCAAATGTTGTAGTTTTACACTTTCTTTTCTGTGACCGTAAGTGTAGTATGTCGCATATCGCCGGTTTCGTTGCTATACATCAACGACAATCGGGGTACGCATATTTACTTACGTTGATGATATATGACATTATGTGTTGCTGAGATATGATGTGTAGGATTGTCGTGATTGAATAGCCGGGTTTTTTTTTATGTGAGATGAGAGTTTTCTTTTCATTCATGTAAAATTCAAATGTAATGTAATATTCTTTTATTTGGGGCACTTCCGGGTTGAGGTTGATATCACCAGTGTTGTATATTATTTACTTTTCCGCATTAGGATGGACCCAAGGAGGGGAGCACAGGTGACCGGGTTATGGGGTTCAGTGGGAGGCCATCTCGAGGAGTCGAGACCGGGTCTCCTAAACTCCAGAATTGGTAGGGTCGCTTGCCACTCTCGTAGGGGTCTAGGGGTGTGGGCTTGGCTATTCGTCGCAACTGTGGAATCCGTATTTTCTATTATTTGCTAAATACTAAATACGGACGTCCTAGTATATCCCACAATATATCTATGTTTTTGCTGCCTGTATTCTGTGATGTGATATCTGAGACGAATGATATATTATATATGAGATATATAGTAGACGTTGCTTATGTTTTACACCCGTGCTAGTCCCGTCCCGGTATGCCGTTAGTTAAGTAACCTAACGGTGCATAACGGAACATTGCGGCGAATGCGGATGGCATAAGCGTACGTTGTATTTTCGTTTCTTTTCTGTGATTCGCTTAAGGACTTAAATGATGGGACTACATTAATATGATTAATGTAAAGAAAATAAACCTAAAAAGATGTTGTAGAATCGGATTTGAAAACCACTCGGCTCTTTATGAAAAGCTACATTTCAAAACTGCGGAGCTCAAGCCACTCCTTTTGAAAACCATTTGATTCTACGACGATATCAAGTTCAAAGCGTTAAAGATTTTCTTAAAAATCACCCGCAACCCTCCGTCATTTTAGCAAGTAGAGTACTTAGTATTCGTGTGTAACGTTTCAGAAATCGTTTTGCGAATTTTCCCGTTTTAGAGCAAAATTGTCGGTATTTTCCGTTTTAACCCGATTTTGATCAAACGTCCGTATAAGCTTGCCGGCACTTTTTTTAGCTAAAAGAAAGATTGTGCGCGAACTTTGGAAGTATTTTGGAGGTTTTGGTTCAGATAGAATTTTTCCCAAATAAAATATTATTTTAAGCGGTATTTGGTGCACGTAAATCGGGAAATTTCTTCTCTTGAGAATAAATTATTTTTTTTGTCACTAGAATATTTTGGAAACTTCTTTTTAAATATCTAGATATTTTTAGAGTGCAAAAGGTTTTATTTTAAAAAGAAAAGAAAATGAATAAAAGGTGGCATTTTTGCATTAAATGTGTATTAACTGTTTTCTTTTGCTAAAAAATTCCACACACTTGACCAAAAATCCCCCCATTCTCCCCTTGGCCGGCCCTTCCCTTCCCCTTGCTGCCCTCAATCATTTCCATCCATTTTCAACTCATTTTGCATCAAATAAATCATGAAAAATCCAATTAAAATCACAAAAACTCAAATACATTCATTTTCCTTCTTTCTTCTTCACAAAAGTAGCTTGGATCTTCATTCAAAACATCATTTTGGAGGAAAAGATGATGAGTTTGGTTTCTTGGTTTTGATCTTTTGTGGAGGTATAAAACCCTAACCCTAATCCTTTTTGTTGTTTCTAAATTTCTAATTAGCATATTAATTGTTTATTTAAGCTTTTAATTTCATGTTTGAAATTCAAGACTTGATTTTTATGATAATCTAGTTAGGGTAAAACTTGATTTATGTGTTTAATGTTTATTTGAAGTGTTAATTTGTGTTTTGGAGAAGATTAACCTAGTAGAAAATGTTAATTTTTGCTAATGAATACTTTGTTTAATTATGTAATTTTGCTTACTAGGTTTTTGCTAAAATTTATTTAGCAAGTGTAAAAGATATAGAAATGGTTTTTATAGATTAGTTAAGCTATTTTATGGTGTTTTTAATCGCTAGATATGCTTTAGCTTGAAACTAGTGCGAAATATTGCGATAGGTTGCTTACTAGATTTCGGGGTTTTTCCGACATGGGTTCGATTGGTCGTTGTGAGATTATATCTATTGTATTCTTCGTAATTTTGTGTTGTGTTGCCCGATCGGGACGATCGGGGTCTAGACTTGTGTTTTGTAGTTTAGCGACCCCAATTAGGGTTTTTGGCCGATGTCGTGCGCGATAGATGCATTAAGCGCGCAGTGTAATTTTCAGGGCATTATTCTTGCGTTTCGATGTATTTTCTTCGATGTAGGATATTTGCTTATGTGATGTGTTTGTGAAATTTTAGGTTCGCAAGTGGGGGCTTCGGACGCTACGACGAGGGAAAACAGGTGGTAGGCTTCACTTAGCCAGGAGCGTTGGTGAGTAGATTTAACATCTACAGGGGAATCGCCCGCATGGCGTTATGCGTCAGGGCTAGAGATTTTATTACTTGTCGCATATTCTACGTTATTGTTAGAATTGCGCCTTTACCCTATTATTTAGATGTAGTTGTGCCTGGACTAGTAGTAGTAGGACACTGCACATATTATTGACGATTCATGTTGCACGAGCACTGATTGTATGCTACACACACCGTCAATAATTGCCATATCACGCATAACCCACTTATAGATATAATATTGCTTGGTTAGGGACATTGAGACTTTGATTCATATTTCTTTACGCATTGACTTATAGCGTACCTGTATACCTACATACTTACACATATGTTCTGACATACTTACATGCTAGTATCTGTATACCTATAGTGTATCGTACCATTAGTGATAGGTGCATACACACTTTACGATACAACTACAGGTATACTTTGCATATATGTTACTTATACCCGGGGGGTACCCTACTTATTTTACTATACCCAGTGGGGTATACTACATCATTTGCTTATAGGTAGACACCTATACTTAGCTGTACCATATTGATTTCGCATAGATCTGGTTTCAGCTACATAATTTTCCTTTATATGCTCGCATTTCAGATATATTGCACATATTTATTCCTGGATTTGCGCATTGTTACTTGGATTTTACATGATGTTTTCTGGATTTGGGAACCGCGGGAGTTCATGAAATTATGCATTAATTGAAAAACCCGGTTTCCTTGATATGAGATTTGCGCAGCCACCATGAGATTTATCGGTTCCGATTATATACTCCATACGAAGTGTGGATGCCGTATGAGGGTACATGGTGGGGCCCGGTATGGTTCCCCTCGGCAAGAAGATCGATGGACTTTGCCGATTGAGCCTAGAGGCGGGCGAGTACCTACCGGTGACAGTACCAATGACTCGGCGAGGATCGTGGGGATACCATTGGGAGTCATGTACGTATAGATACGTCGAGAGGCGAGGGTCAGAGCTAGGCACTCGAGCTTTCGGGATAGCGTATGATACGTACCAATCAGGGGGCCAGTCGTGGTGACAGCACCTGATAGATCAGTATTTCTGTGTCGATGTTTGGCACATTGGTTTCATGATATTTCTAATTACTCTTTTGTATATATAACTGGGGATTGAGCCGCTGTTATATATACCCTTACACCAATATTAGTGGAATGAGACGCTAATATATGTGTATTGACCTCATCATATTTATTTATGTCATTATATTTAGGATGCTAGAATTTTTGCTGGAGATTTGATTCGGGATATAAGAGATTCATTTGAGATTGGATACTGGATAGATATGTGAGATCTACTTGATATTGTACATTCGAGATATATGTGATCTACTTGCTGTTGTACATTCGAGGTATGTGAGATATACTTGATATTGTACATACGAGATATGTGAGATCCACTTGATTTTGTACATTCGATATATACGAGATATACTTGATGATTGTACATTCGATATATGTGAGATATACTTGAGGTTGTACATTCGGGATATATGAGATATACTTGATATTGTGCAATTTGAGGAAATGTGATACTTAGATAATTTGAGAGCCAATTTGGGGGCTGATTCAAGGAATTGGTATTTAAATTGTCTTGCTGGATTGTGATCCTACCATGATGTCAGGATTCCGTGGAAATGACATACTTCACTCCATACCTCACCTTATCTGTTTGTGCACTGCTTCTTGTATTAGTAGTACCTGTTAGTGTACCTTTCATGATTATTGCACGGTTACATTCTCATATCCCTATCGCATGATTATTGCATACTGTTGTCATATCATTATTGCTTTATATATATTGGTTGTACCTGCTAGTGTACTTTCCATTATTCTGCATTCATATGACATGTTATTACTGTTAACTGCATATCTTAGATTCACGCTTTACGTGCATACTTGCGATTACCTGCATATGTTATTTACTATTCACGAGTTGGCAACTCACCCCCGTTGTGCCACAGTGTTTGCAGGTGTTCCTCAGGATAGTCAGAGGCAGGCTATTATCACACATCTTATCATCTTTTGCTACGGATACCGCATCAGCTCACAGTGTGCAGTTTGCTTAGGTGTATTTTGTGGTTATTCGTTGTATTGTATATTCGTTGTATCCCTGTACTCTCCATTTACTATTTTCATATTGACTTAGAGACTTGGTGAGGACGATGTTGTATATTATGTTGGATTTGTTGTCTTTTATACAGTTTCCTTTCTATCGTCTTCTATTTCTTCGCTACGGCGTCGTATATTTGTTGTGGTGGTTGTTTTCCGCCTTTGGGCGTGGATTTGCTCCCGTTGGGGATGCTTTACTTTATATTTATGTTGTACCCATTTTTGGGGTTGGTTTTTATAAAGGAGGTGCTGCCGAAATTTTCAAGAAAGAAAATTGGACTTAAAGAATTTATACTTGAGATTTTTTTTAAAAAGGTTTAAACAATGTTTCTTATCTTTTCTTGTCTTTTAATGGTTTAGATTTCTGGGTTTTGGCTTTCTTTTACTACGTTACGCCTGTAGACGTTGCATAGTATTAGGGCCGTCACGTGCCAATTTCGGGTCGTGACAAAGTTGGTATCAGAGCGTTAGGTTTTTACCTTACGGAGTGTAGGATGACCTTTATATGATGGAGTAGGTACCTTAAGCAGAGTAACGTAGTGTGTGTATGTCTGCAGCATACTCACGATGCAGTACTCCGTCTAAAGTGACCTAAGTACAATTACTTGAAATTCCTTCCTTGATGATTCATTTCCTTGTGATTCGATTTCCGTGTTCATATCGAATCCTATTCCTATTTTTAGCCTTTGCCGACGACGACTATGGGGACTCAGTGAGGTGCAGCGAGGGCCGAGGTCAGTATTGACTCGGGGAGAGCGAGGACTGACCAGGATGGCACGCTCGTTGCACAGGTGCAGACGGATCCGCCTTCGACAGGTAGTATCGCTAGGCTTGTCGCAGAGATGCAGGACATGTGCCAGACGATGAGTTCTTTGGTGGAGACTATTCGAGCTCAGCGACAGGAGGTTGTCACCCCTGTTACCCAGTTGTTCCTTGCGATCAGCACACAGCTTTCCGTTACTTACATAGCACCAGTAGATGCAGCCCTAGTTGACGAGACATGTATTCCAGAGACTTCGGGAGTTTTGGGACCGTGGAGGACTCGTACCGGGGTATCAGCTCAGAGACAGAGGCTTAGTCGTCGAGACAGCTTTCATGACCGTTGCGGGGGTAGCAGAGGTTTGGGACGAGGGGATTCGTGTTAGCTAGATCAGCCGTTTGTTGTGTTAACTTCTGTCAGCGATTCTTTTGTTGCGCGACACGTATTTCAGTCGTATGCCAATTGGTTAGGAGATTCATCCGTCACTTGATCCTTCTAGAGATGTTGGATTTGACGTTCTCCTGGGCACGGGCTGGTTAGTTACGTGCTAGGCGTCTGTGGACTACCGCGAGGAAACAGTCAGGTTTGTTTTCCCGGCAGGTCAGTTCTTGTTGTGCAGGAGGACAGTGGTGCCGCCTCTCACAGCTCGAATTCAGCCTTTTTCGCTAGTCGGCTTTTGAGGAGAGGATGTCGAGGATTCTTGGCGTTCATTCATGATACCGGAGCTACAGTGGGTTTGTTGGACCGGGTTCTTATCGTGCGAGAGTTTTCCGACGTTGTTCCAGATGAGCCGGCGGAGCTTAGGGAGCTTAAGGATCAGCTGCAGAGTTGTTTGTTGGGGGGTTTGTGCGTCTGTGTGTTTCGCCTTGAGGAGCTCCTATTTCTGTTCGTCAAGGAGAAGGACGGCAGTTGAGGTTGTGTATTGATAGATCGTCAATTGAACCGGCTTACGGTGCGGATAGGTATCATTTACCTCGCATTGACGATTTCTTCGATCGGCTCCTAAGTGCGAGACTTTTTTCTAAGTTGTTGGGATCAGGTCATCATTGTTGCGGGTTCGGAGTGATGGCATTCCGAAGGCTGCCTTGTGCATGCTACGGCTTTGTGTGTTTTGGTGGTGTCTTTGGACTCGCCAATGCCCTAGCAGCATTCGTAGACATGATACACCAGATTTCTTCAGGCCGTTCCTCGACCAGTTATTGTTGTGTTATTGACGACATTCTGGTCTATTCAATGTGTCGTGAGGGACAGGAGTAGCACTTAAGGATTTGTTTTGCAGACATTGGGAGAGCCCCAGCTGTTGCTAGATTCTCGGAGTGTTCCTTCAGGCTTGTTTATATTGACTCCTAGGTCTTGTAGTTACGGGAGATGGTTTTCATATGGTCCTGAGGAAGATCGAGGTCGTACAGCTTTGGCCCAGGCTTGTGTACGGACGAAGGTCCGCAGATTTTGGGCTTAGCAGGTTTTTACTGCCGTTTCGTGCAGGATCGTTAGTGTAGTGCTGCACAGTCAACTGAATTGACCGGAGTGGAGGTTTCTTTTTCCTTGGACTAAGGCATGTGTGCGGAGTTTTCGGCAGTTGAAGACTCGGTTAACAACTGCATTAGTCTTTCTTTGCTTTCTGGTTCGGGCGACCTTGTTGTTAACTGTGATGTTTCATGAGTGGGGCTCGAGTGTGTACAGAGGTGACATTATAGAGTTATCGCTTTTTCTTCCCTACACTTAGAGGAAGTACGAGAAGGATATTCCACTCATGATCTGGAGATGGCCGCGGTGGTTTTGCGTTGGGGATTTGGAGACACTATTTGTTCGAGAGTCATGTCAGATTCTCACGGACCACCAGAGCTTAATACAATCTTCCTGCAGCGGATTTTGATTGTTGTGATAGTCTTCTGCAGATTTACAGTTCTTGTGCGATCGTTGAGTACAGCTTAAGTTTGTCTCTACAGAAGGGACAGCTTGCTCATGTCCGCGCCCGACCACTTTTCTTTAATCGCTTTCGCGAGACACTACCCGCCGATGCTCGTTCGTCAGAGATACTTGAGCATACTCGGCTGGGTAATGATTCGGAGTCCTTGATTTGTGACAATAATGTGCTAAGTTAGGGACGCGTTTGTGTACCTGATTTTATCCGGTAGAGACGTGAAATCCTAGAGCTGGCACATCTGTCAATTCTCCGTATTCATTCAAGTTCCACCAACATTGATGTGACTTGTGAGATAGTTACGCGTGGACAGGAATGTAAAGGGAAATTTCAGGTTTCGTTTCAAGGTGTTGTCTTGTTGTGTGTTTTGGTTGAGCATCTGAGACCGGCTGGAGAGTTGCAATCTTTAACTGTTCCGAAGTGGGAATGGGAACAGATCTCCATGAAATTCGTTATGGTGTCTACCCAGGTTTAGTCAGGGTGTGACTCCATTCGGATGCTTGTTGTCCGGTTTTTCTCAGTCTACTCAGTTGTTCTTTGTTAAGTTTGTGCGTTGCATGGAGTTCCTTCGAGGGTCGTATCCAATGAAGGCACCCTGCTCGCTTGCCGTCTTGGGCAGGAGCTTCATGAAGCCTTGGGTACTGGTTGAGCTTTAGCTCCGTCTTTCCATCCGCAGGATGATAGTTTTGTGAGAGCGGGCTATACCGACTCTAGAGGTTATACTCGTGCATATGTATTAATTGTTTTCGGCAGTTGGGATCGTCACTTTCCATTGTTCGGATTCTCCTTCGATAGCAGTTATCAGGAGACATTCCGATTGGCAACCTTTAAGTTTTGTTTGTTAGGTGGTGTCGATCTCCAGTCTGTTTTTCTGACTCCGCGTAGTAGGATTTTTGGACCCCAACTTGTCTAGAGACTTCGGAAATGATCCAGCTGTTTCAGGTGAGGATGATGACAGTCCTGTGCGGACAGAGGTCTTATGCCGACCATGGTGATTGCAGGCTCGAGTTCGCTGTAGGAGATCATGTATTCCTACGGATTTTTCCGATGAAGGACGTGTTGAGTTTTGGGAAGCTTACCCAGAATTGTAGGTCCTTTCGAGATCCTTTAAGCGAGTTAGTTCGTTGCCTTTAATTTGGCACTTCCTCCCAGATTATTGAGTTTTCACCCCGTATTCCTTGTGTCGATACTTTGCAATTACCTTCATGACCTTTCTCACATGATTCAGCACCAGACCATTTAGCTTGGACGCGATCTTTCATTCACCAGCAGCCAATTGTGTTAATGTCTATGCGGGTGGAGAAACTTCGGTCAAGGGTCTTGCCATCTGTGAAGGGTTTTTCTTGGACGTAGCCGTATAGTAAGGTAATCACTTGGGAGGCTGCGAACGAGATATGAGAGTTTAGTAATCCTCTATTTGAAGGTACGCTTAGTAAAAATTTTTAATTCGGGGATGAATTTTTATAAGGGGGGAGATTGTAACGTTTCAGAAATCGTTTTGCGAATTTTCCCGTTTTAGGGCAAAATTGTCGGTATTTTCCGTTTTAACCCGATTTCGATCAAACGTCCGTATAAGCTTGCCGGCACTTTTTTTAGCTAAAATAAAGCTTGTGCGCGAACTTTGGGAGTATTTGGGAGGTTTTGGTTCAGATAGAAGTTTTCCCAAATAAAATATTATTTTAAGCGGTATTTGGTGCACGTAAATCGGGAAATTTCTTCTCTTGAGAATAAATTATTTTTTTTGTCACGAGAATATTTTGGAAACTTCTTTTTAAATATCTAGATATTTTTGGAGTGCGAAAGGTTTTATTTTAAAAAGAAAAGAAAATGAATAAAATGTGGCTTTTTTGCATTAAATGTGCATTAATTGTTTTCTTTTGCTAGAAAATTCCACACACTTCACCAAAAATCCCCCTATTCTTCCCTTGGCCGGCCCTTCCCTTCCCCTTGCTGCCCACAATCATTTCCACCCATTTTCAACTCATTTTGCATCAAATAAATCATGAAAAATCCAAATAAAATCACAAAAACTCAAATATATTCATTTTCCTTCTTTCTTCTTCAGAAAAGTAGCTTGGATCTTCATTCAAAACATCATTTTGGAGGAAAAGATGATGAGTTTGGTTTCTTGGTTTTGATCTTTTGTGGAGGTATAAAACCTTAACCCTAATCCTTTTTGTTGTTTCTAAATTTCTAATTAGCATATTAATTGTTTATTTAAGCTTTTAATTTCATGTTTGAAATTCAAGACTTGATTTTTATGATAATCTAGTTAGGGTAAAACTTGATTTATGTGTTTAATGTTTATTTGAAGTGTTAATTTGTGTTTTGCAGAAAATTAACCTAGTAGAAAATGTTAATTTTTGCTAATGAACACTTTGTTTAATTATGCAATTTTGCATACTAGGTTTTTGCTAAAATTTATTTAGCAAGTGTAAAAAATATAGAAATGGTTTTTATAGATTAGTTAAGTTATTTTATGGTGTTTTTAATCGCTAGATATGCGTTAGCTTGAAATTAGTGCGAAATATTGCGATAGGTTGCTTACTAGATTTCAGGGTTTTTCCGACGTGGGTTCGATTGGTCGTTGCGAGATTATATCTATTGTATTCTTCGTAATTTTGTATTGTGTTGCGCGATCGGGACGATCGGGGTCTAGACTTGTGTTTTGTAGTTTAGCGACCCCAATTAGGGTTTTTGGCCGATGTCGTGCGCGATAGATGTGTTAAGCGCGCAGTATAATTTTCAGGGCGTTATTCTTGCGTTTCGATGTCTTTTCTTCGATGTAGGATATTTGCTTATGTGATGTGTTTGTGAAATTTTAGGTTCGCAAGCGGGGACTTCGGACGCTACGACGAGGGAAAACAGGTGGTAGGCTTTATTTAGCCAGGAGCGTTGGTGAGTAGATTTAACATCTACAGGGGAATCGCCCGCATGGCGTTATGCGTCAGGGCTAGAGATTTTATTACTTATCACATATTCTACGTTATTGTTAGAATTGCGCCTTTACCCTATTATTTAGATGTAGTTGTGCCTGGACTAGTAGTAGTAGGACACTGCACATATTATTGACGATTCATGTTGCACGAGCACTGAATGTATGCTACACACACCGTCAATAATTGCCATGTCACGCATAACCCACTTATAGATATAATATTGCTTGGTTAGGCATATTGAGACTTTGATTCATATTTCTTTACGTATTGACTTATAGCATACCTGTATACCTATATGCTTACACATATGTTCTGACATACTTACATGCTAGTATCTGTATACCAATAGTGTATCGTACCATTAGTGATAGGTGCATACACACTTTACGATACAACTACAGGTATACTTTGCATATATGTTACTTATACCCGGGGGGTACCCTACTTATTTTACTATACCCAGTGGGGTATACTACATCATTTGCTTATAGGTAGACACCTATACTTAGCTGTACTATATTGTTTTCGCATACATCTGGTTTCAGCTACATAATTTTCCTTCATATGCTCGCATTTCAGATATATCGCATATATTTATTCCTGGATTTGCGCATTGTTATTTGGATTTTACATGATGTTTTCTGGATTTGGGAACCGCGGGAGTTCATGAAATTATGCATTAATTGAAAAACCCGGTTTCCTTGATATGATATTTGCGCAGCCACCATGAGATTTATCGGTTCTGATTATATACTCCATATGAGGTGTGGATGCCGTATGAGGGTACATGGTGGGGCCCGGTATGGTTCCCCTCGGCAAGAAGATCGATGGACTTTGCCAATTGAGCCTGGAGGCGGGCGAGTACCTACCAGTGACAGTACCAATGACTCGGCAGGGATCGTGGGGATACCGTTGGGAGTCATGTACGTATAAATACGTCGAGAGGCGAGGGTCAGAGCTAGGCACTCGAGCTTTCGGGATAGTGTATGATATGTACCTATCAGGGGGCCAGTCGTGGTGACAGCACCTGATAGATCAGTATTTCTGTATCGATGTTTGGCACATTGGTTTCATAATATTTCTAATTACTCTTTTGTATATATAACAGGGGATTGAGCCGCTGTTATATATACCCTTTCACCAATATTAGTGGAATGGGACGCTAATATATGTGTATTGACCTCATCATATTTATTTATGTCATTATATTTAGGATGTTAGAATTTTTGCTGGAGATTTGATTCGGGATATAAGAGATTCATTTGAGATTGGATACTGGATAGATATGTGAGATCTACTTGATATTGTACATTCGAGATATATGTGATTTACTTGCTGTTGTACATTCGAGGTATGTGAGATATACTTGATATTGTACATACGAGATATGTGAGATCCACTTGATTTTGTACATTCAATATATACGAGATATACTTGATGATTGTACATTCGATATATGTGAGATATACTTGAGGTTGTACATTCGGGATATATGAGATATACTTGATATTGTGCAATTTGAGGAGATGTGATACTTAGATAATTTGAGAGCCAATTTGGGGGCTGATTCAAGGAATTGGTATTTAAATTGTCTTGCTGGATTGTGATCCTACCACGATGTCAGGATTCCGTGGAAATGACATACTTCACTCCATACCTCACCTTATTTGTTTGTGCACTGCTCTTTGTATTAGTAGTACCTGTTAGTGTACCTTTCATGATTATTGCACAGTTACATTCTCATATCCCTATCGCATGATTATTGCATACTGTTGTCATATCATTATTGCTTTATATATATTGGTTGTACCTGCTAGTGTACTTTCCATTATTCTGCATTCATATAACATGTTATTACTGTTAACTGCATATCTTAGATTCACGCTTTACGTGCATACTTGCGATTACCTGCATATGCTATTTACTATTTACGAGTTGGCAACTCACCCCCGTTGTGCCACAGTGTTTGCAGGTGTTCCTCAGGATAGTTAGAGGCATTCTATTTTCACACATCTTATCATCTTTTGCTACGGATACTGCATCAGCTCACAGTGTGCAGTTTGCTTAGGTGGGTTTTGTGGTTATTCGTTGTATTGTATATTCGTTGTATCCCTGTACTCTCCATCTACTATTTTCATATTGACTTAGAGACTTGGTGATGACGATGTTGTATATTATGTTGGATTTGTTGTCTTTTATACAGTTTCCTTTCTATCGTCTTCTATTTCTTCGCTACGGCGTCGTATATTTTAGGGTTGGTTTTTATAAAGGAGGTGCTGCCGAAATTTTCAAGAAAGAAAATTGGACTTAAAGAATTTATACTTGAGATTTTTTTAAAAAGGTTTAAACAATATTTCTTATCTTTTCTTGTCTTTTAATGGTTTAGATTTCTGGGTTTTGGCTTTCTTTTACTACGTTACGCCTGTAGACGTTGCGTAGTATTAGGGCCGTCACGTGCCAATTTCGGGTCGTGACATCGTGCTACGTTTGTTGACTATAGTTAAGGCGTAGTGTACGGTAGCTAAGTGATGTCTTCCTACACTGCATATGATGCAGATTAATTAGGACATTCATGTGACTTTGTTGACCATAGTTAAGGGTCATATGAGTGGGTCTAATTAATCAAGAAATGACGGGTAGAACTTGACTGGTACTTATGATTTGTTGACCATAGTTAAGGTCATAGGTACTAGGGGTAAAACCGCATCGGGAATTTCAAGTGTTGAGATTTGCAATGAGATTGCATACCTTCCATATGATGGTTGGATCCCGATCCCACTGTGGGCAATAGTTGCTCCCAGGAAAGTTTTGCAGTTTACAATTAGCTAACTCATTAGGTGTCTAGAAAGGTGTTAACGGGGCTACGCCTCTGGGAAAATGAGGTTTACTTTAATTAGGTCCGTGCGAAAGCACGGGGAACCTCCCTCAAGTACCGACACTGGCCTGGCTGAACGGTTAGCGAAGTTGTAGACTGTAATTAATCCTGGCTAGTTTTCTTTTTAAGGTTTGAAAGAAAAACTTGATTAAAGCAGTGGGAGACATCGATTAGACAAGATAATAACCAATCTGATCTTTGCAAGAGCTTTTCACTGAGTGTATTCTTTTCTCTCTCTTAATGGCAGATACCAATGACTGGACTCAAGCTTCTACTAGATAAAAATAAACTGAATGGGACCAATTATAAAGACTGGCTGAGGAATCTGAAAATTGCCTTGACTTATGATAAAGTATCATATGTCCTCACGGCTTCAGCCCCGCCCGTCCCAGGTCCAAAATCCTCAGTTGCGGACATTGAAGTCCACAAGACATGGGACGCTGACTGTGCTGCGGCCAAATGCCTCACGCTTGCATCGATGGACAACACACATCAAAAGCAGTACGAGAATATGGACATGCAAACCATATTCCTCCATACAAAGGAGTTGTATGGAGAGCAATCCCGCGTATTACGATACGAAGCATCAAAGAAATTGTTTCAGATGCGAATGGCCCCTGGCACACCAATAGGAGACCATGTTCTGAAGATGATAGCTCTCATAGAAGAGCTTGAGGACCTTGGATGGACGATGGACAATGAACAATATACGGATATTATTCTGCAGTCCCTCCCCTCCACCTTTGCTCAATTCATAGTTAACTTCAACATGCACAACATGGAGAAGGAACTACCTGAACTCCTTAATATGTTAAGGAGTGCAGAGAGCACACTGAAATCAGTGAAAACTCCCGTTTTGAGTGTTGGGCAATCTTCTTCTTCTCGCCCAAAGGCTAAGGCCAAGGGAAAGCTCAAGAAGAAGCCCACCAAGCCTAGGGGTGGAGTTAAAAAGGTTAAGGGGAAGGACAAGTCCAAAGCTGGAGAATCGGGGAAAGGGGAATGTTTTCATTGCCACAAAACAGGACATTGGAAGCGCAACTGTACGGAGTACTTAAATCTCAAGAAGAAGCATGGGGATGCTTCCGCTTCAGGTGTGTTTGTGACAGAAAACTGTTTTTCAATAAACTCTGCTTCCTGGGTATTAGATACCGGTTCAGGTTCTCACATTTGCAATTCTATGCAGGGGCTGAGAAATAGCAAGGTTTTGAAGACAGGTGACCATACTCTCCGCATTGGAAATGGTTCCAATGTACATACAGTCGCAGTGGGAGAGTATCACTTGGGGTTGCCATCTGGATGTATATTGGTTTTGAACCCATGTTATTTTGTACCAAGTATGCTTTGTAATATAATATCTGTTTCTTTGTTAGACAATGAAGGATATAATTTTGTATTGCAGAACAATGTTATGAACATTCACCTGAATCAAATGTTGGTTGGGTATGGTACGCTTAATAACGGGATATACGTCCTAAATCAACACACAGTTTTCAGTATACAACACACTAATAAAAGAAAACTTTCAGAAATAAATGAAGCTTTTCTTTGGCACTGTAGACTTGGTCATATTAACGAAACAAGACTAAACAAGTTACACAAAGATGGATATTTAAACTCTTTTGAATATAAATCTTATGCGACTTGCCAGTCTTGTATCAAGGGTAAAATGACCAAAACTCCGTTTACCGGACACGGAGAAAGAGCTACCGAGCTCCTAGGACTCATACATAGTGATGTATGTGGGCCAATGTCTACACAAGCTAGAGGCGGTTTTTCTTACTTCGTTACTTTCACTGACGATTTCTCAAGATTCGGTCATGTATTTTTATTAAAGCACAAGTCTGAAGCTTTCGAGAAATTCACTGAATATAAATAAGAAGTAGAAAAACAAACCGGCTTGAGTATCAAGATGCTTCGATCAGAGCGAGGTGGAGAGTATCTCAGTACAGAATTTGCAAACTTTCTAAAAGAGAATGAGATTCTCTCTCAGCTTACTCCTCCTTACACACCACAGCACAACAATGTGTCAGAACGACGGAATAGGACCCTATTAGATATGGTCTGTTCCATGATGAGTGATGCTGAGTTACCCGTCTCATTTTGGGGGCATGCATTGGAAACTGCAGCGTTTCTACTGAACAGGGTCCCAACCAAAACTGTGTCTACCACACCATATGAGACATGGCATGGGAAGAGACCATCTCTTAAGAGAATTAAGATTTAGGGTTGCCCGGCCTATGTTAAAAAGCAGAATCCGGACAAACTCGAGACACGATCAGTCATGTGTAACTTTGTGGGATATCCAAGGAACTCTAGATATCTATTCTACCACAAGGAGGAACAAAAGGTGTTTGTTTCTCAGTATGCCACATTTTTAGAAAAAGAGTTTTTCACAGATAATGATGATGGCAATGTGGTGGATCTAGAAGAGGTTCTAGAGACACAAACTATAAATGACGACTTGGTTGAACCGGCTGTTGCAATAGAAACGAAGGAACCTCGGCCACTCCGTAGGTCTGGTAGGACTTCTCGCCCACCGGAGAGGTACTACGGTTTCCTCATTGATGGTGACAGAGAAGACTGCATCATGGAGGATGATGATCCTACCAGTTTTCAGCAAGCTATCACGAGTGGAGACTCTGTGAAGTGGCTGGATGCCATGAGATCCGAAATGGAGTCTATGTACACCAACAAAGTATGGACTTTGGACATTGTACCCCCTGGGGTAAAACCTGTGGGGTGCAAATGGATCTTTAAAAGAAAGATTGGTGTAGATGGGCAGGTAGAGACCTATAAGGCAAGACTTGTGGCGAAGGGTTTTCGTCAAAGACCAGGTTTGGACTATGACGAGACTTTTCGCCCGTAGCCATGCTTAAATCCATTCGGATCCTACTTGCTATAGCTGCTTACTACGACTATGAAATCTGGCAGATGGACGTTAAAACAGCATTTCTAAATGGGGATTTAGAAGAATGCGTTTATATGGATCAGCTAGAGGGCTTCATTGACAGTGGGAGCAGCGGGAAAGCATGTAGATTGCTTAAATCCATATATGGGTTAAAGCAGGCATCACAGAGTTGGAAGATCTGTTTCGATGATGTTATCAAAGAGTTTGATTTCATCAAAAATCCAGATGAACCTTGTGTTTATAAGAAAGCTGTAGGAAGAGCTGTCACATTCCTCGTATTGTACATGGATGACATTCTTCTGATAGGAAATGATATTCCTATGCTACAGTCGGTCAAATCTTTCTTATCACTAAGGTTCTCTATGAAGGACCTGGGTGTTTGCGAAGGACTAAAGAATTGTTCTTGGTGTATGGTAATGGAGATCTCCAAATGGAGTCCTTTACCGATTCGAGCTTCCAGAGAGATAAGGACGACATCAAATCTATCTCAGGGTTTGTATTTACCCTCAATGGAGGGACGGTAAGTTGGAAGAGTTCCAAACAGGATACCGTTGCAGACTCAACGATGGAGGCTGAGTACATTGCTGCAAATGATGCCGCCAGGGAAGCCGTCTGGATGAGGAAGTTCATCTCGGAGCTAGGAGTAGTTCCAACCATTATTGATCCAATACCATTGTATTATGATAATAATAGGGCTATGACGTTAGCTAAGGAGCCCAGGTCCCATCAGCGATCCAGACACATCCTGAGGCGCTTTCATTTGATCCGGGAGATTGTAGATCGCTGCGAGATCGAGATTAGGAGAGTAGACACAAAGAATAACGCCGTGGATCCACTCACCAAGGCCCTCCCTCAGCCGCAGCATGAGCGACTTTTTGAGATGTTGGGTATGAGATACGCCAATAACTGGCCTTAGTGCAAGTGGGAGATTGTTGGATATATGTATGCCCTAGAGGCCATTATATGATAGTGGATGTATTTATACATGTATATATATATTCAGTGTACATTCTTGCTCGTCATGATAGTATGCTATCTGGTTCTTCTTTATCTGACATGTTGATTTGATCATGCTTTTATTCATTCATACATGTTGATAAAGCCCGGAGGATATAGGCTTGACTACTGTGATTATGAAGGAGATCATACTAGGGGGACATCTGTAGTTTATAAGCATATCCTGAAATGTCCCTAGTCGTAGGTGTATCGAGACGGGGCATCGATATACCAGAGTAGACTAGCGTATATGATACTAGACCCATATGATGGGTGATGGATGTTCCCACATGCATCGATGTTTGACATCGAGATCGTATAGGGGTGCTCAGTGGTGACTGGGTACACTGGACGGACTCGCTGAGAACTCCTATATGGAATTATATCTATCGTCGGATAGCAGTTCTCAGGTGACACTGGTGCAGGTTAGTCTGTAGACCCGAGATCGTCATAGAGTCTTGTGTGTTCTCCCACTGTACTTTGATTACCACCCTACCACGGCTCTACTGACTCGTGCAAACAGGTGGCCGTTGGGTACAGTCCCGAGACACACGAAGGCGATGAGCGATAGGAGGGGTTTCGTCTCTCCTGGTATTGGGAGTTGATGCTGTGCTGTGCTCGACTGGCTATATCAGTAAGTCCCTGGCCAGGGCTGTTGAGATTTACTGATAAGTGTTATCAGTAGTTTCTCGATCTGTTATAGATCATTCATCGGCACGACTTATTGAGTTATTGGGGTCGACGTTACCATCCCTAAACTCGATATGCAGCATATCTGACGAAGAGACCGGACTGTACGGTAGTGTTACCGGTTGGCTCGACGGGAGTTATAACAGGTTCGCTTGTTTTCTTCTGATCGCTCAATACCCGGGTGGCCGTTACGTTTAGCTGACCGCTTGCGGCTTGGGGGTGCTTGATATGATCATCACCCACTGCCGGCGTATTGACGAGTCTTAGAGTCCCACAAAGGAGTTACCTAGTCCAGGCGAAACGTTGTGGTGCGCATATGCGATATGTGCGTGGACCCGGTTAAAATGCGTGTATGAGATACCGTATATTAATCGGGCGGCTTGCTTTTGGTCGGGTCGTATGTGATACGACCGGGTTGCTAAATCAAGTGTTGATTTATCATTAACCATTAGTTTCTCACTTGAAATCCTTTCTTGTCTTTATGTTGTATGCATGCATGTATGCATTCATTCTCATTCATGCACATAGGATGTGCATGCACACATACATGCATACATAATAGTTATCATGGTTGTTGATATAGTAGATGGTGGCAATATAAGACTCATACCATATATAAAATATATGGATATTATTTATTTAGAAAAATCAAAATGAAATGGAAATTGTTTCATGGTTTATTTTCTTATTCTTACACTAACCCCTTGACTAACCATGATTTAATTTCTATGGTCATTTCTCTTCCAAACAAAAATATCTAGATATTTTATAACCATGTTTTACAATGAGAGAGTGAAAATATATATATTTTCATTTTCTCATTTTCTTGATAAGCTTATCATTTATCTTTTTTTTTAAAAAGCCATCATCTTCTTCCTCCTTTCTCTCTTGCTCTCTACTTCTCTCAAGTGAGCAAAAGAGCTACTAAGTTAGGATTTTGAAGTGAGAAAACCAACCACAACACCATTCTACACTAGTCTTTCCCATTAGTGAAGAGTGTTAGCTTCCATTTCTTCTCTTGATCTTGTGAAGTTTCAAGCTTGGACAAAGAGGACTCCGGGTGGATCATCGTGGACGTAGACAATCTCAAGCGGTCCTTTTTACAACCCTCAAGTAGCCAAGGAGTCTAGCGTAGGGAGCTATAAAGGTTGTACTCTCAAAACCCTAGCTTTTACTTCTTGTGATGATGTCAATGTTATGAAACCCTAAAATTCTAGCGATGATTCTTTGTATGTTCACTTCGCACCTTAAACATTTGATTTTGAGACATGTGATGCTTCCAAACCCTTCATGAGGTGCTAGGTAAACCTAACACTCCCGCTTCAAAACTGAAGCAACTCGGACATGAAGTTTGCTAGCCGACATGTCCAAGGCGAAATAGAGAATGTGTGTGATAATTTTGTCTCTAAACATCCATTGATTCTCAACACATGAGACGGTATGGATGGAGGTTGAAGAAGAAGCCATGGGAAAGGAAGTTGTGAGCACAAGGAGAAGCATGAAGAAGAAGAGCTTTGTTATATTGTGTTGGATGATAACATGTGAGAGCTCTAATAATCAACACAAGACCAAGCCCCACACTTAAGTGGCTGCCCTCTCTCTCCTCACACATCATTTCCACACAATAATAAATCAAGAGATTAGATATGGCACAAAAAACAACACCATGACTCATCAACAAAGCACATGCCACATTTTAATGCTCTTGATTAAGATTTGCACTCACAATTTCCACTAATAAAAATTAATCCAAATGTTTATAATAATAAATAGAATGGTATCTTCTAAAGTAAACTCGTGACGGATCACAAGAATACCCCTCACCTGTATATACATATCTGCATCTGCATTCCGACTACGAATGCAATGAGACTAAAGTAATCCAACAAAGCTAATACTAGGATCCAGCTTAAACCAAAGCCCACTAGTATGATCCGTCTGATCATGATCCGTGCACGAGTGCATGTATATGATCGAACCCTGCCATAAAACCATACGGCCTCTACAATGTTTCGCCTGAACTAGGAAAGCTTTCTGTGGGGGACTCTAAAGACTCATCAATACGCTGGCAGTGGGTTTAACCACAAGCACGTCAGTGGTACTAGCTGTACGTAACGACTACCAAGGTATTGAGCAAAGGGAGGCCGACGAGCGAACTCATCCTGAAACCCTACTGAGCCTGTCAGTGATAATATCCGTACAATCCGGTCCGTTCGTCTATAAGTATCGCATATCGGGCCTAGGGGGCTGGTAAACGTCAGACCCCTAATAGCGGTATAAGTCGTGTCGGAGTGTAGCCCAGAACACCCTGAGATTCTACTGGAATACTTACCAGTAAATCTCACTTGCCTTGGCCAAGGATTTCGTGTAATGGCTCTCCTAGACATAGCGCGATTTCACCCCAATACTGGGAGAGACGAATCCCTTGTCGATTCGCTCACTGCCTCCATGTGGCTCGGGACTGTACCCAACTAAAACCTGTTTGCACGACTCCTTTGAGCCGTGGTAGGGTAGTAATCAAAGCACAGTGGGAACTCACATGAGACAAATGACGATCTCAGGTCGATAGACTAACCTGTACACATGTCACCAGGGAACTGCTATCTGACGTCAGGTATAATACCAACTAGTATGTTCCTGGCGAGTCCTGTTCGGTGTACTCATAACCCAATGAGCACCTATATACGTCTTAGGTGAATCAACTGACACCAATGGCTTGTGAGACTGGTCATCGCCCCTCGTCGGGGTCTCGATCGTATACACTAGTCTACTCATGGAGTAACGATGCCCAGTCTCGAAACTCCCACGACTAGGGACACTTTAAGGATGTGCTTATAGACTACCCAACTCTCACGTATATGATCGTCATCATACTGCTGGTAGTCAAGAAAGAATCCTAAGGGCTCTTATCAACGTGTAATAGTGATCAGTAATGTCACCTAAAGCATGTACACGATGATAAAGACAAACCAGATAGCATACTATCATCTCGAGTAAGACTGTCCAACCGGCATAGGTCCTCCCTCAATTATTGCAATCACGTGCCTGCGATCCAATAATTGACTTTGAGGTCACTATATCCAACAATCTCCTACTTGCACTTAAGGCTAATTATTGCGATATCGCATACTCACAGCCCGTGTGATACTGAACACCCAACTCTTCAACTAATCAGTTTCAAAAAGCCCGTTTGCGAAACTATTGCGTTCGAGAAATAGCCTCAGTCAGTGGATCCGCCCTGATGTTTCTTTCTATGTCTTTCTTAATCTCAAGTTCGCGGAGAAAGCCATCTCCTGAATTGAGTAATACCTGTCTTAGAATATGTCTGGATATCTGATGGGACTTAGTGTTAGTTATATGTAAGCCCTAGAGGCCATTACTGTACATATGATGTATATTGTAGTGGATGCTGGGACATATATAGGGAGGACTTTCTTGCTCGAAATGATAGTATGCTATCTGGTTGCTCTTTACCTTAACGTGTATACTGATTGTCTCTATATTACATGTTGGTAAAGCCCTTAGGATGTGTACTTGACTACCTGGACTATGATGTGGATCATACTAGTGGGGACATGGTAGTCTATAAGTACATCCTTCAAGGTCCCTAGTCGTGGGTGTATCGAGACGGGGCATCGATATACCAGAGTAGACTGGCGTATACCTTCTCGACTCATACAGATGGGCGATGGATGATCCCACATCCATTGGTGTTTGACATCAGAGATGATATACGGGTGCTCAGTGGAGACTGGGTACACTGGACGGACTCGCCGAGAACACCCAGATGGTATTATACCTTACGTCAGATGGCAGTTCTCTGGTGACACTGGTATAGAGTAGTCTGTTGACCCGAGATCGTCATAGAGTCTTGTGTGGTTCCCACTGTGCTTTGATTTCCACCTTACCACGTCCAAGAGGACGTGCAAAACGGTGGTTTTTGGGTACAGTCCCGAATCACATGGAGGCAATGAGCGATAGGAGGGGATTCGTCTCTCCCGGTATAGGGAGTTGATGTTGCGCTGTGTTCGATTGGCTATAACCGGAAATCCCTGGCCAGGGTTGCTGAGATTTACTAGTAAGTGTTACCAGTAGTTTCTCGAACTGTTATAGACCTCATATCGACACGACTTATCGAGCTATTGGGGTCTGACGTTTACCGCCCCTAATCGAGATATGCGACATATCAGACGAACAGACCGGACTGTACGGTAAGTGTTACTGGTTGGATTCACAGGAGTGTGAGCGGGCTTGCTCGTCGATCTTCTGATCGCTCAATACCCGGGTGGCCGTTACGTTTAGCAGACCGCTTGCGGCTTGTGGGTGTTTGATATGATCATCACCTGCTGCCGGCGTATTGGCGAGTCTTTAGAGTCCTACACAGAGGTTTCTTAGCTCAAGCGAAACGAAATAGGAGCGTATATGAGATATGTGCGGGACCGAGAATAATGCGTGTATGTGATACCGTATTCTATTCTAGTGATGAATGTATCGATTGGTTGTATGCGATATAACCTAGTTATCGAATCGAGGATTGATTCGATAAGCCGATACATTGGATATTAGTCGGTCATATGCGATATGACCGGATCGTTAAATCAAGTGTTGATTTAATGATTTAATATATAATTATATATTTGATATATTACTTTACATTAACTAGTATTTGTTCACTTTAAATGGATTTTCTCACTTGAAGTGCACATTGTATATGTGATATACTTTAGTACACTTGTTTGTATCATGTTTGATGATACATGCAAACTTGGTTAAGTGTATGATTAAACCATGGTTATGTAATGGTTAGGGTTTTGATTTTCTTAACTATTTATTTTATTTATTAATTTATTTTGGCAAGAACAAAATGGTGGCTAGCTTTGTTTCTTTCTTGAAACTTCTTGAAGCTTTGAAGCTTTGACCATTTTGTTTGTTTGCCTTAACCTAACCATTCCACCTAACCCTAGTTTAGTCTCTACACTTAATCATGGTTGCAATATGATAAGTATCATATTATTTTTCTATTTGAAAAAGACTTATGATATTCTTTCTTCTTCTTCTCCTTCTTCAAGATGAAGAAAACCTTGCCTCCATCAATGGCAACATGAGAAAAAGAGTGAGAAATCCAATTCTAAAGTGAACCCACTTCCTATTTCTTCATCCTCTACCACTTGCCAAGTAGTATAGGGTGTTTTCTTCACAAGTTTCATGGCTTGGCGAAGTTGGAGCTTGATCTTGTGTTGCCTCGACGTAGATCATCTTCGGCATCGAAGTCGACGACCTAGCCCGATCATTTCTTCGATGAAACCACCACGAGAGTCCGGGATCCAATGATCGCAGCGAGGGGACTTCATCACGGAGCTTTGGAGGTGGAGGACCGGATCTACAAAGGTTGTATTTTCCGTTTACTCTTAGTTAAGTTGTTAACTAGTTATCGTTTTCGCCTAAAATCTAGTCAACGATCCGTATTAGGGTTTCTTGGCACTTGTAAAACTTAAATGGCATGGTTGATGCCTTGTGAGACCTCATTAGTGTTCCTAGGAACCCTACAGTGGTATCAGAGCCTAGCTAGAGCTTTAGGCGATGTGTAGACGAAGTTAGAAGTCCGATCGAACCCGATATTCCCCGATTTCAACCCTCTCTGTACAATTTTTCAAACAGTGGATTTTTATGAATTAAAAATTCTCAAAAAATTAAGCAGGAAAAACTAAGAATTACTGTGAAGTACGGTCCCCTAAGTCAACAATTTGACCGCAGAACCGCGGCGAAACCATGGGTTTTGCGGCGGTTCCGCGGCCAAAATTTGGACTTAGTCCCTGAAATTTCATATATTTATTCTTAGGTCCTTTCTTGGCAATTTTTTATGGGAATATTTTAATTCCACTCAAGTGTTGAGTATTCTAGGGTTTTATTGGGGACTCGTTAATTTGATCGGATAATTTAACTTCGTTTAAGTTTTTCCGGATATTTTAGAAACTGTTAAAAAGTTCGACCGGATATAAATACCCACTTTTTCCCCTGCCGGGAAATTTCCAAGTGTTGGATCTTTTCGTAGTTTAAGAACGTTCAAAGTAGTGCAAGTAACGCGATGGTCCCTCTAGAAGACAACAAACCTTAACTCGATTATGTGACCGTCTTGAACTGCCCTTTGAACCTTAGGGTTTGGGGCAGTACGGCGTGCAACATGTGAGGAGTTGGCTTGACCCTTCTACGGCTGGACCGTTGGTACTGAGGCATGAACTGGATGTTTTTAAACTTATTTCATGTGTTGAGCTGTTTCGGGAAAACTTGGGTGTCTGAATGTTCGATCGGAAAGTTTAACATTTTCTATTTTATCTGGATGTGATACAATAATTGGAATTCACAAGTGGTTATGAGATAACTGAATGAATGTTATAAATCTAGCGGTTTAGTCTCACTTGATCGGTTGCCACGGAATTTTGATGTGATCAAAAGTCCATCGCAATCACGTAGCGTATGCGGATACTCGCCGGGTAAACTTAATAGACAGCCACGCCCCATAGCCCCAACCAAGTGACTGTAGGAGAACCCCGTCGCCGAAAGCATCCGTTCGGGTGCTCGCGGCAGCGGTGTTCCTCCTTGTTGCACTTCGTCGACGGCGTCGGGGGTGCGGCCGCCTACTAAAGTTTGCGACGAGCATTCGATCAGGATGTCGGGAATCTTGTTGAATTGCCCGACTTGATATTGAAAAGTGTTTTCGATAATGAAAATAAAATGCTGGGTTTATAACTGTTAGGCATGCGATGTCTAAGGAATTCATTTGATTAGGCATGTGATGTCTATGCAGGTTGTGGATTCCAACTGTTGTAGTTTTACACTTTCTTTTCTGTGACCGTAAATGTAATATGTGATATCGCCGGTTTCGTTGCTATATGTCAACGACAATTGGGATGGGCATATTTACTTACGTTGATGACATGTGATGTTATGTGTTGCTGGATATGTTATATTGGATCTTCGTGTTTGAATAGCCGGGTTTTTTTTATGTGAGATGAGTGTTTTTCATTTTCATTCATGTAAAAACTTGTATGTAATATTCTTTTATTGGGGCACTTCCAGGTTACGGATGTTGTCACCTTTTGTATATTATTTACTTTTCCGCACTAGGATAGACCCAAGGAGGAGGGCACAAGTAACCGGGTTCTGGAGTCCAGTAGGAGACCAACTCGAGGAGTCGAGTCCGGGTCTCCTAACTCTAGAATTGGTAGGGTTGCTTGTCGCTCTCGTAGGGGTCTAGGGGTGTGGGTTTGGCTATTCATCGCGACCGTGGAATCCGTGTTTTATACTGGCTCGTATTGAAAACACGGACGTCCTAGTATATCCAATATTTCATATGTCTCTTCTGCTGTGTTTTATCTGTGATGAGATCATGTGATGTTCTGTGATAAATACTGTATATAGTATATATGATATATTATATAGACGTTGCTTATGTTTTACACCCACGCTAGCCCTGCCTCGCTCTGCCGTTAGTTACCTAACCTAACGGTGCACGAGGGGACATCGAGGCGAATGCGGATGGCATAAGTGTACGTCGTATTTATCTGTGATTTTTAGGTATTTAAATGATGGGACTTCATTAATGTGATTAATGAAATAAAAGAAACCTAAAGATATTGTAGAATTGAATTTCAAAAATAAAACAGGTAGCTACAGTTCTTACTTTGCACAGCGGTATATATGATATATCCTGCACCTCATTCGACGAGGAAAGGACCGACGATCCCTTCACCGGGAGTGACCCCTTTAGCAATAACTGGAAGATGCTACACATTCGGTTTGTCTTTTGATAGCTTCTATAGTTTCTGCTTTGTACAGTGATATATATGATATATCCCGCACCTCATTCGACGAGGAAAGGGCCGACGATCCCTTCACCGAGAGTGACCCCTTTAGCAAAACTAGAAAAGCCTAAAAAACACTCCATTTCAAAATCATTTGATTCTACAACGATATCAAGTTCTTTACGCAATAGGTTTTCAGAAAAACCTGTCGTAGCCCTCCGTCATTTCAGATAAGTCCTATTTAGTATTCGTGCTACGTTTGTTGACCTCCGTCAAGGCGTAGTGTGCGGTAGCTAACTAGTATTTATCTGTTTATGCATATGATGCAGATTGGATTAGGGTAGTCGTGCGGCCTTGTTGACCTCCGTCAAGGGTCGTGCGGGTGGGTTTAATTCGATCAAGAAATGACGGGTTGAACTTGACTAGTAGCCTATAGTTTGTTGACCTCCGTCAAGGTCATAGGGTGCTAGGGGAAAAATTATCGGGAATTTCAAGTGTTGAAATTTGCAATGAGATTGCATACCTTCTATGAGATAGTTGGATCCCGATACCCTCTGCGAGTAAGAGTTACTCCTGGGAGAGTTTTACACATTACAATTAGCCGATCAAGTAGGTGTCTAGAAAGGTGTTAACAAGGTTACGCCTCTGGGAAAACGAGGTTTACATTAATTAGGTTCGTGCGAAAGCACGGGGGACCTCCCTCAAAGTACCGACACTGGCCTGGCTGAAAGATTGGCGAACTTGCAGTGTGTAATTAATCCCGGTTAGTCTTTCCTTTTAGGGTTTGAAGGAAGATTTGATAAAAAACAGTGGGAGCCATCCTGATTAGATTAAATAATAACCAATCTATTCTTGCAAGAGCGCACGCTGAGTGTTTTCTTCTCTCTCTTTCCAGGTAGCGACCATATCACGCCTTAATCAAGATAATAATACGGAAGTATTGACCGAACCCGCTTGTTATACTGAGCTGGGGAACGTTGGTCCCGCTCCAACTTATAATTGTTATAAGACAGAGTAGGAAATAGGGGAATACCAGGATTCCCATGCCGCCCAAACGAAGAAAATGCATGTTGTTGCATCTTCTTCGGGTGTGTTCATTACATAGAACTGTTTCTCTGTATCCTCTACATCCTGGGTATTTGATACCGAATCAGGATCCCAGATATGTAATCTATTACATAGGGCTACAGAAAGGTAGAGAACTGAGAATGGGTGATAAGTTTCATGAGGCAGAAAACGGTGCAAGTGTTGCAGCCAGGTCTGTTGGTCACTGTCACCCTGTATTACCTGAGTATATTGATTCTGAACAAATGCTATTAGATACCGAACCTGATATACAAAATCATATCTGTCTCTTTATTAGTAAAGAAACGATAAAATTTTGTATTGTTGGATAATGTTTTGAACATTTCCTATATCAAAAGTTGATCGGTTCAGGCACGTTATCTAAAAGCATTGATGTTCTAAATCAAACTACAGTTTTTAGTATACAGAACACATACAAGAGGAAGAGTTCAGAAATGAACGAATCCTTCTTGAGGTATTGTAGACTAGGTCATATCAATGCGACCCGACTAGCTGAAGTTACATGTAGATGCATATTTAAATCAGTTTGAATTTACATCTTGTGAAACTTGCCAGTCATGTCACAAAGATATAATGACACCAGCTCTGTTTATTGGAAACAGAGAAAGAGTTGGTGAACTCTTGGGATGATACATGTTGATGTATAAAGGTCCCCTGTCTACACATGCCAGGACCGGTTCTTTGTACTTCATTACATTCTCTGATAATCTCTCATGATTCAGACATATGTTCCTGTTAAGACACAAGTCCGAACCTTTTGAGATATTCATAGAATATAAGTTAGAAGTAGAGAACCAATACGAGTATAAGTATTATGTCCTTTGATGTGATCAAGGAGGAGAATACTTGTGCATAGAATTCCTGAAATATTCTAAAGGAGAATGAGATTCTCTCTCAGCATTACTCCTCCGTATACACCATAGCATGATGGTATATCGGAGCGGAGCAATAACACCCTATATGATATGGTGTGCTTTATGATGAGTACTACTGAGTTACCTATTTCCTTTTGGGAGTTATGCACTTATGAAGTTGCATACCTATTGAATAGGGTTCAAATCAAATCTGTTGCCTACCACTTCATATGTGATATGGAAAGGGAAGAGCCCATATCTTAAGTTGGTTAAGATTTGGGGTTGTCCGGGCTATGTCTAAAAGCAAAATCCGGACAAGCCTGAGGCAAGGTCTGTTATGTAGAACTGGAAATGTTCCAGCTATACAAACTGCAGCTGATGATTTGAAAGAACCAAATGATTCAATAGTTACCAACGAACCTCAGCCTCTCCGCCGATCTAGTAGGGTTCCTCACCCACCTGAGAGATACTTCTGTTTCTCTATGACAGTGGGAGCGAGGATTGCATCATGAGATGATGACCCAACTAGTTTCGAGCTGGCCATCAGGAGTGGGACTCTGTAAGAATGGCTGGATGCTTAGCGATCTGAGATGGAATCCTTATACACCAACAAAGTATGGACTTTGGTTGCTATATCTGAAGGGTTAAATCCCCATCAGGAGCAAGTATATCTTGAGAAGATTACTTGGTGTACTTGGAAAAGTTAAGACTTTCAAAGCTAGACTTGTTAAAGGTTTGCATCATTGACCAGGTATGGATTTTGTTGAAACCTTTTCTAAGTAGCTATGCTTAAGTCCATCCAGATCCTACTTGCCACGGCTACATACCATGACTACGATATCTGGTGGTTGGGTGTCATGACTGCTTTTTTAAAATGATGTTTCAGAAAAGAGAGTCTGTAAGTACACAGTCAGAGGGTTTCGTAGACAGTGGGAGGAGCAGAAACGTGTGGAAGATGTTTTATGTGATAAAGCAGGCATCGCGGAGTTGGAACATCTGTTTTGATGTATTAGTCAAAGAGTTTGACATCATCAAAATGGTAGATGAACCTTGTATAAACAAAAAGGTAGTAGGGAGTACGGTGACGATCCTCGTAGAGTACGTGGATGACATACTCTTGATAGGGAAGGAGTTTCCTATGCTACGCTCGATCAATCTCCGCTTATCACAATGATTCTCTATATAGGATCGTAGTGATACCTACTAAATCCTGGGTTTTGGATCTATGAGATAGATCTAATTGGATGTTAGGATACTCACTAGTTGTAGTGAGATGGTATCAATTGATCCTGGGGAGAATTACTGGAAAGGTTCCAGGATGATAAGGACGACTGAATGTCAGTCACAGGCATTGTCTTTACCCTCAGAAAAGGGACGGTATGTTGGAAGAGTTCCAAGCTAGATACCGTGACATACTAGACGATAAAGGCGGGATACATCACTACTTAAGATGCTACCAAAGAGGCAGTCTGGATGTATATTTGTTCATGAGATGAACTTAGTTCCTCCCATTGTGTGACAATGGAGTTGTGGCTTATGCCAAGGAACGTCCGTCCCATCAGTGATCCAGATGTATTCTAAGGCAGTATCACCTGATCATGGAGATGGTTGATCGCCAAGGAGATCAAGGTTAGGAGAGTAGACTCAGAGGACAACACGGCGGATCCACTCACAAAGGCCTTTTCCCAGAGAGAGACTTTTATGGAATGGTTGAGTATGAGATACTACAACCACTGCTACAGATGGCCCTAGTGCAAGTGGGAGATTGTTAGTTATATGTATGCCCTAGAGGCCATTACTGTACATAGGATGTATATTGTAGTGGATGCTGGGACATATATAGGGAGGACTTTCTTGCTCGACATGATAGTATGCTATCTGGTTGCTCTTTACCTTAATGTGTATACTGATTGTCTCTCTATTACATATTGGTAAAGCCCTTAGGATGTGTACTTGACTACCTGGACTATGATGCGGATCATACTAGTGGGGACATGGTAGTCTATAAGTACATCCTTCAAGGTCCCTAGTCGTGGGTGTATCGAGACGGGGCATCGATATACCAGAGTAGACTAGCGTATACCTTCTCGACTCATACAGATGGGCGATGGATGATCCCATATCCATTGGTGTTTGACATCAGAGATGATATACGGGTGCTCAGTGGAGAGTGGGTACACTGTACGGACTCGCCGAGAACTCCCAGATGGTATTATACCTTACGTCAGATGGCAGTTCTCTGGTGACACTGGTACAGAGTAGTCTGTTGACCCGAGATCGTCATAGAGTCTTGTGTGGTTCCCACTGTGCTTTGATTTCCACCTTACCACGTCCAAGAGGGCGTGCAAAACGGTGGTTTTTGGGTACAGTCCCGAATCACATGGAGGCAATGAGCGATAGGAGGGGATTCGTCTCTCCCGGTATAGGGAGTTGATGTTGCGCTGTGTTCGATTGGCTATAACCGGAAATCCCTGGCCAGGGTTGCTGAGATTTACTGGTAAGTGTTACCAGTAGTTTCTCAAACTGTTATAGACCTCATATCGACACGACTTATCGAGTTATTGGGGTCTGACGTTTACCGCCCCTAGGCGAGATATGCGACATATCAGACGAACAGACCGGGCTGTACGGTAAGTGTTACTGGTTGGATTCACAGGAGTGTGAGCGGGCTTGCTCGTCGATCTTCTGATCGCTCAATACCCGGGGGGCCGTTACGTTTAGCAGACCGCTTGCGGCTTGTGGGTATTTGATATGATCATCACCTGCTGCCGGCGTATTGACGAGTCTTTAGAGTCCTACACCGAAGTTTCCTAGCTCAAGCGAAACGAAATAGGAGCGCATATGAGATATGTGCGGGACCGAGAATAATGCGTGTATGTGATACCGTATTCTATTCTCGCGATGAATGTATCGATTGGTTGTATGCGATATAACCTAGTTATCGAATCGAGGATTGATTTGATATGCCGATACATTGGATATTAGTCGGTCATATGCGATATGACCGGATCGTTAAATCAAGTGTTGATTTAATGATTTAATGTATAATTATATATTTGATATATTACTTTACATTACCTAGTATTTGTTCACTTTAAATGGATTTTCTCACTTGAAGTGCACATTGTATATGTGATATACTTTAGTACACTTGTTTGTATCATGTTTGATGATACATGCAAACTTGGTTAAGTGTATGATTAAACCATGGTTATGTAATGGTTAGGGTTTTGATTTTCTTAACTATTTATTTTATTTATTAATTTATTTTGGCAAGAACAAAATGGTGGCTAGCTTTGTTTCTTTCTTGAAACTTCTTGAAGCTTTGAAGCTTTGACCATTTTGTTTGTTTGCCTTAACCTAACCATTCCACCTAACCCTAGTTTAGTCTCTACACTTAATCATGGTTGCAATATGATAAGTATCATATTATTTTTCTATTTGAAAAAGACTTATGATATTCTTTCTTCTTCTTCTCCTTCTTCAAGATGAAGAAAACCTTGCCTCCATCAATGGCAACATGAGAAAAAGAGTGAGAAATCCAATTCTAAAGTGAACCCACTTCCTATTTCTTCATCCTCTACCACTTGCCAAGTAGTATAGGGTGTTTTCTTCACAAGTTTCATGGCTTGGCGAAGTTGGAGCTTGATCTTGTGTGGCCTCGACGTAGATCATCTTCGGCATCGAAGTCGACGACCTAGCCCGATCATTTCTTCGATGAAACAACCGCGAGAGTCCGGGATCCGATGATCGCAGCGAGGGGACTTCATCACGGAGCTTTGGAGGTGGAGGACCGGATCTGCAAAGGTTGTATTTTCCGTTTACTCTTAGTTAAGTTGTTAACTAGTTATCGTTTTCGCCTAAAATCTAGTTAACGATCCGTATTAGGGTTTCTCGGCACTTGTAAAACGTAAATTGGCATGGTTTATGCCTTGTGAGACCTCATTAGTGTGCCTAGGAACCTACACTTAGTTCACAAATGAACTCCAAATCCAAACTTTTTAGACTGTATCGTCAACTGAACTTAATCAGTATCCTACGGCATGCCTCCCTCAGTATCTGCTTGGACCACCTGTCCAAACATATGCCCCTCGTCAGAGGGAAAACTATAACTGTGACAGTCATTCTGTCATCCAGGTCACCTTGGAAGCCTGGAATGATAACTGTCTCCCGAAGGAAGCTGTCGTTATCATCTCCCTAGAACATTCACTTATGTTCTAAAACTGCTTCCGAACGTTTCTCCAGGATTGGATTAATATCACAAGTTATTGCATCTAGTGTAAAAATAACATCTGGTGTGGTACTTGACATCTCATGATTGACTCAATTGCCTAAGCAAGTGATATGCCAATCATGCACATCTCTCTCCCCTTTAGTCTGTAAGACACCTTTAGAGAGGGTGACTCCATCACCTGCAGGTACACCACAATGCCAGGAGTCGTCCATTTCTAAAATACCTTTTAGAATACAGTTTAAGTACCCAGATTATGACACTTCCCAAATCTAGATCTAAAACCATAGATCTATGCCTGATAATTTATCCATATCCTATGTGGAGAAACCACTGTGTGATTGTAAGTCTATGTAACCTACCCCGGTACTTACGGGGAGGCGGAAAGAGTAAAAATCGAATTTTTTATCACAAGGGAACATAGACTAACCATGAAGGATCTTTGCTAAACAAAAACTAACAAACTAACTACAAGTTCTAGCTAATAGGTAAGATGGTTATACATAGTTCTTGAACTCCTTCTCTTCTTGTTATGGTCCTCCTTGTTGCTAGCTCCTTGGACTGGTGTAGACGGCTCCTCCTCTTCGTCTTCTCTTTGCCGAAGAAAGATCTACCTGAAGGCCTCTACCTTGAGCTCCTACCTCAACCAAGAAGTAACTAGAGTGCTTGGCTTGCTAGACTAAGAACCTTAGAATGAGTAGAGAGGTGTTTTGATGGTTTTATCTCACAAAGCTCATATTTTTCAACTCATGAAACAAGAGAGCTTTGAGAGAGTGGAAGAGGGAGAGCAATGCAAGAGAGAGAAAGAGCATGAGAGAATGAGAGTCTCTTTTTTTCAACCTTGCTCATATGAGAATAATAATAATAATTAGGATAATTGTGATGGTTAGTTGATTTGACCATTATCATATCACATTTAATGCTAATGCAAGCTTCAAGAAGCATCTTTTGCAAAAGAAAATATCAAGGTCAACAAAAGTCAATAAGTCAAATGGTCAACCCAACCATAACCATGGCACAATTATCCTTAATTAATATTATTAACCGTATTTCTCATTCTCATAAGGGTTTAGAAAAAAGTCAACGGTCAAGAACCCTAATGAGGTTCCTCTGCCTCTGTCAACTGTGCATACACACCCGCATCCGTGTTCCGAGGAACATGAATGAAATGAGACAAAACCAATCCCAAAATAAATACTAGGATCTGGCTTAAACCAAAGCCCGCTAGTAATAACTGCCCGGACACCAAACGTGCACAAGTGCGCGTATGTGAACGAACCCTGTCGTAAAACTATACGACCTCTACTCTGTTTTGCCCAAAGGTGAACAACCCTCTGTATGGGACTCTAAAGACTCGACACTACGCTAGAAGTGGGTTTAACCACAGGCCGCAAGCGGTACTAGCTGTACATAATGGTCCCCAGGTAGATGCCGATAAGAAGACCGATGAGGTGAACCCATCCAAACTCCTACTGAGCCTGAATGCGACAATCTCCGTACAGTCCGGTCTGTTCGTTTGAGAGTATCGCATGTCAGGCCTAGGGGGGTGGTAAATGTCAGTCCCCTAATAGTGGTACAAGTCGTGTCGGAGTGTAGCCCAGAACACCCTGAGAAACTACTGGAAACACTACCAGCAAATCTCGCTTACCCTGACCAGGGACTTTGTGTAATGGCTCTCCTAGACACAGCGCGATATCAACTCCCAATACCGGGAGAGACGAATCCTGTCTAACCATCACTGCCTCCAAGTGCTTCGGGACTGCACCCAACTACTACTGTTTAAACGAATCATTTGAGCTGTGGTAGGGTAGTAATCTAAGAACAGTGGGAACACACTCGAGGCGAAGTGACAGTGTCAAGTCAACAGACTAAGCTGTACTCATGTCACCTGGGAACTGATAACTGACGATAGGTATAATACCAACCAACAGTTCCCAGCGAGTCTTGTCCAGTGTACTCGTAACCTAACGAGCACCTGCATACTATCTCCAGTACGACGTACTGATGGCTGTGGGACAGACCATCTCCTTTTCTGGGATGAGAAGCGTATACACTAGTCTACTCTGGAGTATCGATGCCCTGTCTTGATAATCCTATGACCAGGGACCTATATAAGAATGTGCTTATAGACTACCTAGCCCCCACTAGTGTGACTGCCATCACAACGCTGGTAGTCAAGCAAAAGATCCTAAGGGCTCTATTAATATGTATTAGCAATATGTCAAAAGAAACACATACGTATATTAAGATAGATACAAACCAAGTAGCATACTACCATATTGAGCAAGAATGTCAATCCGTGTATATATCCCAAGCTTCCAAAATGTAATATACAAACTTGTGCTATACAATAATAGCCTCTAGGGCATATCACACTAATAGTGACAACCACAGTATAACCGATCGTAGTATAGGAATATCACTTCCTACTCCATGTATGTCATCCATATACCATGACATCACACTCTACTACCTTCTTAACAGATCCATCTCCTATTCTGATGAAGTCATAACCTATGACTGTCACATCAAAAATAGACGATCTATCCCTGCTATATCTGCTTTAGTCTATAAATAGACATAAGCTACTTGTCCACTACACTTCCACTGCTCCAACTGACTACGACAACCCTCTGCCAGAGTCATATATACGTGCACCTCTAAAGCTAGTTTAGAACGATGCTATACATATCCTCCTACCGGTCTCATAATCTAAGACAACAGTAATGGCAAGTCTAGGTAAATAAGAACCTCCCTGTCACTGTCCTTGAGGCTACCGGAGTACCTTTCGGGTGCCTGAGGTTACCCACCATATCTGCGGAGTGTCTAATGGAATGTCAAACCCAATTGAATCTTTAGGTTCTATTAAATTTTCAGGAATCGTTTGCGGTTCTGGAATCACTTCCAGTTCTACCATACTCCCATTACTGTTTTATGAAAAAATCCATTTTACTAAAACTATGGCGAGTCAAGAACAATATCACTATCGATCTTCCAGATGGTAGAAAGTTAACCCTCGTCATAGCCCGGGTTAACCCACAAACAGCCATTACAGAAACGTTCTTTGAGTTATCCAAAGTCTGGTTTAAGCATAAGACGGACAACTCCATATACCTTAACATCGTTAAGATATGATCCATTCTATATACAATATAGAAACAGAGGCACTGATCTAATTGGAACCAGATTCAAATCATGCAGCTATCTCCACTGCATGTCAACTAAATGGAGAGAGGCCGATCAGTATTACTCAACTTAGGAGTGCATCCAGATATGAGTAACCTGAAAGAGAAGCACGTTCTCAAAGCCATTACTATCAACTGAATACCAAACAAAAGTATCTACATTTTCGATCACCTTGAAGAATCCCGATACTTGAAACCCCTGGTTTTCTAGTTTATTCTTATACCTATAACTTCTCAAAACTTGGACCTTGTATTTCTACGAAACACTTGTCTAAAACTTGAGAAGTCACAAGTAAACAGAATATAGTACGATGACCAACCCCTCTGTCCTAATGGACATTGGACAACATACAATACTCTGTATAAGTCTCCTGAGTTGAATAAATCAAACTTTGTGCGTCGTAGGTTGAAAACTGTACTATGGTTATGAAGAATTATACCGCTGTTCCATGCTCCTTACCTAACCATCAACTGATATAGGTAAATGTCATGGACATAATTTAAAAAAGTTATATCCCACATTATAAAATAAACGTACAAATATATTAGTTTGAAATTGGTGCATAACAACGGATATTCAAAACCAAATATTTTCCGTCCAGCAAAAACCCAGGCGATTTCCCCAAATATCACCAATTATAACGAATTCCGATATAATGAGGATGATCACCGAATTCCCAATAACTTACTCTCACTCATCATCTATAAAACAAGACAGATGTGAGAATCATACCTGGTAAATACATACCCTAGAGTAAGGTTCCAATTGGGAAATCAGTTTTCTATTAACAACGCATAGTGAAACTGATATATGAAAATGTTTCGAAGGGGTATCCGGGTATTCCGAGTAATGCCTCTTCCATTATCAGATTCATGACTGTAACTGTATATTTCTTTGCCATCTCTCCAAATCCCTTTATTTGTCTTTAGTCATTACCTTGTGTACACCACTTTTAGGCTAAATGGTTTTCTTCCTTCCCTACCGTTCGGCATCAGCGTATGGTTTGGAAGAAGACTATCCAATAAGCGTAATAGGTGTACCTAGGAGTACTCGCAACCTGAGAGAAGGTAAAGATTAAATACAACTGAATAAAACCTTATTCTATTTCTCCTGAACCAGAATCCATCCCTGAACTGGAACAAGTTCCTTCGAGTTTGTATATAACCATATGATGGATTATCCAATAACTGTGGATCTTCGTAGTGATACTGGGTCTTCTGGAGAAATACAAAGGTGAAGTAGGAGTGGCGATGAGATACTCGGTTTGGTCATGAATGATTGCAGTCGCAATTTACTTTGCCCTCTTTCTAATCCCTTTATTTGTCTTTACTTATCACCTTCAGTACACCACATTTAAGCTAATTGGTTTTCTTCCTTCCCCACCGTTCGACACCTGCCTATGGTTTGGAAGAAGACTATCTAATAAGCATAACAGGTGTACCCTCTCCTAATCCTAGGTGCCCTCATAACCTGAGAGAAGGTAAAAGGAAAAGACAACTGAATAATCCTATTCAAACTCTCCAGAACCAGAATCCATCCTCGAATCTGGAACAAGTTCCTTCGAGTTCGTATATAACCATACGATAGATTTATCCATTGGAAGTGGATATTCGTAGTGATACGGGGTGTTCTGGAGAAATGCAAAGGGTAAAAGAAGGAGTGGCAATGATGTATATAACTCAGACAATCCAAAAGCCAGTGTTTTAAGAAAGTTCGGTTAACTTGGTCACTGAGTCATAGTCTAGGGTCGGGCCATGGTCGCTTCCAAAGAGAGAGAGAAAAGAAACACTCTTGGTGTATTCTAACCTAGATCAGAATGGTTAATCACTTTATCTAATTAGGAAACCTCCCACTGTAACCTCAAATTCTCCTCCAAACCTTAAAGATGAATTAGTCGGGATCACCCGAGGAGTAAACCAACTTATCAGTGGGAATCGGGATCCAACTATCATCGTATGATAACTTGATGGAATCCACTCACGTTATCACACTCCAGAAGGTATGCGCATGCCTGGCAAGTTTCCTGTATGTTTGAAACTCCCGATGTGATTTTTACCCCATGCTCTAATGACCTTGACAAAGGTCAACAAAATCATAAGTCACATGTCAAGTTCTACTTGTCATTGTCCAGGTTAATTTGAACCCACCCGTACTCGCCCTTGACGAAGGTCAACAAGGCTGTACGACTGTCCCAAACCAACGCATTTATCTATGCAACAGAAAGGTAACAAGCAACTACCATACACTATGCCTTGACGAAGGTTAACAAACATAGCATGAATACTAAGTGCTATCCGTCTGAAATGACAGAGGGCTACGAATGGTTTATGGCGAAAAACCGTTAACCTAATGAACTTGATATCATTGAAGGAACCAGATAGCTTTTTACAAATATATAGTGGCGAAAACCTTTGCTAAAGAGGTCACTCCCGGTGAAGGGATATTGGCTCTTTCCCCGTAGAATGAGGTGCGGGATATTCTAACTGAATACCGCGATGCAAAACAAAAAGTAATCGACTATAGTGAAGTTATTACCCTGACGCAAACTTCTGCCCAAGGGGTCACTCCCGATGAAGGGATCTCGGCCCTTGCCTCGTCGAATGAGGTGCTGGATATTCCAAACTGAATACCGCTGTGCAAAGAAAATGAAAAAGTCCTTGTAATAATAGCTTTTTGAAAATTGTTCTAACAACAACGAATAGGTTTGTTTTCCTTGCATTGATCAAAATCAATGCGGTCCCATCAATTAATCACACCAGAAAAAAAACGAAAATAAAATGTACGTATATGCCATCCGCATTCGCCACTGTGTCCCGTCATCACCCGTTAGGTTACTTAACTAACGACAGAGCGGGGATTGGACTAGCGCGGGTGTAAAACATATACAACATCTACTAGTATATATATCAATATATAATAATCTCTCCAGGCGTGATAAATGCAACATCACAGAAAAGTAATAAGCATCACAGAACAATACAGATATCTGGGAGCCCCCGGTTTCCTTTGAGCCGCAAGCGAAACCCGACGTTCCCCTGATCGTGTGGATATCATGTGCAATGAAACCTAGACCCCTACGAGTGTTGCAAGTTACCCACCAAAATCTGAAACGTGGCAGCCCCCTTCAGTAAAGTGAATGGACCACCCAGCACTTCACGGAATCCGGTAACTTGAGCCCCCCTCCTTAGGTCAACCTGTACCCCCTACGAGTGCGGCGAATAGCCCACCAATTCTAGAGTGAAGCCCCCTCTGTCTCAAAGCCATGAGATGCGGGTCCGTTGCCCTTTAGAACCCGGCTATCCGTGCACTCCACCGCGGGGTAATCCTAGTACAGAAAAGAAAATATGTACAACGGTGATATCGACCTCAATCCGGTCGTGCCCCAAAAGAATAATATACAAACAGATAGTGACGGCAGTCCACATGTCGGACGCTCGCCCTGCGATATCAAATGTACAAATAAATCCAAACTGCACTACCATTGCACGCAAGCTATCCACCACGACAATCCACAACATCACAGCACAACACAGAACATCAACGTGAATGTCACGTTCGCAAACCCGTCGAAAAGAGCTATAGCAATTAGGCAAGATTTACCGCTCGAATGACATTCATGGTCGCAGATAGTAATGTAAGTACTGTGAACTAACGTATTTAAAATTCCGATCGACAAAACTTCCCGAAGTGGGCCCCAAGTGCAAATCCAGCACTCAAACAAATCTGGGCCAAAACAAAACATCTCAGAAGCCAAAATTCCATATGAAAGAGCTACAAAAAATATTTGGTGCTCTGTTGCCAATAAATGGCCGCGGAACCGCCGCAAATAGGGGTTAAATGCGGCACTTCCGCTGCTGTTTAGAGGCATCACGAGCCCAAATTTTTGGTGTTCTCTTAAAAAAGCCTGCTCGTAATTTTAAGCCTCTGGAAAATATTTTTTGACCACTTTTGAAAATCGGCAGAAACTATAAAAATGAAATCATGATTTCGGAAACTTTGTTCGATCGATGTTTTAAACATGTTAGAACTAGCTAGTATGGGTTAATGGCGTGACTTTGATACCATGTAAGTCTACGGTAGTGCCCCGGCCGTCTATCCGAGACCAAACGCGGAACAAAAAATTTTATAAACTAGCGCTAACGCAGACTTTCACCCGGATCGTATCATTAACCCTTAACTAGAAAACTACAAAGAAGTTTAGAATGGCTATACCGATCGATCCATATCCTTCGGTCTTTAGCCATCATCCTAAGCTCCTTGCGGCTTCTCCGATCTCGCTCGATCTCCTCGTCGAAGTGGCACCATGTCAAGGAATCTTTTTACGGTCTCCCGCTTCAAAACCGAAGCAACTCGGACATGAAGTTTGCTAGCCAACATGTCCAAGGTGAAGTAGAGAATGTGTGTGATAACTTTGTCTCTAAACATCCATTGATTCTCAACACATGAGATGGTATGGATGGAGGTTGAAGAAGAAGCCATGGGAGAGGAAGTTGTGAGCACAAGGAGAAGCTTGAAGAAGAATAGCTTTGTTATATTGTGTGGGATGATAAAATGTGCGAGCTCTAATAATCAACACAAGACCAAGCCCCACACTTAAGTGGCCGCCCTCTCTCTCTTCACACATCATTTCAACACAATAATAAATCAAGAGATTAGATATGGCACAAAAAAAACACCATGACTCATCAACAAAGCACATGCAACATTTAATGCTCTTGATTAAGATTTGCACTCACTATTTCCACTAATAAAAATTAATCCAAATGTTTATAACAATAAATAGAATGGCATCTTCTAAAGTAAACTCGTAACGGATTACAAGAATACCCCTCACCTGTATATACATATCTATATCCACATTATGACTGAATACGAATGCAATGAGACTAAAGTAATTCAACAAATCTAATACTAGGATCCGGCTTAAACGAAAGCCCACTAGTATGATCCGTTCGATCATGATCCATGCACGAGTGCACGTATATGATCGAACCCTGCCATAAAACTATATGGCCTCTACAACGTTTCACTCGAACTAGGGAAACTTTCTGTGGAGGACTCTAAAGACTCGTCAATACGCTGGCAGTGGGTTTAACCACAAGCACATCAGTGGTACTAGCTGTACATAACGGCTACCAAGGTATTGAGCAAAGGGAGGCCGACGAGCGAACTCATCCTGAAACCCTACTGAGCCTGTCAGTGACAATATCCGTACAGTCCGGTCCGTTTGTCTATGAGTATTGCATATCGGGCCGAGGGGGCTGGTAAACGTCAGATTCCCAATAGCGGTATAAGTCGTGTCAGAGTGTAGCCCAGAACACCCTGAGATACTACTGGAATACTTACCAGTAAATCTCACTTGCCTTGGACAAGTACTTTGTATAATGGCTCTCCAAGACACATCGTGATCTCACCCCCAATATCGGGAGAGATGAATCCCCTGCCGATCCGCTCACTGCCTCCATGTGGCTCGGGACTGTACCCAACTAAAACCTGTTTGCATGACTGCTTTGAGCCGTGGTAGGGTAGTAATCAAAGCACAGTGGGAACTCACACGAGAAAAATGATGATCTCAGGTCGATAGACTAACCTGTACACATGTGTTCATATCAGATTTTTTCATTATTATATTCTCCATTCTTAATCATATTGTAAATAAATAGGTGCTTTTGATACATATCTGCTAAATAGTTGTAGGTTACAGGTTCTCGGAAGAATACAGTGAAAATGGTAAAAAAATGCTACAAAAGTGAGACTATGACCAACAAATAGAAGAATCTTTATGATGCCGCCTAAAGTTTAAGGAACAAAAGAAGATCAATAAACAGTTCGATTGCACAACGTATGGGGGCAGCACAAGATTCAAGACTTCAACACGAAGCGAACGTTAAAAGTCCACAACATTCTGCACTGTGGAAATCTGGAAGAAAATGGAAGATATTCTGAGAAACCAAGTGAAGAAACCAGAAGTAAAATGCAACATGAAGCAGCCCTAAAGATTTGAGACAGAGACCCCACCATATGGCCGCGGATTTGCGGCCAAACAAGGCTTATGGCCGCGGTTCCGCAGCCGTGCAAAGCACGTGTCGGTGTGTGTCGGTGGGAGTCAGTGCATTGACCCGGTTTTCTTAGGGCAGTCTTGTAATTTTAGACGTGGATCAGATGTAAACCCTAGGGTTTCTCCTATCTATAAATAGGAAGCCTACAGCTCTTTTTGGAGCATGCCTCTTTTTATTTTCTAGTTTAAAATTTTCATTCCATTGTAATCGTCAAAGAGTGCATCAATAAAAGTAAGTTTTTATTTTGAATTTTCCTTATTTGCAATTTATATTTCTACAATTTTTCATATCTTTCTTTTATTATCTGCACGTTAATTAGATAATTAAAATATAAAAAAATAAAAAATGAATTCCATTGTTAATTCCCTAATGAGTGAGTAGTTCCTCACTTGTTAGGGTTAGCTTTGGGGAAGGTTTGAGAGATGAAAATCTCTCACTCCTTTCTTGCCCCTATAATTTTATAAATTAGGGCTCTATGTTAGTCAAACACACACCGCTCACTACGGCACCCTATCCCATGAGATAGCGGTGATTCCCTAGTTAGACCGGTTGTGGTTGATTAACATAGAGGTTAGGGCTAAGAATTAAGAAATGACGGACAAGGACCAAAGGGAAGAAACTATGTTTCTTCCTAGTCGTGCTAATCCCCTTTGTTAATTATTACCCTAACACCTATGTTCTTAATCAGGGTAAAGAAAGCGGTGAGTAGAATTAACTTTCTAAACTAACCTAATCCTAACCCTAGCAAGGTTTTAATCAAATCAAATTGAATTTCAGTTTTTATAGAAATCAAAACCTACCACAAATAGGAATTGACTTGTTAGAATAATAAGAAAAGACACGTTTTCCCTGTGGACCGATCCGTACTCAACCGGCTAGCTACCAAGCGACACTGTCTTGATTGCGGTATATTCTATTCTTTGATTTCAAAATGCACGCATAAAGCAAACGATCAATCAAGTGGCACCGTTGCCGGGGATAACGGTAGTTATTTTCTTTTTGTAATTTCGGGTTAATTAAAAATTAAAAAACTCATGAAAACTGAAAAATATAAAAAAGCAAAAAAAATTATCATCTTGTTATTTTTTGAAGGGTTTCGTGCGAATTGTGTAGGAACGGAAAGACGAACAGATTCAGATCTGGAAAAATCCCATGAACAAAACAGCAAACAGCAGATCTGAACATACAGAGGAGAACCACAACAGATAACAGAAAGATTTTGGAGGCTAGATCCAACTGAACAACCGCGGTACCACGGCTAAAGGAAGCATTCTGCCGCGGAACCGCGGCACTTTGCTGACGTCAGCAAGTGGAAACTTCTCTGTAAGCATTCTTCTCCTCTCTTCTGCCCTCTGTAGTCCTCTGAAAAATTTTCCTGCAGGGTTCTTTGCTCAAAATTTCTTCCCCCTTTCCAGTAAATCAATCTTCTGCAGGATTCTTTGCGCCGTAAATAAAAGAAAAATTTTTGGCAAGTGTTTTGGATTTTTGTGTGTTTACTGCTTTGCATTTTTTAAAACGGAATTTTAAGGGGCTATAACACCAATCCAGATTGGGTGGGGATTTCATTACCCTTCCTAAGACCCAAAAAATCATAAAAAGCATTTGCATCAACCCTTGAGTTAATTAAAAAATATTAGACTCAGCCAATAAGGACTGTCGTGCTCATTAAGACAAAGGAAAGGTTGTAGGCATCAGTCGTTTATCTAAACCTGACTTTGTGGTGCCTAGGCTAGACAAGTGGGAAAGGTAATTTTAAAAGGCCCGTCTCACGGTGATTCGTGAGCGGATCCCTCCTTTCTTTACTTGTGCTTACCTGGCCACAATTGGCGGTAAAGAGGCGATTCGAGGATATCTCACAATTTGCCCTTTGGAACAGTTAGGAGTAGTCTAGTTGACTTAGGAGACCCTAGCTCTAGGCTTGATTGTGCTTATTGTGATTGCTTGAAAGTGTGTCTAGTTCCTTATAAAAAATCTTTTGCAAAACTCCTTATAAAAAAAAACCACAAAACAAAATTTTTACAAAAAAAGAAAAAAAAAACTTGCCATTTTGTCGTTAGAAATCCATTGTACCCCACTTGCACCCACATTCGCTTATTGACATTTTCTTACCCCCACCTTCTATTTTTACTTTTTGACTACACTACACCTTGTTAGTGTATGTCCAGTTGGATTAGGGACACTAGCGCCCGTTTAGTCCGTGTCTAGTTAGTGCCTACTGACGACGCGTTCGACTCCGAAGTCGAAACTCCTTCCACCTCTTTAGCTTCATCTTCAAATTCATCATCTTCTAAGGAGATGTCGGGATTCAATCCTAACATCCCCTTACCTATGGGACTGATTCCACCTCAACTGGGAGCGAATAACCCACCACACCCTCCTGTCGAAGCGCCCCAACGAATCGCGCTCCAGGATCTTTTCTATCCCACCCGCACCGCACTTCCCACTTGTCTTTTACTTCCACCGGCGAATGGGGATAACTTCGAAATTAAACCCCACTTCATCAATATGTTGCCCAAATTTCACGGGCTGGAATCCGAAGATGCCTACATCTTCATTAACAAATTCCAGAATGTTTGCGCAATGATGGAGACCACCCAACTTTCTGATGATGCTATAATGCTACGTGTCATTCCATTCACTTTATGTAACCTAGCTGAAAAATGGTTATATAGCACAGCATCGCACTCCATAAAAAATTGGGAAGAGTTTGTTAAGGCTTTTCTAAAAAAGTTTTACCCACACCACAAGACCGCGAGAATTCGCAACGAAATTAATCAATTTTCCCAGCTTTCTTCCGAACCTTTTTGGAAGTGTTTCGAAAGATTTAAAGACCTTCTTGTTTAGTGCCCTCACCACGGTATCGAGAAATGGCAACTTTGCCAAACTTTATACGAAGGACTGAATCCAGCAACTAAGCAGTTGTTGGAAACCATTTGTCAAGGTCACTTTCTTACAAAATTTAGCGAGGAAGCTTGGCAATTTCTCGACGATCTTGCTGAACAAACACTTCAGTAGGAAAGCACTAAGACCACTTCATCAGGTCAGTCTAGGGCAGGCATACATCAACTTGATATGTTGCAATGAAGTCCGAAATGGCTGCACTCACGAAAAAACTAGAAGCAATTGAGAGCAAATTCTTATCGCCTTCTCCTGCCCCAGCTTTACCCCCACGCACTATTTGCGCTTGTTGTTTGGATCCATCCCATCTAACCGAAGAGTGTCCTTACAACCCTCCCGTTCAAGGACAAGATCAAGTCAATGCTGCTTTTCAGCAAAGACAAAGAAATGATCCATACTCTTCAACTTATAATCCTGGTTGGAGGAGCCATCCAAATTTCGCCTGGAATCAAAATCAACAACAATTCCAAGGAAATAACAATTTTCAGAGGCCTCCTCTACAACAACAAGCCCCTCAACAAACTCAATATCAACAACCTTTCCAACCCCAACCTTACCAAAACCCAATGAACAACTTTATACCAAACAACTCTTATCCTCAAAACAATTTTGTTCAGCCAAATAACGATAAGGTTAGCTCGCTAGAACGAAGTCTGGATGCGTTTTTAAAACAATCTACACAATCCTCAGCCAGCATCCAATCATCCATTCAGTCTTTGGTGCAACACACTGCTTCACATGATCAGAGCATCAAAACAATTGAAGCCCAAATTGCACAACTGAATGCTGCGTTAAGCGAGCGAGAGAAGGGGAAACTTCCATCTTAACCACTGCCAAATCCCGGTCACACACAAAATACATATGTTGCTCATGAACAACAAAATCATAATGTGAGTGCCATGACTACATTGAGATCTGGAAAGGTATTGCACAACAACGTTGGCAATAACGATGACACCCCAGCCGCCGCTTCTTCTTCTTCTTCATCTCCTTCATCTTCTTCGTCTTCTTCAGAGCCTGTTCTTCATTCTTCACAAGGCTCTACTTCTTATAATTCGAACGGACCCACATCTCACTCCACGAAAACACCAACACTGGGATCCGTTCCAACTCCGCAATCAACTCCACAAACATCGGACTCAACAAATTTTCAAAATATTCCATTTCCAAATAGGTTAAGATCCAATAAACCTACTCCACAAATGGAGAAGATTGTGGATTTATTCAAACATGTTAGCATTAACATACATCTCTTGGATGCAATCCAACAAGTCCCTTCTTACGCTAAAATCTTAAAGGACTTATGCACCAAGAAGAAGAAATCGCAGGTACCTAAGAAAGTTTTCTTGGCTAATGCAGTAAGTGATGCTCTTTCCCAACCTTTACCCCAAAAACGCAAGGACCCTGGCTGTCCTACAATTTCAATAACAATTGGGGATAAGAACATCAATCGTGCACTTTTAGATCTTGGTGCCAGTGTTAATTTGCTTCCCTATTCAGTATATGAATAATTAGGTGTTGGAGAGATGAAACCCACACATTTTACTCTCCAAATGGCCGACCGATCCATCACCCATCCTAGGGGTGAGTTAGAAGATGTGTTGATTAAAGTAGGGGACTTCATTTTCCCCGTTGATTTCATTGTTATGGACACACAACCTATAGCTAACCCCCGGAGTTAAATTCCGGTGATACTCGGTCGACCCTTCCTTGCAACTTCTAATGCGGTGATCAATTGTCGTAATGGTTCGATGAACCTATCTTTTGGAAACATGACAATTGAACTCAACATTTTTAAGTTGGGAAATCAGCCCTCCGAGCCTAATGCTAATATACTTGATATTTTCTCGATCCAAGAGATCACTTAGGAGGACTGTAAGCTCGAAAAATTTCTGTTCGATCACAGCAGTTTTGACGCCACTAGTGCATTCCTCCTTGAATCTGACACAATTTTACACCCGATAACGATTATGAGTGTTTCACTTTTTCGAACGATTTTGAAGAATCACCACCCGAGTTTGAGTCCTTTGAATTTTCGTATGAGTTAACCGAACCATCCGACTTCGTTGCTTACACTCGCTTCGAACCATTGTTGGAATCCTGCGAGTTCGAGACAGTTTCACCAATTTTACCTTCAATTGTTTCACCTCCAAAACTCGAACTCAAGCTATTGCCGTCTCACCTTAAATACGCTTACTTAGGTGAGAATGAGACCCTTCCTGTTACCATATCGGCCTCTCTAGCCCTCGAGCAAAAGAAACCCCTTTTAATGGTCTTACAAAATAATCGGCAAGCTTTTGGCTGGACTATGGCGGACATCAAGGAGATTAGTCCCTTCATAGTTGAACATCATATACATATGATGGATGATGCCAAGCCAGCAAGGGATCCACAGAGACGCCTCAACCCTGTAATGAAGGAGGCTGTTAAAAAGGAGATTATAAAATGTCTTGATAGTGGTATCATTTACCCTATTTCTGATAGCCAGTGGGTTAGCCGCATTCATGTTGTCCCAAAGAAATCGGGTATAACGGTCATAACTGTTAGTTATATGTATGCCCTAGAGGCCATTACTGTACATTGGATGTATATTGTAGTGGATGCTGGGACATATATAGGTAGGACTTTCTTGCTCGACATGATAGTACCCTATCTGGTTGCTCTTTATCTTAACATGTATACTCTCTGTCTCTCTGATTACATGTTGATAAAGCCCTTAGGATGTGTACTCGACTTCCAAGACTATGATGCAGATCATACAAGTGGGGCCTGGGTAGTCCATGAGTACATCCTTCAATGTTCCTAGTCGTGGGAATATCGAGACGGGGCATCGATATTCCATAGTAGACTAGCGTATATCTTCTCGACCCATGTGATGGGCGATGGATGATCCCATATCCATTGGTGTTTGACATCAGAGATGGTATGCGGGTGCTCAGTGGAGACTGAGTACACTGAACGGACTCGCCGAGAACTCCCAGATGGTATTATACCTCACGTCAGATGGCAGTTCTCTGGTGACACTGGTACATCTTAGTCTTTTGACCCGAGATCGTCATAGAGTCTTGTGTGTCTCCCACTGTGCTTTGATTTCCACCCTACCACGGCTCTACTGAGTCGTGCAAACAGGTGGTTTTTGGGTACAGTCCCGATTCACATGGAGGCAATGAGCGATAGGAGGGGATTCGTCTCTCCCGATATTGGGGGTTGATGTTGCGCTATGCACGACTGGCCATAACAGGAAATCCCTGGCCAGGGTTGCAGTGATATACTGGTAAGAGTTATCAGTAGTTTCACGAATGTTATGGACCTCAAGTCGGCATGACTTATCGAGCTACTGGGGTCTGACGTTTACCACCCCTAGGCGAGATATGCGACATATCAGACGAACAGACCGGACTGTACGGTAAGTGTTACTGGTTGGATTCACAGGAGTGTGAGCGGGCTTGCTCGTCGATCTTCTGATCGCTCAATACCCGGGTGCCATTACGTTTAGCAGACCGCTTGCGGCTTGTGGGTGTTTGATATGATCATCACCTGCTGCCGGCGTATTGACGAGTCTTTAGAGTCCTACACAGAGGTTTCCTGGCTCAAGCGAAACGAAATAGGAGCGCATATGAGATATGTGCGGGACCGAGAATAATGCGTGTATGTGATACCGTATTTCATTCTCGCGATGAATGTGTCGAATGGTTGTATGCGATATAACCTAGTTATCGAATCAAGGATTGATTCGATAAGCCGATACATTGGATTTTAGTCGGTTATATGCGATATGACCGGATCGTTAAATCAAGTATTGATTTAATGATTTAATGCATAATTATATATTTGATATATTACTTTGCATTAACTATTATTGGTTCACTTTAAATGGATTTTCTCACTTGAAGTTCACAAGTTGTATATGTGATATACTTTTGTGCACTTGTTTGTATCATGTTTGATGATACATGCTAACTTGAGTTTGTGTGTATGATTAAACCATGGTTATATGAACGGTTAGGGTTTTGTTTACTTATTCATTTATTTATTTTGTTTATTTATTTTGGAAAAGATAAATAGAAATGGTGGCTTTCTTTGTTTCTTTCATGAAGCTTCATGAAGTGTTGAAAGCTTGACCATTTTTGTTTGCTTCCCTTAATCTAACCATTCACCTAACCCTAGTATAGTCTCTACACTTGACCATGGTTGGTATATGATAAGTATTCATTTTATTTTCTATTTGGAGAATACTTATCATATTATCTTCTTCTTCTCCTTCTTCAACATGAAGAAAACCTTGCCTCCATCAATGGAAACTTGAGAAAAAGAGTGAGAAATCCAATTCTAAAGTGAACCCACTTCCTATTTCTTCATCCTCTACCACTTGCCAAGTAGTATAGGGTGTTTTCTTTATAAGTTTCATGACTTGGTGAAGTTGGAGCTTGATCTTGTGTTGCCTCGACGTAGATCATCTTCGGCATCGAAGTCGATGACCTAGCACGCCCATTTCTCCGATGAAGCCGATACTAGAGTCCGGGATCCGATATGGACAGTGGAGGGACGTCATCACGAAGCCTAGGAGGTGGAGGACCGGATCTACAAAGGTTGTAGTCACTTTCCTTTAGCTATAAAGTAGTTTACTTGCTTGCATCGCCTCATTATATAGTTAACGATCCGTATTAGGGTTTGTAGGCACATGAAAAATTTGAATTGGCCATGTTTGATCACTTGTAGAACCTCATGGGTGTGCCTAGGATCCCTACAGTGGTATCAGAGCCTAGCTAGAGCCTTAGGCGATGCGTAGACGGAGTTTGAAGTCCGATCGAACCGAAACCCTAACTCCAAAATGCTCTCTGGACATTTTTCAAAAACTGGGTTTCTTCCAGATTAAAAATATTCAGAAAACTCAGCAGGAATATTTAGGGGTAACAGTAAAATTCGAGTGGCTGAATCCATCAAACCGCCGCGGTTCCGCGGCAGGAGCATGGCTCGTGCGGCGGTTCCGCAGCCGTACGGTCGCATCTCCCATTATTTTTGGCACAGTAATTTCTATATTTGGGTGCTGTATTTTCTGGGAATTTTTAATCTGAACTCAAGAGTTGAGTTTTCTGGGTTGTATTGGGAGTTCGTAGATTCGATCGGATTGTCATACTTTGTCTATGTGTTTTTCCGGGTAATTTTAGAATATGTTAAAAAGTTCGACCGGATATAAATACCCACTTTTTCCCCTACCAGGAAATTTCCAATTGTTGGATTTTTCCATAGTTTAACGACGTTCTAAGTAGTGCAAGTAACGCGATGGTCCCTCTAGAAGACAACAAACCTTAACTCGATTATGTGACCGTCTTGAACTGCCCTTTGAACCTTAGGGTTTGGGGCAGTACGGCGTGCCACATATGAGGCGTTGGCTTGACCCTTCTACGGCTGGACCGTTGGTACTGAGGCATGAAGTGAATGTCTTTGAACTTATTTCTTGTATTGAGCTGTTTCGGGAAAACTTGGGTGTTCGATTGTTCGATCGGAAAGTTTAACATTTTCTATTTACCCGGAATATGGTACCACATTTGGAGTTCACAAGTAGTTATGAGATAACTGAATGAATGTTATAAACATAGCAGTTCAGTCTCACTTGATCGGTTGCCATGGAATTTTGATGCGATCAAAAGTCCGTCGCAATCACGTAGTGTACGCGGATACTCGCCGGGTAAACTTAATAGACAACCTCGCCCCATAGCCCCGACCAAGTGACTGTAGGAGAACCCCGTCGCCGAAAGCATCTGTTTGGGTGCTCGCGGCAGCGGTGTTCCGCCTTGGTGCACTTCGTCGACGGTATCAGGGGTGCGGCCGCCTACTAAAGTTTGCGACGAGCATTCGATCATGATGTCGGGAATCTTGTTTAATTGCCCGACTTGATATTGAAAAGAGTTTTCGATAATGAGACTAAAATGCGGGGTTTGTAATTGTTAGGCATGTGATGTCTAAGGAATTCATTGGTTTAGGCATGCGATGTCTAAGGAGGTTGCGGATTCCAACTGTTGTAGTTTTACACTTTCTTTTCTGTGACCGTAAGTGTAATATGTGATATCGCCGGTTTCGTTTCTATATGTCAACGACAATTGGGATGCGCATATTTACTTACGTTGATGACATGTGATGTTATGTGTTGCTGGATATGTTATATTGGATCGTCGTGTTTGAATAGCCGGGGTTTTTTTATGTGAGATGAGTGTTTTTTCATTTTCATTCATGTAAAAACTTGTATGTAATATTCTTTTATTGGGGCACTTCCAGGTTGCGGATGATGTCACCATTTGTATATTATTTACTTTTCTGCACTAGGATAGACCCAAGGAGGGGAGCACAAGTAACCGGGTTCTAGGGTTCAGTGGGAGACCATCTCGAGGAGTCGAGTCCGGGTCTCCAAACCCTAGAATTGGTAGGGTTGCTTGCCGCTCTCGTAGGGGTCTAGGGGTGTGGGATTGGCTATTCATCACGACCGTGGATTCCGTGTTTTATACTGGCTCGTATTGAAAACACGGACGTCCTAGTATATCCAATATTTCATATGATATTTTCTGCTGCGTTATCTATGATGTGATCATGTGATTTGTTCAGATAGATATTATATATAGTATATATGATATATTATATAGACGTTGCTTATGTTTTACACCCGCGCTAGCCCTGCCTCGCTCTGGCGTTAGTTACCTAACCTAACGGTGCAGACGGGACATCGAGGCGAATGCGGATGGCATAAGCGTACGTTATATTTATCTGTGATGTTTAGGTGGACTTAAATGATGGGACTTCATTAATGAGATTAATGAAAGAAAATAAATCTAATTGATGTTGTGGAATCGAATTTCAAAAATAAAGGTAGCTACAGTTCTTGCTTTGCATCGCGGTGTTCATTGTAGAACATCCTGCACCTTATTCAATGAGGAAAGGACCGAGATCCCTTCACCGGGAGTGACTCCTTTAGCAATAACTGGCAGATGCTACAACCCTCGGTTTGTCTTTTGATTGCTTCTATAGTTTCTTCTTTGCACAGTGATATATATGATATATCCCGCACCTCATTCGACGAGGAAAGGGCCGACGATCCCTTCACCGGGAGTGACCCCTTTAGCAAAACTAGAAAAGCCTAAAAAACATTCCATTTAAAAACCATTTGATTCCGCAACGAGATCAAGTTCAAAGCGTTAAAGGTTTTCATAAAAACCATTCGCAACCCTCCGTCATTTTAGGAAGTAGAGTACTTAGTATTCGTGCTGTGTTTGTTGACTTTAGTTAAGGCACAGTGTACGGTAGCTAAGTGATGTCTTCCTACACCGCATATGATGCGATTAGTTAGGACAGTCATGTGACTTTGTTGACCTTAGTTAAGGGTCATGTGGGTGGGTCTAATTAATCATGAAATGACGGGTAGAACTTGACTAGTACTTATGATTTGTTGACCATAGTTAAGGTCATAAGTGCTAGGGGTAAAAATCTTTATCGGGAGTTTCAAGTGTTGAAATTTGCAATGAGATTGCATACCTTCTATGTGATAGTTGGATCCCGATACCCACTGCGAGTAATTGTTACTCCTGGGAGAGTTTTGCACTTTGCAATTAGCCGATCAAGTAGGTGTCTAGAAAGGTGTCAACGGGGTTACGCCTCTGGGAAAACGAGGTTTACATTAATTAGGTCCGTGCGAAAGCACGGGGAACCTCCCTCAAAGTACCGACACTGGCCTGGCTGAAAGATTAGCGAACTTGTAGAGTGTAATTAATCCCGGCTAGTCTTTCCTTTTAAGGTTTGAAGGAAGATTTGATAAAAACAGTGGGAGCCATCCTGATTAGATAAAATATATAACCAATCTAATCTTGCAAGAGCGCACGCAGAGTGTTTTCTTCTCTCTCTCTCCAGGTAGCAACCATATCACGCCTTAATCAAGATAATAATACGGATTATTGACCGAACCCGCTTGTTATACTGAGCTGGGGAACGTTGGTCCCGCTCCAACTTATAATTGTTATAAGACAGAGCAGGAAATGGGGGAATATCAGAATTCCTATGCCTCCCAAACGAAGAAAGTGCATATGATGCATCTCCTTCGGGTGTGTTCATTACAAAGAACTGTTTCTCAGTATTCTCTACATCCTGGGTATTTGATACCGGATCAGGATCCCAGATATGTAATCTGTTACATAGGGCTACAAAAGGGTAGAAAACTGAGAACGGGTGATAAGTTTCATGAGACAGAAAACGGGGCAAGTGTTGCAGCCAAGTCTGTTGGTCACTGTCACCCTGTATTACCAGTACACTGATTCTGAACAAATGTTATTAGATACCGAACCTGATATACAAAATCATATCAGTCTCTTTACAAGTAAAGAAATGATAAAATTTTGTATTGTTGGATAATGTTTTGAACATTTCCTATATCAAAAGTTGATCGGTTCAGGCACGTTATCTAAAAGCATTGATGTTCTAAATCAAACTACAGTTCCTAGTATACAGAACACACACAACAGGAAGAGTTCATGTCACGACTCACCCCCAATACAGAGAGTATTGTCCGCTCTGGCCGAAGCCGCACGGTTTTGTCCTTCGGGATGAACTGGACCCGACCAGGAGCCACCACTTCCCAGGAGGTCACCCATCCCAGGACTTCCCTGGCCCGAGCACGCTTAACTACGGAGTTCTCAAACTCCTATAGTGCCAGTTCACTTAAAAGGCGCCTCTGTATTGAAGAGAGGTATCATTCCATTTATAGTACAGATCTGACCTCTTTCGGAATGTATTCCGACGATTCCCCATGTTCTACAGGGAGTCCCCATGCTTATCTGGTATAAATGGGTATACTAGATTATACCTGGGGTATTACATTCTCCCCCACTTAGAACAATGGTTCGTCCTCGAACCACAGACCTACTATTGAGGAACCAGCTCTGATACCATTCTGTCACGACCCACCCCCAATACAGAGAGTATTGTCCGCTCTGGCCGAAGCCGCACGGTTTTGTCTTTCGGGGTGAACTGGACCCGACCAGGGGCCACTTCCCAGGAGGTCACCCATCCCAGGACTTCCCTGGCCCGAGCACGCTTAACTACGGAGTTCTCAAACTCCTATAGTGCCAGTTCAATTAAAAGGCGCCTCTGTATTGAAGAGAGGTGTCATTCCATTTATAGTACAGATCTGACCTCTTTCGGAATGTATTCCGAAGATTCCCCATGTTCTACAGTGAGTCCCCATGCTTATCTGGTATAAATGGGTATACCAGATAATACCTGGGGTATTACAGTTCAGAAATGAACGAATCCTTCTTGAGGCATTATAGACTAGGTCATATCAATGCGACCCGACTGGCTGAAGTTACATTTTAGATGCATATTTAAATCAGTTTGAATTTACATCTTGTGAAACTTGCCAGTCATGTTACAAAGATTAGATGACCATAGCCCTGTTTATTGGAAACAGAGAAAGAGTTAATGAACTCTTGGGACTGATACATGATGATGTATGTAAGGTCTCCTGTCTACACATGCCAGGACTGGTTCTTTATACTCATTACGTTCTCTGATAATCTCTCAAGATTCAGACATATGTTCCTGTTGAAACACAAGTCCGAACCTTTTGAGATATTCACATAATATAAGCTAGAAGTAGAGAACCAATATGGGTATAAGTATTATGTCCTATGATAAGACCAGGGAGGAGAATACTTGTGCATGGAATTCTTGGATATTCTAAAGGAGAATGAGATTCTCTCTCAGCATTACTCCTCCGTATACACCATAGCACGATGGTATATCGGGGCGGAGCTATTGCACCCTATACGATATGGTGCGCTCTATGATAAGTACTACTGAGTTTCCTATTTCCTTTTAGGGAGTTATGCACTTATGAAGTTGCATACCTATTGAATAGGGTTCGATTCAAATCAGTGCCTACCACTCCATATAAGATATGGTATGGGAAGAGCCTATCTCTTAAGTAAGTTAAGATTTAGGATTGTCCGGCCTGTGTCAAAAGCAAAATCAGGACAAGATCGAGGCAAGGTCAGTTCCGTAGAACTGGAAAGGTTCCAGCTATGCAAAACTGCAGCTGCTGATTTGACAGAACCAAAGGATTCAATAGTTCCCGATGAACCTCAGCCTCTCCGCCGATCTAGTAGGGTTCCTCATCCGCCTGAGAGATACCTCGGTTTCTCGATGACAGTGGGAGCGAGGACTGCATCATGAGATGATGACCCAACTAGATTCGAGCAGGCCATCGAGAGTAGGGACTCTGTAAGAATGGCTGGATGCTTAGCGATCTGAGATGGAATCCATGTACACCAACAAAGTATGGACTTTGGGTGCTATATCAGAAGGGTTAAATCCCCATCAGGAGCAAGTATATCTTGAGAAGATTACTTGGTGTAGATGGAAAAGTTGAGACTTTCAAAGCTAGACTTGTTAAAGGTTTTAGTCATCAACCAGGCGTGGATAATGATGATACCTTTTCCAGTGGCTATGCTTAAGTCCATCCGGATCCTACTTGCCACGGCTACATACCATGACTACGATATCTGGTGGTTAGGTGCCATGATTACTTTTCTAAATAATGATTTAGAAGAGAACGTCTATAAGAACATAGCCAGAGGGCTTCGTAAACAATGGGAGCAGCGGAAACGTGTGCAAGTTGCTTTACAGAATAAAGCAGGCATCGCGGAGTTGGAACGTCTGTTTTGATGTGATAGTCAAAGTGTTTGACTTCATCAAAATGGTAGATGAACCTTGTATGTACAAAAAGGTAGTAGAGAGTAAGGTGGTCATCCTCGTATTGTACGTGGACAACATACTCTTGATAGGAAAAGAGTTTCCTATGCTACGCACGGTCAATCTCCTCTTATCACATGGATTCTCCATATAGGATCAAAGTGATACATCCTAAATCCTGGGTTTTGGATCTATGAGATAGATCTAGATAGATGTTAGGATTCTCACTAGTTGTAGTGAGATGGTATCAATCGATCCTGGGGAGAATCACTGGAAGTGTTCCAGGGTGATAAGGACGACTGAATGTCAGTCACAGGCATTGTCTTCACCCTCAGTAAAGGGACGGTATGTTGGAAGAGTTCCAAGCTAGATACCGTGGCAAACTAGATGATAAAGGCTGGTAACATCGCTATTAAAGATACTACCAAAGAGGCAGTTTGGGTGTATATTGGTTCATAAGATGAACTAGGTTCCTACCATTGTGTGACAATGGAAGTGTGGCTTTGGCCCGTGAACCCTGGTCCCATCAGTGACCCAGACATATTCTAAGGAAGCATCACCTGATCATAGAGATAGTTGATCTCCAGGGTTAGGAGAGTACACTCAGAGGACAACACGGCGAATCCACTCACGAAGGCCTTTTCCCAAAGAGAGACATTCAGGGGATGGTTGAGTATTAGATACTACAACTACTGCTACAGATGGCCCTAGTGCAAGTGGGAGATTGTTAGTTATATGTATGCCCTAGAGGCCATTACTGTACATTGGATATATATTGTAGTGGATGCTGGGACATATATAGGTAGGACTTTCTTGCTCGACATGATAGTACACTATCTGGTTGCTCTTTATCTTAACATGTATACTCTCTATCTCTCTGATTACATGTTGATAAAGCCCTTAGGATGTGTACTCGACTTCCAAGACTATGATGCAGATCATACTAGTGGGGCCTGGGTAGTCCATGAGTACATCCTTCAATGTTCCTAGTCGTGGGAATATCGAGACGGGGCATCGATATTCCAGAGTAGACTAGCGTATATCTTCTCGACCCATGTGATGGGCGATGGATGATCCCATATCCATTGGTGTTTGACATCAGAGATGGTATGCGGGTGCTCAGTGGAGACTGGGTACACTGAATGGACTCGCCGAGAACTCCCAGATGGTATTATACCTCATGTCAGATGGCAGTTCTCTGGTGACACTGGTACAGCTTAGTCTGTTGACCCGAGATCGTCATAGAGTCTTGTGTGTCTCCCACTGTGCTTTGATTTCCACCCGACCACGGCTCTACTGAGTCGTGCAAACAGGTGGTTTTTGGGTACAGTCCCGATTCACATGGAGGCAATGAGCGATAGGAGGGGATTCGTCTCTCCCGGTATTGGGGGTTGATTGTTAGTTATATGTATGCCCTAGAGGCCATTACTATACATAGGATGTATATTGTAGTGGATGCTTGGACATATATAGGGAGGACTTTCTTGCTCGACATGATAGTATGCTATCTGGTTGATCTTTACCTTAACGTGTATATTGATTGTCTCTCTGATACATGTTGGTAAAGCCCTTAGGATGTGTACTTGACTATCTGGACTATGATGCGGATCATACAAATGGGGACATGGTAGTCCATAAGTACATCCTTCAAGGTCCCTAGTCGTAGGTGTATCGAGACGGGGCATCGATATACCAGAGTAGACTAGCGTATACCTTCTCGACCCATACAGATGGGCGACGGATGATCCCACATCCATTGGCGTTTGACATCAGAGATGATATACGGGTGCTCAGTGGAGACTGGGTACACTGGACGGACTCGCCGAGAACTCCCAGTTGGTAATATACCTTACGTTAGATGGCAGTTCTCAGGTGACACTGGTACAAAGTAGTCTGTTGACCCGAGATCGTCATAGAGTCTTGTGTGATTCCCACTGTGCTTTGATTTCCACCTTACCACGTCCAAGAGGGCGTGCAAAACGGTGGTTTTTGGGTACAGTCCCGAGTCACATGGAGGGAATGAGCGATAGGAGGGGATTCGTCTCTCCCGGTATAGGGGTTGATGTTGCGCTGTGCTCGATTGGCTATAACCGGAAATCCCTGGCCAGGGTTGCTGAGATTTACTGGTAAGTGTTACCTGTAGTTTCTCGAATTGTTATAGACCTTATATTGACACGACTTATCGAGCTATTGGGGTCTGACGTTTACCACCCCTAGGCGAGATATGCGACATATCAGACGACGAGACCGGACTGTACGGTAAGTGTTACTGGTTGGATTCACTGGAGTATGAGCGGGCTTGCTCGTCGATCTTCTGATCGCTCAATACCCGGGTGGCCGTTACGTTTAGCAGACCGCTTGCGGCTTGTGGGTGTTTGATATGATCATCACCTGCTGCCGGCGTATTGACGAGTCTTTAGAGTCCTACACAGAGGTTTCCTGGCTCAAGCGAAACGAAATAGGAGCGCATATGAGATATGTGCGGGACCGAGAATAATGCGTGTATGTGATACCGTATTCTATTCTCGCGATGAATGTATCGATTGGTTGTATGCGATATAACCTAGTTGTCGAATCAAGGATTGATTCGATAAGCCGATACATTTGATATTAGTCGGTTATATGTGATATGACCGGATCGTTAAATCAAGTGTTGATTTAATGATTTAATGCATAATTATATATTTGATATATTACTTTGCATTAACTAATATTGGTTCACTTTAAATGGTTTTTCTCACTTGTTTGTGCACATTGTATATGTGATATATTTTTGTGCACAAGTTTGTATCATGTTTGATGATGCATGCTAACTTGGGTTTTTGTAAAGATTAAACCATGGTTATATGAATGGTTAGGGTTTTATTTTCTTATTCATTTATTTATTTATTTATTCTTTTTGGAAAATAATAAGCATAAAGAGAAAATGGTGGCTTTCTTTGTTTTCATCTTGAAGCTTCATGAAGCTTTGACTAAGTGACCATTTTGTCTCATGCTTAACCCTAACCACTCCACTTAACCCTAGTTCATTCTCTACACTTGACCATGGTTGTATTATGATAAGTATTGATTTTCTTTTCTATTTGAAAATAACTTATCATAATATTCATCTTCTTCTTTTTCTTCACTTGAAGAAAACCTTGCTTCATCAATGGTGACTTGATGAAAAGAGTGAGAAATCCAATTCTAAAGTGAACCCACTTCCTATTTCTTCATCCTCTACCTCTTGCCAAGTAGTATAGGGTGTTTTCTTCACAAGTTTCATGACTTGGTGAAGTGGGAGCTTGATCTAGTGATGCCTCGACGTAGATCATCTTCGGCATCGAAGCCGACGACCAAGCCTGCCCATTTCTCCGATGAAGCCGATGCTAGAGTCCGGGATGCGATTTGTACAGCGAGGGGCCTTCATCACGGAGCTATGGAGATGGAGAACCGGATCTACAAAGGTTGTATTTCCGTTCACTTAGTTAAGTTGTTAACTAGTTGCATCTTTCGCCTAAAATTCTAGTTAACGATCCGTATTAGGATTTCTCGGCACTTGTAAAATTTGAAATTGGCATGGTTGATGCCTTGTGAGACCTCATTAGTGTGCCTAGGAACCCTACAGTGGTATCAGAGCCTAGCTAGAGCCTTAGGCGAAGTGTAGACGACGTTTGAAATCCGAACGAACATCGAAACCCTAATACAATATGCTCTCTGGACTTTTTTCAAAAACTGGGATTTTTCCAGATTAAAAATGCTTAAAAAATTCAGCAGGGAATTCTAAGAATTACGATGCAAAAATTAACCCATGATATGTTAATAGTGCGGCGGAACCGCGGCATAAGCATGGCTTCTGCGGCGGTTCCGCGGCCAAATGAAGGGAGTTGCCTGTAGTTTTTGCACAGTAATTCATTTTTCCAGGTGCTGAGTTTTCTGAGAATTTTTAATTTGCACTCAAGTGTTGAGTTTTCTGGGTTGTTTTAAAGCCTCGATGATTCGATCGGTTATTTCAAACTTTGTCTATGTGTTTTCTGGATATTTTTGAATATGTTAAAAAGTTCGACCGGATATAAATACCCACCTTTTCCCCTGCCGGAAAATTTCCAAGTGTTGGATCTTTCCGTAGTTTAACGACGTTCTAAGTAGTGCAAGTAGCGCGATGGTCCCTCTAGAAGACAACAAACCTTAACTCGATTATGTGACCGTCTTGAACTGCCCTTTGAATCTTCGGGTTTGGGGCAGTACGACGTGCCACATGTGAGGCGTTGGCTTGACCCTTCTACGGCTGGACCGTTGGTACTGAGGCATGAACTGAATGTTTTTAAACTTATTTCATGTGTTGATATGTTTCGGGAAAACTTGGGTGTTCGTTTGTTCGATCGAAAAGTTTAACATTTTCTATTTATCCGGAATGTGATACACCAATTGGAATTCACAAGCAGTTATGAGATAACTGATTTGAATGTTATAAACATAGCACTTTAGTCTCACTTGATCGGTTGCCACGAAATTTTGATGTGATCAAAAGTCCGTCGCAATCACGTAGCGTACGCGGATACTCGCCGGGTAAACTTAATAGACAGCCATGCCCCATAGCCCCGACCAAGTGACTGTAGGAGAACCCCATCGCCGAAAGCATCCGTTCGGGTGCTCGCGGTAGCGGTGTTCCGCCTTGGTGCACTTCGTCGACGGTATCGGCGGTGCGGCCGTCTACTAAAGTTTGCGACGAGTATTCGATCAGGATGTCGGGAATCTTGTTGAATTGCCCGACTTGATATTGAAAATTGTTTTCGATTTTGAGACTAAAATGCGGCGTTTATAATTGTTAGGCATGCGATGTCTAAGTAATTCATTTGATTAGGCATGTGATGTCTAAGGAGGTTGCGGATTCTAACTGTTGTAGTTTTACACTTTCTTTTCTGTGACCGTAAGTGTAATATGTGATATCGCCGGTTTCGTTGCTATATGTCAACGACAATTGGGATGCGCATATTTACTTACGTTGATGATATGTGATGTTATGTGTTGCTGGATATGTTATATTGGATCGTCGTGTTTGAATAGCCGGGGGGTTTTTATGTGAGATGAGTGTTTTTCATTTTCATTCATGTAAAAACTTGTATGTAATATTCTTTTATTGGGGCACTTCCAGGTTGCGGAAGATGTCACCTTTTGTATATTATTTACTTTTCCGCACTAGGATAGACCCAAGGAGGGGAGCACAAGTAACCGGGTTCTGGAGTCCAGTGGGAGACCAACTCGAAGAGTCGAGTCCGGGTCTCCTAACTCTAGAATTGGTAGGGTTGCTTGCCGCTCTCGTAGGGGTCTAGGGGTGTGGGTTTGGCTATTCATCACGACCGTGGAATCCGTGTTTTATACTGGCTCGTATTGAAAACACGGACGTCCTAGTATATCCAATTTTTCATATGATTCTTCTGCTGCGATATCTGTGATGTGATCATGTGATGTTCTGTGATGTATACTGTATATAGTATATATGGTATATTATATAGATGTTACTTATGTTTTACATCCGCGCTAGCCCTGTCCTGCTCTGCCGTTAGTTACCTGACCTAACGGTGCACGAGGGGACATCGAGGAGAATACAGATGGCATAAGTGTACGTCGTATTTATCTGTGATGTTTAGGTAACTTAAATGATGGGACTTCATTAATGAGATTAATGAAATAAAAGAAACCTAAGATGTTGTAGAATCGAATTTCAAAATAAAAAAAGGTAGCTACAGTTCTTGCTTTGCATAGCGGTATATGAGATATATCCTGCACCTCATTCGATAAGGAAAGGACCGAGATCCCTTTGCCGGGAGTGACTCCTTTAGCAATAACTGGCAGATGCTACATACTCGGTTTGTCTTTTGATTGCTTTCAAGTGTTTTGCTTTGCACAGTGATATATATGATATATCCCGCACCTCATTCGACGAGGAAAGGGCCGACGATCCCTTCACCGGGAGTGACCCCTTTAGCAAAACTAGAAAAGCCTCAAAAAACACTCCATTTCAAAATCATTCGATCCTACAACGATATCAAGTTCATTACGCAATAGGTTTTCAGAAAAACCTGTCGTAGCCCTCCGTCATTTCAGATAAGTAGTAGTTAGTATTCGTGCTACGTTTGTCGGCCTTTGTCAAGGCGTAGTGTGCGGTAGCTAACTGGTGCTTATCTGCTTATGCATATGATGCAGATTGGATTAGGGTAGTCGTGCGACCTTGTTGGCCTTTGTCAAGGGCCGTGCGGGTGGGTTTATTTCAATCAAGAAATGACGGGTGGAACTTGACTAGCAGCCTATGATTTGTTGGCCTTTGTCAAGGTCATAGGAGGCTTGGGGCAAAACATTATCGGGAATTTTAAGTGTTGAAATTTGCAATGAGATTGCATACCTTCTATGAGATAGTTGGATCCCGATACCCGCTGCGAGTAAGAGTTACTCCTGGGAGAGTTTTACACATTACAATTAGCCGATCAAGTAGGTGTCTAGAAAGGTGTTAACGAGGTTACGCCTCTGGGAAAACGAGGTTTACATTAATTAGGTTCGTGCGAAAGCACGGGGGACCTCCCTCAAAGTACCGACACTGGCCTGGCTGAAAGATTGGCGAACTTGTAGCGTGTAATTAATCCCGGCTAGTCTTTCCTTTTAGGGTTTGAAGGAAGATTTGATAAAAAAACAGTGGGAGCCATCCTGATTAGATAAAATAATAACCAATCTATTCTTGCAAGAGCGTACGCTGAGTGTTTTCTTCTCTCTCTCTCTCCAGGTAGCGACCATATCACGCCTTAATCAAGATAATAATACGGATGTATTGACCGAACCCGCTTGTTATACTGAGCTGGGGAACATTGGTCCCGCTCCAACTTATAATTGTTATAAGACAGAGCAGGAAATTGGGGAATACCAGATTTCCCGTGCCGCCTAAACGAAGAAAGTGCATATGATGCATCTCCTTCGGGTGTGTTCGTTACACAGAACTGTTTCTCTGTATCCTCTACGTCCTGGGTATGTGATACCAGATCAGGATCCCAGATATGTAATCTGTTACATAGGGCTACTACTAGGTAGAGAACTGAGAACGGGTGATAAGTTTCATGAGGCAGAAAACGGGGCAAGTGTTGCAGCCAAGTCTGTTGGTCACTGTCACCCTGTATTCCAAATACATTGATTCTGAACGAATGTTATTAGATACCGAACCTGATATACAAAATCATATCAGTCTCTTTATAAGTAAAGAAACGATAAAATTTTGTATTGTTGGATAATGTTTTGAACATTTCCTATATCAAAAGTTGATCGGTTCAGGCACGTTATCTAAAAGCATTGATGTTTTAAATCAAACTACAGTTCTTAGTATACGGAACACACAAAAGAGGAAGAGTTCAGAAATGAACGAATTCTTCTTGAGGTATTGTAGACTAGGTCATATCAATGCAACCCGACTGGCTGAAGTTACATTTAGATGCATATTTAAATTAGTTTGAATTTACATCTTGTGAAACTTGCCAGTCATGTCACAGAGATAAGATGACCATAGCTCCGTTTACTGGAAGCAGAGAAAGAGTTAGTGAACTCTTGGGATGATACATGTTGATGTATGTAAGGTCCCCTGTGTACACATGCCAAGACCGGTTCCTTGTACTTCATTACATTCTCTGATAATCTCTTTAGATTCAGACATATGTTCTTGTTGAAACACAAGTCCGAACCTTTTGAGATATTCACAGAATATAAGTTAGAAGTAGAGAACCAAAACGGGTATAAGTATTATGTCCTTTGATGTGATCAAGGAGGAGAATACTTGAGCACGGAATTCCTGGACTATTCTAAAGGATAATGAGATTCTCTCTCAGTATTACTCCTCCGAATACACCATAGCACGTTGGTATATCGGGGCGGAGCAATCACACCCTATATGATAAGGTGTGCTCTATGATGAGTACTACTGAGTTACCTATTTCCTTTTGCGAGTTATGCACTTATGAAGTTGCATACCTATTGAATAGGGTTCCGATCAAATCAGCTGCCTACTATTTCATATGAGATATTGAAAGGGAAGAGCCCATATCTTAAGTCGGTTAAGATTTGGGGTTGTCCGGCCTATGTCTAAAAGCAAAATCCGGACAAGCTCGAGGCAAGGTCTGTTGTGTAGAACTGGAAAGGTTCCAGCTATACAAACTACAGCAGATGGTTTGATAAAACCAAAGGATTCAATAGTTACCAATGAACCTCAGCCTCTCCGCCGATCTAGTAGGGTTTCTCACCCACCTGAGAGATACTTCTGTTTCTCTATGACAGTGGGAGCGAGGATTGCATCATGAGATGATGACCCAACTAGTTTCGAGCTGGCCATCAGGAGTGGGACTCTGTAAGAATGGCTGGATACTTAGCAATCTGAGATGGAATCCATGTACACCAACAAAGTATAGACTTTGGTTGCTATATCTGAAGGGTTAAATCCCCATCAGGAGCAAGTATATCTTGAGAAGATTACTTAGTGTAGATGGAAAAGTTGAGACTTTCAAAGCTAGACTTGTTAAAGCTTTTCGTCATCGACCAGGCGTGGATAATGATGAATCCTTTTCAAGTGGCTATGCTTAAGTCCATCCAGATCCTACTTGCCACGGCTACATACCATGACTACGATATCTGGCGGTTGGGTGTCATGACTGCTTTTCTAAATGATGTTTTAGAAGAGAACGTCTATAAGTACACAGCCAGAGGGCTTCGTAGACAGTGGGAGCAGCGGAAACGTGTACAAGATGCTTTATAGGATAAAGCAGGAATCGCGGAGTTGGAACATCTGTTTTGATGTAGTAGTCAAACAGTTTGACATCATCAAAATGGTAGATGAACCTTGTATATACAAAAAGGTAGTAGGGAGTATGGTGATGATCCTCGTAGAGTACGTGGATGTCATGCTCTTGATAGGGAAGGAGTTTCCTATGCTATGCTCGGTCAATCTCCGCTTATCACAATGATTCTCCATATAGGATCAAAGTGATACCTCCTAAATCCTGGGTTTTGGATCTATGAGATAGATCTACTTGGATGTTAGGATTCTCACTAGTTGTAGTGAGATGGTATCAATCGATCCTGGGGAGAATCACTGGAAGGGTTCCTGGGTGGTAAGGACGACTGAAAGTCAGCCACAGGCATTGTCTTTACCCTCAGTAAAGGGACAGTATGTTGGAAGAGTTCCAAGCTACATACCGTGGCAAACTAGACGATAAAGGCTAGATACATCGCTACTTAAGATGCTACCAAAGAGGCTGTTTGGGTGTATATTAGTTCATGAGATGAACTTCGTTCCTACCATTGTGAGACAATGGAGTTGTGGCTTATGCCAAGAAACGCCCGTCCCGTCAGTGATCCAGACATATTCTAAGGCAGTATCACCTGATCATGGAGATGGTTGATCTCCAGGGTGATCGAGGTTAGGAGAGTAGACTCAGAGGACAACACGGCGGATCCACTCACAAAGGCCTTTTCCCAGAGAGAGACTTTTATGGGATGGTTGAGTATGAGATACTACAACCACTGCTATCAGATGGCCCTAGTGCAAGTGGGAGATTGTTAGTTATATGTATGCCCTAGAGGCCATTACTATACATAGGATGTATATTGTAGTGGATGCTTGGACATATATAGGGAGGACTTTCTTGCTCGACATGATAGTATGCTATCTGGTTGATCTTTACATTAACGTGTATATTGATTGTCTTTCTGATACATGTTGGTAAAGCCCTTAGGATGTGTACTTGACTACCTGGACTATGATGCGGATCATACTAGTGGGGACATGGTAGTCCATAAGTACATCCTTCAAGGTCCCTAGTCGTAGGTGTATCGAGACGGGGCATCGATATACCAGAGTAGACTAGCGTATACCTTCTCGACCCATACAGATGGGCGACGGATAATCCCACATCCATTGGTGTTTGACATCAGAGATGATATACGGGTGCTCAGTGGGGACTGGGTACACTGGACGGACTCACCGAGAACTCCCAGTTGGTAATATACCTTACGTCAGATGGCAGTTCTCAGGTGACACTGGTACAGAGTAGTCTGTTGACCCGAGATCGTCATAGAGTCTTGTGTGATTCCCACTGTGCTTTGATTTCCACCTTACCACGTCCAAGAGGGCGTGCAAAACGGTGGTTTTTGGATACAGTCCCGAGTCACATGGAGGCAATGAGTGATAGGAGGGGATTCGTCTCTCCCGGTATAGGGGGTTGATGTTGCGCTGTGCTCGATTGGCTATAACCTGAAATCCCTGGCCAGGGTTGCTGAGATTTACTGGTAAGTGTTACCTGTAGTTTCTCGAATTGTTATAGACCTCATATCGACATGACTTATCGAGCTATTGGGGTCTGACGTTTACCACCCCTAGGCGAGATATGCGACATATCAGACGACGAGACCGGACTGTACGGTAAGTGTTACTGGTTGGATTCACAGGAGTATGAGCGGGCTTGCTCGTCGGTCTTCTGATCGCTCAATACCCGGGTGGCCGTTACGTTTAGCAGACCGCTTGCGGCTTGTGGGTGTTTGATATGATCATCACCTGCTGCCGGCGTATTGACGAGTCTTTAGAGTCCTACATAGAGGTTTCCTGGCTCAAGCGAAACGAAATAGGAGCGCATATGAGATATGTGCGGGACCGAGAATAATGCGTGTATGTGATACCGTATTCTATTCTCGCGATGAATGTATCGATTGGTTGTATGCGATATAACCTAGTTGTCGAATCAAGGATTGATTCGATAAGCCGATACATTTGATATTAGTCGGTTATATGTGATATGATCGCATCGTTAAATCAAGTGTTGATTTAATGATTTAATGCATAATTATATATTTGATATATTACTTTGCATTAACTAATATTGGTTCACTTTAAATGGTTTTTCTCACTTGTTTGTGCACATTGTATATGTGATATATTTTTGTGCATAAGTTTGTATCATGTTTGATGATGCATGCTAACTTGGGTTTGTGTAAAGATTAAACCATGGTTATATGAATGGTTAGGGTTTTATTTTCTTATTCATTTATTTATTTATTTATTCTTTTTGGAAAATAATAAGCATAAAGAGAAAATGGTGGCTTTCTTTGTTTGCATCTTGAAGCTTCATGAAGCTTTGACTAAGTGACCATTTTGTCTCATGCTTAACCCTAACCACTCCACTTAACCCTAGTTCATTCTCTACACTTGACCATGGTTGTATTATGATAAGTATTGATTTTCTTTTCTATATGAAAATAACTTATCATAATATTCATCTTCTTCTTTTTCTTCACTTGAAGAAAACCTTGCTTCATCAATGGTGACTTGATGAAAAGAGTGAGAAATCCAATTCTAAAGTGAACCCACTTCCTATTTCTTCATCCTCTACCTCTTGCCAAGTAGTATAGGGTGTTTTCTTCATAAGTTTCATAACTTGGTGAAGTGGGAGCTTGATCTAGTGATGCCTCGACGTAGATCATCTTCGGCATCGAAGCCGACGACCAAGCCCGCCCATTTCTCCGATGAAGCCGATGCTAGAGTCCGGGATGTGATTTGTACAGCGAGGGAACTTCATCACGGAGCTATGGAGGTGGAGAACCGGATCTACAAAGGTTGTATTTCCGTTCACTTAGTTAAGTTGTTAACTAGTTGCATCTTTCGCCTAAAATTCTAGTTAACGATCCGTATTAGGGTTTCTCGGCACTTGTAAAATTTGAAATTGGCATGGTTGATGCCTTGTGAGACCTCATTAGTGTGCCTAGGAACCCTACATTGATGTTGCGCTATGCACGACTGGCCATAACAGGAAATCCCTGGCCAGGGTTGTAGTGATATACTGGTAAGAGTTCAGTAGTTTCATGAATGTTATGGACCTCAAGTCGGCATGACTTATCGAGCTACTGGGGTCTGACGTTTACCACCCCTAGGCGAGATATGCGACATATCAGACGAACAGACCGGACTGTACGGTAAGTGTTACTGGTTGGATTCACAGGAGTGTGAGCGGGCTTGCTCGTCGATCTTCTGATCGCTCAATACCCGGGTGGCCGTTACGTTTAGCAGACCGCTTGCGGCTTGTGGGTGTTTGATATGATCATCACCTGCTGCCGGCGTATTGACGAGTCTTTAGAGTCCTACACAGAGGTTTCCTGGCTCAAGCGAAACGAAATAGGAGCGCATATGAGATATGTGCGGGACTGAGAATAATGCGTGTTTGTGATACCGTATTTCATTCTCGCGATGAATGTGTCGAATGGTTGTATGCGATACAACCTAGTTATCGAATCAAGGATTGATTCGATAAACCGATACATTGGATATTAGTCGGTTATATGCGATATGACCGGATCGTTAAATCAAGTATTGATTTAATGATTTAATGCATAATTATATATTTGATATATTACTTTGCATTAACCAGTATTGGTTCACTTTAAATGTATTTTCTCACTTGAAGTTCACAAGTTGTATATGTGATATACTTTTGTGCACTTGTTTGTATCATGTTTGATGATACATGCTAACTTGAGTTTGTGTGTATGATTAAACCATAGTTATATGAATGGTTAGGGTTTTGTTTACTTATTCATTTATTTATTTTGTTTGTTTATTTTGGAAAAGATATATAGAAATGGTGGCTTTCTTTGTTTCTTTCATGAAGCTTCATGAAGTGTTGAAAGCTTGACCATTTTTGTTTGCTTCCCTTAACCTAACCATTCACCTAACCCTAGTTTAGTCTCTACACTTGACCATGGTTGGTATATGATAAGTATTCATTTTATTTTCTATTTGGAGAATACTTATCATATTATCTTCTTCTTCTTCTCCTTCTTCAACATGAAGAAAATCTTGCCTCCATCAATGGCAACTTGAGAAAAAGTGTGAGAAATCCAATTCTAAAGTGAACCCACTTCCTATTTCTTCATCCTCTACCACTTGCCAAGTAGTATAGGGTGTTTTCTTCACAAGTTTCATGACTTGGTGAAGTTGGAGCTTGATCTTGTGTTGCCTCGACGTAGATCATCTTCGGCATCGAAGTCGATGACCTAGCCCGCCCATTTCTCCGATGAAGCCGATGCTAGAGTCCGGGATCCGATATGGACAGCGGAGGGACGTCATCACGAAGCCTAGGAGGTGGAGGACCGGATCTACAAAGGTTGTAGTCACTTTCCTTTAGCAATAAAGTAGTTTACTTGCTTGCATCGCCTCATTATCTAGTTAACGATCCGTATTAGGGTTTGTAGGCACATGAAAAATTTGAATTGGCCATGTTTGATCACTTGTATAACCTCATGGGTATGCCTAGGATCCCTACAATAACTAATGAGGCGAATGAGTTAATACCTACTCGCACCCAAACTGGGTGCCGAGTTTGCATTGATTATAGAAAACTCAACGCCGCGACATGGAAAGACCACTTTCCATTACCTTTCATTGACCAAATGCTAGAACGATTAGCTGGGCATGAATTTTACTGCTTTTTGGATGGCTACTCCGGCTATAATCAAGTTCCCATCGCCGAAAAGGACCAAGACAAGACCACATTTACTTGTCCTTTCGGTACATTTGCTTACCGTCGCATGTCCTTTGGGTTATGCAATGCACCCGCTACTTTCCAGCGGTGTATGATGGGCATTTTTTCAGACATGGTGGAAAAATTCTTGGAGATTTTTATGGATGATTTCTCCATTTTCGGCGACTCCTTTGATGAGTGTTTGCTACATTTAGACGCAGTTCTTACCCAGTGTAGGGATAAGAACCTCACTTTAAATTGGGAGAAATGCCACTTTATGGTACGAGAAGGTATTGTCCTAGGACATATCATCTCGCAAAATGGCATTGAGGTTGATAAAGCTAAGATTGAAGTCATTTCCAATCTTCCTCCTCCCAAGTGCGTCAAATACATCCAAGCCTTTCTTGGCCATGCAGGTTTCTATAGACGGTTCATCAAGGATTTTAGCAAGATAGCTAGACCCTTGACTCTTTTGTTGGCCAAGGACACCACTTTTGATTTCGACTCAAGTTGTATGAAGGCGTTCGAGTCGTTGAAAAACTCACTCATTTCTGCTCCCATTCTTTCATCTCCCGACTGGACGCATCCATTTGAAATTATGTGCGATGCATCTGATTTCGCCATTGGTGCTGTCCTTGGACAGCACATAAATAAGATGCCGCATGTAATTTATTACGCTAGCCAAACCTTAAACGAGGCCCAATTAAATTACACAACAACTGAAAAAGAATTCTTAGCTGTTGTGTTTGCACTAGAAAAATTCAGGCCCTATTTAATCGGCTCTCCAGTCATCATTTACATGGACCACTCAGCTCTTCGCCATCTTTTTGTGAAGAAGGATGCTAAATCTCGACTAATACGTTAGATCCTCTTGCTACAAGAGTTTGACCTTGTCATAAGAGACAAGAGAGGATACGAAAACGTAGTCGCCGACCACCTTTTACGACTTCCTTCTTCGCCTACACTTCAAATTCCTATTAAAGACGTTTTTCCAGATGAGCAGAACTGTATCATGCGAACCTTGGTTCGTAGATATCGTAAATTATTTGGCCACCGGACTGATACCAAACGATTGGTCGAATCAGGACAGACTCCGATTCCTGTCTCAAGTAAAACATTTTTATTGGGATGAACCGTATCTCTTCAAATACTGTTCCGACCAAATCATTCGTCGGTGTGTCCCCGACAACGAGTTTAAGAGCGTGCCGTCATTCTGCCACGATCAAGCATGCGGCGGGCATTTTGGCCCCAAAAAGACAGCAGAAAAAAATCTTGCAGTGTGGCTTCTACTGGCCATGACTTTTTAAAGACGCATACAAATACTGCAAGACATGCTCCCGGTGCCAACACTTGAGCCGGATATCTCGGAGAAATGAAATGCCGCTCCAACCAATTTTGGTTGTTGAAATTTTTGATTTTTGGGGGATAGACTTTATGGGACCATTTCCCAACTCTTTTGGGAACATGAATATTCTACTTGCTGTTGACTATGTTTCCAAATGGGTCGAGGCTGTACCCAGCCGAACTAATGACTGTAAGTCTACGGTAGCGCCCCGGCTGTCTAACAGACGCCAAATGCGGAACAAAAACTTTTTACAAACTGGCGCTATCGTGTACCGTAACCCGGATCTGCCATTAAAGCTAAACTAACAAAATACAAAGTGGGTAGAAATGTTATACCGAACGATCCGAGTCCTTCGGTCTCAACCATCATCCTACGCTTTGTTGCGACTGCTCCGATCTCCTGAATCTCCAGTCTTCTCGTCCAGGTGGCACCACGTCGACGGATCTTTAAACGGGCTCCCGCCTCTGAACCGAGGCAACTCGATCGTCAAGTTTGCTAAAAGAGACGACCAAGATGAAGAGAGAATGAGTAGAACACTTTGTCTCTTTACGTCCAAGGTCACGGACGAACGGTTAATGAAGTTGCCTTTTTGGATCGGGTGGAATGAGAAATGAGGCTATATCTTTTATGAACCAAAACTATCATCTTCTTTTTATCCAAAAATGAACCCATACCCATCCTAGAGAGGGGGTCGGCCACTATATAGGCAAGGGGGGTGAGTGTAGGAGCAAAGAGGGTGACCACAAGGATGAATATCATGAACAAATATCCTAAGATTAATAAGAATCATTAATGCTAAAGCATGAGTCATATAAACCTAGTCATCATGTAATTAATGCAAACAAAGGTTCATGAACCTAGTCACCATTCTAGAAGCTTCTAGAAGCACGACTCACCCTCACGACTCACCAGAGTGATGGAAAGATAAATCCGCATTTAACCGAATGTTAAATACGGCTGATAGAAAACTGGAAACTGGCAACTTCCAAAAGTGATCCTGAAACGAATTTCAAGATAACCCCGTATCAGTATAAACATACCCGCATTTGTATTATGACCGAATACAAATGCAACTGAGACAAAGATTTTATATCTACACAGTATAATACTCCGATCCGGCTTAAACCAAAGCCGACCAGTATTATCTGCCCGAAAAATGACACGTGCGGAAACGTACGTGCATTTCCCTAACCTTGCCATAAAACCATACGGCCTCTACAACGTTTCGCCCGAACTTAGGAAAGTGTCTGTAGGGGACTCTTATGACTCATCAGCACACTGGCACTGGGTATAACCTCTAGCACGTCAGAGGTACAAGCTGTACGTAACGGTTTGCCTATGTATTGATCGAAAGGGAAGCTGACGAGCGAACTCATCCATAAAACCCTACTGAGCCTGACAGTGACAATGTATATACAGTCCGGTCCGTTCGTCTAAAGAGTATCGTATATCGAGTCTAGGGGGTGGATAAATTCAGACCCCTAATAACGCGATAATTCGTGTCGGTATGAAGCCCATCACCACCTGAGAAACTACTGATCCAAATCAGTAATTCTCCACTACCTTGGCCAAGGATTTCAACTGATGGCCACCCGTGCACTGTTCGACATCAACCCCCAATACCGGGAAAGACGAATCCCCGACGATCCGCTCACTGCCTCCATGTGGCTCGGGACTGTACCCCAAAAATACCTGTTTGCACAACTCCTTTGAGCGTGGTAGGGTAGGAATCAAAGCACAGTGGGAACTCACACGAGACAAATGACGATCTCAAGTAGACAAACTAACCTGTACACATGTCACCAGGGAACTGCTATCTGACGATATGTATAATACCAACTAGCATGTTTCCGGCGAGTCCTGTCCGGTGTACTCATTATTGGAGATAGTGCCCTCAGAGTCAATTATTATGTCACAGGTACGTGATTGTAATGATTGAGGGAGGACCTATCCCGGTAGGACAGTCTTACTCGAGATGATAGTATGCTATCTGGTTTACCTTTATCATCGTGTACTGTTTTAGGTGACCTGACACGTCGCTATTACACGTTGATAGAGCCCCTAGGATTCTTGCTTGACCACCAGCAGTATGAGGGCGATCATATAAGTGGGAGCTGGGGGTCTATAAGCATATCCTTAAAAGGTCCCTAGTCGTGAGAGTTTCGAGACAGGGCATCGATTCTCCATAGTAGACTAGTGTATACAGTCGAGACCCCGACGAGGGACGGTGGCCGGTCTCACAAGCCACTGGTGTCAGTTGGATCACCTAAGATGTATACAGGTGCTCATTGGGTTATGAGTACACCGGACAGGACTCGCCGGGAACATGCTAGTTGGTCATATACCAGACGTCAGATGGCAGTTCCCTGGTGACATGTGTGCAGGTTAGTTCATCGACCTGGGGATCGTCATTTGTCTCGTGTGAGTTCCCACTATACTTTGATTACTACCCTACCACGGCTCAAAGGAGTCGTGGAAATAGGTTTTAGTTGGGTACAGTCCCGAGCCACATGGAGGCAGTGAGCGTATCTTCAGGGGTTCGTCTCTCCCGGTATTGGGGGTGAGGTCGTGCTGTGTCTAGGAGAGCCATTACACAAAGTCCTTGGCCAAGGCAAGGAGATTTACTGGTAGGTATTCCAGTAGTATCTCAGGGTGTTCTGGGCTACACTCCGACACGACTTGTACCGCTTTTGGGGGTCTGACTTTTACCAACCCCCTAGGCCCGCCATGCGATACTCATAGACGAACGGACCGGACTGTACGGATATTGTCACTGACAGGCTCAGTAGGGTTGTCAGGCTGAGTTCGCTCACAGACATCCCTTTTAGTCAGTACCTGGTAGCCCGTTACGTATTGGCTTATACCTCTGACGTGCTAGTGGTTAAATCCACAACCAAGGTGTTGATGAGTCTTTAGAGTCCCCCACATTTCAGTTACTCAGCTTTCGGGCGAAAGGTTGTAGAGGCCGTATGGAGATATGGCAAGGTCCGATCAGATACGTGCGGTATTGCACGGATCAGGATCGGACAGTTTGTACTATAGGCCGTATGGTTATATGGCAGGGTTCGATCAGATACGTGCGGTATTGCACGGATCAGGATCGAACAGATATTACTAGCCGACTTTGGTATAAGCCGGATCCTAGTATAGTACAGTGTAGATTTTGTCTCACTGCATTTGTATTTCGGTCGAAATACAGATGCGGGTGTGTATGCACAGTATCGGGGTTTTCCTGTAATTTATTACGGGATCAGTTTTCTGGAGTTGCCAGTTTGCTTTCCGTTTCGGCCAATTTCCATTGTTCCGTTCATTGGCCGAAGATTGGTGGAGGAGGGTTTATTTGCATTGTTGCAAATAGGCATTTGTGGAGGGGGTTCTTTGCATCTTTTGGCATCATGATGGTTTTCATGATGTGCACCATCATTGACTTCTCCTTCTCATGATGGATTGACTTTGTGGACTTGATGGTTGTGGTTGTGTGTGGTTTTTGTTTGTTATCATGTTCTTTCATGATTCCCTTTTTCATTATTGTTCCACCCACCCCCTTGACCTTTTCTCTTTCTCTCTCCAATCACACTTGTGAAGTGGGGGGGGCCGGCCATTCCAAAGGGGATGGGATTCATTTCATTTTTTGGTGTGGAAAAATGTTACTCTCATTTTGGTATGCCACATTTTTCCCACCTCTCTCCAAGTTCTTCTTCCTCCACAAAAAGGCAACTCCATAATCCCAAAATGAGACATGCTATCCACATTATATTCTACAGCAAATCTTGGGTACGTCGAGTAGCCGGCTTCGTCCCCGAGTTGCCTCGGCATTGAGGTGGGAGCCCGTAAACAAAGTAGGCGATGTGGTGCACTTCCGGCGACGAGGAGGAGACAGGACTTTCTGCAGGAGATCGGGACCATGACGAGAAGACCGGAGGACTTGGATCGTCGGTATATCTCTAACCCATCTTCTAGTTAGCTTAGACTTGTTAATGGTTACGATCCGGGTGTTTAGTGCGCGGTAGTGCCGGTTTGCTAAGTCTGCAAAAATTAAAGTTTTTCACCGCTTCCGCATTCCGGCGTCGGATTGACGGCCGGGGCGCCGCCGTGCACTTACAGTGGTATCAGAGCCTCGCCATTAACTTCGTCTAGCTTTCGTTTGATGTGTTTTGCGGTTCCGATCGACCAAAATTCCAAAAACTCATTTTTACCTCACATCAGTTTTCTGTTGAGAATTTTTGGTGTCTAAAAATTTTTCAGGTGGTCTCAGAATGATGTGCAGGAGATTCTAAGAACTCTGGGAAAATTCGACACTCTGATCTCTCACACAGAGCGCGGATCCGCGGCCCCACCCTTCTATTGGGCCGCGGTTCCGCCGCAGTCTTGAGAGTTCAGTGGGCCATCTTTTTCCAGTGGGCTTCAGGGGTGTAATTAGGGGTTTTGGAATATTAAAATTGGGCCCAGGTTTTCTGTGAGTGCTACAGTTTTGATTGGGGGCCCACTTGTTAATTTTTGGTCAATCGGAAAATTTTAAACACATTTTTCACAGTATTTACATTATATCTGCGACCGTGAATATCACTCGATCGGTAAATCCGGTCTAACTGCTATAGCCCGGTTAGACGGATTTGCGAACGTGACTTTCACGTTGATGTTCTATGTATTTGCTGTGATGTTGCGGATCGGTCGTGGGGGATAGCCTGGATGCAATGCTAGTACAGTTGTGGTTGTATTGTGTACATTTGATATTGCGGGACGAGCGTCCGACATGTGGACTGCCGTCACTGCCTGTTTGTATTATTATTTTGGGGCACGACCTGGTTGCGGTCGATGTACCCGTTGTATGTATATTTTACTTTCTGTACTAGGATTGCCCCGCGGAGGGGTGCACGGATAGCCGGGTTCTGGAGGGCAACAAGCCCGCATCTCATGGCATTGAGACGGAGGGGGCTTCACTCTAGGATTGGCGGGCTATTCGCCGCACTCGTAGGGGGTACAGGTTGACCCAGGAGGGGTGCCCAAGTTACCGGATTCCGTGAAGTGCTGGGTGGTCCATTCACGTTGCTGAAGGGGGCTGCCTCGCTTCAGGTTTTGGCGGGTAACTTGCCGCGCCCGTAGGGGTCTAGGATTTCATTGCACAGGCTATCCACACGACCAGGGGAACGTCGGGTTTCAGTAGTGGCTCTGTGAAACCCGGGGATCCCAGATATCTGTATTGTTTCTGTGATGCTGTACATTTCTGTGATGTTGCATTTTATTCACGCCTTGAGCGAAATACTATATATTGGTATATATATTAGTAGATGTCGTATATGTTTTGCATCCGCGCTAGTCAAGTCCCCTCTCTGTCGTTAGTAAGCTAACCTAACGGGTAATGACGGGACCCAGTGGCGAATGCGGATGGCATATACGTACATCAGTATATTTTCGTTCTTTTTGGTGTGATCAATTGATGGGACTGCATTGATTCGGATCAATGCAAGTTAAAACAAACCTAATCTGATGTTGTTGGAACACTTTTTCAAAAAGCTGTTATTGCAAGGACGTTCACTTTTGTTTTGCATCGAGATATTCAATTGGAATATCCTGCTCCTCAGTCGACGAGGCAAGGGCCGAGATCCCTTCACCGGGAGTGACCCCTTGGACAAAAAGTTTGCGTCAGGGCATTAACTTCACTATAGCTGATTACTTTTGCTTTGCACCGTGGTATTCAGTTGGAATATCCTGCACCCCATTCTACGGGGAAAGAGCCGAGATCCCTTCACCGGGAGTGACCTCTTTAGCGGAAGTTGTCGTCACTATATTTCTAAAAAGCTATCCGTTCCTTCAACGATATCAAGTTCATTACGTTAAAGGTTTTCGCCAGAAACCATTCGTAGCCCTCCGTCATTTCAGTTAAATATTCGGTAGTATTCAAGCTATGTATTTTGACCTCACGCCAAGGCATAGTGATTGGTAGCTGCCGGGTATTTATCTGTTGCATAGATAGATGCGTTGGTTTGGGACAGTCGTACTACTATTTTGGCCTACGTCAAGGGTATGTACGGGTGGGTTCAGATTAACCTGGATAATGACGGGCAGAACTTGACATGTGACTTATGATATTTTGACCTCACGCCAAGGTCATAAGAGCATGGGGCAGAAATCACATCGGGAGTTTCAAAAGAACTGAAACTTGCCAGATATGCGCATACCTTCTGGAGTGTGATACCGTGAGCGGATTCCGTCACGTTGTCATGCGATGAGAGTTGGATCCCGATTCCCACTGATGAGTTAGTTTACTCCTCGGGTGATCCCGACTAATTCTTCTTTCAGGTTTGGAGGAGAATTTGACGGTACAGTGGGAGGTTTCCAGATTAGATAAATTGGTAACCATTCTGATCTAGGTTAGAGTGCACGCTGAGTGTTTCTTTTCTCTCTCTCTTTGGCAGCGACCATTTGACCCGACCCTAAGACTATGACTCAGTGACCAAGTTGACCGAACTTTCTTAAACACCGGCTTTTGGATTGTCAGAGTTGCAAACCTCATTGCCACTCCTACTTTTACCCTTTTCTCCAGGACACCCCGTTTTACTACGAACGTCCACTTCCATTGGACAAAACCATCGTATGGTTAGATACGAACTCGAAAGAATTTATTCGAGGATGGTTTCCGGTTCTGGAGAAAACGGATAGGATTATTCAGTTGTCTTTTCCTTTTACCCTCTCTCAGGTTACGAGTACTCCTTGGTTTAGGGGTAGTACACCTATTACGCAAATTGGATTGTCTTCTTCCAAACCTTAGGCTGGTGCCGACCGGTAGGGAATGAAGAAAACCAATTAGCCTAACGATGGTGTACAGAAGGTATTAAGTTCAGACAAAGCAAGGGATTAGTAAGAGGGCAAAGTAAATTGCAACAGATATTCACGACCAAACCAAATATTCCGTTACCACTCCCACATCACCTTTGTATTTCTCCAGGACACTCCGTATCACTACGAAGATCCACAGTTTATTTGGATACTCCATCGTATGGTTATATACGAACTCGAAAGGAACTTGTTCCAGTTCGGGGATGGATTCTGGTTCAGGAGAAATAGGAATAAGGTTTATTCGGTTGTCTTTTATCTTCACCCTCTCTCATTGCGAGTGTTCCTAGGATTGGGACAGTACACCCATTATGCTTATTGGATAGTCTTCTTCCAAACCATAGACTGGTGCCGAACGGTAGGGAAGGAAGAAAACCATTTGGCCTAAAAGGGTGTGCAGAAGGTAAAGACTAAAGACATATGAAGGGATTTGGAGAGGTGGCAAAGAACTATACGGTTACAGTCGTGAATCTGGAAGAGGCATTACTAGGCATACCAGGATACCCCATCGAAACATTTCAATGTTTCAGTTTCACTGTGTACAGTTAAAGGAAAACTGATTTCCCGATTAGACACTTGCTCCAGGGTATGTATTTACCAGGTTTGATTCTCACATCTGTATGGTTTTACAGATGATGAGTGGGAGTAAGTTATTGGGAATTGGGTGATTATCCTCATTATATCGGGATTCGTTGTAATCAGTGATATTTGAGGAAATCACCTGGGCTGTTTGCCGGTCGGCAAATATTTGGTTTTGAATATCCGCTGTTATGCACCAATTTCAAATTGATATATCTGTACGTCTATTTTCATAGAGTGAGATATACCTTTCTGAAATTATGTCTACGACATTTACCTATATCAGTGGATGGTTAGGTAAGGAGCATTAAACAGCGGTGTAATTCTTCTTAACCATAAGTACAGTTTTCAACCTACGACACACAGTGAATGAGTTATCAGACTCAAGGGACTTATACAGAGTATTGTATGTTGTCCAGGGTCCATCAGGACAGAGGGGTAGGTCCTCGTACTATATTCGGTTTACTTATGACTTCTCTAGTTTTTAGACAGGTGTTTCGTGGAAACACAGGGTCCGAATTTTGAGAAGTTATAGGTATTTGAATAGAGTAGAGAACCAAGTGTAGCAAGTATCGGGATTCTTCAAAGAGATCGAAGATGTAGATACTTGTGTACGGTATTCAGTTGATAGTAATGATTTGAGAGATCTTGCTTCTCTTTCAGGTTACTCATGATTGGAAGCATTCCTAAGATGAGTAACGCTGATCGGCCTTCTTCCATTTAGTTGACATGCGCTGGGGACAGCTGCATGATTTGAATCTGGTTCAATTAAATCAGTGCCTCTATTTCTATATTGGATATAGAACAGTTCGTATCTTAACGATGTTAAGGTACGGGGAGTTGTCCGGTTTATGATTAAAACCAGACACTGGACAACTCAAGGCACGTTTCTGTAATGGCTGTTTGTGGGTTAATCCAGGCTATGACGAGGGTTGACTTTCTACCATCTGGATGAACAATAGCGATATTGTTCTAGACTCACCACAGTTTTATTAAAGATGGATTTTTTCAGAAAACAGTAGTGGGAGTATGGTAGAACTGGAAGTGATTCCAGAACCACAAACGATTACTGAATATTTGATAAGGAACCTAAAGATTCAATCTGGATTGACATTCCATTGGCCACTCCGCAGATAAGGTGGGTAACTTCAGGCACCCGAGGGGTACTCCGGTAGCCTCAAGGACGGTGACAGGGAAGTTCTTGTTTACCCACAATTGCCATTGCTGTTGTTCCAGGTTACGAGACCCGGCGGGAGGATGAGTATAGCGTCGTTCTAAACCAGTTTTAGAAGTGTACGTCTATATGACTCTGCCAGAGGGTTGTCGTAGTCAGTGGGAGCAGCGGAAGCATTGGTGGACAGGTTGCTTATGTCTATTTATAGACTAGAGCAGATGTAGCGGAGATAGATCATCTATTTCTGACGTGACAGTCATGGGTTTGACTTCATCAGAATAGGGGATGGATCTGTTGAGAAGGTAGTAGGGTGTGATATCCTGGTATTTGGATGATATACACAGAGTAGGAAAAGAAACTCCTACACTACGATCGGTTATACTTTGGTCGTCACACAGTTGTTTCTCCACAAAGGAAATGGATTTTATATCAGACATACTGGTTACTAGATCTATGGTCTTAGATCTAGATTTGGATGGTTTCCCAATCAGGGTACTTGACAGCATTCTAAGAGTATTTAGGATGGACGACTCCTGGCACGGTAGTGTACCTGCAGGTAATGGAGTCACCCTCTCCAAAGGTGTCTTACAGACTAAAGGGGAGAGGGACGGGCATGATTGGCAGATCACTTGCTCAGGCAATTGAGTCAATCGTGAGATGTCAAGTACCACACCAGATGTTGTTCTTGCACTAGATGCAATGAGTTGACATTAATCCAATCCTGGAGAAACAGTCGGAAGCAGTTTTAGAACATAAGTGGATGTTCTAGGGAGATGATAACGACAGCCTCATTCAGGAGACAGTTATCATTCCAGGCTTCCAAGGTGACATGGACGACAAGGAGGTTGTCAGAGTTATAGTTTTCCTTCTGATGAGGGGCAGTATTTTGGACAGGTGGTCCAAGGCAATACTGAGGGTGGCATGGCGCAGGATACTGATTAAGTTCAGTTGACGATACAGTCTAAGAAGTTTGGATTTGGAGCTCATTTATGAGCTATGTCCCATCAGACATCCAGACACATTCTAAGACAGGTATTACTCATTTCGGGAGATGGGTTTCTCCGCGAACTTGAGATATAGAGAGACATAGAAAGAAACAACTAAGCGGATCCACTCACTGAGGCTATTCCTCGAACGCAATAGTTCCGCAAACAAGCTTTGTGAGACTGAGTAGTAGAGGAGTTGGATGTTCGGTATCACACGGGCTGTGAGTATGCGACATCGCAATAATTAGCCTTGAGTGCAAGTGGGAGATTGTTGGAGATAGTGCCCTCAGAGTCAATTATTAGGTCACAGGTACGTGATTGTAATGATTGAGGGAGGAACTATCCCGGTAGGACAGTCTTACTCGAGATGATAGTATGCTATCTGGTTTACCTTTACTATCGTGTACTGTTTTAGGTGACCTGACACGTCGCTATTACACGTTGATAGAGCCCCTAGGATTCTTGCTTGACCACCAGCAGTATGAGGGCGATCATATAAGTGGGAGCTGGGGGTCTATAAGCATATCCTTAAAAGGTCCCTAGTTGTGAGAGTTTCGAGACAGGGCATCGATTCTCCATAGTAGACTAGTGTATACAGTCGAGACCCCGACGAGGGGCGGTGGCCGGTCTCACAAGCCACTGGTGTCAGTTGGATCACCTAAGATGTATACAGGTGCTCATTGGGTTATGAGTACACCGGACAGGACTCGCCGGGAACATGCTAGTTGGTCATATACCAGACGTCAGATGGCAGTTCCCTGGTGACATGTGTGCAGGTTAGTTCATCGACCTGGGGATCGTCATTTGTCTCGTGTGAGTTCCCACTATACTTTGATTACTACCCTACCACGGCTCAAAGGAGTCGTGCAAACAGGTTTTAGTTGGGTACAGTCCCGAGCCACGTGGAGGCAGTGAGCGTATCTTCAGGGGTTCGTCTCTCCCGGTATTGGGGGTGAGGTCGTGCTGTGTCTAGGAGAGCCATTACACAAAGTCCTTGGCCAAGGCAAGGAGATTTACTGGTAGGTATTCCAGTAGTATCTCAGGGTGTTCTGGGCTACACTCCGACACGACTTGTACCGCTTTTGGGGGTCTGACTTTTACCAACCCCCTAGGCCCGCCATGCGATACTCGTAGACGAACGGACCGGACTGTACGGATATTGTCACTGACAGGCTCAGTAGGGTTGTCAGGCTGAGTTCGCTCACAGACATCCCTTTTAGTCAGTACCTGGTAGCCCGTTACGTATTGGCTTATACCTCTGACGTGCTAGTGGTTAAATCCACAACCAAGGTGTTGATGAGTCTTTAGAGTCCCCCACATTTCAGTTACTCAGCTTTCGGGCGAAAGGTTGTAGAGGCCGTATGGAGATATGGCAAGGTCCGATCAGATACGTGCGGTATTGCACGGATCAGGATCGGACAGTTTGTACTATAGGCCGTATGGTTATATGGCAGGGTTCGATCAGATACGTGCGGTATTGCACGGATCAGGATCGAACAGATATTACTAGCCGACTTTGGTATAAGCCGGATCCTAGTATAGTACAGTGTAGATTTTGTCTCACTGCATTTGTATTTCGGTCGAAATACAGATGCGGGTGTGTATGCACAGTATCGGGGTTTTCCTGTAATTTATTACGGGATCAGTTTTCTGGAGTTGCCAGTTTGCTTTCCGTTTCGGCCAATTTCCATTGTTCCGTTCATTGGCCGAAGATTGGTGGAGGAGGGTTTATTTGCATTGTTGCAAATAGGCATTTGTGGAGGGGGTTCTTTGCATCTTTTGGCATCATGATGGTTTTCATGATGTGCACCATCATTGACTTCTCCTTCTCATGATGGATTGACTTTGTGGACTTGATGGTTGTGGTTGTGTGTGGTTTTTGTTTGTTATCATGTTCTTTCATGATTCCCTTTTTCATTATTGTTCCACCCACCCCCTTGACCTTTTCTCTTTCTCTCTCCAATCACACTTGTGAAGTGGGGGGGGCCGGCCATTCCAAAGGGGATGGGATTCATTTCATTTTTTGGTGTGGAAAAATGTTACTCTCATTTTGGTATGCCACATTTTTCCCACCTCTCTCCAAGTTCTTCTTCCTCCACAAAAAGGCAACTCCATAATCCCAAAATGAGACATGCTATCCACATTATATTCTACAGCAAATCTTGGGTACGTCGAGTAGCCGGCTTCGTCCCCGAGTTGCCTCGGCATTGAGGTGGGAGCCCGTAAACAAAGTAGGCGATGTGGTGCACTTCCGGCGACGAGGAGGAGACAGGACTTTCGGCAGGAGATCGGGACCATGACGAGAAGACCGGAGGACTTGGATCGTCGGTATATCTCTAACCCATCTTCTAGTTAGCTTAGACTTGTTAATGGTTACGATCCGGGTGTTTAGTGCGCGGTAGTGCCGGTTTGCTAAGTCTGCAAAAATTAAAGTTTTTCACCGCTTCCGCATTCCGGCGTCGGATTGACGGCCGGGGCTCCGCCGTGCACTTACACTCATAACCTAATGAGCACCTGTATACATCTTAGGTGAACCAACTGACACCAGTGGCTTGTGAGACCGGCCACCGCCCCTCGTCGGGGTCTCGACTGTATACACTAGTCTACTCTGGAGTATCGATGCCCTGTCTCGAAACTCCCACGACTAGGGACGCTTTAAGGATATGCTTATAGACCCCAGCTCCCACGTATATGATCGCCATCATACTGCTGGTAGTCAAGCAAGAATCCTATGGGCTCTATCATCATGCAATAGCGAACTAAAGCATATATACGATGATAAAGACAAACCAGATAGCATACTATCATCTCGAGCAAGACTGTCATATCGGTATAGGTCCTGCCTCAATCATTGCAATCACGTACCTGCGATCCAATAATTGACTTTGAGGGCACTATCTCCAACAATCTCCCACTTGCACTTAAGGCTAATTATTGCGATGTCGTATACTCACAGCCCGTGTGATATCGAACATCCAACTCCTCTACTAATTAGTTTCACAAAGCTAGTTTGTAAAACTCTTGTGTTCGAGAAATAGCCTCAGTGAGTGGATCCGCCCTGATGTTTCTTTCTATGTCTCTCTTAATCTCAAGTTCGCGGAGAAAACCATCTCCCGAATCGAGTAATACCTGTCTTAGAATATGTCTGGATATCTGATGGGACCTAGTTCATAAATGAACTTCAAATCCAAACTTCTTAGACCGTAGTGATCACTGAACCTAATCGGCATCCAACACCATGCCTCCCACAGTATCATTTTGGACCACCTGTCCATAATATTGTCCCTCGTCAGAGGGAAAACTATAACTCTGACAATCACTCTGTCATCTATGTCACCTTTGAAGCCTGGAATGATAACCGTCTCCCGAAGGAGTCTGTCGTCATCAAGTCCGTAGAACATGCACTTATGTTCTAAAACTGCTTCCTTATGTTTCTTCAGGATTGGATTAATATAAACTTATTGCATCTAGTGCAAATACAACATCTGGTGTGGTACTTGACATCTCATGATTGACTCAATTTCCTAAGAAAGTGATCTGCCAATCATGCACATCCCTTTCCCCTTTAGTCTGTAAGACACCTTTAGAGAGGGTGACTCCATCACCTGCAGGTACACCACCATACCAGGAGTCATCTATTCTAAAATACTATTAGAATACTGTCAAAGCACCCATATTGGGAAACTACCCAAATCTAGATCTAAAACCATAGATCTAGTAACCAAAATGTTTGATATTATATCCATGTCCTGTTTGGAGAAACAACTGTGTGACGACCACAGTACAACCGATCGTAGCATAGGAATTTTACTTCCTACTCTGTGTATGTCATCCAAATACCAGGACATCACACCCTACTACCTTCTTAACAGATCCATCCCCTATTCTGATGAAGTCAAACCCGTGACTGTCACATCAAAAATAGATGATCTTATCTCCGCTATATTTGCTCAAGTCTATAAATAGACATAAGCTACTTGCCCACTATACTTCCGCTGCTCCCACTGACCACAACAACCCTCTGGCAGAATAATATACACGTGTACTTCTAAAACTGCTTTAGAACGACGTTATACTTATCCTCCTGCCGGGTCTAATAGCCTGGAACAACAGTAGTGTCAAGTCTGGGTAAACAAGAACCTCCCTGTCACCGTCCTTGAGGCTACCTGAGTATCTCTCGGGTGTCTGAGGTTACCCACCACATATGCGGAGTGGCTATTGGAATGTCAAACCTGATTGAATATATAGGTCCTATTAAATTTTCCGTAATCATTTACGGTTCAGGAATCACTTCCAGTTCTACCATACTCCCACTACTGTTTTTCTGAAAAAATCCATTTTACTAAAACTATGGCGAGTCAAGAACAATATCACTATTGATCTTCCAGATGGTAGAAAAATCAACCCTTGACATAGCCCGGGTCAACCCACAAACTGCCATTACAGAAACGTGCCTAGAGTTATCCAGAGTCTAGTTTTAAGCATAAGCCGGACAAATCCCCGTATCTTAACATCGATAAGATATGAACCATTCTATATCCAATATAGAAATAGAGGCACAAATTTAATTGGAACCAGATTCAAATCATGCATCTGTCTTCAGTGCATATCAACTTAATGGAAAGTGGCTACTCAGCATTACTCAACTTAGGGATCCTTCCAATTATGAGTAACCTGAAAGAGAAACGAGTTTCTCAAAACCATTACTATCAACTGAATACCATTCACAAGAATCTACATCTTCGATCTCTTTGAAGAATCCCGATACTTGCGACACCTGGTTCTCTACTTTATTCTTATACCCACAACTTCTCAAAACTTAGACTTTGTATTTCTACGAAACACTTGTGTAAAAACTAAAGAAGTTATAAGTAAACAGAACATAGTATGAGGACCTACCCCTTTATCCTGACGGACACTGGACAACATACAATACTCTGTAGAAGTCCGCTGAGTTTGAACAACTCAAAACCTGTGCATCGTAGGTTGAAAACTGTACCCAGGTGATTTCCTCAAATATCACCAATTACAACGAATTCCGATATAATGAGGATGATCACCTAATTCCCAATAACCTACTCCCACTCATCATCTGTAAAAACCATACAGATATGAGAATGAAACCTGGTAAATACATACCCTGGAGTAAGTATCTAAATAGGAAAACAGTTTTCTTTTAACAATGCGCAGTGAAACTGAAACATTAAAATGTCTCGTAGGGGTATCGTGGTATTCTTAGTAATGCCTCTTCCATAATCCTATTCATGACTGTAACCGTTTATTTCTTTGCCATCTCTCCAAATCCCTTTATTTGTCTTTAGTTGTTACCTTCTGTACAACTTTGTTAGGCTAAATGGTTTTCTTTCTTCTCTACCGTTCGGCACCAGCCTATGGTTTGGAAGGAGACTATCCAGTAAGCATAATAGGTATACCCTCCTAAACCAAGGAGTACTCGTAACTTGAGAGAAGATGATGATAAAAGACAACTGAATAATACCTTATTCTATTTCTCCCTAATTGGGAAAAAAGCAATGATGAAATAGGAGTGGCGATGAAGTACGCGGTTTGGTCGTGAATGATAACAATCGCAATTTACTTTGCCCTCTTTCTAGTCCCTTTATCTTATCTTTACATATTACCTTCTGCACACCCTACTTAGGCTAATTGGTTTTCTTCATTCCTTACCTTTTGGCACCTGCCTATGGTTTGGAATAAGACTATCCAATAAGCGTAATAGGTGTACTCTCCTAAACTAAGGAGCCCTCGCAACCTGAGAGAAGGTGATAATAAAAGACAACTGAATAAACTAATTCTATTTCTCCTGAACCTGGATCCATCCTCGAAGAAGTCCCTTCGAGTTCGTATATAACCATACGATGGATCTATCCAATGGAAGTGGATATCCATAGTAATACGGGGTGTTCTGAGAAATGCAAAGGGTAAAAGAAGGAGCGGCAATGACTTATTCAACTCGGACAATCCAAAAGCCAGTATTTTAAGAAGGTTCGGTCAACTTGGTCACTGAGTCATAGCCTAAGGTCGGTCAAAGGTCGCTGCCAAAGAGAGAGAGAGAGAAAAGAAACACTCTGCGTGCACTCTAACCTAGATCAGAATGGTTATCACTTTATCTAATCAGGAAACCTCCCACTGTAATCTCAAATTCTCCTCCAAACCTGAAAGAAGAATTAGTCGGGATCACCCGAAGAGTAAACCAACTCATCAGTGAGAATCGGGATCCAACTATCATCGTATGATAACTTGATGGATGCCACTCAAGTTATCACACTCCAGAAGGTATGCACATACTTGGCAAGTTTCATTTTCTTTAGAAACTCCCGATAGGATTTTTGCCTCATGCTCTTATGACCTTGACTTTAGTCAACAAATCATAAGTCACATGTCAAGTTCTACCCATCATTATCCAAGTTGATTTGAACCCACCCGTACATACCCTTGACTTTAGTCAACAAGGTAATACGACTGTCCCAAACCAACGCATCTATCTATGCAACAGATGAATGCCCAGCAACTACCAAACACTATGCCTTGACTTTAGTCAACAAACATAGCTTGAATACTACTGACTATCCATAAGAAATGACGGAGGGCTACGGCTGGTTTTTGGCGAAAATCCTTTAACGTAATGAACTTGATCTCGCTGAAGGAACCTGATAGCTTTTTACAAAAATATAGTAGCGAAAACCTTTGCTAAAGAGGTCACTCCCGGTGAAGGGATCTCGGCTCTTTCCTCGTGGAATGAGGTGCAGGATATTCCAACTGAATACCGTGATGCAAAGCAACTTGTAATCGACTATAATGAAGTTATTACCCTGACGCAAACTTCTGCCCAAGGGGTCTCTCCCGGTGAAGGGATATCAGCCCTTGCCTCGTCGAATGAGGTGCAGGATATTCCAATTGAATATCACTATGCAAAACAAAAAGAAACGTCTTTGTAATAACACTTTTTAAATTGGTTCCAACAACATCAAATATAGGTTTGTTTTATCCTTGCATTGATAAGAATCAATGCAGTCCCATCAATCAATCACACCAGAAAAGAACGAAAATAAAATGTACGTATATGCCATCCGCATTCGCCACTGGGTCCCGTCATCACCCGTTAGGTTACTTAACTAACGACAGAGCGGGGGCTGGACTAGCGTGGGTGTAAAACATATACAACATCTAATAGTATATATACCAATATACAGTAGTCGCTCCAGGCGTGATAATATGCAACATTACAGAAAAGTAATAAGCATCACAGAACAATACAGATAATCTGGGATCCCCGGGTTTCACAGAGCCGCTACTGAAACCCGACGTTCCCCTGGTCGTGTGGATAGCCTGTGCAATGTAACCTAGACCCCTACGGGTGTGGCAAGTTACCCGCCAAAACCTGAAGCGAGGTAGTCCCCCACAGCATAGTGAATGGAACACCCGGCACTTCACGGAATCCGGTAAATTGAGCACCCCTCCTTGGGTCAACCTATACCCCCTACGAGTGCGGCGAATAGTCTGCCAATTCTAGAGTGAGGACCCTTTGCCTCTCAAAGCCATGAGATATAGACCCGTTGCCCTCCAGAACCCGGCTATCCGTGCACTCCGTCGTGGGGTAATCCTAGTACATAAAAGAAAATATATACAACGGGTACAGCGACCTCAGCCCGGTCGTGTCCCAAAAGGAATATTATCCAAACAGGCAGTGACGGCAGTCCACATGTTGGACGCTCGCCCCGCAATATCAAATGTACAAATAAATCCAAACTGCACTACCATTGCACACTGCTATCCACCACGACATATCCGCAACATCACAGCACAACACAGAACATCACGTGAATGTCACGTTCGCAAACCCATCTAAAAGAACTATAGCAATTAGACGCGGTTTGCCGATCAAATGACATTCCCGGTCGGAGATATAAAGTAAGTACTGCATACTAACAAGTTTAAAATTTCGATCGAAAAAATTTCCCGAAGTGGGCCCTACGTACATCTGCTGTACAGAAACAAAATCTGGGCCCAAATGAACAGTACTAAAAATCACAATTTCCCAAGAAAAGCCTACTGGAGAATTTTGATGCACTGTTCCCACAGTACTGCCGCGGTTAAACCCTAGGTTTGACCGCGGTTCCGCGGCGGTCACGTGCTCAAAATTTTCCCATTTGCTTAAAAAACCCTGCTTTGCTTTCTGTGATATGTAAAATAATTTTTAGACACAGTTTAAAATCGACAGAAACTCAGAACTTGGAAAATTGTGATTTTTGAAAATCCGTTCGATCGATATTTTAAACGCGTTAGCACAAGTTAGTATAGCTTAATGGTGAGGCTCTGATACCACTGTAAGTCCATGGTAGCGCCCTGGCCGTCTAACAGACGCCAAATGCGGAACAAAAACTTTTTACAAACTGGCGCTATCAAGTACTGTAACCCGGATCTGCCATTAAAGCTAAACTAACAAAATACAAAGTGGGTAGAAATGTTATACCGAACGATCCGAGTCCTTCGGTCTTCAACCATCATCCCATGCTTTGTTGCGGCTGCTCCGATCTCCTGAATCTCCAGTCTTCTTGTCCAGGTGGCACCACGTCGACGGATCTTTAAACGGGCTCCCGCCTCTGAACCGAGGCAACTCGATCGTCAAGTTTGCTAAAAGAGACGACCAAGATGAAGTAGAGAATGAGTAGAACACTTTGTCTCGTTACATCCAAAACCATGGATGAACGGTTAATGAAGTTGCCTTTTTGGATCGGGTGGAATGAGAAATGAGGCTATATCTTTTATGAACCAAAACTATCATCTTCTTTTTATCCAAAAATGAACCCATACCCATCCTAGAGAGGGGGCCGGCCACTATATAGGAAAGGGGGGTGAGTGTAGGAGTAAAGAGGGTGACCACTGTTGGAGATAGTGCCCTCAGAGTCAATTATTGGATCACAGGCACGTGATTGCAATGATTGAGGGAGGACCTATCCCGGTAGAACAGTCTTACTCGAGATGATAGTATGCTATCTGGTTTATCTTTATCATCGTGTACTGCTTTAGGTGACCTGACAGGTCGCTATTACACGTTGATAGAGCCCCTAGGATTCTTGCTTGATCACCAGCAGTATGATGGCGATCATATACGTGGGAGCTGGTAGTCTATAAGCACATCCTTAAAAGGTCCCTAGTCGTGGGAGTTTCGAGACTGGGCATCGATACTCCATTAGTAGACTAGTGTATACAGTCGAGACCCCGACGAGGGGCGGTGGCAGGTCTCACAAGCCACTGGTGTCAGTTGGTTCACCTAAGATGCATACAGGTGCTCATTGGGTTATGAGTACACCGGACAGGACTCGCCGGGAACCTGCTAGTTGGGATTATACCAGACGTCAGATAGCAGTTCCCAGGTGACATGTGTACAGGTTAGTTCATCGACCTGAGATCGTCATTTGTCTCGTGTGAGTTCCTACTGTGCTTTGATTACTACCCTACCACGGCTCAAAGGAGTCGTGCAAACAGGTTTTAGTTGGGTACAGTCCCGAGCCACATGGAGGCAGTGAGCGGATCTGCAGGGGTTCGTCTCTCCCGGTATTGGGGGTGAGGTCGCGCTGTGTCTAGGAGAGCCATTACGCAAAGCCCTCGGCCGAGGTAGGAGATTTACTGGTAGGTATTCCAGTAGTATCTCAGGGCGTTCTGGGCTACACTCCGACACGACTTGTACCGCCTTTGGGGGTCTGACTTTTACCAACCCCCTAGGCCCGCCATGCGATGCTCATAGACGAACGGACCGGACTGTACGGATATTGTCACTGACAGGCTCAGTAGGGTGTCAGGATGAGTTCGCTCATCGACGTCCCTTTTGGTCAATAGCTGGTGGCCCGTTACGTATTGGCTTATACCTCTGACGTGCTAGTGGTTAAATCCACAGCCATAGTATTGACGAGTCTTTAGAGTCCACCACACTTTCAGTTACTCAAGCTTTCGGGCGAAACGCTGTAGAGGCCGTATGGAGATATGGCAGGGTCCGATCAGATACGTGCGGTATTGCACGGATCAGGATCGGACGGTTTGTACTAGTGGCCGTATGGTTATATGGCAGAGTTCGATCCGATACGTGCGGTATTGCACGGATTAGGATCGAACGGATATTACTAGCCGGCTTTGGTTTAAGCCGGTCCTAGTTTAGTACAGTGTAGATTTTGTCTCATTGCATTTGTATCCGGTCGGAATACAGATACGGGTGTGTATGCACAGTATTGGGGTTTTCCTGTAATTTATTACGGGACCAGTTTTGTGGAGTTGCCAGTTTGCATTCCGTTCCGGCCGGTTTTCCTTTGTTCTTTCCCGGCCGGACTTTTCCGATGGAGGGGGTTATTTGCAATTGTGCAAATAACTTTTGGGGAGGGGGTTTCTTGCAAATGCTTTGATTATGATAGCATCATTTCTTGCATTTATTGTGATAAGAGTGGGTATGGGTTTGATGTATGTTTGTAATGATTATGCTTTATGATGTGGTCACCATTTTCTTCATCCTACACTCACCTCCCTTCATGATTTATGCTTTTCCCTCCACCATTTCAAGATTAGAAGGGCCGGCCACAATTTTGAAAGAGGAGAAAAATAATGAGAGAGTTTCATTTGGTGTGGGAAAAATTAATCATTCATATCATTTTCCATTGCCACAAAAATCCCCAAGTTCATATCATCTTGATTCCTCCATCAAGGCAACATAACCCCAAAGAGACTAAGCACTACACATTCTACAGCAAATCTTGGGCACGTCGACTTGCCAGCTTCGTGCCCGAGTTGCCTCGGTATTGAGGTGGGAGCCCGTAAAAGATGCAGACGATGTGGTGCCCTTCCGGCAAGGACGTGACGACCGGAGGATCCGCGGGAGATCGGGACGACGACGAGAAGACCGGAGGACTCGGATCACTCGGTACATCTCTCACCCCATCTCTAGTTAGCTAGTATAGGTTAATGGTTTCGATCCGGGTATATTGTCCGCGGTAGCGCCAGTTTAAAAGATAAGAAAATTTTGATTCGGCATTTTGTCCTCGGATAGACGGCCGGGGCGCTGCCGTGGCGCAACATGGTATCAGAGCCACGCCATTAACCTAGCCTAGCTTGTTCTAGTGTGTTTTGCTTTTCCGATCGAACAAAAATTCCAAAACCGTGTTTTCTTCACATCAGTTTTCTGTCGATTTTTTCCGGGCTCGAAATTTTTTTCAGGTGATTGCAGAATGATGTACAGGGAATCCTAAGAACACTGAAAAAATTTGGTAACCCAATTCTTCCGTACGACCGCTGAACCGCGGCCTTAACCTCTTTATGGGCCGCGGTTCCGCCGCAGGAAGTTGGGATCACTTTGCCAAATTTTTACAGTGGGCTTGTGGGCTGGAAATTAGGGTTTTGGTATATTTTGTTTGGGCCCAGTTTTTCTGCAAGTGCTACAGTATTACTTGGGGGCCCACTTGTTATTTTTGATCGATCGGATATTTTAAACACATTATTTCACAGTATTTACATTATATCTGCGACCGTGAATGTCACTCGATCGGTAAATCCGGTCTAACTGCTATAGCCCGGTTAGACGGATTTGCGAACGTGACTTTCATGTTGATGTTTTGTGTTTATGCTGTGTTGTTGCGGATCGGTCGTGGGGGATAGCCTGGATGCAATGCTAGTACAGTGTTGTTGTATTATGTACATTTGATATTGCAGGGCGAGCGTCCGACATGTGGACTGCCGTCACTGCCTGTTTGTATTATTCTTTTGGGGCACGACCTGGTTGCGGTCGATGTACCCGGTGTATGTATATTTTACTTTCTGTACTAGGTTTGCCCCGCGGTGGGGTGCACGGATAGCCGGGTTCTGGAGGGCAACAAGCCCGCATCTCATGGCATTGGGACGGAGGGGGCTTCAGTCTGGAATTGGCGGGCTATTCGCCACACTCGTAGGGGGTACTGGTTGACCCAGGAAGGGTGCCCAAGTTACCGGATTCCGTGAAGTGCTGGGTGGTCCATTCACAGTGCTGAAGGGGGCTGCCTCGCTTCAGGTTTTGGCGGGTGACTTGCCGCGCCCGTAGGGGTCTAGGATTTCATTGCACAGGCTATCCACACGACCAGGGGAACGTCGGGTTTCAGCAGCGGCTCTGTGAAACCCGGGGCTTCCAGATATCTGTATTGTTTTGTGATGCTGTACATTTCTGTGATGTTGCATTTTATTCACGCCTTGAGCGAAATACTATATATTGGTATATATATTAGTAGATGTTGTATATGTTTTTCATCCGTGCTAGTCCAGTCCCCGCTCTGCTGTTAGTTAGCTAACCTAACGGGTGAAGACGGGACCCAGTGGCGAATGCGGATGGCATATACGTACGTCAGTATATTTTCGTTCTTTGTGGTGCGATCAATTGATAGGACTGCGTTGATTCGGATTAATGCAAGCTAAACAAACCTAATTCTGATGTTGTTGGAACACTTTTCAAAAAGCTGTTATTGCAAGGACGTTCACTTTTGTTTTGCATCGTGGTATTCATTTGGAATACCTTGCTCCTCAGTCGACGAGGCAAGGGCCGAGATCCCTTCACCGGGAGTGACCCCTTGGACAGAAGTTTGCGTCAGGGCATTAACTTCACTATAGCCGATTACTTTTGCTTTGCATCGTGGTATTCAGCTGGAATATCCTGCACCTCATTCTACGGGGAAAGAGCCGAGATCCCTTCACCGGGAGTGACCTCTTTAGTAAAGGCTTTCGTCACTATATTTTCTAAAAAGGTTATCCAGTTCCTTCAACGATATCAAGTTCATTACGTTAAAGGTTTTTCGCCAAAAACCAGTCGTAGCCCTCCGTCATTTCAGATTAGTATTACTTAGTATTCGTGCTGCGTTTGTCGTGCATTGCCGTGGCGTAGTGTTCGGTAGCTATGTAATGCTTTTCTGTCACATGGATAAGTGGATTGGTTAGGACAGTCGTACAGTCTTGTTGGCATTGTCAAGGACTCGTACGAGTGGGTTTAACGCAATCAAGATAATGACGGGTAGAACTTGACTAGGACTCTTTGATTTGTTGGCATTGTCAAGGTCACTTGGGTCCTAGGGGTAAAAACCTACATCGGGAGTTTCAAAAGAACTGAAACTTGCCAGATATGCGCATACCTTCTGGAGTGTGGTGACTTGAGTGGATTCCGTCAAGTTATCATGCGATGATAGTTGGATCCCGATTCCCACTGATGAGTTGGTTTACTCCTCGGGTGATCCCGACTAATTCTTCTTTCAGGTTTGGAGGAGAATTTGACGGTACAGTGGGAGGTTTCCAGATTAGATAAAGTGATAACCTTTCTGATCTTGGTTAGAGTGCACGCTGAGTGTTTCTTTTCTCTCTCTCTTTGGCAGCGACCATTGACCCGACCCTGGACTATGACTCAGTGACCAAGTTGACCGAACCTTCTTAACACTGGCTTTTGGATTGTCAGAGTTGCAGACCTCATTGCCACTCCTACTTATACCCTTTTCTCCAGGACACCCCGTATTACTACGAACGTCCACTTCCATTGGACAAAACCATCGTATGGTTATATATGAACTCGAAGGACTTCGAGGATGGTTTCCGGTTCTGGAGAAAACGGATAGGATTATTCAGTTGTCTTTTCCCTTTTACCTTCTCTCAAGTTGTGAGTACTCCTTGGTTTAGGAGATAGTACACCTATTATGCAAATTGGATAGTCTTCTTCCAAACCTTAGGCAGGTGCCGAACGGTGGGGAATGAAGAAAACCAATTAGCATAATGATGGTGTACAGAAGGTATTAAGTTAAGACAAAGCAAGGGATTAGTAAGAGGGCAAAGTAAATTGCGACTGCTATTCACGACCAAACCAAGTATTTCTTCGCCAATCCTAAATCACCTTTGTATTTCTCCAGGACACTCTGTATCACTACGAAGATCCCAAGTTTATTGGATACTTCATCGTATGGTTATATACGAACTCGAAAGGAACTTGTTCCAGTTCGGGGATGGATTCTGGTCCAGGAGAAATAGGAATAAGGTTTATTCGGTTGTCTTTTATTTTCACCTTCTCTCGTATTGCGAGTGCTCCTAGGATTAGGACAGTATACCTTTTATGCTTATTGGATAGTCTTCTTCCAAACCATAGGCTGGTGCCGAACGGTAGGGAAGGAAGAAAACCAATTGGCCTAAAGGGGTGTGCAGAAGGTAATGACTAAAGACATATAAAAGGGATTTGGAGAGGTGGCAAAGAATTATACGGTTATAGTTGTGAATCTGGATAATGGTAGAGGCATTACTAGGAATACCAGGATACCCCATCGAAACATTTCAATGTTTCAGTTCAGCTGTGTACTGTTAAAAGAAAACTGATTTCCCGATTAGACACTTGCTCCAGGGTATGTATTTACCAGGTTTGATTCTCACATCTGTATGGTTTTACAGATGATGAGTGAGAGTAAGTTATTGGGAATTGGGTGATCATCCTCAATATATCGGGATTCGTTGTAATCGGTGATATTTGAGGAGATCACCTGGGCTGTTTGCCGGTCGGCAAATATTTGGTTTTGAATATCCGCTGTTGTGCACCAATTTCAAATTGATATATCTGTACGTCTATTTTCATAGAGTGAGATATACCTTTTGATATTATGTCGATGACATTTACCTATATCAGTGGATGGTTAGGTAAGGAGCATTAAACAGCGGTGTAATTCTTCTTAACCATAAGTACAGTTTTCAACTTACGACGCACAGTGAAAGAGTTGTTAGACTCAGCGGACTTATACAAAGTATTGTATGTTGTCCAGTGTCCATTAGGACAGAGGGGTTGGTCCTCATACTATATTCTGTTTACTTTTAACTTCTCTAGTTCTTAGACATGTGTTTCATAGAAACACAGGGTCTAAGTTTTGAGGAGTTATAGGTATTTGAATAGAGTAGAGTACCAGGTGTAGCAAGTATCGGGATTCTTCAAAGTGATCGAAGATGTAGATACTTATGTATGGTATTCAGTTGATAGTAATGATAAAGAGAAATTGCTTCTCTTTCAGGTTACTCATAATTGGAAGCATTCCTATGTTGTGTAACGCTGATCGGCCTCCTTCCATTTAGTTGACATGCACTGGAGATAGCTGCATGATTTGAATCTGGTTCATTTAAATCAGTGCCTCTGGTTCTATATTGGATATAGAACAGTTCATACCTTAACGATGTTAAGGTACGGGGAGTTGTCCGGCTTATGATTAAAACCAGACACTGGACAACTCAAGGCACGTTTCTGTAATGGCTGTTTGTGGGTTGACCCAGGCTATGACGAGGGTTGATTTTCTACCATCTGTAAGATCAATAGTGATATTGTTCTTAACTCGCCACATTTTAAAAGGAAATGGTTATTTTTCAGAAAACAGTAGTGGGAGTATGGTAGAACTGGAAGCGATTCCAGAACCGCAAACGATTACTGAAGATTTGATAAGGAACCTAAAGATTCAATCTGATTTGACATTCCATTGGCCACTCCGCAGATACGGTGGGTAACTTCAGGCACCCGAGAGGTACTCCGGTAGCCTCAAGGACGGTGACAGGAAAGTTCTTGTTTACCCACACTTGCCATTACTGTTGTTCCTGGCTGCGAGACCCGGCAGGAGGATGAGTATAGCGTCGTTCTAAACTAGCTTTAGAAGTGCGCGTCTATATGACTCTGCCAGAGGGTTGTCGTAGTCAGTGGGAGTAGCGGAAGCATTGGTGGACATCAGGCTTATGTCTATTTATAGACTAAAGCAGTTATAGCGGAGATAGATCATCTATTTCTGATGTGATAGTCATAGGTTTTGTAAGTGCACGGCGGCGCCCCGGCCGTCAATCCGACGCCGGAATGCGGAAGCGGTGAATAACTTAAATTTTTGCGGACTTAGCAAACCGGCACCACCGCGCACTATAATCCGGATCGTAACCATTAAACTAGTCTAAGCTAACTAGAATACGGGTTAGAGATATACCGACTGATCCGAGTCCTCCGGTCTTCATCTCCACTCCGATCTCCTCGCGGGATCTCCGTCCATCTCCTCCTCGTCGGAAAGGGCACCACATCGCCTGTAGCTTTTACGGGCTCCCACCTCAATACCGAGGCAACTCGGGCGCGAAGCTGGCGAATCGACGCGTCCAAGATTTGCTGTAGGAAGTGTAGTGTAGATCTATGTGTCTCATTTGGGGTCTTGGAGTTGCCTTTAGATGGAGGGAAGAATGAAACTTTGGAGGCAAATGATGCTATCAATTTTTTGCAAGCCAAATGAGATGATAAAAATGCAACACACAAAATCAACCTCTCTCATTTTCTCTCCTCAAGAAGTGGCCGGCCAAGTCTCTTGTGGAAATGGTGGAGGGATAACAACATATATCATATGAGGGAGGTGAGTGTAGGAGAAGAAGGAGGTGACCACATCCTAGACAAAGAAACATACAAGCATGCTTCAACTCACATCAAACCCATGCCCACTCAAATCACATTAATGCAAGCATGGAGCAAAAGAAATGAAAGCTATCATAATCTATATATTTGCAATAAAACCCTCCACAAAGTGTTATTTGCGAACTTGCAAATAACCCCCTCCATCGGAAAAGTCCGGCCGAGACGAAATGCAAACTGGCAACTCCAGAAAACTGGTCCCGTAATAAATTACAGGAAAACCCCGATACTGTGCATACACACCCGCATCTGTATTCCGTCCGGATACAAATGCAAAGAGACAAAATCTACACTGTACTAAACTAGGACCGGCTTAAACCAAAGCCGGCTAGTAATATCCGTTCGATCCTGATCCGTGCAATACCGCACGTATCTGATCGAACCCTGCCATATACATATACGGCTACTAGTACAAACCGTCCGATCCTGATCCGTGCAATACTGCACGTATCTGATCGGACCCTGCCATATCTCCATACGGCCTCTACAGCGTTTCGCCCGAAACTTGAGTAACTGAAAGTGTGGTAGACTCTAAAGACTCGTCAATACTATGGCTGTGGATTTAACCACTAGCCCGTTAGAGGTATAAGCCAATACGTAACGGGCCACCAGCTATTGACTAAAAGGGACGTCGATGAGCGAACTCATCCTGACACCCTACTGAGCCTGTCAGTGACAATATCCGTGCAGTCCGGTCCGTTCGTCTATGAGTATCGCATGGCGGGCCTAGGGGGTTGGTAAAAGTCAGACCCCCAAAAGCGGTACAAGTCGTGTCGGAGTGTAGCCCAGAACACCCTGAGATACTACTGGAATACCTACCAGCAAATCTCCTTGCCTTGGCCAAGGACTTTGTGTAATGGCTCTCCTAGACACAGCACGACCTCACCCCCAATACCGGGAGAGACGAACCCTTGAAGATACGCTCACTGCCTCCATGTGGCTCGGGACTGTACCCAACTAAAACCTGTTTGCACGACTCCTTTGAGCCGTGGTAGGGTAGTAATCAAAGTACAGTGGGAACTCACACGAGACAAATGACGATCCCCAGGTCGATGAACTAACCTGCACACATGTCACCAGGGAACTGCCATCTGACGTCTGGTATATGACCAACTAGCATGTTCCCGGCGAGTCCTGTCCGGTGTACTCATAACCCAATGAGCACCTGTATACATCTTAGGTGATCCAACTGACACCAGTGGCTTGTGAGACCGGCCACCGCCCCTCGTCGGGGTCTCGACTGTATACACTAGTCTACTAATGGAGTATCGATGCCCGGTCTCGAAACTCCCATGACTAGGGACCTTTTAAGGATATGCTTGTAGACCCCCAGCTCCCACTTATATGATCGCCCTCATACTGCTGGTGGTCAAGCAAGAATCCTAGGGGCTCTATCAACGTGTAATAGCGACGTGTCAGGTCACCTAAAATAGTACACGATGATAAAGGTAAACCAGATAGCATACTATCATCTCGAGTAAGACTGTCCTACCGGGATAGGTCCTCCCTCAATCATTACAATCACGTACCTGTGACCTAATAATTGACTCTGAGGGCACTATCTCCAACAATCTCCCACTTGCACTCAAGGCTAATTATTGCGATGTCGCATACTCACAGCCCGTGTGATACCGAACATCCAACTCCTCTACTAGTCAGTCTCACAAAGCTCGTTTGCGAAACTATTGCGTTCGAGGAATAGCCTCAGTGAGTGGATCCGCTTTGTTGTTTCTTTCCATGTCTCTCTATATCTCAAGTTCGCGGAGAAAACCATCTCCCGAAATGAGCAATACCTGTCTCAGAATATGTCTGGATGTCTGATGGGACCTAGCTCATAAATGAACTCCAAATCCAAACTTCTTAGACTGTATCGTCAACTGAACTTAATCAGTATCCTGCGCGCCATGCCTCCCTCAGTATTGCCTTGGACCACCTGTCCAAAATACTGCCCCTTATCAGAAGGAAAACTATAACTCTGACAACCTCCTTGTCGTCCATGTCACCTTGGAAGCCTGGAATGATAACTGTCTCCTGAATGAGACTGTCGTTATCATCTCCCTAGAACATCCACTTATGTTCTAAAACTGCTTCCGACTGTTTTTCCAGGATTGGATTAATGTCAACTTATTGCATCCAGTGCAAGAACAACATCTGGTGTGGTACTTGACATCTCACGATTGACTCAATTGCCTGAGCAAATGATCTGCCAATCATGCCCGTCCCTCTCCCCTTTAGTCTGTAAGACACCTTTGGAGAAGGTGACTCCATTACCTGCAGGTACACTACCGTGCCAGGAGTCGTCCATTCTAAATACTCTTAGAATGCTGTCAAGTACCCTGATTGGGAAACCACCTAAATCTAGATCTAAGACCATAGATCTAGTAACCAGTATGTCTGATGCAAAATCCATTTCCTTTGTGGAGAAACCACTGTGTGACGACCAAAGTATAACCGATCGTAGTGTAGGAGTTTCTTTTCCTACTCTGTGTATATCATCCAAATACCAGGATATCACACCCTACTACCTTCTCAACAGATCCATCCCCTATTCTGATGAAGTCAAACCCATGACTGTCACGTCAGAAATAGATGATCTATCTCCGCTACATCTGCTCTAGTCTATAAATAGACATAAGCAACCTGTCCACCAATGCTTCCGCTGCTCCCACTGACTACGACAACCCTCTGGCAGAGTCATATAGACGTACACTTCTAAAACTGGTTTAGAACGACGCTATACTCATCCTCCCGCCGGGTCTCGTAACCTGGAACAACAGCAATGGCAATTGTGGGTAAACAAGAACTTCCCTGTCACCGTCCTTGAGGCTACCGGAGTACCTCTCGGGTGCCTGAAGTTACCCACCTTATCTGCGGAGTGGCCAATGGAATGTCAATCCAGATTGAATCTTTAGGTTCCTTATCAAATCTTCAGTAATCGTTTGTGGTTCTGGAATCACTTCCAGTTCTACCATACTCCCACTATTGTTTTCTGAAAAAATCCATTTTTAATAAAACTGTGGTGAGTCTAGAACAATATCGCTATTGTTCATCCAGATAGTAGAAAGTCAACCCTCGTCATAGCCTGGGTCAACCCACAAACAGCCATTACAGAAACGTGCCTTGAGTTGTCCAGTGTCTGGTTTTAATCATAAACCGGACAACTCCCCGTACCTTAACATCGTTAAGATATGAACTGTTCTATATCCAATATATAAACAGAGGCACTGATTTAATTGAACCAGATTCAAATCATGCAGCTGTCCCCAGCGCATGTCAACTAAATGGAAGAAGGCCGATCAGCGTTACTCAACTTAGGAATACTTCCAATTATGAGTAACCTGAAAGAGAAGCAAGATCTCTTTATCAACTGAATACCATACACAAGTATCTACATCTTCGATCACCTTGAAGAATCCCGATACTTGCTACACCTGGTTCTCTACTCTATTCAAATACCTATAACTCCTCAAAACTTAGACCCTGTGTTTCTACGAAACACATGTCTAAGAACTAGAGAAGTTAAAAGTAAACAGAATATAGTATGAGGACCAACCCCTCTGTCCTAATGGACACTGGACAACATACAATACTCTGTATAAGTCCGCTGAGTCTAACAACTCTTTCACTGTGTGTCGTAGGTTGAAAACTGTACTTATGGTTAAGAAGAATTACACCGCTGTTTAATGCTCCTTACCTAACCATCCACTGATATAGGTAAATGTCATCGACATAATATCAAAAGGTATATCTCACTCTATGGAAATAGACGTACAGATATATCAATTTGAAATTGGTGCATAACAGCGGATATTCAAAACCAAATATTTGCTGACCGGCAAACAGCCCAGATGATCTCCTCAAATATCACCGATTACAACGAATCCCGATATAATGAGGATGATCACCCAATTCCCAATAACTTACTCCCACTCATCATCTGTAAAACCATACAGATGTGAGATTCGTATCTGGTAAATACATACCCTGGAGTAAGTATCTAATCGGTAAATCAGTTTTCTATTAACAGTACACAGTGATACTGAAACATTGAAATGTTTCGATGGGGTATCCTGGTATTCCTAGTAATGCCTCTTCCAGATTCACGACTGTAACCGTATAATTCTTTGCCACCTCTCCAAATCCCTTCATATGTCTTTAGTCTTTACCTTCTGCACACCCTTTTTAGGCCAAATGGTTTTCTTCCTTCCCTACCGTTCGGCACCAGCCTATGGTTTGGAAGAAGACTATCCAATAAGCATAATGGGTGTACTGTCCCAATCCTAGGAACACTCGCAATGCGAGAGAAGGTGAAGATAAAAGACACCCGAATAAACCTTATTCCTATTTCTCCTGAACCAGAATCCATCCCCGAACTGGAACCAGTTCCATTCGAGTTCGTATATAACCATACGATGGAGTATCCAAATAAACTGTGGATCTTCGTAGTGATACGGAGTGTCCTGGAGAAATACAAAGGTGATGTGGGAGTGGTAACGAAATATTTGGTTTGGTCGTGAATATCTGTTGCAATTTACTTTGCCCTCTTACTAATCCCTTGCTTTGTCTGAACTTAATACCTTCTGCACACCATTGTTATGCTAATTGGTTTTCTTCATTCCCTACCGGTCGGCACCAGCCTAAGGTTTGGAAGAAGACAATCCAATTTGCGTAATAGGTGTACTACCCCTAAACCAAGGAGTACTCGTAACCTGAGAGAGGGTAAAAAGAAAAGACAACTGAATAATCCTATCCGTTTTCTCCAGAACCGGAAACCATCCTCGAATCCCTTCGAGTTCGTATCTAACCATACGATGGTTTTGTCCAATGGAAGTGGACGTTCGCAATAATACGGGGTGTCCTGGAGAAAAGGGTAAAAGTAAGAGTGGCAATGAGGTCTGCAACTCTGACAATCCAAAAAACTGTGTTAAAGAAGGTTCGGTCAACTTGGTCACTGAGTCAAAGTCTTAGGGTCGGGTCAAATGGTCGCAGCCAGAGAGAGAGAGAAAAGAAACACTCAGCGTGCACTCTAACCTAGATCAGAATGGTTACCAATTTATCTAATCTGGAATCCTCCCATTGTACCTCAAATTCTCCTCCAAACCTGAAAGAAGAATTAGTCGGGGTTACCCGAGGAGTAAACTAACTCATCAGTGGGAATCGGGATCCAACTCTCATCGTATGATAACGTGACGGAATCCGCTCATGGTATCACACTCCAGAAGGTATGCGCATATCTGGCAAGTTTCAGTACTTTTGAAACTCCCGATGAGATTTCTGCCCCATGCTCTTATGACCTTGACTTTGGCCAACAAATCATAAGTCACATGTCAAGTTCTGCCCGTCATTCTCCAGGTTAATTTGAATCCACCCGTACTTACCCTTGACTTTGGCCAACAAGGCAGTACGACTGTTCCAAACCAACGCATCTATCTATGCTGCATATGAATAACCAACAGCTACCAAACACTGTGCCTTGACTTTGGCCAACAAACACAGCTTGAATACTATTGACTACCCATATGAAACGACGGAGGGCTACGAATGGTTTCTGGCGAAAACCTTTAACGTAATGAACTTGATATCGTTGAAGGAACGGATAGCTTTTTAGAAAATATAGTGACGAAAACCTTTACTAAAGAGGTCACTCCCGGTGAAGGGATCTCGGCTCTTTCCCCGTAGAATGAGGTGCAGGATATTCCAACTGAATAGCACGATGCAAAGCAAAAGTAATCGGCTATAGTGAAGTTAATGCCCTGACGCAAACTTCTGTCCAAGGGGTCACTCCCGGTGAAGGGATCTCGGCCCTTGCCTCGTCGACTGAGGAGCAGGATATTCTAAATGAATACCGCGATGCAAAACAAAAGTGAACGTCCTTGCAATAACAGCTTTTTGAAAAGTGTTCCAACAACATCAGAATAGGTTTGTTTAACTTGCATTGATCCGAATCAATGCAGTCCCATCAATTGATCACACCAAAAAGAACGAAAATATACTGATGTACGTATATGCCATCCGCATTCGCCACTGGGTCCCGTCATTACCCGTTAGGTTAGCTTACTAACGACAGAGCGGGGACTGGACTAGCGCGGATGCAAAACATATACAACATCTACTAATATATATACCAATATATTATATTTCGCTCAAGGCGTGAATAAAATGCAACATCACAGAAATGTACAGCATCACAGAACAATACAGATATCTGGGATCCCCGGGTTTCATAGAGCCGCTGAAACCCGACGTTCCCCTGGTCGTGTGGATAGCCTGTGCAATGAAAACCTAGACCCCTACGGGCGCGGCAAGTCACCCGCCAAAACCTGAAGCGAGGCAGCCCCCTTCAGCTCCGTGAATGGACCACCCAGCACTTCACGGAATCCGGTAACTTGGGCACCCCTCCTGGGTCAACTGATACCCCCTACGAGTGCGGCGAATATCCCGCCAGTCCTAGAGTGAAGCCCCCTCCGTCTCAATGCCATGAGATGCGGGCTTGTTGCCCTCCAGAACTCGGCTATCCGTGTACCCCTCCGTGGGGCAATCCTAGTACAGAAAGTAAAATATACATACACCGGGTACATCGACCGCAACCAGGTCGTGCCCCAAAAGAATAATAATACAAACAGGCAGTGACGGCAGTCCACATGTCGGACGCTCGCCCCGCAACAACAAATGTACATAATACAACAAAAACTATACTAGCATTGCATCCAGGCTATCCCCACGACCGATCCGCAACATCACAGCAAATACATAGAACATCAACGTGAAAGTCACGTTCGCAAATCCGTCTAACCGGGCTATAGCAGTTAGACCGGATTTACCGATCAAGTGACATTCACGGTCGCAGATATAATGTAAATACTGTGAAAAATGTGTTTAAAATTTTCCGATTGATCAAACATTAACAAGTGGGCCCCCAAACAAAACTGTAGCAACCACAGAAAATATGGGCCCAATTTTAATGTTCCAGAAACCATATTTTTTATTCAGGAACAAACTGGAAAAATTAGGGGGGGTGAACAGTTACCTCCGCGGCGGAAGCGCGGCCAAATCAGGGGTTTGGCCGCCCTTCCGCGGCGGTATGGTGAGTTCGTGGCACCAAAATTTTACAGTAACCTTAGAATTCCCTGCACATCTCTCTGAGACAACCTGAAAAATTTTTGGACTAAAAAAAAATTCGACAGAAACTGATGTGCAAAAAATACGGGTTTTTGGACTTTTTGATCGATCGGAAATGCAAACACATTGCACAAAGCTAGACTAAGTTAATGGCGAGGCTCTGATACCACTGTAAGTGCACGGCGGCGCCCCGGCCGTCAATCCGACGCCGGAATGCGGAAGCGGTGAATAACTTAAATTTTTGCGGACTTAGCAAACCGGCACCACCGCGCACTATAATCCGGATCGTAACCATTAAACTAGTCTAAGCTAACTAGAATACGGGTTAGAGATATACCGACTGATCCGAGTCCTCCGGTCTTCATCTCCACTCCGATCTCCTCGCGGGATCTCCGTCCATCTCCTCCTCGTCGGAAAGGGCACCACATCGCCTGTAGCTTTTACGGGCTCCCACCTCAATACCGAGGCAACTCGGGCGCGAAGCTGGCGAATCGACGCGTCCAAGATTTGCTGTAGGAAGTGTAGTGTAGATCTATGTGTCTCATTTGGGGTCTTGGAGTTGCCTTTAGATGGAGGGAAGAATGAAACTTTGGAGGCAAATGATGCTATCAATTTTTTGCAAGCCAAATGAGATGATAAAAATGCAACACACAAAATCAACCTCTCTCATTTTCTCTCCTCAAGAAGTGGCTGGCCAAGTCTCTTGTGGAAATGGTGGAGGGATAACAACATATATTATATGAGGGAGGTGAGTGTAGGAGAAGAAGGAGGTGACCACATCCTAGACAAAGAAACATACAAGCATGCTTCAACTCACATCAAACCCATGCCCACTCAAATCACATTAATGCAAGCATGGAGAAAAAGAAATGAAAGCTATCATAATCAATATATTTGCAATAAAACCCTCCACAAAGTGTTATTTGCGAACTTGCAAATAACCCCCTCCATCGGAAAAGTCCGGCCGGGACGGAATGCAAACTGGCAACTCCAGAAAACTGGTCCCGTAATAAATTACAGGAAAACCCCGATACTGTGCATACACACCCGCATCTGTATTCCGTCCGGATACAAATGCAAAGAGACAAAATCTACACTGTACTAAACTAGGACCGGCTTAAACCAAAGCCGGCTAGTAATATCCGTTCGATCCTGATCCGTGCAATACCGCACGTATCTGATCGAACCCTGCCATATACCTATACGGCTACTAGTACAAACCGTCCGATCCTGATCCGTGCAATACTGCACGTATCTGATCGGACCCTGCCATATCTCCATACGGCCTCTACAGCGTTTCGCCCGAAACTTGAGTAACTGAAAGTGTGGTAGACTCTAAAGACTCGTCAATACTATGGCTGTGGATTTAACCACTAGCCCGTCAGAGGTATAAGCCAATACGTAACAGGCCACCAGCTATTGACTAAAAGGGACGTCGATGAGCGAACTCATCCTGACACCCTACTGAGCCTGTCAGTGACAATATCCGTGCAGTCCGGTCCGTTCGTCTATGAGTATCGCATGGCGGGCCTAGGGGGTTGGTAAAAGTCAGACCCCCAAAAGCGGTACAAGTCGTGTCGGAGTGTAGCCCAGAACACCCTGAGATACTACTGGAATACCTACCAGCAAATCTCCTTGCCTTGGCCAAGGACTTTGTGTAATGGCTCTCCTAGACACAGCACGACCTCACCCCCAATACCGGGAGAGACGAACCCCTGAAGATACGCTCACTGCCTCCATGTGGCTCGGGACTGTACCCAACTAAAACCTGTTTGCACGACTCCTTTGAGCCGTGGTAGGGTAGTAATCAAAGTACAGTGGGAACTCACACGAGACAAATGACGATCCCCAGGTCGATGAACTAACCTGCACACATGTCACCAGGGAACTGCCATCTGACGTCTGGTATATGACCAACTAGCATGTTCCCGGCGAGTCCTGTCCGGTGTACTCATAACCCAATGAGCACCTGTATACATCTTAGGTGATCCAACTGACACCAGTGGCTTGTGAGACCGGCCACCGCCCCTCGTCGGGGTCTCGACTGTATACACTAGTCTACTAATGGAGTATCGATGCCCGGTCTCGAAACTCCCACGACTAGGGACCTTTTAAGGATATGCTTGTAGACCCCCAGCTCCCACTTATATGATCGCCCTCATACTGCTGGTGGTCAAGCAAGAATCCTAGGGGCTCTATCAACGTGTAATAGCGACGTGTCAGGTCACCTAAAACAGTACACGATGATAAAGGTAAACCAGATAGCATACTATCATCTCGAGTAAGACTGTCCTACCGGGATAGGTCCTCCCTCAATCATTACAATCACGTACCTGTGACCTAATAATTGACTCTGAGGGCACTATCTCCAACAGGTTTGACGTCATCAGAATAGGGGATGGATCTGTTAAGAAGGTAGTAGGGTGTGATGTCCTGGTATTTGGATGAGATACACAGAGTAGGAAGTGATATTCCTATACTACGATCGGTTATTCTTTGGTCGTCACACAGTTGTTTCTCCACATGGGACTTGGACATTATATCAGACATACTGGTAACTAGATCTATGGTTTTAGATCTAGATTTGGGTGGTTTCCCAATCAGGGTACTTTGACAGCATTCTAAGAGTATTTAGAATGGACGACTCCTGGCATGGTAGTGTACCTGCAGGTAATGGAGTCACCCTCTCTAAAGGTGTCTTACAGACTTAAAGGGAGAGGATGTGCATGATTGGCAGATCACTTGCTTAGGCAATTGAGTCAATCATGAGATGTCAAGTACCACACCAGATGTTGTTCTTGTAGTAGATGCAATAAGTTGATATTAATCCAATCCTGGAGAAACAGTCGGAAGCAGTTTTAGAACATAAGTGAATGTTCTAGGGATATGATAACGGCTGCCTCCTTTAGGAGACGGTTATCACTCCAGGCTTCCAAGGTGACATGGACGACAAGGTGGTTGTCAGAGTTATAGTTCTCCCTCTGACGAGGGGCAGTATTTTGGACAGGTGGTCCAAGGCAACACTGAGGGAGGCATGGCGCTGGGTACTGATTAAGTTCAGTTATCGATACAGTCTAAGAAGTTTGGATTTGGAGTTCATTTATGAGCTAGGTCCCATCAGATATCCAGACATACTCTAAGACAGGTATTGCTCATTTCGGGAGATGGTTTTCTCCGCGAACTTGAGATATAGAGAGATATAGAAAGAAACATCTTAGCGGATCCATTCACTGAGGCTTTTCCTTGAACACAATAGTTTCGCAAACAGGCTTTGTACGACTGACTAGTAGAGGAGTTGGGTGTTCGGTATCACACGGGCTGTGAGTATGCGATATCGCAATAATTAGCCTTGAGTGCAAGTGGGAGATTGTTGGAGATAGTGCCCTCAGAGTCAATTATTGGATCACAGGCACGTGATTGCAATGATTGAGGGAGGACCTATCCCGGTAGAACAGTCTTACTCGAGATGATAGTATGCTATCTGGTTTATCTTTATCATCGTGTACTGGTTTAGGTGACCTGACAGGTCGCTATTACACGTTGATAGAGCCCCTAGGATTCTTGCTTGATCACCAGCAGTATGATGGCGATCATATACGTGGGAGCTGGTAGTCTATAAGCACATCCTTAAAAGGTCCCTAGTCGTGGGAGTTTCGAGACTGGGCATCGATACTCCATTAGTAGACTAGTGTATACAGTCGAGACCCCAACGAGGGGCGGTGGCAGGTCTCACAAGCCACTGGTGTCAGTTGGTTCACCTAAGATGCATACAGGTGCTCATTGGGTTATGAGTACACCGGACAGGACTCGCCGGGAACCTGCTAGTTGGGATTATACCAGACGTCAGATAGCAGTTCCCAGGTGACATGTGTACAGGTTAGTTCATCGACCTGAGATCGTCATTTGTCTTGTGTGAGTTCCTACTGTGCTTTGATTACTACCCTACCACGGCTCAAAGGAGTCGTGCAAACAGGTTTTAGTTGGGTACAGTCCCGAGCCACATGGAGGCAGTGAGCGGATCTGCAGGGGTTCGTCTCTCCCGGTATTGGGGGTGAGGTCGCGCTGTGTCTAGGAGAGCCATTACGCAAAGCCCTCGGCCGAGGCAGGAGATTTACTGGTAGGTATTCCAGTAGTATCTCAGGGCGTTCTGGGCTACACTACGACACGACTTGTACCGCCTTTGGGGGTCTGACTTTTACCAACCCCCTAGGCCCGCCATGCGATGCTCATAGACGAACGGACCGGACTGTACGGATATTGTCACTGACAGGCTCAGTAGGGTGTCAGGATGAGTTCGCTCATCGACGTCCCTTTTGGTCAATAGCTGGTGGCCCGTTACGTATTGGCTTATACCTCAGACGTGCTAGTGGTTAAATCCACAGCCATAGTATTGACGAGTCTTTAGAGTCCACCACACTTTCAGTTACTCAAGCTTTCGGGCGAAACGCTGTAGAGGCCGTATGGAGATATGGCAGGGTCCGATCAGATACGTGCGGTATTGCACGGATCAGGATCGGACGGTTTGTACTAGTGGCCGTATGGTTATATGGCAGGGTTCGATCCGATATGTGCGGTATTGCACGGATTAGGATCGAACGGATATTACTAGCCGGCTTTGGTTTAAGCCGGTCCTAGTTTAGTACAGTGTAGATTTTGTCTCATTGCATTTGTATCCGGTCGGAATACAGATGCGGGTGTGTATGCACAGTATTGGGGTTTTCCTGTAATTTATTACGGGACCAGTTTTGTGGAGTTGCCAGTTTGCATTCCGTTCCGGCCGGTTTTCCTTTGTTCTTTCCCGGCCGGACTTTTCCGATGGAGGGGGTTATTTGCAATTGTGCAAATAACTTTTGGGGAGGGGGTTTCTTGCAAATGCTTTGATTATGATAGCATCATTTCTTTTGCACCATAACTTGCATTTATTGTGATAAGAGTGGGTATGGGTTTGATGTATGTTTGTAATGATTATGCTTTATGATGTGGTCACCATTCTCTTCATCCTACACTCACCTCCTTTCATGATTTATGCTTTTCCCTCCACCATTTCAAGATTAGAAGGGCCGGCCACAATTTTGAAAGAGGAGAAAAATAATGAGAGAGTTTCATTTGGTGTGGGAAAAATTAATCATTCATATCATTTTCCATTGTCACAAAAATCCCCAAGTTCATATCATCTTGATTCCTCCATCAAGGCAACATAACCCCAAAGAGACTAAGCACTACACATTCTACAGCAAATCTTGGGCACGTCGACTTGCCAGCTTCGTGCCCGAGTTGCCTCGGTATTGAGGTGGGAGCCCGTAAAAGATGCAGACGATGTGGTGCCCTTCCGGCAAGGACGTGACGACCGGAGGATCCGCGGGAGATCGGGACGACGACGAGAAGACCGGAGGACTCGGATCACTCGGTACATCTCTCACCCCATCTCTAGTTAGCTAGTATAGGTTAATGGTTTCGATCCGGGTATATTGTCCACGGTAGCGCCAGTTTAAAAGATAAGAAAATTTTGATTCCGCATTTTGGCCTCGGATAGACGGCCGGGGCGCTGCCGTGGCGCAACAACCACAAGGATGAATATCATGAACAAATATTCTAAGGTTAACAAGAATCATTAATGCTAAAGCATGAGTCATATAAACCTAGTCATCATGTAATTAATGCAAACAAAGGTTCATGAACCTAGTCACCATTATAGAAGCTTCTAGAAGCACGACTCACCCTCACGACTCACCAGAGTAACGGAAAGATAAATCCGCATTTAACCGAATGTTAAATACGGCTGATAGAAAACTGGAAACTGGCAACTTCCAAAAGTGATCCTGAAACGAATTTCAAGATAACCCCGTATCAGTATAAACATACCCGCATTTGTATTACGACCGAATACAAATACAAGTGAGACAAAGATATTATATCTACACAGTATAATACTCCGATCCGGCTTAAACCAAAGAAGACCAGTATTATCTGCCCGAAAAATGACACGTGCGGAAATGCACGTGCATTTCCCTAACCTTGCCATAAAACCATACGGCCCCTACAACGTTTCGTCCGAACTTGGGAAAGTGTCTGTAGGGGACTCTTATGACTCATCAACACACTGGCACTGGGTATAACCTCTAGCACTTCAGAGGTATAAGCTGTACGTAACGGTTTGCCTATGTATTGATCGAAAGGGAAGCTGACGAGCGAACTCATCCATAAAACCCTACTGAGCCTGACAGTGACAATGTATATACAGTCCGGTCCATTCGTCTAAAGAGTATCGCATATCGAGTCTAGGGGTGGATAAAGTTAGACCCCTAATAACGCGATAATTCGTGTCGGTATGAAGCCCATCACCACCTGAGAAACTACTGATCCAAATCAGTAATTCTCCACTACCTTGGCCAAGGATTTCAAGTGATGGCCACCCGTGCACTGTGTGACATCAACCCCCAATACCGGGAGAGACGAATCCCCGATGATCCGCTCACTGCCTCCATGTGGCTCCAGACTGTACCCAAAAAATACCTGTTTGCACAACTCCTTTGAGCGTGGTAGGGTAGGAATCAAAGCACAGTGGGAACTCACACGAGACAAATGACGATCTCAGGTCGACAAACTAACCTGTACACATGTCATCAGGGAACTGCTTTTTGACGATATGTATAATACCAACTAGCATGTTCCCGGCGAGTCCTGTCCGGTGTACTCATAACCTAATGAGCACCTGTATACATCTTAGGTGAACCAACTGACACCAGTGGCTTGTGAGACCGGCCACCGCCCCTCGTCGGGGTCTCGACTGTATACACTAGTCTACTCTGGAGTATCGATGCCCTGTCTCGAAACTCCTACGACTAGGGACGCTTTAAGGATATGCTTATAGACCCCAGCTCCCACGTATATGATCGCCATCATACTGCTGGTAGTCAAGCAAGAATCCTATGGGCTCTATCATCATGCAATAGCGAACTAAAGTATGTATACGATGATAAAGACAAACCAGATAGCATACTATCATCTCTAGCAAGACTGTCATATCGGTATATGTCTTGCCTCAATCATTGCAATCACGTACCTGCGATCCAATAATTGACTTTGAGGGCACTATCTCCAACAATGACAACAAGGTTGTCGTTAGATTTCTCAAAGAAAACATTTTTTCTCGGTTTGGGCATCCTCGCGCTTTTATCAGTGATAATGGATCTCACTTTTGTAATAGGACTTTCGAATCCTTAATGCGAAAATACTCCATTACTCACAAGCTGTCAACGCCCTATCATCCCCAAACTTGTGGGCAAGCCGAGATTTCGAATCGGCAGATTAAACAAATATTGGAGAAAACAGTTTCCAAAAACCATAAAGATTGGTCATCAAAACTGATTGATGCCCTTTGGGCATTCCGTACTGCCTATAAGATCGATCTTGGCATGTCTCCATATAGGCTTGTTTATGGAAAGGCTTGCCACCTTCCAGTTGAAATAGAGCATAAGGCATTTTGGGCAATAAAAGAGTTGAAGATAAGTTTTGTACTCCATTAATTTCTCATTCCCTCTAGTCGGGTGGGCGCCGGCCGGTCTTTCGGCCGGATCCCCCTGAAACTATCTTTGGGAGATGCGGGCAACAATAGAAAGCTGCGGTTGAACGAATTAGACGAGCTACGGGATGAACCCTATGAGAACGCAGTAGTTGTTAAAAACCGAACGAAAGTGTTCCACGATAAACACCTTATGCGCAAGACTTTCAAACCTGGTTAACAGGTTTTACTTTACGACACTCGGTTACATTTCCATCCCGGCAAGCTCAGATCTTGATGGAAAGGGCCATTTATGATATGCACCGTATATCCACACGGTGCGGTCAATCTAGAAAACCCGGAGGATGGTTCACTGTTTAAAGTGAACGGACATCGACTTAAACCGTTCCTCACTGCGGACCCTTTGGAGGAGCTCCTGTTTTTGCAGGAGCCGATTTATATTGACTGATCTTCCTCCATCTACCCCTAAATTTTCGATTATCTAGCCAAAACACCGTTTCAAAAAAGTTTGGGGGTATGTATCATTTGTAATTATATAAAAACAAAATAACATAAAAAAATGAAAATTTGAAAATAAAAAATAAATTGGGGTATTTTTGTAAATTTCCAGATTTAATAAAATAAAAATAAAAATTTTATTTGCAAATAATTTCCTCTCTTTAAGAGGGGCTGTTTACAAATAACCAACACACTCCCCCTATAAATAACACCCGACCCCTCTCTGTTTTCATAACCCTAAAAAAAATCCCCTCAGAAAACCCTAGCCGCCACCGCAGCCAGAGCAAGGAGATCGCTCTACCGCGCCGCGCAACCGCCGCCGAAACCCTCTTCCCGCCGCGCTTCTGTGTCGTCTCCCTCTAAATCTTTCAGAGGAGGCTTGCATTCCTTAGATCCTTTCTGTTAAATTTTTTTTAGATATGTGAACTTTCTGTGATGGCACCAAACATGCAATTAGAACGTGATTTCTCACAAATCTTTTCACACACTATTTACGGGAGCTATTTTGCTGATGAAATCATATGGAGGGGGTGGAATTTCTTAATTTACAATCATCCCAATGCTTACGCTCTTCCAGATCTAGTCACTCGTTTTTACGAGTGCATGGAAGAAGGCTGCCTTACACAATACAGTTTTATTAAGTTACTGTGGGGCGATAGGGAGATAATTATTGATAGAGACTTCATCCATGAAGTCACTTTAATCCCTAAATTACCTATTCACGACCAACCTCTTCAATTTGAAGATTACTTACCCTTAATGGGTAACGACTGTTCGAGGGAACTGAGGAAGGGAATACAGGCTAGAACCCTTTTCGCTAATGTTTTAACCGTGTGCCGGTAGGCATAAAATAATATTTTTGGGAGTTCACATAATACCACATTTTTCACCCCTTCACTTCATATCGTGCACACCCTAATGACTAGGAACCCTAGATTTGACATGTGCACGGTTTTACTTAATTCAATTGGTGCTGGCAAAAGGGCCGCAAATTACCCATGTCCTATGTTAGTGACACAACTGTGTCGCTATTTCTCCCTGTGGAGGAATTTGAATTCTATATGCATGGAGGTATACCGATTAGGCCTCTCATTGAGGGCGTATCCACATCCTATACCCACTTGACTGATGTATGGTCGCAAAGGGAACCGGCAGAACATGTACCAGCCAGAACACCCAGCTCCAGCTCGACCGCGAGCGAGGAAGAGCTTACCCCCATAGAACATGCATGTCTTCTTAGAAGAGCCATTAGGGGGATTGATAATTTGGTGGAGATGGTGACCAACTTGGATCACCGGTTGACTGAGATAGAACATGGCGTATCTATGCTGAGCGTTCCCGTTCACGCTCAAGGGGACGGCGAAGGCTTGAGCAGTGAGGGCGCTGCTTTTGGTAAGTTTGGGGGAGGAGGTGGTTGTAAATAGTTATTATTGCATTGCATTGCATATTTTTAATTTTTGTACATATTTTTTTTCTTCTTTTGCATGTTTAATTCTGCATTGCATCTTTATAAAAAATTATAAAAAAATTAAAAATGAAAATAATATATATATATATATATATATATATATATATAATCAAATAAAAAAATTGAAAAATTTTAAAAAATTATAAAAATTGAAATATTCAATTTTGTCCATAATTGACTTAAGTTTGACCAGATTGTTAACTAGTTAGGAAAAACTCGATCCCAAAACTTAGTAAATTAAAAACCCTAAAAATAACCTTTCTTAAAGTTTAACGGCAGAAAATATATGTCCTAGTAGTTTATTTAGAAATAGGCAAATTTTGAGTTCACTTCTTAGGCTAAGTCAAAATAAGGGAAGAGTATTGAAATTTTTATTGAAGTGTAAGTCTGAAAAATAATTCCGAACTTTAAGGCTAAATTCTGAAAATATATACCCTACAACTCGCACATACACGCACCTTGAAACTTGGAATAGTAGAGGATACCTTGAAATGCTCTTGTCTAGAATCCTTAGTATAAAGGAAAATAAAATATTAAGTGTGAATAAAGAGATATAAAAAAATGAACACTGGTTTTGTAATTACTTAAGGTTGAGTAAAATAAAAAATATATAGCGAGGGTGCTTTATCACCTAGTGCCTTAGACCAACTGGTTTGGGAGTCACTGCTAAAGCCTTATGTATTACAAGACGAGGAATTATGCCTTAATGCGCAAACATATTTTATAATCGGTCGTTAGTACCTCAAGAAGTATTAACGGTCGCATGAAGGATGTGTGAGCAATTTCATCTAAAATTCACCAACTAAAAGTACTTTGGACAATGGACAAGAGTATGATAGCTTGAATTGAATTTCCAAGTGTAGGGGTGATACATACACACATGTAGGGGTATATGATTGGGGATTGGATGAGAGATATGAATGAAAGATAGGGCTTATACCTTTAGTAGAAATGATAAAAATTCCTAAGTTGAGATGGAACCTTAGAAGGAAAATTCAAAAGATGCTGAAAGCTAAATAAATTTACAGAACATATACAATCTTAAGTTAAATGATAAGTGAGTGTGAAACATACGGGTTGATGGTTTCTAAGTTGAAGATAATAGAATTTCTTGCTAGAACACCGAATTGAAGAATGAAAGTCAATAGGCCAAATTGATCGGATTTTGTGGGTAGTATCCGCTGAAAACACTCAGAAGACAACACTCCTCCTACTAAGGACACCTAGAGGTTTAACGGCTTTTTGCACGAGCTCAGTGCAATCGCGATTCCCTGCGAAAGTGAGGTTAGGATTTTTCGAGAATAAATTGGTTTTGCTCGGGACGAGCAAAAGATAAGTTTGGGGGTATTTGTTTATATCAGATTTTTGCATTATTATATTCCCTATTCTTAATCATATTGCAAATAAATAGGTGCTTTTGATCTATGTCTGCAAATAGTTGCAGGTTACAGGTTCTCGGAACAATACAGTGAAAATGGTAAAAAAAACACTACAAAAGTGAGACTACGACCAACAAATAGAAGAATCTTTATGATGCAGCCTACAGTTTAAGGAACAAATGAAGATCAATGAACAGTTCGATTGCACAACGTATGAGGGCAACACAAGATTCAAGACTTCAACACGAAGCAAACGGTAAAAGTCCACAATATTCTGTACTGTGGAAATCTGGAAGAAAATAGAAGATATTTTGAGAAACCAAGTGAAGAAACCGGAAGTATAATACAACATGAAGCAGCTCTAAAGATTGGAGACAGAGACCCCACCATATGGCCGCGGATCTGTGGCCAAACAAGGCTTATGGCCGCGGTTCCGCGGCCATGCAAAGCACGTGTCGGTGCGTGTTGGTGGGAGTCGGTGTATTGACCCGGTTTTCTTAGGGTAGTCTTGTAATTTTAGATGTGGATCAGATGTAAACCCTAGGGTTTCTCCTATCTATAAATAGGAAGCCTACAGCTCTTTTTGGAGCATGCCTCTTTTTATTTTCTAGTTTAAAATTTTCATTCCATTGTAATCGTCAAAGAGTGCATCAATAAAAGTAAGTTTTTATTTTGAATTTTCCTTATTTGCAATTTATATTTCTGCAATTTTTCATATCTGTCTTTTATTATCTGCACGTTAATTAGATAATTAAAAAATAAAAAAAATAAAAAATGAATTCCATTGTTAATTCCCTAATGAGTGAGTTGTTCTTCACTTGTTAGGGTTAGGTTTGGGGAAGGTTTGAGAGATGAAAATATCTCACTTCTTTCTTGCCCGTATAATTCTATAAATTAGGGCTCTATGTTAGTCAAACACACACCGCTCACTACGACACCCTATCCCACGAGATAGCGGTGATTCCCTAGTTAGACCGGTTGTGGTTGATTAACATAGAGGTTAGAGCTATGAATTAAGAAAGGACGGATAAGGACCAAAGGGAAGAAATTATGTTTCTTCCTAGTCGTGCTAATCCCCTTTGTTTATTATTACCCTAACACCTATGTTCTTAGTCAGGGTAAAGAAAGCGGTGAGTAGAATTAACTTTCCAAACTAACCTAATCCTAACCCTAGCAAGGTTTTAATCCAAATCAAATTCAATTTCAGTTTTTATAGAAATCAAAACCTACCACAAATAGGAATTGACTCGTTAGAACAATAAGAAAAGACACGTTTTCCCTGTGGACCGACCCGTACTCAACCGACTAGCTACCAAGCGACACCGTCTTGATTGCGGTATATTCTATTCTTTGATTTCAAAATGCAGGCATAAAGCAAACGATAAATCAACATGTCACCAGGGAACTGCTATCTAACGTTAGGTATAATACCAACTAGTATGTTCCCGGCGAGTCCTGTCCAGTGTACTCATAACCCAATGAGCACCTGTATACGTCTTAGGTGAATAAACTGACACTAATGGCTTGTGAGACCGGCCATCGCCTCTCGTCGGGGTCTCGATCGTATACACTAGTCTTCTCATGGAGTATCGATGCCCAGTCTCGAAACTCCCACGACTAAGGACACTTTAAGGATGTGCTTATAGATTACCCAACTCTTATGTATATGATTGCCATCATACTGCTGGCAGTCAAGCAAGAATCCTAAGGGCTCTTATCAACGTGTAATAATGATCTGTAATGTCACCTAAAGTATGTACACGATGATAAAGACAAACTAGATAGCATACTATCATCTCGAGTAAGACTGTCCTACCGGCATAGATCCTCCCTCAATCATTGCAATCACGTTCCTGCGATCCAATAATTGACTTTGAGGGTACTATATCCAACAGCGGCTACCCTGCTCGGCTATCCCTGGCTGGTAGTTCCCTACCCCGCAATGCCAGGGATTGAAGCCCTCACCAAGAGGCAGCCCAGCAGCTACCCTGCTCGGCTATCCCTGGCTGGTAGTTCCATACCCCATGACGCCAGGGATCAAGCCCTCACCAAGAGGCTGCCCAGCAGCTACCCTGCTCGTCTATCCCTGGCTGGTAGTTTCCTACCCCGCGACGCCAGGGATCAAAGACCTCACCAAGAGGCAGCCCAGCAGCTACCCTGCTCGGCTATCCCTGGCTGGTCGTTCCCTACCCCACAATGCTAGGGATCTAAGCCCTCGCCAAGAGGCACCGGGCAGCAACCCTGCTCGGCCTATCCTTAAGGATCGAAAGCCCTCGTAAGAGGGAACCGGGCCTACCCTTGCTTGGTTATCCCTGGCTGGTAGCTCCCTATCCCACAACGCCAGGGATCAAAGCCCTCGCCAAGAGGTACCAGACAGCAACCCTGCTTGACCCGTCCTTAGTAGGCCTCTTACGGCCCCTCCCGTTCTAAGGATCAAAAGCCCTCGCAAGAAGCAACCGGGCTCGCCCTTGCTCAGTTATCCCTGGTGTTGGGCTTCCCTTGCACCTAGTCTAGGGTTTGGTAGCATCACTCATGCCACATTAAAAATTAGAGAGGTGTAAAGCAAGCGAACCATGAATCATGCTAGAATTTCTCGGGTAACAAGTTTGTATCACATACAAAGAAGTAAAGAGAGTAGGATTACAACCTTTGTAGTCCGTTCCTTTGCTTCATAAGCTCCGTGTTGAGATCCCTTCGCTGCGATCATCAAGAACTCTGACTCCCATGAGGCTCCAAGAGGTGAATGATACATCTTGCTTGAAGTCTTCTTGATCTAAGATGATCTACCTTGAAGAATCTCTAACCCAAGCTTACACTTCACTAATGAAGTAATTAGAGAAGTGAACACCCTAATCTATGTGGCTAGAATAGATGAGGATGATGAAGTAGGAATTTTGCTCTCTTTTTTTTCAATTTCTCACCATTTATCATCACAAATCAAAAACCTAGTGAAGCTTTTCTTCAAGAAGCAAGAAGAAGAAGAAGAAGCAAAAGCTTTTGTGATGAATAATGAATTATTGTTGTGGTTACAATTGCAACCATGATTTAAGAATGAAGGCTTTTACTCATGTAGAGAATAAACTATGGTTAAGGGTTTGGGTTGGGTTAACAAATATCTACACAAAATATCAAGGATGAAGACAAAAGTCAAACCTTCATGAAACTTTATGAAAGCTCATCCAAAAGCTAACCCAAAAGCTAATCCTAATCTAAATCCTAACTTGGTTTAAACTCAACAACCATGTTGCATTTGTAACCCTAACATGTTACAATATTATATACCACATATATAATATATAATGTAACAAAAGAAAATAATACAATTAACATATATCATATATATATATCAATGTATTATCCGGTGATAAAAAGAATCAATAAAGCGAGCTTATATTAGTTAATGTAATGTAATATACCACATATATAATTATACATTAAATTATCGAATCAACACTTGATCCGACAATCCGGCTATATTGCATATAACCGACTAATATAACAAGTACCATTTCATCGAATCAACACTTGATCCGATGACCCGGCTATATCTCATATACCCGGCTGATATCACATATCACGAGAATAGAATACGTATCTCATATCGTATTATTCTCCGTCCTGCACATATCGCATATGTGATCCTACTCCATTTTGCCTGAGCTAGGAAACCTCTTTGTAGGACTCTAAAGAATCGTCAATACGCCGGCAGTAGGTGATGATCATATCAAACACCTACACGCTGCAAACGGTCAGCTAAACGCAACAGTCACCTAGGGATTCAGCGATCAGAAGATCAACAAGCAAGCCTGTACATTCTCCTGTGAATCCAATCAGTAACACTACCGTACAGTCCGGTCTCTTCGTCTGATATGTCGCATATCCAGTCTATGGGTGGTAAACGTCAGACCCCAGTAACCGATACGTCCTGTCGATATGAGGCTCACAACAGGTCGAGAAACTACTGATAACTCTTACCAGTAGCACTCCATATCATCCCTGGCCAGGGACTTCCAGTTAAAGCCAATCGAACACAGCACAACATCAACTCCCTATACCGGGAGAGACGAAACCCCTCCTATCGCTCATTGCCTCCATTTGATTCAGGACTGCCAAAAGCCACCGTTTTGCACGCCTTCTTGGACGTGGTAAGGTGGAAATCAAAGCACAGTAGGAATCACACAAGTCTCTATGACGATCTCGGGTCTACAGACTAACCTGCACCAGTGTCACCGGAGAACTGCTATCTGACGATAGGTATAATACCATCTAGGAGTTCTCAGCGAGTCCGTTCAGTGTACCCAGTCTCCACTGAGCACCCGTACACCACCTTTGATGTCAAACACCGATGGATATGGGATCATCCATCGCCCATCATATGGGTTAAGATGCGTATACGCTAGTCTACTCTGGTGTATCGATGCCCTGTCTCGATACACCCTCGACTAGGAACAGTTATAGGATGTACTCGTTGACTACCCTGGCCCCACTAGTTTGATCTCATCATAGTCATAGTAGTCAAGTACATATCCCAAGGGTTTTATCAACATGTGAGAGTAAGACAGTAAACCAATATTAGTCAACATGTTAAGACAAAGTGAAACCATATCGAGCAAGAATGTCCTCTCTGTATATATCCAAGCATCCACTATAATATACATCATATGTACAACAATGGCCTCAAGGGCAAATACATAACTAACAATCTCCCACTTGCACTAAGGCCAACTGTTGTAGTATCTCATACCCAACATGCCGAAGAGTCTCTCAAATTGTATCTGGGGTATAGCCTTCGTGAGTGGATCCGCAGTGTTGTCCTTCGTATCAACTCTCCTGAACTCGATCTCCTGGCGATCAACTATCTCCCGGATTAGGTGATACCGCCTCAGAATATGTCTGGACTTCTGATAGGAACTTGGTTCCTTGGCCAAAGCCACAGCTCCATTGCTATCACAATATAAAGGTATTGGATGCTCAATGGACGGAACCACACCAATTTCAGTGATGAACTTCTTCATCCAGACAGCCTCTTTGGCAGCATCGTTGGCAGCGATGTATTCAGCCTCCATCATCGAGTCTGCAACGGTTTCCTGTTTGGAACTCTTCCAACACACCGCCCCTCCATTGAGGGTAAAGACAAATCCCGAGTGCGACTTATAGTCGTCCTTATCACTTTGGAAGCTCGAATCGGTAAAGGACTCCACCTAGAGTTCTCCGTTACCATACACTAAGGACATCTCCTTAGTCCTTCTCAAGTACTTGAGAATGTTCTTCACAGCTGTCCAGTGATTCTCTCCAGGATCTGCTTGATACCGACTCACTACACTTAGTAAGTATACTACATCGGGTCTGGTACATAGCATCGCATACATGATAGAGCCTACTACCAAAGCATAGGGTATCCCGTGCATGCGAGCTCTCTCCAAATCAGTCTTGGGAGACATCTCTTTGGAGAGAGTGAGTCTATAGATCGTGGGTTGGTTCCCACGCTTGGATTCTTCCATACTAAACCTCTTTAGTATGGTGTCAATGTTCCTGGATTGGGACAATCCCAGTATCCGTTTATATCTATCTCTATAGATCTTAATTCCCAAAATGCAGGAGGCATCACCTAGATCTTTCATTGAGAATCTATGTGATAAGAAGAGCTTGACCGAGTGCAGCATAGGAACATCATTTCCTATCAAGAGTATGTCATCCACGTACAATACGAGGAAGACAACCTTACTCTCTACAACCTTCTTGTAAATACAAGGTTCATCTACGTTCTTGATGAAGTCAAACTCTTTGACTACAACATCAAAGCAGATGTTCCAACTCCGCGATACCTGCTTCAACCCGGAGATGGATTTAAGCAGCTTGCATACCTTTCCGCTGCTCCCACTATCTACGAAGCCCTCTGGCTGAGTCATGTACATGCACTCCTCTAAACCACCATTTAGAAAGGCGGTCTTAACATCTATTTGCCAGATTTTGTAGTCATGGTATGCAGAAATGGCAAGTAAGATCCGGATGGACTTAAGCATAGCCACTGGAGAAAAGGTTTCGTCACAATCCACACCTGGTCGTTGACGAAAACCCTTTGCAACAAGTCTAGCTTTGTAAGTCTCAAGTTTTCCATCTATACCAAGTTTCTTCTTAAAGATCCACTTGCTCCCAATGGGTTTTACCCCTTCAAGAGCAACTTCCAAAGTCCATACTTTGTTGGTGTACATAGATTCCATCTCAGATCGCATTGCATCCAGCCACTTCACAGAGTCCCTACTCGTGATGGCCTGCTCGAAGCTAGTTGGGTCATCATCTTCCATGATGCAATCCTCGCTCCCACCATCTATGAGAAAACCGTAGTATCTCTCAGGTGGGTGAGGAACCTTGCTAGATCGGCGGAGAGGCTAGGGTTCGTCAGGTACTACTGAATCATCTGGTTCCACTAAATCTTTAGTCGCAGTTTGTGCTGCTGGAACTTCTTCCAGTTCTACCTCATTGCCACTATCTTGTTTCATAAGAAAACCCTTTTCTAAGAAGGTGGCATGTCGAGAAACAAATACTTTTTGTTCCTCGGAGTGGTAGAAGATATACCCTTGCGAATGCTTAGGATATCCAATAAACTTGCACAGAATTAACCTTTCCTCGAGCTTGTCCGGATTTTGTGTTTTCACATATGCCGGACAACCCCATATCTTAATATAATTAAGACGTGGTCTCTTTTCTTTCCATATCTCATATAGAGTGGTTGGAACAGATTTGGTGGAAATTCTATTCAATAGGTCTATGGCTGTCTCAAGCGCATACCCCCAGAAGGAAATAGGCAACTCAGTATTGATCATCATAGAGCGCAGCATATCTAATAGAGTGCGATTCCTCCGCTCCGATACACCGTTGTGCTTTGGTGTATAGGGAGGAGTAAGATGAGAGAGAATCCCATTCTCTTTTAGATAGTCCAGAAACTCATTGCTTAAGTATTCTCCTCCTCGATCAGATCGTAGGATCTTAATACTCTTGCCCGTTTGGTTCTCTACTTCGGGCTTATATTCCCTGAATTTCTCAAAAGCTTTAGACTTGTGTTTCATCAGGAACACATGTCCGTATCTTGAGAGATCATCAGTGAATGTAATGAAGTAGGAAGAACCGTTCCTGGCATGTGTAGACATGGGACCATATACATCACTATGTATCAGCCCTAAGTGTTCTGTAACTCTTTCTCCGTGTCCACTAAATGGAGTTTTGGTCATTTTGCTTTTGAGACATGACTGGCATGTATCATAAGATGAAAATTCGAACGGATTCAAATATCCATCCTTATGTAACTTAGCTAGCTATGTCGCATTGATATGACCTAGTCTACAATGTCACAAGAAAGATTCTTTCATTTCTGAACTCTTCCTCTTATGTGTGTTCTGTACATTAAGAATCGTTGTTTGATTTAGAACGTATATGCCATTATTTAACGAGCCTGATCCAATCAACTTTTGATCCAGGAAGATGTTCATAACATTATCCTGTACTACAATATTATATCCATCTTTACTTAATAAAGAAACTGATATAAGATTGCATATCAGGGTCGGAATGTAATAGCATTCGTTCAGAATCAATGTATTACCATTTGGTAATAGAAGGTGATATTCGCCAACTGCCTTGGCTGCAACATCTGCACCATTCCATACTCTTACAGAATGATCACCCATTCCCAGTTCTCTACCTTTACGTAGCCCACGCAACATATTACATATATGGGATCCCGATCAGGTATCTAATACCCAGGACGTAGAGTGAACTGAGAAACAGTTCTCGATAACTAACACACCCAAAGAAGATGCATCGGCATACTTGTTCTTCGTTTGGGTGGCGTGAGAATCCAGATATTCTCCTATTCCCTGCTCGGACTTATAACAATTATAAGTTAGAGCGGGTCCAACGTTCCAATGCTCAGTATAACAAGCGGGTTCAGTCAATATATCCATATTATTATCTTGATTAAGGCCTGACAGGGTCGCTACCTGGAGAAAGAGAGAGAGAGAAGGAAACACATTAGCGTATGCTCTTGCAATATTAGATTGGTTATTATCTTATCTAATCAGAATGGCTCCCACTGTTTTCATCAAATCTTCCTTCAAACCCTAAAAGGAAAGACTAGCCGGGATTAATTACACTTTACATCGCCAATCTTTTAGCCAGGCCAGTGTTGGTACTTTGAGGGAGGTTCCCTGTACTTTCGCACGGACCTAATTAAAGTAAAGCTCATTTTTCCAGAGGCATAACCCCATAAACACTTTTCTAGACACCTACTTGATCGGTTAATTGTCCTTTGTAAAACTCTCCCAGGAGTAACTCTTACTCGCAGTGGGTATCAGGATCCATCTATCTCATAGAAGGTATGCAATCTCATTGCAAATTTCAACACTTGGAATTCCCGATAGTGCTTTTACCCCTAGCGTGCTATGACCTTGACGCATGCCAAACAACCCATAGTCCGCTAGTCAAGTTCAATCCGTATATTTCGTGATTGAATTAAACCCACCCATACGTACCTTGACACATGCCAAACAACGCCGTACGTGAAGGGTTACACTAGCGCCCCGACCATCTTCCGTGGCCAAATGCGGAACAAAATTTTTACGATGAACATAAACTTGGCGCTATAATAACACTAAAACCCGGATCTTTACCATAAACCTAACTAGCAAAAGAATAGAGTTCTATCTACTATGATAGAAAGTTATACCTTAAACTTGAACTCCTTCTTCTCCTTGGAATGATCTAGATGGCTCCTCCTCTTCGTCTCCTCTTTGCCAAAGAAAGATCCACCCGAAGGCCTCTACCTTGAGCTCCTACCTCAACAATGAAGTAACTAGAGTGGTTGGCTTGCTAGACTAAGAACCCTAGAGTGAGTAGAGAGGTGTTTTGGTGGTTTAATCTCAAAAACTTATGATTTTCAACACATGAAACACTTAAGCTTTGAGAGAGGAAGAGGGAGAGCTAACTATGAGAGAGAAAGAGAATGATAGAATAATATGAACCTTGCTCTCATATGATAAATATATGATAATAATAATAACAATTAAGTAAATTGTGACGGTGAATTGATTTGACCACTATCATTTCATATTTAATGCTAAGCATGCTTTAAGAAGCATGTTATGCTTAACAAAAAGAAAAAGAAAAATATCTAGGTCAAAGTAAGTTAACAAGTCAAATGGTCAAACCAATTCTAACCATGATACAATTATACTTAATTAATATTATTAATCATATTTCTCATTCTCATTAGGGTTTTGATCAAGTCAATGGTCAAAAACCCTAATGAGGTGTCCCCCTCTCCGCCTCAGTCAACTGTACGTACGTACCCGCATTCGTGTTCCGAAGAAACACGAATACAATGAAACCGAACCAACCCGAAACCAGATACTAGGATCTGACTTAAACCAAATACCACTAGTATCGACTGCCCAAACACCGAACACGCACAAGTACGCATATGTGAACGAACCCTGTCGTAAAACCATACGACCTCTACTCGTTTCGCCTAAAGGTGAACAACCCTCTGTGTGGGAGTCTAAAGACTCGACATTACGCTGGCAGTGGGTTTAACCACAGGCTGCAAGCGGTACTAGCTGTACGTAACGGCCCCCAGGTAGATGCCGATAAGAAGACCGATGAGGTGAACCCATCTGAACTCCTACTGAGCCTGAATGTGACAATCTCCGTACAGTCCGGTCTGTTCGTCTAAGAGTATTACATGTCGGGCCTAGGGGGCGGTAAACATCAGACCCCTAATAGCGGTACAAGTCATCTCGGAGTGTAGCCTAGAACACCCTGAGAAACTGCTGGAAACACTACCAGTAAATCTCGCTTGCCCTGGTCAGGGACTTTGTGTAAGTCTACGGTAGCGCCCTGGCCGTCTAACAGACGCCAAATGTGGAACAAAAACTTTTTACAAACTGGCGCTATCGCGTACCGTAACCTGGGTCTGCCATTAAAGCTAAACTAACAAACTACAAAGTGGGTAGAAATGTTATACCGAACGATTTGAGTCCTTCGGTCTTCGACCATCATCCCACGCTTGTTGCGGCTGCTCCGATCTCCTGAATCTCCAGTCTCGTCGTCCAGGTAGCACCACATCGACGGATCTTTAAACGGGCTCCCGCCTCTGAACCGAGGCAACTCGATCGTCAAGTTTACTAGAAGAGACGTCCAAGATGATGTAGAGAATGAGTAGAACACTTTGTCTCGTTACGTCCAAAGTTATGGATGAACGGTTAATGAAGTTTCCTTTTGGATCGGGTGAAAAGAGAAAACGATCACATCTAATTTCTATACACCAAAACTTATATCTTTTCAAAACAACAACCATATCATCCCTCAACTAAGGGGCCGACCACTTTATAAAGAGGAGGGGGTGAGTGTAGGAGCAAGGGAGGTAACCCTAAGCAATAATGTTAGTTATATGTATGCCCTAGAGACCATTACTATACATAGGATGTATATTGTAGTGGATGCTTGGACATATATAGGGAGGACTTTCTTGCTCGACATGATAGTATGCTATCTAGTTTCTCTTTACCTTAACGTGTACACTGATTGTCTCTCTGTTACATATTGGTAAAGCCCTTAGGATGTGTACTTGACTACCTGGACTATGATGCGGATCATACTAGTGGGGACATGGTAGGCCATAAGTACATCCTTCAAGGTCCCGTGTCGTGGGTGTATCGAGATGGGGCATCAATATACCAGAGTAGACTAGCGTATACTTTCTCAACCCATATAGATGGGCGATGGATGATCCCATATCCATTGGTGTTTGACATCAGAGATGATATACGGGTGCTCAGTGGAGACTGGGTACACCGGACGGACTCGCCGAGAACTCCCAGATGGTATTATACTTACGTCAGACGGCTGTTCTCTGGTGACACTGGTACAGGTTAGTCTGTAGACTCGAGATCGTCATAGAGACTTCTGTGATTCCCACTGTGCTTTGATTTCCACCTTACCACGTCCATGAGGGCATGCAAAACGGTGGTTTTTGGGTACAGTCCCGAATCATATGGAGGCAATGAGCGATAGGAGGGGATTCGTCTCTCCCGGTATAGGGAGTTGATGTTGCGCTGTGTTCGATTGGCTATAACCGGAAATCCCTGGCCAGGGTTGCTGAGATTTACTTGTAAGTGTTACCAGTAGTTTCTCGAACTGTTATAGACCTCATATCGACACGACTTATCGAGCTACTGGGGTCTGACGTTTACCACCCCTAGGCGAGATATGCGACATATCAGACGACGAGACCGGACCGTACGGTAAGTGTTACTGGTTGGATTCACAGGAGTGTGAGCGGGCTTGCTCGTTGATCTTCTGATCGCTCAATACCCGGGTGGCCGTTACGTTTAGCAGACCGCTTGCGGCTTGTGGGTGTTTGATATGATCATCACCTACTGCCGGCGTATTGACGAGTCTTTAGAGTCCTACACAGAGGTTTCCTGGCTCAAGAGAAACGAAATAGGAGCATATATGAGATATGTGCGGGACCGAGAATAATACCAGTATGTGATATTGTATTCTATTCTCGTGATTTGTATCATCGGACGGTTATATAAGATATAGCCGGGTTACCGAATCAAACGTTGCTTCGATATATTGATATACTTGATATTAGTCAGTTGTATGCAGTATGATCGGATCATTAAATCAAGTGTTGATTTAATGATTTAATGTATAATTATATATTTGATATATTACTTTACATTAACTAATATTAGTTCATTTAAGATTGATTTTCTCACTTGATGTGCACAAGTTGTATATGTGATATATTTTTTTGCACTAGTTTGTATCATGATTGATGATACATGCAAACTTGGGTGTGTATGCTTTAAACCTTGTTTAGGTAAATGATTAGGGTTTTATATACTTTATTTATTTTATGAAAACAAAATGGTGGCTTTCTTATTTATTTGCTAGAAGCTTCAAGCATCTTTGAAAAAGGTCAAAACCATTTTGTTTTTATTCTTAAACCTAACCATTACCTAAACCCTAGTTTATTCTCTACATGAGTTAATCTCACCCATGGTTGCAACATGATAACTTCACTTGATTATTCTTTTCACATAATTCCTTTTTTCCATTCTTTTCTTCTTCTTCTTCATGAAGAAAAGAAAACCTTTCTTGAAAAATTTCAAGTGTTGAAATCAAGTGAGAAATCCAAATCCAAAGTGAACCCACTTCCTATTTCTTCATCCTCTACCACTTGCCATGTTGTATAGGGTGTTTTCTTCACAATGTTCAAGACCTAGTGAAGATGGAGCTTGAGTTAGAGTCGCTTCGACGTAGATCATCTTCGGCATCGAAGTAAACGACCTAGCCCGCCTATTTCTCCGATGAAACCGACGCTAGAGTCCGGGATTCCGATGATCGTAGCGGAGGGACGTCAACATGGAGCTAGAGAAGTGGAGGACCGGATCTACAAAGGTTGTAGTCCCTTTCACTTAGCAATAAAGTTGTTTACTTGCATGTTTCGCCTTACCTCTAGTTAACGATCTAGCATTAGGGTTTCTTGGCACATGGAAAATTTGATTTTGCCATGGTTGATCAGTTGTAGAACCTCATGAGTGTGCCTAGGAACCCTACAGTGGTATCAGAGCCTAGCTAGAGCTTTAGGCGAAGTGTAGACGATGTTAGAAGTCCGATCGAGCCCGAAACCCTAATCCGAAACCCTTCTCTGTACATTTTTCAAAACAGTGCATTTTTCCTAATTAAAAATATGCAGAAAAATCAGCAGGGTTTTCTAGGAATTACTGTGGAGCACGTGACCCTAACTCGTCCAATGCGCCGTGGAACCGCGGCCCCACCCTGGCTTCAGCGGCGGTTCCGCGGCCATAATGGTGACTCTGGGCACGTGCTTTGCACAGTAGTGCCCGACTGTGATTCCTGATTCTTCTGAAAATTTTTAATGTATACTCAAGTGTTGAGTTTTCTGGGTTGTATTAGGAGTTCGTTGATTCGATCGGAATCTTTAACTTTGTCTGTGTTTTTCCGGGTAATTTTAGAAAATGTTGAAAAGTTCGACCGGATATAAATACCCACTTTTTCCCTTGTCGGGAAATTTCCAAGTGTTGGATCTTTACGTAGTTTAAGAACGTTCGAAATAGTGCAAGTAACGCAATGGACCCTCTAGAAGACAACAAACCTTAACTCGATTTTGTGACCGTCTTGAACTGCCCTTTGAACCTTAGGATTTGGGGCAGTACGGCGTGCCACATGTGAGGCGTTGGCTTGACCCTTCTACGGCTGGACTGTTGGTACTGTAGCATGAAGTGGATGTTTTAAAACTTATTTCATGTGTTGAGCTTTTTGGGAAAACTTGGGTGTTTGATTGTTCGATCGGAAAGTTAAACATTTTCTATTTATCTTGAATGTGATACAATATTTGGAATTCACAAGTAGTTATGAGATAACTAATATGAATGTTCTAAACATAGCACTTTAGTCTCACTTGATCGGTTGCCACGGAATTTTGATGTGATCAAAAGTCCGTCTCAATCACGTAGCGTACCCGGGTACTCGCCGGGTAAACTTAATAGACAGCCACGCCCCATAGCCCCGACCAAGTGACTGTAGGAGAACCCCATAGCCAAAAGCATCCGTTCGGATGATCACGGCAGCGGTGTTCCGTCTTAGTGCACTTCGTCGACGGCATCGGGGGTGCGGCTATCTAGTAAAGTTTGCGACGAGCATTCGATCAGGATGTCGGGAATCTTGTTGAATTGCCCGACTTGATATTGAAAAGAGTTTTCGATAATGAGACTAAAATGCGGGATTTATAATTGTTAGGCATGCGATGTCTAAGGAATTCATTTGGTTAGGCATGCGATGTCTAAAGAGTTTGCGGATTCCAACTGTTGTAGTTTTACACTTTCTTTTCTGCGACCGTAAGTGTAATATGTGATATCGCCGGTTTCGTTGCTATATGTCAACGAAAATTGGGATGAGCATATTTACTTACGTTGATGACATGTGATGTTATGTGTTGCTGGATATGTTATATTGGATCGTCGTGTTTGAATAGCCGGGTTTTTTTTTATGTGAGATGAGGGTTTTTCTTTTTCATTCATGTAAAAACTTGTATGTAATATTCTTTTATTGGGGCACTTCCAGGTTGCGGAAGTTGTCACCATTTGTATATTATTTACTTTTCCGCACTAGGATAGACCCTAGGAGGAGAGCACAAGTAACCGGGTTTTGGAGTCCAGTGGGAGACCAACTCGAGGAGTCGAGTCAGGGTCTCCTAACTCTAGAATTGGTAGGGTTGCTTGCCGTTCTCGTAGGGGTCTAGGGGTGTGGGTTTGGCTATTCATCGCGACCATGGAATCCGTGTTTTATACAGGCTCAAAATAAAACACGGACGTTCTAGTATATCCAATATTTCATATGATATTTACTGCTGCGTTTTCTGTGATGTGATCATGTGAGATGTTCAGATAGATATTGTATATAGTATATATGATATATTATATAGACGTTGCTTATGTTTTACACCCGCGCTAGCCCTGCCTCGCTCTGGCGTTAGTTACCTAACCTAACGGTGCAGACGGGACATCGAGACGAATGCGGATGGAATAAGCGTACGTTATATTTATCTGTGATGTTTAGGTGGACTTAAATGATGGGACTTCATTAATGAGATTAATGAAAGAAAATAAACATAAAAGATGTTGTGGAATCGAATTTCAAAAAAAAAAAAAAACAGGTAGTTATAGTTCTTGATTTGCATCGCGGTGTTCCTTGTAGAACATCCTGCACCTTATTCGATAAGGAAAGGGCCGAGATCCCTTCACCGGGAGTGACCCTTTTAGTAATAACTGGCAGATGCTAAACACTCGGTTTGTCTTTTGATTGCTTCTATAGTTATTGCTTTGCATAGTGGTATATATGATATATCCTGCACCTTATTCGATGAGGAAAGGGCCGACGATCCCTTCACCCGGAGTGACCCCTTTAGCAAAACTAGAAAAGCCTCAAAAACACTCCATTTCCAAAATCACTCGATTCTACAACGATATCAAGTTCATTACGCAATAGGTTTTCAGAAAAACCTGTCGTAGCCTTCCGTCATTTCAGATAAGTTGTATATAGTATTCGTGCTACATTTGTTGGCTTTCGTCAAGGTGTAGTGTGCGGTAGCTATATGCTGGTTATCTGCTGCATATGATGCGATTACATTAGGGTAGTCACGCGGCTTTGTTGGCTTTCGTCAAGGGTCGTGCGGGTGGGTTTAATTCAATCAGGAAATGACGGGTTGAACTTGACTAGTACCCTATGGTTTGTTGGCTTTCGTCAAGGTCATAGGATGCTAGGGGCAAAATATTATCGGGAATTTCAAGTGTTGAAATTTGCAATGAGATTGCATACCTTCTATGAGATAGTTGGATCCCGATACCCACTGCGAGTAAGAGTTACTCCTGGGAGAGTTTTACACATTACAATTAGCCGATCAAGTAGGTGTCTAGAAAGGTGTTAACGGGGTTACGCCTCTGGGAAAACGAGGTTTACTTTAATTAGGTCCGTGCAAGCACAAGGCACCTCCCTCAAAGTACCGACACTGGCCTGGCTGAAAGATTGGCGAACTTGTAGCGTGTAATTAATCCCGGCTATTCTTTCCTTTTAGGGTTTGAAGGAAGATTTGATAATAAAAACAGTGGGAGCCATCCTGATTAAATAAAATAATAACCAATCTATTCTTGCAAGAGCGCACGCTGAGTGTTTTCTTCTCTCTCTCTCCAGGTAGCGACCATATCACGCCTTAATCAAGATAATAATACGGATTATTGACCGAACCCGCTTGTTATACTGAGCTGGGGAACGTTGGTCCCGCTCCAACTTATAAATGTTATAAGACAGAGCAGGAAACAGGGGAATACCAGGATTCCCATGCCGCCCAAACGAAGAAAGTGCATACTGATGCATCATCTTCGGGTGTGTTCATTACAGAGAACCGTTTCTCAGTATCTTTTACGTCCTGGGCATGTGATACCGGATCAGGATCCCATATATGTAATTTGTTACATGGGCTACAGATAGGTAAAGAACTGAGAACGGATGATAAGTTTCATGAGACAGAAAATGGTGCAAGTGTTGCAGCCAAGTCTGTTGGTCACTGTCACCCTGTATTACCAGAATACATTGATTCTGAACAAATGTTATTGGATACCGAACCTGATATACAAAATCATATCAGTCTCTTTATTTGTAAAGAAAGGATATAATTTTGTATTGATGGATAATGTTTTGAACATTTCCTATATCAAAAGTTGATCGGTTCAGGCACGTTATCAAAAAGCATTGACGTTCTAAATCAAACTACAGTTCTTAGTATACAGAACACACATAAGAGGAATAGTTCAGAAATGAACGAATTCTTCTTGAGGTATTGTAGACTAGGTCATATCAATGCGACCTGACTAGCTGAAGTTACATTTTAGATGCATATTTAAATAAGTTTGAATTTACATCTTATGAAACTTGCCAGTCATGTCGCAAAGATAAGATGACCATAGCTCTGTTTACTCGAAACAGAGAAAGAGTTAGTATACTTTTGGGATTGATACATGCTGATGTATGAAGGTCCCCTGTCTACACATGCCAAGACCGGTTCTTTTTACTTCATTACATTCTCTGATGATCTCTCAAGAATCAGACATATGTTCCTGTTGAAACACAAGTCCGAACCTTTTGAGATATTCACAGAATATAAGTTAGAAGTAGAGAACCAAAATACGGGTATAAGTATTATGTCCTTTGATGTGATCAGGGAGGAGAATACTTGTGCATGGAATTCTTGGACTATTCTAAAGGAGAATGAGATTCTCTCTCCGTATTACTCCTCTGAATACAACACAGCACAACGGTGTATCTGGGCGGAGCAATCGCACCATATTAGATATGGTGTGCTCTATGATGAGTATTACTGAGTTACCTATTTCTTTTAGGTGGTTGTGCACTTGAGAAGCTGCATACCTATTGAATTGGGTTCGAATCAAATCAGTTGCCTACCACTTCATATGTGATATGGAAAGGGAAGAGTCCATATCTTAAGTTTGTTAACATTTAGGGTTGTCCGGCCTATGTCTAAAAGCAAAATCCGGACAAGCACGAGGAAAAGACAAATCTGTGGAAGTTTGTTGGATATCCCAAGCAAATGCAAGGGAATATCTTCTACCCAACCGAGGAACAAAAGTGTTTTGTTTCTCAACATGCCACCTTTGTGAAAGGGAATTTCTTGAGAAGAAAATAATGGTCATGAGGTAGAACTGGGAAGAGTTCCAGCTATACAAACTACAGCAGATGATTTGGTAGAACCAAAGGATTCAGTAGATTCCAACGAACCTCAGTCTCTCCGCCGATCTAGTAGGGTTCCTCACCCACCTGAGAGTTACTTCGGTTTCTCTATGACAGTGGGAGCAAGGATAGCATCATGAGATGATGACCCAACTAGTTTCGAGCTGGCCATCAGGTATGGGACTCTGTAAGAATGACTGGATGACTAGTGGCCTGAGATGGAATCCATATATACTAACAAAGTATGGACTTTGGTTGCTTTATCTGAAGGGTTAAATCCCCATCAGAAGAAAGTATATCTTGTGAAGATTACTTGGTGTACATGGAAAAGTTAAGACTTTCAAAGCTAGACTTGTTAAAGGTTTGCGTCATAGACCAATTGTGGCTAATGATGAAACCTTTTTTCTTGGGCCTATGCTTAAGTCCATCCAGATCCTACTTGCCACGGCTACATACCATAACTACGATATCTGGTGGTTGGGTGTCATGACAGCTTTTCTAAATGATGTTTTAGAAGAGAGTGTCTATAAGTACACAGCCAGAGGGCTTCGTAGACAGTGGGAGCAGCGGAAACGTGTACAAGTTGCTTTATAGGATAAAGCAGGCATCGCGGAGTTAGAACATCTGTTTTGATGTGGTAGTCAAAGAGTTTGACTTCATCAAAATGGTAGATGAACCTTGTATATACAAAAAGGTAGTAGGGAGTATGGTAGTGATCCTCGTAAAGTACGTGGATGACATACTCTTGATAGGGAAGGAGTTTCCTATGCTACGCTCGGTTAATCTCCGCTTATCACAAGGATTCTCCATATAGGATCAAAGTGATACCTCCTAAATTCTGGGTTTTGGATCTATGAGATAGATCTAATTGGATGTTAGGATACTCACTAGTTGTAGTGAGATGGTATCAATCGATCCTGGGGAGAATCACTGGAAAGGTTCCAGGGTGATAAGGACGACTGAATGTCAGTCGCAGGCATTGTCTTTACCCTCAGTGGAGGGACGGTGTGTTGGAAGAGTTCCAAGCTAGATACCGTGACTTACTAGACGATTAAAGGAAAGATACATCATTACCAAGGATACTACCAAAGAGGCAGTCTGGATATATATATAAGTTCATGAGATGAACTTCGTTCCTACCATTGTGTGACAATGGAGGTGTGGCTTTAGCCAAGGAACTACCGTCCCATCAGAGATCCAGATATAATTCTTAGGCAGTACCACCTGATCATGGAGATGGTTGATCTCCAGGGAGATCGAGGTTAGGAGAGTAGACTCAGAGGACAACACGGCGGATCCACTCACAAAGGCCTTTTCCAAGAGAGAGACTTATATGGGATGGTTGAGTATTAGATACTGCTACCACTGCCACAGATGGCCCTAGTGCAAGTGGGAGATTGTTAGTTATATGTATGCCCTAGAGGCCATTACTATACATAGGATGTATATTGTAGTGGATGCTTGGACATATATAGGGAGGACTTTCTTGCTCGACATGATAGTATGCTATCTGGTTTCTCTTTACCTTAACGTGTACACTGATTGTCTCTCTGTTACATATTGGTAAAGCCCTTAGGATGTGTACTTGACTACCTGGACTATGATGCGGATCATACTAGTGGGGACATGGTAGTCCATAAGTACATCCTTCAAGGTCCCTAGTCGTGGGTGTATCGAGATGGGGCATCGATATACCAGAGTAGACTAGCGTATACCTTCTCGACCCATACAGATGGGCGATGGATGATCCCATATCCATTGGTGTTTGACATCAGAGATGATATACGGGTGCTCAGTGGAGACTGGGTACACTGGACGGACTCGCCGAGAACTCCCAGATGGTATTATACCTTACGTCAGATGGCAGTTCTCTGGTGACACTGGTACAGGTTAGTCTGTAGACCCAAGATCGTCATAGAGTCTTGTGTGATTCCCACTGTGCTTTGATTTCCACTTTACCACGTCCAAGAGGGCATGCAAAACGGTGGTTTTTGGGTACAGTCCCGAATCACATGGAGGCAATGAGCGATAGGAGGGGATTCGTCTCTCCCGGTATAGGGAGTTGATGTTGCGCTGTGTTCGATTGGCTATAACCGGAAATCCCTGGCCAGGGTTGCTGAGATTTACTGGTAAGTGTTACCAATAGTTTCTCGAACTGTTATGGACCTCATATCGACACGACTTATCGAGCTACTGGGGTCTGACGTTTACCACCCCTAGGCGAGATATGCGACATATCAGACGACGAGACCGGACTGTACGGTAAGTGTTATTGGTTGGATTCACAGGAGTGTGAGAGGGCTTGCTCGTTGATCTTTTGATCGCTCAATACCCGGGTAGCCGTTATGTTTAGCAGACCGCTTGCGGCTTGTGGGTGTTTGATATGATCATCACCTACTGCCGGCGTATTGACGAGTCTTTAGAGTCCTACACAGAGGTTTCCTGGCTCAAGCGAAACGAAATAGGAGCACATATGAGATATGTGCGGGACCGAGAATAATACCAGTATGTGATACTGTATTCTATTCTCGTGATTTGTATCATCGGACGGTTATATAAGATATAGTCGGGTTACCGAATCAAATGTTGATTCGATATATTGATACACTTGATATTAGTCGGTTGTATATGTTAGTGCACGGCGGCGCCCCGGCCGTCGATCCGACGCCGGAAACGCGGAAATGAAAATATTTGCGAGGCTAGCAAACCGGCACCACCGCGCACTTATATCCCGGATCGGGCCATTAACCTAGCTACTAGCAAACTAGAAAATGGGTTGAGAGTTATACCAAGCGATCCGTGTCCTTCGGTCTTCGTCTCCACTCCGATCTCCCGCGGAATCTCCGTCCGTCACCTCCTTGTCGGAAAAGGCACCACGTAGCCAAAGTCTTTTACGGGCTCCCACCTCTGGACCGAGGCAACTCGGGCGCGAAGTTAGCTAGCCGACGCGTCCAAGATTTGCTGTAGATGTAGTGTAGAATCGTAGTCTCTTTGGGGTATATGAATTTGCCTTTGATATGGAGGTGAAGAGAGAAATGAACTTTGAAGATGGGACTCTCTTCTATGAATGAAATGAGATGCCTAATATTTCTCACAACCAAAAAGAACTCCCTCTCTCCTCACCTATAGTGCCGGCCCCTTAAAGAGATGGTGGAGGATAAAAAGGAATCTTAATCAAGAGAAGAAAAAGAGATTAATGAAAAGAAAAATGGTCACCACAATTTCTAATCCAAATCCACTCTCATCACAAACCCATCATAAAAAAATGCAAATGAAGTGATAAGAAAGGAATCTCATGATGAAGAAGCCACAAATGCAAGAAACCCCTTCACAATAAGTTATTTGCAAACTTGCAAATAACCCCCTCCATCGAAAAGTCCGGCCGTGAAGAAGCAAAGGAAAACGGACCGGACGGAATGCAAACTGGCGGCAACTTCGGAAAACTGATACCGTAATAAATTACAGGAAAACCCCGCTACTGCATATACATGCCCGCATTTGTATTCCCACTGAATACAAATGCAAAGAGACAAAACTACACTGTCTAATACTAGGATCCGGCTTAAGCCAAAGCCGGCTAGTAAAATCCGCCCGATCACGATCCGTGCAATACCGCACGTATCTGATCAAACCATGCCATATCTCCATACGGCCTCTACAACGTTTCGCCCGAAACTTGAGTAACTGTGTATGGGGGACTCTAAAGACTCGTCAATACTATGGCTGTGGATTTAACCACTAGCACGTCAGAGGTATCAGCCATAAGTGACGGGCCACCAGCTATTGACCAAAAGGGACGCCGATGAGCGAACTCATCCTGACACCCTACTGAGCCTGTCAGTGACAATATCCGTACAGTCCGGTTCGTTCGTCTATGAACATCGCATGTCGGGCCTAGGGGGTTGGTAAAGTCAGACCCCCAAAAGCGGTACAAGTCATGTCGGAGTGTAGCCCAGAACACCCTGAGATACTACTGGAATACCTACTAATAAATCTCCTGCCTTCGCCAAGGACTTTCATGTTCTGGCTCTCCTAGACACAGCGCGACCTCACCCCCAATACCGGGAGAGACGAACCCCTGCAGATCCGCTCACTGCCTCCATGTGGCTCGGGACTGTACCCATCTAAAACCTATTTGCATGTCTCCTTTGAGCGTGGTAGGGTAGTAATCTAAGTACAGTGGGAACTAACATGAGACAAATGACGATCTCAGGTCGATGAACTAACCTGTACACATGTCACCAGGGAACTGCTATCTGACGTCAGGTATAATACCAACTAGCAGGCTCCCGGCGAGTCCTGTCCGGTGTACTCATAACCCAATGAGCACCTGTATACATCTTAGGTGAACCAACTGACACCAGTGGCTTGTGAGACCGGCCACCGCCCCTCGTCGGGGTCTCGACTGTATACACTAGTCTACTCTGGAGAATGGATGCCCTATCTCGAAACTCCCACGACTAGGGACCTTTTAAGTATTTGCTTATAGACCCCAGCTCCCACGTATATGATCGCCATCATACTGCTGGTAGCCAAGCAAGAATCCTAGGGGCTCTATCAACGTGCAATAGTGACCTGTAAGGTCACCTAAAGCAGTACACGATGATAAAGATAAACCAGATAGCATACTATCATCTCGAGTAAGACTGTCCTACCGGTATAGGTCCTTCCTCAATCATTGAAATCACGTGCCTGTGATCCAATAATTGACTCTGAGGGCACTATATCCAACAATCTCCCACTTGCACTCAAGGCTAATTATTGCGATGTCGCATACTCACAGCCCGTGTGATACCGAAACCCAACTCCTCTACTAGTCAGTCTCATAAAGCTCGTTTGCGAAACTATTGCGTTCGAGGAATAGCCTCAGTGAGTGGATCCGCTTTGATGTTTCTTTCTTTGTCTCTCTATATCTCAAGTTCGCGGAGAAAGCCATCTCCCGAAATGAGCAATACCTGTCTTAGAATATGTCTGGATATCTGATGGGACCTAGCACATAAATGAACTCCAAATCCAAACTTCTTAGACTGTATCGTCAACTGAACTTAATCAGTATCCTGCGCCATCCTTCCCTCAGTATCCACCTGGACCACCTGTCCAAAATACTGCCCCCCGTCAGAGGGAAAACTATGACTCTGACGACCACTCCTTCATCCAGGTCACCTTGGAAGCCTGGAATGATAACCGTCTCCTAAAGGAGGCTGCCGTTATCAAATCCCTAGAATATGCACTTATGTTCTAAAACTGCTTCCGAATGTTTCTCCAGGATTGGATCAATATCATCTTATTGCATCTCCTGCAAAAACAACATCTGGTGTGGTACTTGACATCTCATGATTGACTCAATTGCCTAAGCAAGTGATCTGCCAATCATGCACATCCCTCTCTACTTTAGTCTATAAGACACCTTTAGAGAGGGTGACTCCATTACCTGCAGGTACACTACCGTGCCAGGAGTCGTCCATTCTAAATACTCATAGAATGCTGTCTAAGTACCCAGATTGGGATACTTCCTAAATCTAGATCTAAAACCATAGATCTAGTAACCAGAATGTCTGATATAATATCCAAGCCTTATGTGGAGAAACTACTGTGTGACGACCAAAGTATAACCGATCGTATTATAGGAATATCACTTCCTAGTATGTGTATGTCATCCAAATACCAGGACATTACACCCTACTACCTTCTTAACAGATCCATCCCTTATTTTGATGAAGTCAAACCTATGACTGTCACATCAGAAATAGATGATCTATCTCCGCTATATCTGCTTTAGTCCATAAATAGACATAAGCCACTTGTCCACCAATGCTTCCGCTGCTCCCACTGACCACGACAACCCTCTGGCAAAGTCATATAGACGTACACTTCTAAAGCTAGTTTAGAACGACGCTATACTGATCCTCCTGCCGGGTCTCACAGTCTGGAACAACAGCAATGGCAAGTTTGGGTAAACAAGAACCTCCCTGTCACCGTCCTTGAGGCTACCGGAGTACCTTTCGAGCGCCTGAGGTTACCCACCATATTTGCGGAGTGGCCAATGGAATGTCAAAGCAGATTGAATCTTTAAGTTCTTATCAAATCTTCAGTAATCGTTTGCGGTTCTGGAATTACTTCCAGTTCTACCATACTCCCACTACTGTTTTCTGAAAAAATCCATTTTTATTAAAACTGTGGCGAGTCAAGAACAATATCACTATTGATCTTCCAGATGGTAGAAAATCAACCGTCGTCATAGCACGGGTCAACCCACAAACAGCCATTACAGAAACGTGCCTTGAGTTATCCAGAGTCTGGTTTTAAGCATAAGATGGACAACTCCCCGTACCTTAACATCGTTAAGATATGAACTGTTCTATATCCAATACAGAAACAGAGGCACTGATTTAATTTGAACCAGATTCAAATCATGCAGCTGTCTCCAGTGCATGTAAACTAAATGGAAGGTGGCCGATCAGCGTTACTCAACTTAGGAGTACTTCCAATTATGAGTAACCTGAAAAAGAAGCAAGTTCTCTTAATCATTACTATCAACTGAATACCATACACAAGTATCTACATCTTCGATCATCTTGAAGATGTAGGGTTCCTAAGCACGCTAATGAGGTCTCACAAGGCATCAACCATGCCAATTTCAAATTTTACGGGTGCCGAGAAACCCTAATACGGATCGTAGACTAGAAGTTTAGGCGAAAAACGAAACTAGTTAACAATTTAACTAAAAGAGAAAGGCTACAACCTTTGTAGATTCGGTTCTCCACTTCCTTAGCTCCACGTAGGCATCCTCTCGCTGTCCATCTCGAATCCCGGACTCAATCGTCGGCTTGATCGGAGAAATGGGCGGGCTAAGTCGTCGGCTTCGTGCCGAAGATGATCTACGTCGAGGCATCACAAGTTCAAGCTCCAACTCCATCAAGTTGTGAAACTTGTGAAGAAAATACCCTATACTACTTGGCAAGAGGTAGAGGGTGAAGAAATAGGAGGTGGGTTCACTTTAGAATTGGATTTCTCACACTTTAGCTCAAGTTGCCATTAATGGACTTAAGCTTTTTCTTTGAAGATAAAGAAGAAGATGAAGCTAGAATATGATAAGTCTCTTTTAAAATGAAAAAAAATGAATACTTATCATATACTAACTAAGGTAGAGTGTAGAGAATTGACCATGGTTACTTGGAAGGGTTAGGGTTAAGCATGAAGACAAGAATGGTTACAAAGTCAAAGCTTCATAAAGCTTCAACTAGAAACAAATAAAGCCACCATTCTCATCAAAATCTTTTCCAAATAAATAAATAAACAAACAAATAAATAAATAAATAAGCAAAACCCTAATCATCAACTTAACTTTGGTTTAATTCTATACACTTAACCAAATGAGCAAGTATCATCAAACATGATACAAACATGTGCACAAAAGTATATCACATATACAACTTGCACATCAAGTGAGAAAATCCATTTAAAGTGAACCAATACTAGTTAATGCAAAGTAATATATCAAATATATAATTATACATTAAATCATTAAATCAACACTTGATTTAACGATCCGGTCATATCGCATATAACCGACTAGTATCCTACGTATCGGCTTATCGAATCAATCTTTGATTCGATATCTAGGTTATATCGAATATAACCAATCGATACATTCATCGCGAGAATGGAATACGGTATCACATACACGCATTATTCTCGGTCCTGTACATATCTCATATGCGCTCCTATTTCGTTTCGCTTGAGCCAGGAAACCTCTGTGTAGGACTCTAAAGACTCGTCAATACGTTGGTAGCAGATGATGATCATATCAAGCACTCACAAGCCGCAAGCGGTCTGCTAAACGTAATGGCCATCCGGGTATTGATCGATCAGAAGATCGACGAGCTAGCCCGCTCACACTCCTGTGAATCCAACAAGTAACACTTACCGTACAGTCCGGTCTGTTCGTCTGATATGTCGCATATCAAGTCTAGGGGTGGTAAACGTCAGACCCCAATAACCGATAAGTCGTGCCGATGTGAGGCTCATAACGGGTCGAGAAACTACTGGTAACACTTACCAGCAAATCTCTGATCAGCCCTGGCCAGGGACTTCCCTATTACGGCCAATCGAGCACAGCGCAACATCAACCCCCAATACCGGGAGAGACGAAACCCCTCCTATCGCTCATTGCCTCCATGTTACTCGGGACTGTACCCAAAGACCACCGTTTTGCACGCCCTCATAGACGTGGTAAGGTGGAGATCAAAGCACAGTGAGAATCACACAAGACTCTATGACGATCTCGGGTCTACAGACTAACCTGTACAAGTGTCACCTGAGAACTGCTATCTGACGTGAGGTATAATACCATCTGGGAGTTCTCGGCGAGTCCGTCCAGTGTACCCAGTCTCCACTGAGCACCCGTACACCATCTCTGATGTCAAACACCAATGGATATGGGATCATCCATCGCCCATCTCATGGGTCGAGAAGCGTATATGCTAGTCTACACTGGTATATCGATGCCCCGTCTCGATACACCCACGACTAGGGACCTTGAAGGATGTACTTATGGACTACCATGTCCCCACTAGTATGATCTGCATCATAGTCCAGGTAGTCAAGTACACATCCTAAGGTCTTTATCAACATGTAACTATAAGACAGTTTAAAGAGACTAGTAAACATGTTAAGATAAAGAGCAACCAGATAGCATACTATCATATCGAGCAAGAAAGTCATCTCTATATATGTCCAAGCATCCAATATAATATACATCATCTGTACAATACTGGCCTCTAGGGCATACATACAACTAACAATCTCCCACTTGCAGTAGGGCCAGCTGCTGTAGTATCGCATACCGAGCATCTCGAAGAGTCTCTCAAACTGTATCTGGGGAATGGCCTTCGTGAGTGGATCCGCCGTGTTGTTCTTCGTGTCAACCCTCCTGACCTCGATCTCCCGGCGATCAACTATCTCCCGGATCAGGTGATACCGCCTCAGAATATGCCTGGATCGCTGATGGGACCTAGGTTCCTTGGCCAAAGCCACCGCTCCATTGTTATCGCAATACAAAGGTATTGGATGCTCAATGGATGGAACCACTCCAAGTTCAGTAATGAACTTCTTGATCCAGACAGCCTCTTTGGCAGCATCGTTGGCAGCGATGTATTCAGCCTCCATCGTCGAGTCTGCCACGGTTTCCTGCTTGGAACTCTTCCAGCTAACCTCCCCTCCGTAAAGGGTAAAGACAAATCCCGACTGCGACTTAGAGTCGTCTTTATCACTCTGGAAGCTCGAATCGGTAAAGGACTCCATTTGGAGTTCTCCGTTACCATACACCAAGAGCATCTCTTTAGTCCTTCGCAAGTACTTGAGAATGCTCTTTACAGTTGTCCAGTGACTCTCTCCAGGATCAGCTTGATACCTGCTAACTACACTTAGTGAGTATGCTACATCGGGTCTGGTACATAGCATCGCATACATGATAGAGCCTACAGCCGAAGCATAGGGTATCCCTTGCATGCGAGCTCTCTCCAAATCAGTCTTGGGAGACATCTCTTTGGAGAGAGTGACTCCAGAGATCGTGGGCAAGTTCCCACGCTTGGATTCTTCCATACTAAACCTCTTTAGTATGGTGTCAATGTACCTGGATTGGGACAATCCCAATATCCGTTTGGATCTATCTCTATAGATCCTAATTCCCAATATGTAGGAGGCATCACCAAGATCTTTCATTGAGAATCTTTGTGATAAGAAGAGCTTGACCGATTGCAGCATAGGAATATCATTTCCTATCAAGAGTATGTCGTCCACGTACAATACGAGGAAGACAACCTTATTCTCTGCTACCTTCTTGTAGATACAAGGTTCATCTGGATTTTTGACGAAATCAAACTCTTTGATAACGACGTCAAAGCAGATGTTCCAACTCCGCGATGCTTGCTTTAATCCATAAATGGATTTAAGCAGCTTGCACACCTTCCCGCTGCTCCCACTGTCTACGAAGCCCTCTGGCTGAGTCATGTACACGCACTCTTCTAAATCACCATTTAGAAAGGCGGTCTTAACATCCATTTGCCAGATTTCGTAGTCATGATATGCAGCGATGGCAAGCATGATCCGGATGGATTTAAGCATAGCCACTGGAGAAAAGGTTTCGTCATAGTCCACACCTGGTCTTTGACGAAAACCCTTTGCAACAAGTCTAGCTTTGAAAGTCTCCACTTTCTCATCTACACCAAGTTTCTTCTTGAAGATCCACTTGCTCCCAATGGGTTTTACCCCTTCAGGAGCAACTTCCAAAGTACATACTTTGTTGGTGTACATGGATTCCATCTCGGACCGCATTGCATCCAGCCATTTCACTGAGTCCCTACTCGTGATGGCCTGCTCGAAGCTAGTTGGGTCATCATCCTCCATGATGCAATCCTCGCTCCCACCATCCATGAGAAAACCGTAGTATCTTTTAGGTTGGCGAGGAACCCTACTAGATCGGCGGAGTGGCTGAGGTTCATTGGGAGCTACTGAATCCTCTGGTTCCACTAAATCTTCTGTTGTGTTTTGTTCAGCTGGAACCTCTTCCAGTTCTACCTCAGAGCCACTAATCTCTTTTGCAAGAAATTCCTTTTCTAAAAAGGTGGCATGTTGAGCAACAAATACTCTTTGTTCCTCACTGTGGTAGAAGATATACCCTCGCGAATGTTTGGGATATCCAACAAATTTACACAAAACATACCTTGCCTTGAGTTTGTCCGGTTTTTGTCTTTTGACATAGGCCGGGCAACCCCATATCTTAATAAAATTAAGATATGGTCTCTTCCCTTCCCATATCTCATATGGTGTGGTAGGCACAGATTTAGTGGGAACCCTATTCAGTAGGTATGCTGCTGTTTCCAGTGCATATCCCCAGAAGGAAACAGGTAACTCAGCTATACTCATCATAGGGCGCACCATATCCAATAGGGTGCGGTTCCTCCGTTCTGATACACCGTTGTGCTGTGGTGTATATGGAGGAGTTAGCTGAGAGAGAATCCCATTCTCTTTTAGGAAGTCCAGGAATTCAATGCTCAAGTATTCACCTCCTCGATCAGATCGTAGGATTTTAATACTTTTTCCGGTTTGGTTCTCGACTTCTTGTTTATATTCTCTAAATTTCTCAAAAGCTTCTGATTTGTGTTTTATCAGGAACACATATCCGAATCTAGAGAGATCGTCAGTGAATGTAATGAAGTATGAAGAACCATCCCTGGCATGTGTAGACATGGGACCGCATACATCACTATGTATCAGTCCTAAGAGTTCGGTAACTCTTTCTCCGTGTCCCGTAAACGGAGTTTTGGTTATCTTGCCTTTGAGACATGACTGGCAAGTGTCATAAGATGAAAATTCAAACGGATTTAAATATCCATCCTTATGCAACTTAGCTAGTCGTGTCGCATTGATGTGACCCAGTCTACAATGCCATAAGAAGGATTCGTTCAGTTCTGAACTCTTCCTCTTGTGTGTGTTTGTTATGCTCAGAACTGTTGATTGATTTAGAACATAAATTCCATTGCACAACGTGCCTGATCCAACCAACTTTTGGTTACGGAAAATGTTCATAACATTATCCTGTAATACAAAATTATATCCCTCTTTACTCAACAAAGAAACCGATATAATGTTTCATATCAGGTTCGGCATGTAATAGCATTCGTTCAGAACCAATGTATTACCAGTTGGTAATACAAGGTGATATTCCCCGACAGTCTTAGCTGCAACAATTGCACCATTTCCAACTCTAATGTCTTTATCACCTTCTCCAAGTTCTCTACCTTTCCTAAGCCTATGTAACTGATTACATATATGGGATCCTGACCCGGTATCTAATACCCAGGACGTAGAGCAAATGGAGAAACAGTTCTCTGTAACGAACACACCCGAAGAAAATGCATCATCATGTACTTTCTTCATTCGGGTGGCATGGGAATCCTGGTATTCCCCTATATCCTGTTCAGTCCTATAACTCTTATAGGTAAGAACGGAACCAACGTTCCCCAGCACAGTATAACATGCGGGTTCGGTCAATACATCCATATTATTATCTTTATTAGGGCATGAAATGGTCGCTACCTGGAGAGAGAGAGAAGAAAACACTCTAGCGCAAGCTCGTGCAAGATCAGATTGGTTATTATCTTATCTAATCAGGATGGCTCCCACTGGTTTTTATCAAATCTTCCTTCAAACCCTAAAAGGAAAGACTAGCCGGGATTAATTACACACTACAAGTTCGCCAATCTTTCAGCCAGGCCAGTGTCGGTACTTTGAGGGAGGTCCCCCGTGCTTTCGCACGAACCTAATTAATGTAAACCTCGTTTTCCCAGAGGCGTAACCCCGTTGACACCTTTCTAGACACCAACTTGATCGGCTAATTGTAATGTGCAAAACTCTCCCAGGAGTAACTCTTACTCGCAGTGGGTATCGGGATCCAACTATCTCATAGAAGGTATGCAATCTCATTGCAAATTTCAACACTTGAAATTCCCGATAATATTTTGCCCCAAGCATCCTATGACCTTGACGGAGGTCAACAAACCACAGGGTGCAAGTCAAGTTCAACCCGTCATTTCTTGATTGAATCAAACCCACCCGCACGACCCTTGATGGAGGTCAACAAGGTCGTACGACTACCCTAATCTAATCTGCATCACATGCATAAGCAGATAAATACTAGTTAACTACCGCACACTACGCCTTGACGGAGGTCAACAAACGCAGCACGAATACTAAGTAGGACTTATCTGAAATGACGGAGGGCTACGACAGGTTTTTCTGAAAACCTATTGCGTAATGAACTTGATATCGTTGTAGAATCAAATGAAGTTTTGAAATGGAGCGATTTTGAGGCTTTTCTTGTTTTGCTAAAGGGGTCACTCCCGGTGAAGGGATCGTCGGCCCTTTCCTCGTCGAATGAGGTGCGGAATATATCATATATATCACTGTGCAAAGCAGAAACTATAGAAGCAATCAAAAACAAACCGAGTGTGTAGCATCTGCCAGTTATTGCTAAAGGAGTAACTCCCGGTGAAGGGATCTCGGTCCTTTCCTCATCGAATAAGGTACAGGATATATCACATATACCGCTGTGCAAAGCAAGAACTGTAGCTACCTGTTTTATTTTGAAATTCGATTCTACAACATGTTTAGGTTTCTTTTATTTCATTAATCACATTAATGAAGTCCCATCATTTAAATACCTAAACATCACAGATAAATACGACGTACACTTATGCCATCCGCATTCGCCTCGATGTCCCCTCGTGCACCGTTAGGTTAGGTAACTAACGGCAGAGCGGGGCAGGGCTAGCGCGGGTGTAAAACATAAGTAACGCCTATATAATATATCATATATACTATATACTGTATCTATCACAGAACATCACATGATCACATCACAGATATCGCAGCAGAAGAAACATATGAAACATTGGATATACTAGGACGTCCGTGTTTTCAATACGAGCCAGTATAAAACACGGATTCCACGGTCGTGATGAATAGCCAATCCCACACCCCTAGACCCCTACGAGAGCGGCAAGCAACCCTACCAATTCTAGGGTTAGGAGACCCGGACTCGACTCCTCGAGATGGTCTCCCACTGGACCCTAGAACCCGGTTACTTGTGCTCCCCTCCTTGGGTCTATCCTAATGCGGAAAAGTAAATAATATACAAAAGGTGACATCTTCCACAACCTGGAAGTGCCCCAATAAAAGAATATTACATACAAGTTTTTTTACATGAATGAAAAAGAAAAACACTCATCTCACATAAAAAACCCCCGGCTATTCAAACACGACAATCCAATATAACATATCCAGCAACACATAACATCACATGTCATCAACGTAAGTAAATATGCGCATCCCAATTGTCGTTGACATATAGCAACGAAACCGGCGATATCACATATTACACTTACGGTCACAGGAAAGAAAGTGTAAAACTACAACAATTGGAATCCGCAACCTCTTTAGACATCACATGCCTAATCAAATGAAATACTTAGACATCACATGCCTAACAGTTATAAACCCCGCATTTTAGTCTCATTATCGAAAACTCTTTTCAATATCAAGTGAGACTAAACCGCTAGATTTATAACATTCATTCAGTTATTTCATAACTGTTTGTGAATTCTAATTATCGTATCTCATTCCGGATAAATAGAAAATATTAAACTTTCCGATCGAACATTCGAACACCCAAGTTTTCCTGACTCTGATCAACACATGAAATAAGTTCAAAAACATTCATTTCATGCGTCAGTACCAACGGTCCAGCCGTAGAAGGGTCAAGCCAATGCCTCACATGTGGCATGCCGTACTGCCCCAAACCCGAAGGTTCAAAGGGCAGTTCAAGACGGTCACATAATCGAGTTAATGTTTGTTGTCTTCTAGAGGGACCATCGCGTTACTTGCACTACTCAGAACGTCCTTAAACCACAGAAAAATCCAACACTTGGATATTTTCCGGCAGGGGAAAGATTGGGTATTTACATCCGGTCGAAATTTTTAACATATTCCAAAATATCCGGAAAGCCACATAGACAAAATCTGATAATCCGATTGAAACATCGAAGCTCTAAAACACCTCAGAAAATTCAACTCTTGAATAAATATTAAAAATACCCATAAAACTCAGCTAATGAAATGATGAATTATTGTGCAAATATTACAGGAAAATCCCATTAGTTGGCCGCGAAACCGCCGCAGAAGCTTCAAATATTACAGGAAAATCCCATTAGTTGGCCGCGAAACCGCCGCAGAAGCCAAGCTTCTGCCGCGGTTCCGCCGCACCTATGACTGTTCATGAGGTAAATTTTGCACCGTAGTTCATAGAATTCCCTGCTGAATTTTTTAAGCATTTTTAATCTGGAAAAATCCCAGTTTTTAGAAAAAGTCCAGAGAGCATGATGTGTTAGGGTTTCGATGTGTATTCGGGTTTCAGACGTCGTCTAGACTTCGCCTAAGGCTCTAGTTGTCTCTGATACCACTGTAGGGTTCCTAGGCATGCTAATGAGGTCTCACAAGGCATCAACCATGCCAATTTCAAATTTTACGGGTGCCGAGAAACCCTAATACGGATCGTAGACTAGAAGTTTATGCGAAAAACGAAACTAGTTAACAATTTAACTAAAAGAGAAAGGCTACAACCTTTGTAGATCCGGTTCTCCACTTCCTTAGCTCCACGTAGGCATCCTCTTGCTGTCCATCTCGAATCCCGGACTCAATCGTCGGCTTGATCGGAGAAATGGGCGGGCTAGGTCGTCGGCTTCGTGCCGAAGATGATCTACGTCGAGGCATCACAAGTTCAAGCTCCAACTCCATCAAGTTGTGAAACTTGTGACAAAACACCCTATACTACTTGGCAAGAGGTAGAGGGTGAAGAAATAGGAGGTGGGTTCACTTTAGAATTGGATTTCTCACACTTTAGCTCAAGTTGCCATTAATGGACTTAAGCTTTTTCTTTGAAGATAAAGAAGAAGATGAAGCTAGAATATGATAAGTCTCTTTTAAAATGAAAAAGAAAATGAATACTTATCATATACTAACTAAGGTAGAGTGTAGAGAATTGACTATGGTTACTTGGAAGGGTTAGGGTTAAGCATGAAGACAAGAATGGTTACAAAGTCAAAGCTTCATGAAGCTTCAACTAGAAACAAAGAAAGCCACCATTCTCATCAAAATCTTTTCCAAATAAATAAATAAACAAATAAATAAATAAATAAATAAGAAAAACCCTAATCATCAACTTAACCATGGTTTAATTCTATACACTTAACCAAATGAGCAAGTATCATCAAACATGATACAAACATGTGCACAAAAGTATATCACATATACAACTTGCACATCAAGTGAGAAAATCCATTTAAAGTGAACCAATACTAGTTAATGCAAAGTAATATATCAAATATATAATTATACATTAAATCATTAAATCAACACTTGATTTAACGATCCGGTCATATCGCATATAACCGACTAGTATCCTACGTATCGGCTTATCGAATCAATCCTTGATTCGATATCTAGGTTATATCGAATATAACCAATCGATACATTCATCGCGAGAATGGAATACGGTATCACATACACGCATTATTCTCGGTCCTGCACATATCTCATATGCGCTCCTATTTCGTTTCGCTTGAGCCAGGAAACCTCTGTTTAGGACTCTAAAGACTCGTCAATACGCTGGTAGCAGATGATGATCATATCAAGCACCCACAAGCCGCAAGCGGTCTGCTAAACGTAATGGCCATTCGGGTATTGATCGATCAGAAGATCGACGAGCTAGCCTGCTCACACTCCTGTGAATCCAACCAGTAACACTTACCGTACAGTCTGGTCTGTTCGTCTGATATGTCGCATATCAAGTCTAGGGGTGGTAAACGTCAGACCCCAATAACCGATAAGTCGTGCCGATGTGAGGCTCATAACTGGTCGAGAAACTACTGGTAACACTTACCAGCAAATCTCTGATCAGCCCTGGCCAGGGACTTCCCTGTTACGGCCAATCGAGCACAGCGCAACATCAACCCCCAATACCGGGAGAGACGAAACCCCTCCTATCGCTCATTGCCTCCATGTGACTCGGGACTGTACCCAAAGACCACCGTTTTGCATGCCCTCATGGACATGGTAAGGTGGAGATCAAAGCAAAGTGGGAATCATACAAGACTCTATGACGATCTCGGGTCTACAGACTAACCTGTACAAGTGTCACCTGAGAACTGCTATCTGACGTGAGGTATAATACCATCTGGGAGTTCTCGGCAAGTCCGTCCAGTGTACCCAGTCTCCACTGAGCACCCGTACACCATCTCTGATGTCAAACACCAATGGATATGGGATCATCCATCGCACATCTTATGGGTCGAGAAGCGTATACGCTAGTCTACACTGGTATATCGATGCCCCGTCTCGATACACCCACGACTAGGGACCTTGAAGGATGTACTTATGGACTACCATGTCCCCACTAGTATGATCTGCATCATAGTCCAGGTAGTCAAGTACACATCCTAAGGGCTTTATCAACATATAACTATAAGACAGTTTAAAGAGACTAGTAAACATGTTAAGATAAAGAGCAACCAGATAGCATACTATCATATCGAGCAAGAAAGTCATCTCTATATATGTCCAAGCATCCAATATAATATACATCATCTGTACAATACTGGCCTCTAGGGCATACATACAACTAACAGAAGAATCCTGACACTTGCAACATCTGGTTCTCTACTTTATTCTTATACCTATAAGTTCTCAAAACTTGGACCTTGTATTTCTACGAAACACATGTCTAAGAGCTAGAGAAGTCACATGTAAACAGAATATAGTACGAGAACCAACCCCTTCTGTCCTAATGGACACAGGACAATATACAATACTCTGTATAAGTCCCCTGAGTCTAATAACTCTATCCATGTGTGTCGTAGGTTGAAAACTGTACTATGGTTATGAAGAATTACACCGCTGTTTAATGCTCCTTACCTAACCATCCACTGATATAGGTAAATGTGATTGACATAATTTCAAAAAGGTATATCTCACTCTATAAAAATAGACGTACAGATATATCAATTTGAAATTGGTGCATAACAACGGATATTCAAAACCAAATATTTACCGTCCGGCAAACAACCCAGGTGATTTCCTCAAATATCACCGATTACAACGAATCCCAATATAATGAGGATGATCACCCAATTCCCAATAACTTACTCCCACTCATCATCTGTAAAACCATGCAGATGTGAGAATCAAACCTGGTAAATACATACCCTGGAGCAAGTGTCTAATTGGGAAATCAGTTTTCTTTTAACAGTATACAGTGAAACTGAAACATTGAAATGTTTCGATGGGGTATCCGGGTATTCCTAGTAATGCCTCTTCCATTATCCAGATTCACAACTGTAACCGTATAATTCTTTGCCATCTCTCCAAATCCCTTTATATGTCTTTAGTCATTACCTTCTGTACACCCCTTTAGGCCAAATGGTTTTCTTCCTTCCCTACCGTTCGGCACCAGCCTATGGTTTGGAAGAAGACTATCCAATAAGCATAATGGGTGTACTGTCCTAATCCTAGGAGCACTCGCAATGCGAGAGAAGGTGAAGATAAAAGACAACCGAATAAACCTTATTCCTATTTCTCCTGAACCAGGATCCATCCCCGAACTGGAACAAGTTCCTTTCGAGTTCGTATATAACCATACGATGGATTATCCAATAAACTGTGGATCTTCGTAGTGATACGGAGTGTCCTGGAGAAATACAAAGGTGATTTAGGATTGGCGAAGAAATATTTGGTTTGGTCGTGAATAGTAGTCACAATTTACTTTGCCCTCTTACTAATCCCTTTCTTTATCTTAACTTAATACCTTCTGTACACCGTTTAGGCTAATTGGTTTTCTTCATTCCCTACCGGTCGGCACCTGCTTATGGTTTGGAAGAAGACTATCCAATTTGCGTAATAGGTGTACTATCTCCTAAACCAAGGAGTACTCGCAACCTGAGAGAAGGTAAAAGAAAAAGACAACTGAATAGTCCTATTCGTTTTCTCCAGAACCGGAAACCATCCTCGAATTCCTTCGAGTTCGTATATAACCATACGATGGTTTTGTCCAATGGAAGTGGACGTTCGCAGTAATACGGGGTGTCCTGGAGAAAAGGGTAAAAGTAGGAGTGGCAAAGAGGTTTGCAACTCTGACAATCCAAAAGCCAGTGTTAAGAAGGTTCGGTCAACTTGGTCACTGAGTCATTGTTTAGGGCCGGGTCAATGGTCGCTGCCAAAGAAAGAGAGAAAAGAAACACTCAGCGTGCACTCTTACCTAGATCAGAATGGTTATCACTTTATCTAATCTGGAAACCTCCCACTGTAACGTCAAATTCTTCCCCAAACCTGAAAGAAGAATTAGTCGGGATCACCCGAGGAGTAAACCAACTCATCAGTGGGAATCGGGATCCAACTATCATCGTATGGTAACGTGGCGGAATCCGCTCACGTTATCACACTCCAGAAGGTATGCGCATATCTGGCAAGTTTCAGTTTCTTTAGAAACTCCCAATGTGATTTTTGCCCCATGCTCTTATGACCTTGACTTTGGCCAAAAAATCATAAGTCACATGTCAAGTTCTACCCGTCATTCTCCAGGTTGATTTGAACCCACCCGCACAAGCCCTTGACTTTGGCCAACAAGGCTATACGACTGTCCCAAACCAATGCATCTATCTATGCTTCATATGAATAACCAACAGCTACCAAACACTGTGCCTTGACTTTGGCCAACAAACACAGCTTGAATACTATTGACTATCCATATGAAACGACGGAGGGCTACGAATGGTTTCTGGCGAAACCTTTAACGTAATGAACTTGATATCATTGAACGAACGGATAGCTTTATAAAAATATAGTAACGAAAACCTTTGCTAAAGAGGTCACTCCCGGTGAAGGGATCTCGGCTCTTTCCCCGTAGGATGGGGTGCAGGATATTCCAACTGAATACCACGATGCAAAGAAAAAGTAATCGGCTATAGTGAAGTTATTGCCCTGACGCACACTTGTTAGTGTATATGCCCTAGAGGCCATTACTGTATCATACTAGTTTGTATATTACTTGATGGAAGCTTGCGATATTCACAGTTGTATATACAATCTTGCTCAAAATGGTAGTATGCTACTTGGTTTGTCTCTGCTTTAATATGTGCATGTGTTTCTTTTAGCATATCACTGATATACATATTAGTAGAGCCCTTAGGATCTTTGCTTGATTACCAGCGTTGTGATGGCGCTCACACTCGTGGGAGCTGGGTGATCTATAAGCACATCCTTATACAGGTCCCTAGTCGTTGGACTATCGAGACAGGGCATCGATACTCCGGAGTAGACTGGCGTATGCGCTTCTCATCCCAGTGTGGGAGACGGTCTGTCCCACAGCCGTCATTACGTCGTACTTGAGATAGTATGCGGGTGCTCGTTAGGTTGCGAGTACACTGGACAGGACTCGTCGGGAACTGTTGGTTGGTATTATACCTATCGTCAGTTATCAGTTCCCAGGTGACATGAGTACAGCTTAGTCCGCTGACTTGACACTGTTACTTCGCCTCGAGTGTGTTCTCACTGCACTTTGATTACTACCCTACCACGGCTCAAAGGAGTCGTGCAAACAGGTAGTTTTTGGGTGCAGTCCCGAAGCACTTGGAGGCAGTGACGGTTAGACAGGATTCGTCTCTCCCGGTATTGGGAGTTGACATTGCGCTGTGTCCAGGAGAGCCACTACACGAGTAGTCCCTGGCCAGGGCAAGCGAGATATACTGGTAGGTTTCCAGTGTTATCTCAGGGTGTTCTGGGCTACACTCCGACATGACTTGTACCGCTATTAGGGGACTGACGTTTCACCGCCCCCCTAGGCCCGCCATGCGATGTATCAGACGAACAGACCGGACTGTACGGAGATTGTCACATACAGGCTCAGTAGGAGTTCAGATGGGGTTCACCTCGTCAGTCTTCTTATCGACATCTACCTGGGGACCGTTACGTACAGCTAGTGCCGCTTGCGGTCTGTGGTTAAACCCACTGCCAGCGTAGTGTCGAGTCTTTAGAGTCCCACACAGAGAGCTATTCACCTTTAGGCAAAATGAGTAGAGGTCGCATGGTTTTGCGACAGGGTTCGTTCACATCCGCGCACTTGTGCACGTTTGATGTCCGGACAGCTTATACTAGCGGGCTTTGGTTTAAGCCGGATCCTAGTATATGATTTGGGATTGGTTTTTTCTCTTTGTATTCGTGTTCCTCGGATCACGAATACGGGTGCGTATGCATAGTTGCTTGAGACAGAGGGAGAGGACTTTGATTAGGGTTAATGACTATTGTCATTTTATTAACCCTATTGCTTATGTGTGTATTATGGTTAATTGATATTAGTTTAAATAATTGTGCATGGTTATGGTTGTTGACCATTTGACCTCCTTGACTTATTGACCTTGGTTGACACTTTGACCATCATCATTTCATTTGGAAGATGCTCTTTGATCCTTGCAATTTGCATTAAAAATGAAATGATAATGGTCATGTCTTGATTAAGCCATGACAATTATCTTACTAATTATCTAATTAAAATAATACACACATATATGTGAGAATGGTTTATTTTATTCTCATTCTATCATTCATTTTCTCTCTCTTGTTCTTTCTCTCCCTCAAGCTCTCCCCTCTCATGTGTTGAGAAACACTTGAGCTTGAGAAAAACCCTTTCTTGATAATCTCTACTCTCATCTAGGGTTCAAGGATTAGCACTTCTTGCACCCTAGTTACTTCTAGCTTGGAGTTGAAGCCAAAGGTCGAGGCTTTCGGGTGGATCTTTCTTCGACGCGAGAAGACGACAAAGGTGACCTCCTTCCACCGCTCCAAGGAGCAAGGAAAGAAGGACATAAAGCCCAAGGTATAACCTTTCTAGCACCTAGCTAGTTTCTAGTTAGCTTTAGCTTGTTTTTGTTTAGCAAAGATCCTTCATAGTCTAGTCCATGTTGCCTAAGTTCATAAAAATTCGTTTTTTATTCCGTTTTCCGCCTCCCCGCAAGCACCGGGGTGGGCAACGTGGACTTACAGTGGTATCAGAGCCTAACTAAACATAAACTAGCTAGGTAGTAGAGTGTATCGAAGTTCGAATCGGAAAAATCGAAAAACCGAGTTTTCAAAACCCTAAGTTTCTGTTAAAATTTTTTCTGTTCAAAACAAAATAAATCATACTCCAAAAATCATCTCAGGGTTTTGTGAAGAAAGCCACCAAAAACGATCCAGTGATTCGACCAAAGAGCCGCGGTTCCGCGGCAATAGCAAGCTATTGCCGCGCAACCGCGGCCGTCTTGGCTCTTCACTTGGTCGAGTTTGGTGCAGTGTATTTCTGGCTTGGTTTTGGGATTTTTAAGATGGTTTATATGTGCCCAGGTTTTCCAGAATAGAAATTTGTTTTTGGGGGCCTATAAATCCGTATTTTTTATCGAACTTCAATACACTTTGACTAAAAGGTTATATCTGTGATGTTTATATGTATTGAACGTCGGCTAATCGCTATATGTCGATTAGTCGGGGTTATACATATCTGTGATCTGTGTTTGATGATGGTATGTGTATATGAATGTGTTGGATTGTCGCGGGTGAATAGCCGGGGTGGATGTGAGATGAGTGTTTCTTTTTCTTTCATTCATTGTAATGTGTAAATTGATGTAATAATATTATTTGTATGGCCGTGCAACCGGGTCGGGGTTGTAGCCGTCATTGTATAATTCTTTTTACTGTTTTTTCTCCTAGGATAGACCCATGTAGGGGGTGCACAAACTACCGGGTATCTCGAAGTGCCGAGTGGCCTACTCACGGTGGTGAGGGAGGTTGCTTCGCTTCGGGTACTTGGCGGGTAGTTTGCCGCACCCGTAGGGGTCTTGGGTGGGGTATTGGCTATTCACCGCGACCGTGTAATCCGCTTTTCGTTGCAGGCTCGAACGGATTACGGATTCCTAGTATATCCAATGTATTCATCTGTGATCTGTAATGTCTATCATTGCTATATACTTATATATGATAACTATTTAGGCGTTGCTTATGTTTTACAGCCGCGCTAGCCCAGCCCCCGCTCTGTCGTTAGTTAAGTAACCTAACGGGTGATGACGGGGCCCCGTGGCGAATGCGAATGGCATAAGCGTACGTCATATTTTGGTTGTTTTCTGCAATGGTAGGATTAATTGATGGGACGCATTAAAAGAACTAATGCAAGAAAATAAACCAAGTAAAAGTCGATTGGAACACTTTGAAAACCACTCGGTTCTTTTCAAAACTAAACTTTTAAACGCGGAGCTTGAACCACTCCTTTTAAAAGCTATCTCGTTCCATCGATTATATCAAGTTCACTACGTTCACGGTTTCGCCAAAACCATCCGTAGCCCTCCATCATTTCAGTTAAATATTCGGTAGTATTCAAGCTATGTATTTTGACCTCACGCCAAGGCATAGTGATTGGTAGCTGCCGGATATTTATCTGTTGCATAGATAGAATGCGTTGGTTTAGGACAGTCGTACTGCCATTTTGGCCTACGTCAAGGGTGGGTATGGGTGGGTTCAAATTAACCGGGATAATGATGGGAAGAACTTGACATGTGACTTATGACATTTTGACCTCACGCCAAGGTCATAAGAGCATGGGGCAAAAATCCACATCGGGAGTTTCATAAGTACTGAAACTTGCTAGCGCTGCATACCATTTGGAGTGTGATGATTCTGGTAGGATTCCTTCGGTTTTATCACGCGATGATATTTGGATCCCGATCCTACTGTGAGTATATGCTACTCCTCGGGAAAACTCTCACTTAACGATCAATGCTATAAACTTAGTTGGTGTCTAGAAAGGTGTTAGCGGGGCTACGCCCACAGGGAAACGAGGTTACTTAAATAAGGAACTTCGCGAAAACGTTGGAAAACCTCCCTCGAAGTACCGACACTGGCCTGGCTGAACGGTTAAGCAAGTATTGTACAGTGAGATTGATCCTGACTAATCCTTTCTTTACGGTTTGAGAAGGGATTCGAGAGACAGTGGGAGCCATCCTGTTTAGACAAACTAAAAACCACTCTAAACTTGCAAGAGCATCATGCTAAAGTGTTTCTTTTCTCTCTCCTAATTGCAGCGACCATTCATCATGACCGGACTTAAGTTATTACTAGATAAAAACATATTGACAGGGCCAAACTACAAAGATTGGCTCAGGAATGTCAAGATGGCAATCACTTACGACATGCTGGGGTATCTCCTTACCACCAAAGCTCCCCCAGTCCCAGGTCCCAAAACCAGTGTCGTAGATAGGGAAATCTATAAGACCTGGGAAATAGATTGCGCGAAGGCCAAATGCCTCGTACTTGCCTCGATGGACAACGAACATCAGAGGAGGCATGAGAATATGGACCTAAAGTCCATATTTCTTCATACAAAAGAACTGTATGGAGAGCAGTCTCGTATCGCCAGATACGAAGTGTCGAAGAAGTTGTTTTCGGCAAGGTTGGCCGTCGGATCATCGGTAGCGGAACACGTGCTTAAGATGATTGGCTACATTGAGGAGCTCGCGGACCTTGGGACCACGTTGGAGAATGAACTCTATATTGATTTGATTCTCCAGTCCCTTCCTTCCACTTACGCCCAGTTTATCCTTAACTTCAACATGCAAAGAAAGGAGGTTGAACTTTCCGAACATCTGAACATGTTGAGGAATGCTGAGGGCACCCTACAGAAAAGTAGGGAGACATCCACTTTGTTTGTAGGAGGATCTTCCTCTTCTAGATCCAGGGCGAAAGCCAAGGGTAAGAAGTGTTGGAGATAGTGCCCTCATAGTCAATTATTGGATCGCAGGTACGTGATTGCAATGATTGCGGAGGACCTATACCGGTAGGACAGTCTTACTCGAGATGATAGTATGCTATCTGGTTTGCCTTTATCAGTTGTGTGCATGTTCAGGTGACTGATTACATGTTCCACTTTGATAGAGCCCTTAGGATCTTGCTTTACTACCAACTGTATGATGGCGATCATATACGTGAGAGTTGGGTAGTTTATATGCATATCCTTAATTGTGGTCCCTAGTCGTGGGAGTTTCGAGACAGGGCATCGATACTCCGGAGTAGACTAGTGTATACAGTCGAGACCTCGACGAGGGGCGGTGGCCGGTCTCACAAGCCACTGGTGTCAGTTGGATCACCTAAGATGTATACAGGTGCTCATTGGGTTATGAGTACACCGGACAGGACTCGCCGGGAATCTGCTAGTTAGTACTATACCTATCGTCAGATAGCAGTTCCCTGGTGACATGTGTACAGGTTAGTTCATCGACCTGAGGTCGTCATTTGTCTCGTGTGAGTTCCCACTGTGCTTTGATTTCTACCCTACCACGGCTCAAAGGAGTCGTGCAAACAGGTAGCTTTTGGGTACAGTCCCGAGCCATATGGAGGCACGTGAGCGGATCGGCAGGGGATTCGTCTCTCCCGGTATTGGGGGCGAGGTCGTGCTGTGTCTAGGAGAGCCATTACACAAAGTCCATGGCCATGGCAGGAGATTTACTGGTAGGTACTCCAGTAGTATCTCAGGGTGTTATTGGGCTTCACTCCGACACGACTTATACTGCTATTGGGGGTCTGACGTTTCTAGCCCCCTAGGCAGATATGCGATACTCATTGACGAACGGACCGGACTGTATATACATTGTCACTGTTAGGCTCAGTAGGGTTTCTGGATGAGTTCGCTCATCAGCCTCCCTTGAGGTCAGTCCATGGGCAGCCGTTACGCATAGCTAGTGCCGCTGACGGTTTGTGGTTAAACCCACTGCCAGGGTACTGACGAGTCATTAGAGTCCCCCACAGACAGTTTCCTAAGTTCGGGCAAAACGTTGTAGAGGCCGTATGGTTTTATGGCAGGGTTCGGAAAATGCACGTGCGTTTACGCACGTGTTATTTTTCGGGCAGATGATACTGGTCGGCTTTGGTTTAAGCCGGATCCGAGTATTGTATTGAGTAGATATAATATCTTTGTCTCAGTTGCATTTGTATTCGGTAGTAATACAATTGCGGGTATATTTATACTGATACGGGGTTATCCTGAAAGTCGTTTCAGGATCACTTTTGGAAGTTGCCAGTTTCCAGTTTTCTATCAGCCGTCTTTTAACATTTGGTTAAAAACGGATTTATCTTTTCTTGGATGAGAGTGAGTCATGCTTCTAGAAGGTTCTAGAAGGTTCTAGAATTTGATGACAAGGTTAATGACTCATGCTTTGATTTCAATGAGGTTTTGTTTTCCTTAAGATATTTTATTTTGTGTTCACACATGATATTTGCTTAAGGTTACTCTCCCTTCTCCTACACTCACCCCCCACTCCTATAAGTGGCCGGCCCCCCCTCCTCTCTCACACACTTGATGTTTTCAGTTGGAAAAGATTATGATAGTATTTGGGGTGCATGGAATTTCACAGCTCATTTTCATTCCATCACCCGATTCCCTCGGCAACTTCATTAACCGATCGTCCACGGATTTGGACGAAGTGAGACAAAGTCATCTACTCATTCTCTACATCATTCTTGGTCGTCTCTTCTAGCAAACTTGACGACCGAGTTGCCTCGAGTCAGAGGCGGGAGCCCGTTTAAAGAATCAGTGATGTGGTGCCACCTGGACGAGCAGATCAGAGATCGACGGGATCGGAGCAGCCGCAACGGAGCGTAGGATGATGGTTAAAGAACGAAGGACTCGGATCGTTCGGTATAACCTTTCTACACTCTTTACAGTTTGTTAGTTTAGCAATAATGGCAGATCCGGGTTAAAGTATACGATAGCGCCAGTTAAAAAGTTTTTGTTCCGCATTTGGCGTCTGTAGACGGCCGGGGCGCTAGCGTAGACTTACAGTGGTATCAGAGCCTCACCATTTTGCTATACTAACTTGTGCTAACGCGTTTAAAACATCGATCGAACCGGATATCGAAAATCGCAATTTCTAGTATTAAAGTTTCTGTTAATTTTCAAACTGGTCCAAATGGTATTTTGACCATACCAGAAAATCAAGCAGGGTTTTTTAGGAATACTGGAGAAATTCGACCAAGTGATTCCACTGTTCCACCGCGGATCCGCGGCCCAACCAGTTGTCTTGGCCGCGGATCCGCCGCAGGAAAGTGACATCACTCAGCCAACTTTCTACAGTGCATTCTATGTTGGAAATTGGGATTTTTGGTATATATATTTTGGGCCCAGATTTTATTACTGTTCAACAGATTTGCGTGGGGCCCACTTTATGATATTTTGTCGATCGAAATTAAACATGTTAGTTTACAGTGCTTACATTATATCTCCGACCGGGAATGTCATTTGATCGGTAAACCGCGTCTGATTGCTATAGTTCTTTTAGACGGGTTTGCGAACGTGACATTTGCGTTGATGTTCTGTGTTGTGCTGTGATGTTGCGGATTTGTCGTGGTGGATAGCAGTGTGCAATGATAGTACAGTTTGAGTTTATTTGTACATTTGATATTGCGGGGCGAGCGTCCAACATGTGGACTGCCGTCACTGCCTGTTGTATAATATTCTTTTGGGGCACGACCAGGTTGCGGTCGATGTACCTGTTGTACTATTTTTCATTACTGTACTAGGTTTTGCCCCGTGACGGAGTGCACGGATAGCCGGGTTCTGAGGGGCAACGGGTCCGCATCTCATGGCTTTGAGAGGCAGAGGGGTCCCACTCTAGAATTGGCAGACTATTCGCCGCACTCGTAGGGGGTACAAGTTGACCCAAGGAGGGGTGCTCAATTTACCGGATTCCGTGAAGTGTCGGGTGTTCCATTCACTATGCTGTGGGGACTACCTCGCTTCAGGTTTTGGCGGGTAACTTGCCGCACCCGTAGGGGTCTAGGTTTCATTGCACGGGCTATCCACACGACAGGGGAACGTCGGGTTTCAGCAGTGGCTCTGTGAAACCCGGGGATCCCAGATTATCTGTATTGTTCTGTGATGCTTATTACTTTTCTGTAATGTTGCATATTATCACGCCTGGAGCGATTATTGTATATTGGTTTATATACTATTAGATGTTGTATATGTTTTACACCCGCGCTAGTCCAGTCCCCGCTCTGTCGTTAGTTAAGTAACCTAACGGGTGATGACGGGACCCAGTGACGAATGCGGATGGCATATACGTACATTTTATTTTCGTTCTTTTCTGGTGTGATTGATTGATGGGACTGCGTTGATTCTGATCAATGCAAAAAGTTAAACAAACCTGTTTGTAGTTGTTGGAACAAATTTAAAAAGTGTTATTGCAAAGACGTTTCCTTTTGTTTTGCATAGCGGCATTCAGTGGAATATCCTGCACCTCATTCGACGGGGCAAGGGCCGATATCCCTTCACCGGGACTGACCCCTTGGGCAGAAGTTTGCGTCAGGGTAATAACTTCACTATAGTCGATTACAAGTTGCTTTGCATAGCGGTATTCAGTGGAATATCCTGCACTTCATTCCACGAGGAAAGAGCCGAGATCCCTTCACCGGGAATGACCTCTTTAGCAAAAGGTTTTCGCCACTATATTTTAAAAAGCTATCAGGTTCCTTCAGCGATATCAAGTTCACTACGTTAAAGGTTTTTCGCCAAAAACCATCCGTAGCCCTCCGTCACTTCTTTTGGGTATTCAGTAGTATTCAAGCTATGCATTTTAGCCAAAGTTAAGGCATAGTGTTTGGTAGCTGCTAGGTATTCAATTGTTGCATAGATAGATGAGTTAGTTTGGGACAGTCGTTCTGCCGATTGGCCAAAGTCAGGGGCATGTGCGGGTGGGTTCAAATTGACAAGATAGTGACGGGTAGAACTTGGCATGTGACTTATGACATTTTGACCAAAGCCAAGGTTATAAGAGCATGGGGCAAAAATCAGATCGGGAGTTTCTAAAGAAACTGAAACTTGCCAAGTATGCGCATACCTTCTGGAGTATGAGTAACGTGGATGCATTCCATCACGTTATCATGCGATGAGAGTTGGATCCCGATTCCCACTGATGAGTTGGTTTACTCTTCGGGTGATCCCGATTGATTCTTCTTTAGGTTTGGAGGAGAATTTGACAGGACAGTGGGAGGTTTCCGGATTAGATAAAGTGATAACCATTCTGATCTAGGTTAGAGTGCACGCAGAGTGTTTCTTTTCTCTCTCTCTTTGGCAGCGACCTTTGACCGACCCTAGACTATGACTCAGTGACCAGGTTGACCGAACCTTCTTAAAATACTGGCTTTTGGATTGTCTATGTTGCATAAGTCATTGCCACTCCTTCTTTTACCCTTTGAATTTCTCAGAACACCCGTATTACTACGGATATCCACTTCCATTGGATAGATCCATCGTATGGTTATATACGAACTCGAAGGGACTTCTTCGAGGATGGATCCAGGTTCAGGAGAAAAAGAATTGGTTTATTCAGTTGTCTTTTATTATCACCTTCTCTCAGGTTTCGAGGGCTCCTTGGTTTAGGAGAGTACACCTATTACGCTTATTGGACAGTCTTATTCCAAGCCATAGGCTGGTGCCGAAAGGTAGGGAATGAAGAAAACCAATTAGCCTAAGTAGGGTGTGCAGAAGGCAATAACTAAAGACAAAATAAAGGGATTAGAAAGAGGGCAAAGTAAATTGCGACTGATATCATTCACGACCAAAACCGCGTACTTCATCGCCACTCCTATTTCACCTTTAAAGGAATAAGGTATTATTCAGTTGTCTTTTATCATCACCTTCTCTCAAGATATGAGTACTCCTTGGTTTAGGAAGGTACACCATTATGCTTACTGGATAGTCTTCTTCCAAACCATAGGCTGGTGCCGAACGGTAGGGAAGGAAGAAAACCATTTAGCCTAACGATGGTGTACAGAAGGTAACGACTAAAGACAAATAAAGGGATTTGGAGAGATGGCAATAAAATATACGGTTGAAGTCATGAATAGGATTATGGAAGAGGCATTGCTATGAATACCAGGATATCCCTACGAAACATTTTCATGTTTCAGTATATTGTTAAAGAAAAACCGTTTTCCCGATTAGACACTTACTCCAAGGGTATGTATTTACCAGGTTTCATTCTCATATCTGTATGGTTTTACAGAAGATGAGTGGGAGTAAGTTATTGGGAATTAGGTAATTATTCTCATTATATCGGAATTCGTTGTAATTGGTGATATTTGAGAAAATCGCCAGGGTACAGTTTTCAACCTACGAAGCACAGGTTTTGAGTTATTCAACTCAGCGGACTTATACAGAGTATTGTATGTTGTCCAGTGTCCATCAGGACAAAGGGGTAGGTCCTCGTACTATGTTCTGTTTACTTATAACTTCTCTAGTTTTTAGACAAGTGTTTCGTAGAAATACAAGGTCTAAGTTTTGAGAAGTTGTGGGTATAAGAATAAAGTAGAGAACCAGGTATCACAAGTATCGGGATTCTTCAAAGAGATCGAAGATGTAGATTCTTGTGATTGGTATTCAGATGATAGTGATGGTTTTGAGAAACGTGTTTCTCTTTCAGGTTACTCATAATTGGATGGATTCCTAAGTTGAGTAATGCTGATTAGCCTCTTTCCATTAAGTTGATATGCACTGGAGACAGCTGCATGATTTGAATATGGTTCCAATTAAATAAGTGCCAAAGTTTCTATATTGGATATAGAATAGTTCGTACCTTAAAAGATATTAAGGTACGGGGAGTTGTCCAGCTTATGCTTAAAACCAGACTCTGGATAACTCAGGACACGTTTCTGTAATGGCTGTTTGGGGTTGACCCTGGCTATGACGAGGGTTGATATTCTACCATTTGGAAGATCAATAATAATATTGTTCTTGACTCGCCACAGTTTTAGTAAAATGGATCTTTTTCAGAAAACAGTAGTGGGAGTATGGTAGAACTGGAAATGATTCCAGAACCGCGAACGATTACGGAAAATTTAATAGAACCTATATATTCAATCAGGTTTGACATTCCATTAGCCACTCCGCAGATATGGTGGGTAACCTCAGACACCCGAGAGGTACTTCGGTAGCCTCAAGGAAGGTGACGGGGAGGTTCTTATCTACCCAGACTTGACACTACTGTTGTTCCAGGCTATAAGACCCGGTAGGAGGGTTGTCGTAGTTAGTGGGAGTATCGGAAGAATAGTGGGCAAGTAGCTTATGTCTATTTATAGACTAGAGCAGTTATAGCGGAGATAGATCATCTATTTTTGATGTGACAGTCATGGGTTTGACTTCAATCAGAATAGGGGATGGATCTGTTAAGAAGGTAGTACGGTGTGATGTCATGGTATCTGGATGACATACACAGAGTAGGAAGTAAAATTCCTATACTACGATCGGTTGTACTTTGGTCGTCACACAGTTGTTTCTCCAGACAGGATATGGATATAATATTTGACATTCTGGTTTCTGGATCTATGGTTTTAGATCTGGATTTGGGTAGTTTCCCAATGTGGGTACTTTGACAGATATTCTATTGGTTTTTAGAATAGTTGACTCCCAGCATGGTGGTGTACCTGCAGGTGATGGAGTCACCCTCTCCAAAGGTGTCGTATAGACTAAAGGGGAGAGGGAAGTGCATGATTGGCAGATCACTTGCTTAGGCAATTGAGTCAATCATGAGATGTCAAGTACCACACCAGATGTTGTTTTTGCACTAGATGCAATGAGTTTGTATTAATCCAATCCTGAAGAAACATAAGGAAGCAGTTTTAGAACATAAGTGGATGTTCTACGGATTTGATGACGGCAGCCTCCTTCGGGAGACGATTATCATTCCAGGCTTCAAAGGTGACATGGTTGACAGAGTGATTGTCAGAGTTATAGTTTTTCCCTCTGACGAAGAGGGACAGTATTATGGACAGGTGGTCCAAGAGGATACTGTGGGTGGCATGGTGCCGGATACTGATTTGGTTCAGTGATCGATACAGTCTAAGAAGTTTGGATTTGGAGTTCATTTATGAACTGGGTCCCATCAGAAATCCAGACATATTCTAAGACAGGTATTACTCAATTCGGGAGATGGCTTTCTCCGCGAACTTGAGATTTAGAGAGATATAGAAAGAAACATCTAGGCGGATCCACTCACTGAGGCTATTTCTCGAACACAATAGTTTTACAAACGAGCTTTGTGAAACTGATTAGTAGAGGAGTTGGATGTTCGGTTTCACACGGGCTGTGAGTAGTCGACATCGCAATAATTAGCCTTAAGTGCAAGTGGGAGATTGTTGGAGATAGTGCCCTCATAGTCAATTATTGGATCGCAGGTACGTGATTGCAATGATTGCGGAGGACCTATACCGGTAGGACAGTCTTACTCGAGATGATAGTATGCTATCTGGTTTGCCTTTATCAGTTGTGTGCATGTTCAGGTGACTGATTACATGTTCCACTTTGATAGAGCCCTTAGGATCTTGCTTTACTACCAACTGTATGATGGCGATCATATACGTGAGAGTTGGGTAGTTTATATGCATATCCTTAATTGTGGTCCCTAGTCGTGGGAGTTTCGAGACAGGGCATCGATACTCCGGAGTAGACTAGTGTATACAGTCGAGACCCCGACGAGGGGCGGTGGCCGGTCTCACAAGCCACTGGTGTCAGTTGGATCACCTAAGATGTATACAGGTGCTCATTGGGTTATGAGTACACCGGAAAGGACTCGCCGGGAATCTGCTAGTTAGTACTATACCTATCGTCAGATAGCAGTTCCCTGGTGACATGTGTACAGGTTAGTTCATCGACCTGAGGTCGTCATTTGTCTCGTGTGAGTTCCCACTGTGCTTTGATTTCTACCCTACCACGGCTCAAAGGAGTCGTGCAAACAGGTAGCTTTTGGGTACAGTCCCGAGCCATATGGAGGCACGTGAGCGGATCGGCAGGGGATTCGTCTCTCCCGGTATTGGGGGCGAGGTCGTGCTGTGTCTAGGAGAGCCATTACACAAAGTCCATGGCCATGGCAGGAGATTTACTGGTAGGTACTCCAGTAGTATCTCAGGGTGTTATTGGGCTTCACTCCGACACGACTTATACTGCTATTGGGGGTCTGACGTTTCTAGCCCCCTAGGCAGATATGCGATACTCATTGACGAACGGACCGGACTGTATATACATTGTCACTATTAGGCTCAGTAGGGTTTCTGGATGAGTTCGCTCATCAGCCTCCCTTGAGGTCAGTCCATGGGCAGCCGTTACACATAGCTAGTGCCGCTGACGGTTTGTGGTTAAACCCACTGCCAGGGTACTGACGAGTCATTAGAGTCCCCCACAGACAGTTTCCCAAGTTCGGGCAAAACGTTGTAGAGGCCGTATGGTTTTATGGCAGGGTTCGGAAAATGCACGTGCGTTTACGCACGTGTTATTTTTCGGGCAGATGATACTGGTCGGCTTTGGTTTAAGCCGGATCCGAGTATTGTATTGAGTAGATATAATATCTTTGTCTCAGTTGCATTTGTATTCGGTAGTAATACAATTGCGGGTATATTTATACTGATACGGGGTTATCCTGAAAGTCGTTTCAGGATCACTTTTGGAAGTTGCCAGTTTCCAGTTTTCTATCAGCCGTCTTTTAACATTTGGTTAAAGACGGATTTGTCTTTTCTTGGATGAGAGTGAGTCATGCTTCTAGAAGGTTCTAGAAGGTTCTAGAATTTGATGACAAGGTTAATGACTCATGCTTTGATTTCAATGAGGTTTTGTTTTCCTTAAGATATTTTATTTTGTGTTCACACATGATATTTGCTTAAGGTTACTCTCCCCTCTCCTACACTCACCCCCCACTCCTATAAGTGGCCGGCCCCCTCTCCTCTCTCACACACTTGATGTTTTCAGTTGGAAAAGATTATGATAGTATTTGGGGTGCATGGAATTTCACAGCTCATTTTCATTCCATCACCCGATTCCCTCGGCAACTTCATTAACCGATCGTCCACGGATTTGGACGAAGTGAGACAAAGTCATCTACTCATTCTCTACATCATTCTTGGTCGTCTCTTCTAGCAAACTTGACGACCGAGTTGCCTCGAGTCAGAGGCGGGAGCCCGTTTAAAGAATCAGTGATGTGGTGCCACCTGGACGAGCAGATCAGAGATCGACGGGATCGGAGCAGCCGCAACGGAGCGTGGGATGATGGTTAAAGAACGAAGGACTCGGATCGTTCGGTATAACCTTTCTACACTCTTTACAGTTTGTTAGTTTAGCAATAATGGCAGATCCGGGTTAAAGTATACGATAGCGCCAGTTAAAAAGTTTTTGTTCCGCATTTGGCGTCTGTAGACGGCCGGGGCGCTAGCGTAGACTTACAAGAAGAAGAAAGCCCCCGCCAAACCAAGAGGCGGTGTCCGTAAAATGGATCCGAAGGGAAAAGGAAAAGCAACAAAGATAGCGGGAAAGCTGGTGGGGAAGGAAGAATGCTTCTATTATCACAAAAGTGGTCACTGGAAACAGGATTGCAAGGCCTGGAAGGCCAGAACACAGGATTTGAAGCGAGTTGCAGCTTCAGCTTCAGGTGTGTATGTTATTGAAAACTGTCTGTCAATAAACTCTACTTCCTGGGTATTGGATACCGGATCAGGATCTCATATCTGTAATTCTTTGCAGGCGTTGAGAAAGCGTTGAGTTTTGAAGGCATGTGACATGACCCTCAGAGTTGCAAACGGTGCTAGCATGGATGCTGAGGCCGTGGGGGACTATCACCTGGGATTGTCGGATGGACTCTTTTTGGTTTTGCGTAGTTGTTATTATGTACCAAATGCAACCTGTAATATCATTTCTGTATCTTTATTATCTAAAGAAGGTTATGAATTTGCATTTGTAAGTAATGTAGTAAACATTCACCTTAATCAAGTTTTGATTGGGTCAGGTACATTGAACAACGGTATATATGTGTTAAACCAACCACAGATTTTCAATGTCCAGAATACACACAAAAGAAAGTCTCCAGAAATCAATAAAACTTTCTTATGGCATTGTAGACTGGGTCACATCAATGAGAGAAGGTTGACTAAGTTACATGCAGAAGGATATTTGGATCCGTTCGAATATCAATCGTATGCAACTTGTCAATCCTGTCTCAAAGGAAAGATGACAAAGACTCCGTTCACTGGACACGGAGTAAGAGCAGGCGAGCTCTTGGGACTCGTACACAGCGACGTGTGCGGTCCAATGTCTACACATGCACGAAGCGGTTATTCTTACTTCATTACTTTTACGGATGACTTTTCAAGGTACGGTTATGTCTTCTTAATGAAACATAAATCCAAGGCTTTTGAAAAATTCCAGGAATATAAGAATGAAGTAGAAAAACAAACAGGCAAAAGTATCAAGGCACTGAGATCTGATCGAGGTGGTGAATACTTGAGTGCCGAGTTCCTGGGTTACTTAAAAGAGAATGGAATTCTCTCTCAGCTTACTCCTCCATACACTCCGCAACATAACGGTGTATCGGAGAGACGGAACCGAACCCTATTGGATATGGTACAATCCATGATGAGTAACGCCGAGTTGCCGCGACCATTCTGTGGATATGCGCTAGAATCAGCTGCATACCTTTTGAACCGAGTTCCCACTAAGACTGTGCCTACCACACTATATGAGTTATGGAGTGGGAAGAAACCCTATCTTCAATACCTGAAGATTTGGGGATGTCCAGCTTATGTCAAAAAGCAGCATACGGACAAGCTCGAGGCACACTCAGTACTGTGCAAGTTTGTGGGATACCCAAAGAACTCAGGGGGTATCTTTTCTATTACGCAGAGGAACAAAAAGTCCTTGTTTCTCGTAATGCCCATTTTCTGGAACATCAGTTCTTAGAAAAAGAAATAAGTGGGAGCGCAATAGAACTGGAAGAAATTCCAGAACCACAAGCTATTACTGAAAGCTTAGTAGAACCAGAGGGTTCAAAAGATCAGGACATTCCCACGCCACTCCGCAGGAGTAGTAGGCAGTCTCATCCGCCCGAGAGATACTACGGTTTTCTCATTGACGGGGATAGAGAGGATTGCATCATAGGTTGTGATGAGCCTACTAGCTTCCAGCAAGCCATTCAGAGCGTCGACTCGGTAAAATGGCTGGATGCAATGCGGACCGAAATGGAGTCCATGTACACCAACAAAGTATGGACGTTGGACATTGCTCCAGATGGGGTAAAACCCGTAGGATGTAAGTGGATCTTCAAAAGGAAGATTGGTGTAGATGGACAGGTTGAGACCTATAAAGCTAGACTGGTTGCAAAGGGTTTTCGTCAGCGACCTGGTTTGGACTATGACGAAACTTTTTCTCCAGTAGCTATGCTGAAATCCATTCGGATCCTTCTTGCCATTGCTGCCTTCCACGATTATGAGATTTGGCAGATGGACGTAAAGACAGCTTTTCTAAATGGACATTTAGAGGAGTGTGTCTATATGGATCAGCCAGAGGGTTTCATTCAGAGTGGGAGCAGCGGAAAGGTGTGCAAGTTGCTTAAGTCCATTTATGGACTAAAGCAGGCATCGTGGAGTTGGAACATCTGTTTTGATGAGACGGTCAAGGAATTTGGCTTTATCAAAAATCCAGATGAACCATGCATCTATTGTAGATTTGTAGCGAGAACTGTAGTATTCCTCGTTTTATACGTGGATGACATTCTCTTAATAGGAAATGACATTCCTATGCTACAATCTGTCAAGGGGTTCTTGTCACACAGGTTCTCCATGAAAGACCTGGGTGATGCCTCATACATTCTGGGTATCCGGATCTACCGTGACAGATCCAAGAGGATATTAGGACTTTCACAGTCCAGGTACATCGACACCATACTGAAGAGATTCAGTATGGAAGATTCCAAGCGCGGTAGTCTACCGGCTTGTCACGGGATCACCCTCTCCAAAGAGATGTCTCCCAAGACTGATTTGGAGAGGGATCGCATGTCTATTATACCCTACGCTTCTGCGGTAGGTTCTATAATGTATGCGATGTTGTGTACCAGACCGGATGTGGCTTATGCACTGAGTGTGGTAAGCAGGTATCAGTCAAAACCTGGGGAGAAACATTGGATAGCAGTAAAGAACATTCTCAAGTACCTGAGAAGGACTAAGGAGATGTTCTTGGTGTATGGCGGAAAAGACCTCCAGATTGAGGCCTTTGCTGACTCTAGCTTCCAGAGTGACAAGGATGATTCCAAGTCTATGTCGGGTTTTGTCTTTACCCTCAATGGAGGGGCGGTGTGTTGGAAGAGCTCCAAACAGGAAACCGTTGCTGACTCGACTATGGAGCGGAATACATCACTGCATCTGATGCCGCAAAAGAAGCTGTCTGGATGAGGAAGTTCTTGAGAGAACTTCAGGTGGTTCCGTCCATTGTTGACCCAATACCTCTGTATTGCGACAACAACGGGGCTATAGCTTTAGCGAAGGAACCCAGGTCCCATCAGAAATCCAGACACATCTTGAGGCGGTATCACCTGATCAGGGAGATCGTGGATCGCCAGGAGATCAAGGTTCGGAGGGTTGCTTCAGAAGATAACACAGCAGATCCATTCACCAAGGCCTTGCCCCAGACTCAGTTCGAGCGGCTGATCGAGATGATAGGTCTTCGATACGCCAGTACATGGCCTTAGTGCAAGTGAGAGATTGTTAGTGTATATGCCCTAGAGGCCATTACTGTATCATAGTAGTTTGTATATTACTTGATGGAAGCTTGGGATATTCACAGTTGTATATACAATCTTGCTCAAAATGGTAGTATGCTACTTGGTTTGTCTCTGTTTTAATAGGTGCATGTGTTTCTTTTAGCATATCGCTGATATACATATTAGTAGAGCCCTTAGGATCTTTGCTTGATTACCAGCGTTGTGATGGCGCTCACACTCGTGGGAGCTGGGTGATCTATAAGCACATCCTTTTACAGGTCCCTAGTCGTTGGACTATCGAGACAGGGCATCGATACTCCGGAGTAGAATAGCGAATGCGCTTCTCATCCCAGTGTGGGAGACGGTCTGTCCTACAGCCGTCAGTACGTCGTACTTGAGATAGTATGCGGGTGCTCGTTAGGTTGCGAGTACACTGGAAAGGACTCGTCGGGAACTGTTGGTTGGTATTATACCTATCGTCAGTTATCAGTTCCCAGGTGACATGAGTACAGCTTAGTCCGCTGACTTGATGTTAGTTGTATGTATGCCCTAGAGGCCAGTATTGTACAGATGATGTATATTATATTGGATGCTTAGACATATATAGAGATGACTTTCTTGCTCGATATGATAGTATGCTATCTGGTTACTCTTTATCTTAACATGTACACTAGTCTCTTTAAACTGTCTTATAGTTACATGTTGGTAAAGCCCTTAGGATGTGTACTTGACTACCTGGACTATGATGCAGATCATACTAGTGGGGACATGGTAGTCCATAAGTACATCCTTCAAGGTCCCTAGTCGTGGGTATATCGAGACGGGGCATCGATACACCAGAGTAGACTAGCGTATATGCTTCTCGACCCATGAGATGGGCGATGGATGATCCCATATCCATTGGTGTTTGACATCAGAGATGGTATACGGGTGCTCAGTAGAGACTGGGTACACTGGACGGACTCGCCGAGAACTCCCAGATGGTATTATACCTCACGTCAGATGGCAGTTCTCAGGTGACACTTGTACAGGTTAGTCTGTAGACCCGAGATCGTCATAGAGTCTTGTGTGATTCCCACTGTTCTTTGATCTCCACCTTACCACGTCCATGAGGGCGTGCAAAACGGTGGTCTTTGGGTACAGTCCCGAGTCACATGGAGGCAATGAGCGATAGGAGGGGTTTCGTCTCTCCCGGTAATGGGGGTTGATGTTGCGCTGTGCTCGATTGGCCGTAACAGGGAAGTCCCTGGCCTGGGCTGATCAGAGATTTGCTGGTAAGTGTTACTAGTAGTTTCTCGACCCATTATGAGCCTCACATCGGCACGACTTATCGGTTATTGGGGTCTGACGTATACCACCCCTAGACTTGATATGCGACATATCAGACGAACAGACCGGACTGTACGGTAAGTGTTACTGGTTGGATTCACAGGAGTGTGAGCGGGCTAGCTCGTCGATCTTCTGATCGCTCAATACCCGGATGGCCGTTACGTTTAGCAGACCGCTTGCGGCTTGTGGGTGCTTGATATGATCATCATCTGCTACCGGCGTATTGACGAGTCTTTAGAGTCCTACACAGAGGTTTCCTGGCTCAAGCGAAACGAAATAGGAGCGCATATGAGATATGTGCGGGAGCGAGAATAATGCGTGTATGTGATACCGCATTTCATTCTCGCGATAAATGTTTCGATTGGTTATATTCGATATGACCTAGTTATCGAATCATTGATTCGATAAATCGATACATTAAATACTAGTCGGTTATGTGCGACATGACTGGATCATTGAATCAAATGTTGATTTAATGATTTAATGTATAATTATATATTTGATATATTACTTTGCATTAACTAGTATTGGTTCACTTTATACGGATTTTCTCACTTGATGTGCAAGTTGTATATGTGATATACTTTTGTGCACATATATGTATCATGTTTGATGATACTTGATCATTTGGTTAAGTGTGAAGAATCAAACCATGGTTAAATGATAATTAGGGTTTTGCCTTATCATTTATTTATTCATTTCTTTATTTATTTTATTGGATAAATGAAAATAAAATGGTTTGTTTTTGTCATGAAGCTTGTTGAAGCTTCATGAAGCTTTGACCAATGAGACCATTTTGCCTTCATGCTTAACCCTAACCCATCCACTTACCATGGTTTATTCTCTACACTTAACCCTTGTTAGATTATGATAAGTATGAATTTTTCTTTTCATTTTTAAAGAACTTATCATAAAACTAGCTTCATCTTCTCCTTCTTCTTCAAGATAGAAACCTTGATGCCATCAATGGCAACTTGAGTTCTAGTGAGAGAAATCCAATTCTAAAGTGAACCCACCTCCTATTTCTTCACCCTCTACCTCTTGCTAAGTTGTTTTGGGTGTTTTCTTCACAAGTTTCACAACTTTGTGAAGTCGGAGCTTGAACTTGTGATGCCTCGACGTAGATCGTCTTTGACACGAAGCCGACGACCTAGCTCGCCCGTTTCTCCGATGAAGCCGACGAATGAGTTCGGGATTCATGATGGACAGCGAGAGGACACCCACGTAGAGCTAAGAAAGTGGAGAACTGGATCTACAAAGGTTGTAGCCTCTCTCCTTTAGTTAAAGCGTTAACTAGATTCGTATTTCGCCTAGAATTCTAGCCGACGATCCGTATTAGGGTTTCTCGGCACCCATAAAATTTTAAATTGGCATGGTTGATGCCTTGTATGACCTTTATAGTGTGCCTAGGAACCCTACAGTGGTATCAGAGCCTAGCTAGAGCCTTAGGCGAAGTCTAGACGGAGTTTGAAGTCCGAACGAACCGAAACCCTAACTCACAAAATGCTCTCTGTACATTTTCTAAAATCTGGGATTTTTCCAAATTAAAAATATGCAGAAAAATCAGCAGGTGATTCTAAGAGTTACTGTGAAATTCGACAACCCAAATCCACCAAGTCGCCGCGGTTCCGAGGCATGAGCATGGCTCATGCGGCGGTTCCGCGGCCGTACGGCCTCATTAAACAAAGAATTCTGCACAGTAATTCTTATTTTCCAATGCTGGTTTTCCTGGGAATTTTTAAATTTATTCAAGAGTTGCATTTTCTGGGGTTGTTTTAGAGCTTCGATAGTTCGATCGGATTATCAAATTTCGTCTATGTGTTTTTCCGGATATTTTAAGAATATGTTAAAAGGTTCGACCGGATGAAAATACCCAACTTTTCCCCTGCCGGAATATTTCCAAGTGTTGGATCTTTCTATGGTTTAAAGACGTTCTGAGTAGTGCAAGTAACGCGATGGTCCCTCTAGAAGACAACAAACCTTAACTCGATTATGTGACCGTCTTGAACTGCCCTTTGAACCTTCGGGTTTGGGGCAGTATGGCGTGCCACATGTGAGGCGTTGGCTTGACCCTTCTACGGCTAGACCGTTGGTACTGAGGCATGAAGTGAATGTCTTTGAACCTATTTCATGTGTCGAACGGTTTCGGGAAAACTTGGGTGTTCGAACGTTCGATCGGAAAGTTTAATATATTCTATTTATTCGGAATGGGATACAATAGTTGGAATCCACAAACAGTTATGAGATAACTGAATGAATGTTATAAATCTAGCAGTTTAGTCCCATATGATATTGAAAAGAGTTTTCGATAATGAGACTAAAATGCGGGGTTTGTAACTGTTAGGCATGTGATGTCTAAGTATTTCATTTGATTAGGCATGTGATGTCTAAAGAGGTTGCGGATTCCAACTGTTGTATTTTTACACTTTCTTTTCTGTGACCGTAAGTGTAATATGTGATATCGCCGGTTTCGTTGCTATATGTCAACGACAATTGGGATACGCATGTTTACTTACGTTGATGACATGTGATGTTATGTGTTGCTGGATATGTTATATTGGATCGTCGTGTTTGAATAGCCGGCGTTTTTTATGTGAGATGAGTGTTTTTCTTTTTCATTCATGTAAAAACTTGTATGTAATATTCTTTTATTGGGGCACTTCCAGGTTGTGGAAGCTGTCACCCTTTGTATATTATTTACTTTTCCGCATTAGGATAGACCCAAGGAGGGGAGCACAGGTAACCGGGTTCTGGGGTCCAGTGGGAGACCAACTCGAGGAGTCGAGTCCGGGTCTCCTAACCCTAGAATTGGCAGGGTTGCTTGCCGCTCTCATAGGGGTCTAGGGGTGTGTGATTGGCTATTCATCACGACCGTGGAATCCGTGTTTTATACTGGCTCGTATTGAAAACACGGACGTCCTAGTATATCCAATATTTCATATGTTTCTTCTGCTGCGATATCTGTAATGTGATCATGTGATGTTCTGTGATAGATACTTTATATAGTATATATGATATATTATATAGACGTTACTTATGTTTTGCACCCGCACTAGCCCTGCCCTGCTCTGTCGTTAGTTACCTAACCTAACGGTGCACGAGGGGACATCGAGGCGAATGCGGATGGCATAAGTGTACGTCGTATTTATCTGTGATGTTTAGGTACTTAAATGATGGGACTTCATTAATGTGATTAATGAAAGAAAAGAAACCTAAGATGTTGTAGAATCAGATTTTAAACAAAACAGGTAGCTACAGTTCTTGCTTTGCATAGCGGTATATATGATATACCCTGCACCTTATTCGATGAGGAAAGGACCGAGATCCCTTCACCGGGAGTGACTCCTTTAGCAATAACTGGCAGATGCTACACACTCGGTTTGCTTCTGATTGCTTCTATAGTTTATGCTTTGCACAGTGATATATATGATATATCCCGTACCTCATTCGACGAGGAAAGGGCCGACGATCCCTTCACCGGGAGTGACCCCTTTAGCAAAACTAGAAAAGCCTCAAAATCACTCCATATCAAAACTTCATTTGATTCTACAATGATATCAAGTTCATTACGCAATAGGTTTTCAGAAAAACCTGACGTAGCCCTCCGTCATTTCAGATAAGTACTAGTTAGTATTCGTGCTACGTTTGTTGACTATGTTAAGGCGTAGTGTGCGGTAGCTAATTAGTGCTTATCTGTATAAGCATATGATGCGATTGGATTAGGGTAGTCGTAAGACTTTGTTGACTATGTTAAGGGTCGTGCGGGTGGGTTTAATTCAATCGGGAAATGACGGGTTGAACTTGACTAGCACTTATGATTTGTTGACTATGTTAAGGTCATATAGCTGCTAGGGGCAAAATATTATCGGGAATTTCAAGTGTTGAAATTTGCAATGAGATTGCATACCTTCTATGAGATAGTTGGATCCCGATACCCACTGCGAGTAAGAGTTACTACTGGGAGAGTTTTACACATTACAATTAGCCGATCAAGTAGGTGTCTAGAAAGGTGTTAACGAGGTTACGTCTCTGGGAAAACGAGGTTTACAGTAATTAGGTTCGTGCGAAAGCACGGGGGACCTCCCTCAAAGTACCGACACTGGCCTGGCTGAAAGATTGGCGAACTTGTAGTGTGTAATTAATCCCGGCTAGTCTTTCCTTTTAGGGTTTGAAGGAAGATTTGATAAAAACAGTGGGAGCCATCCTGATTAGATAAGATAATAACCAATCTGATCTTGCACGAGCTTACACTAAAGTGTTTTCTTCTCTCTCTCTCCAGGTAGCGACCATTTCATGCCTTAATAAAGATAATAATATGGATGTATTGACCGAACCCGCATGTTATACTGTGCTGGGGAACGTTGGTTCCGTTCTTACCTATAAGAGTTATAGGACTGAACAGGATATAGGGGAATACCAGGATTCCCATGCCACCCGAATGAAGAAAGTACATGTTGATGCATTTTCTTCGGGTGTGTTCGTTACAGAGAACTGTTTCTCCATTTGCTCCACGTCCTGGGTATTAGATACCGGGTCAGGATCCCATATATGTAATCAGTTACATGGGCTTAGGAAAGGTAGAGAACTTAGAGAAGGTGATAAAGACATTAGAGTTGGAAATGGTGCAATTGTTGCAGCTAAGACTGTCGGGGAATATCACCTTGTATTACCAACTGGTAATACATTGGTTCTGAACGAATGCTATTACATGCCGAACCTGATATGCAACATTATATCGGTTTCTTTGCTAAGTAAAGAAGGATATAATTTTGTATTACAGGACAATGTTATGAACATTTTCCATAACCAAAAGTTGGTTGGATCAGGCACGTTGTGCAATGGCATTTATGTTCTAAACCAATCAACAGTTCTGAGCATAACAAACACACACAAGAGGAAGAGTTCAGAACTGAACGATTCTTTCTTGTGGCATTGTAGACTAGGTCACATCAATGCGACACGATTGGCTAAGTTGCATAAAGATGGATATTTGAAACCTTTCGAATTTTCATCTTATGACACTTGCCAGTCATGTCTCAAAGGCAAGATGACCAAAACTCCGTTTACGGGACACGGAGAAAGAGTTACCGAACTCTTGGGACTGATACATAGTGATGTATGCGGTCCCATGTCTACACATGCCAGGGATGGTTCTTCATACTTCATTACATTCACTGACGATCTCTCTAGGTTCGGGTATGTGTTCCTGATGAAACACAAATCAGAAGCTTTTGAGAAATTTAGAGAATATAAACAAGAAGTCGAGAACCAAACCGGAAAAAGTATTAAAATCCTTCGATCTGATCGAGGAGGTGAATACTTGAGCAATGAATTCCTGGACTTCCTAAAAGAGAATGGGATTCTCTCTCAGCTGACTCCTCCATATACACCACAGCACAACGGTGTATCAGAACGGAGGAACCGCACCCTATTAGATATGGTGCGCTCTATGATGAGCACAGCTGAGTTACCTATTTCCTTCTGGGGATATGCGCTGGAGACAGCTGCATACCTATTGAATCAAGTTCCATCTAAATCTGTACCTACCACACCATATGAGATATGGAGTGGGAAGAGACCATATTTTAAATGAGTTAAAATATGGGGTTGTCCGGCCTATGTCAAAAGGCAAAATCCAGACAAACTCGAGGCACGGTCAGTTCTCTGCAAGTTTGTGGGATATCCTAAGAATTCACAAGGATATTTGTTCTACCATGCTGAAGAACAAAAGGTGTTTGTTTCTCAATATGCCACCTTTTTAGAAAAGGAATTTCTTGAAAAAGAAATTAGTGGCGAAATGGTAGAGCTGGAAGAAGTTCCAGATACACAAACCGTAACTGAAGATTTAGTGGAACCAGAAAATTCAGTAGCTCCCAATGAACCTCAGCCTCTCCGCCGATCTAGTAGGGTTCCTCGCCAACCTGAGAGATACTACGGTTTTCTCATGGATGGTGGGAGCGAGGATTGCATCATGGAGGATGATGACCCAACTAGCTTCGAGCAGGCCATCACGAGTAGGGACTCAGTGAAATGGCTGGATGCAATGCTGTCCGAGATGGAATCCATGTACACCAACAAAGTATGGACTTTGGAAGTTGCTCCTGAAGGGGTAAAACCCATTGGGAGCAAGTGGATCTTCAAAAAGAAACTTGGTGTAGATGGGAAAGTGGAGACTTTCAAAGCTAGACTTGTAGCAAAAGGTTTTCGTCAAAGACCAGGTGTGGACTACGACGAAACCTTTTCTCCAGTGGCTATGCTTAAATCCATCCGGATCATGCTTGCCATCACTGCATATCACGACTACGAAATCTGGCAAATGGATGTTAAGACCGCCTTTCTAAATGGTGATTTAGAAGAGTGCGTGTACATGACTCAACCAGAGGGCTTCGTAGATAGTGGGAGCAGCGGGAAGGTGTGCAAGCTGCTTAAATTTATTTATGGATTAAAGCAAGCATCGCGGAGTTGGAACATCTGCTTTGACGTCGTTATCAAAGAGTTTGATTTCGTCAAAAACCCAGATGAACCTTGTATCTACAAGAAGGTGGCAGGGAGTAAGGTTGTCTTCCTCGTATTGTACGTGGACGACATACTCTTGATAGGAAATGATATTCCTATGCAGCAATCGGTCAAGCTCTTCTTATCACAAAGATTCTCGATGAAAGATCTTGGTGATGCCTCCTGCATATTGGGGATTAGGATCTATAGAGATAGATCCAAACGGATATTGGGATTGTCCCAATCCAGGTACATTGACACCATACTAAAGAGGTTTAGTATGGAAGAATCCAAGCGTGGGAACTTGCCCACGATCTCTGGAGTCAATCTCTCCAAAGAGGTGTCTCCCAAGACTGATTTGGAGAGAGCTCGCATGCAAGGGATACCCTATGCTTCGGCTGTGGGCTCTATCATGTATGCGATGCTATGTACCAGATCCGATGTAGCATACTCACTAAGTGTAGTGAACAGGTATCAAGATGATCCTGGAGAGAGTCACTGGACAGCTGTGTAGAGCATTCTCAAGTACTTACGAAGGACTAAAGAGATGCTCTTGGTGTATGGTAACGGAGAACTCCAAGTGGAGTCCTTTACCGATTCAAGCTTCCAGAGTGATAAGGACGACTCTAAGTCGCAGTCGGGCTTTGTCTTTACCCTTTACGGAGGGGCGGTTAGCTGGAAGAGTTCCAAGCAGGAAACCGTGGCAGACTCGACGATGGAGGCTGAATACATCGCTGCCAACGATGCTGCCAAAGAGGCTGTCTGGATCAAGAAGTTCATTACTGAACTTGGAGTGGTTCCATCCATTGAGCATCCAATACCTTTGTATTGCGATAACAATGGAGCGGTGGCTTTGGCCAAGGAACCCAGGTCCCATCAGCGATCCAGGCATATTCTGAGGCGGTATCACCTGATCCGGGAGATAGTTGATCGCCGGGAGATCGAGGTCAGGAGGGTTGACACGAAGAATAACACGGCGGATCCACTCACGAAGGCCATTCCCCAGATACAGTTTGAGAGACTCTTCGGGATGCTCGGTATGCGATACTACAGCAGCTGGCCCTAGTGCAAGTGGGAGATTGTTAGTTGTATGTATGCCCTAGAGGCCAGTATTGTACAGATGATGTATATTATATTGGATGCTTGGACATATATAGAGATGACTTTCTTGCTCGATATGATAGTATGCTATCTGGTTACTCTTTATCTAAACATGTACACTAGTCTCTTTAAACTGTCTTATAGTTACATGTTGGTAAAGCCCTTAGGATATGTACTTGACTACTTGGACTATGATGCAGATCATACTAGTGGGGACATGGTAGTCCATAAGCACATCTTTCAAGGTCCCTAGTCGTGGGTATATCGAGACGGGGCATCGATACACCAGAGTAGACTAGCGTATATGCTTCTCGACCCATGAGATGGGCGATGGATGATCCCATATCCATTGGTGTTTGACATCAGAGATGGTATACGGGTGCTCAGTGGAGACTGGGTACACTGGACGGACTCGCCGAGAACTCCCAGATGGTATTATACCTCACGTCAGATGGCAGTTCTCAGGTGACACTTGTACAGGTTAGTCTGTAGACCCGAGATCGTCATAGAGTCTTGTGTGATTCCCACTGTGCTTTGATCTCCACCTTACCACGTCCATGAGGGTGTGCAAAATGGTGGTCTTTGGGTACAGTCCCGAGTCACATGGAGGCAATGAGCGATAGGAGGGGTTTCGTCTCTCCCGGTATTGGGGGTTGATGTTGCGCTGTGCTCGATTGGCCGTAACAGGGAAGTCCCTGGCCAGGGCTGATCTGAGATTTGCTGGTAAGTGTTACCAGTAGTTTCTCGATCCGTTATGAGCCTCACATCGGCATGACTTATCGGTTATTGGGGTCTGACGTATACCACCCCTAGACTTGATATGCGACATATCAGACGAACAGACCGGACTGTACGGTAAGTGTTACTGGTTGGATTCACAGGAGTGTGAGCGGGCTAGCTCGTCGATCTTCTGATCGCTCAATACCCGGATGGCCGTTACGTTTAGCAGACCGCTTGCGGCTTGTGGGTGCTTGATATGATCATCATCTGCTACCGGCGTATTGACGAGTCTTTAGAGTCCTACACAGAGGTTTCCTGGCTCAAGCGAAACGAAATAGGAGCGCATATGAGATATGTGCGGGAGCGAGAATAATGCGTGTATGTGATACCGCATTTCATTCTCGCGATAAATGTTTCGATTGGTTATATTCTATATGACCTAGTTATCGAATCATTGATTCGATAAATCGATACATTGAATACTAGTCGGTTATGTGCGACATGACCGGATCATTGAATCAAATGTTGATTTAATGATTTAATGTATAATTATATATTTGATATATTACTTTGCATTAACTAGTATTGGTTCACTTTATACGGATTTTCTCACTTGATGTGCAAGTTGTATATGTGATATACTTTTGTGCACATATATGTATCATGTTTGATGATACTTGATCATTTGGTTAAGTGTGAAGAATCAAACCATGGTTAAATGATAATTAGGGTTTTGCCTTATCATTTATTTATTCATTTCTTTATTTATTTTATTGGATAAATGAAAATAAAATGGTTTGTTTTTGTCATGAAGCTTGTTGAAGCTTCATGAAGCTTTGACCAAAGAGACCATTTTGTCTTCATGCTTAACCCTAACCCATCCACTTACCATGGTTTATTCTCTACACTTAACCTTTGTTAGATTATGATAAGTATGAATTTTTCTTTTCATTTTTAAAGAACTTATCATAAAACTAGCTTCATCTTCTCCTTCTTCTTCAAGATAGAAACCTTGATGCCATCAATGGCAACTTGAGTTCTAGTGAGAGAAATCCAATTCTAAAGTGAACCCACCTCCTATTTCTTCACCCTCTACCTCTTGCCAAGTTGTTTTGGGTGTTTTCTTCACAAGTTTCACAACTTTGTGAAGTCGGAGCTTGAACTTGTGATGCCTCGACGTAGATCGTCTTTGACACGAAGCCGACGACCTAGCTCGCCCGTTTCTCCGATGAAGCCGACGAATGAGTTCGGGATTCATGATGGACAGTGAGAGGACACCCACGTAGAGCTAAGGAAGTGGAGAACCGGATCTACAAAGGTTGTAGCCTCTCTCCTTTAGTTAAAGCGTTAACTAGATTTGTATTTCGCCTAGAATTCTAGCCGACGATCCGTATTAGGGTTTCTCGGCACCCATAAAATTTTAAATTGGCATGGTTGATGCCTTTGTTAGTTATATGTATGCCCTAGAGGCCATTACTGTACATTGGATGTATATTGTAGTGGATGCTGGGACATATATAGGGAGGACTTTCTTGCTCGACATGATAGTATGCTATCTGGTTGATCTTTACCTTAACGTGTATACTGTTTGTCTCTCTGTTACATGTTGGTAAAGCCCTTAGGATGTGTACTTGACTACCTGGACTATGATGCGGATCATACTAGTGGGGACATGGTAGTCCATAAGTACATCCTTCAAAGTCCCTAGTCGTGGGTGTATCGAGACGGGGCATCGATATACCAGAGTAGACTAGCGTATACCTTCTCGACCCATACAGATAGGCGATGGATGATCCCATATCCATTGGTGTTTGAAATCAGAGATGATATACGGGTGCTCATTAGAGAATGGGTACACTGGACGGACTCGCCGAGAACTCCCAGATGGTATTATACCTCACGTCAGATGGCAGTTCTCTGGTGACACTGGTACAGAGTAGTCTGTTGACCCGAGATCGTCATAGAGTCTTGTGTGGTTCCCACTGTGCTTTGATTTCCATCTTACCACGTCCAAGAGGGCGTGCAAAATGGTGGTTTTTGGGTACAGTCCCGAGTCACATGGAGGCAATGAGCGATAGGAGGGGATTCGTCTCTCCCGGTATAGGGGGTTGATGTTGCGCTGTGTTCGATTGGCTATAACAGGAAATCCCTGGCCAGGGTTGCTGAGATTTACTGGTAAGTGTTACCAGTAGTTTCTCGAATTGTTATAGACCTCATATCGACACGACTTATCGAGCTATTGGGGTCTGACGTTTACCACCCCTATGCGAGATATGCGACATATCAGACGATCAGACCGGACTGTACGGTAGTGTTACTGGTCGGATTCACTGGAGTGTGAGCGGGCTTGCTCGTCGATCTTCAGATCGCTCAATACCCAGGTGGCCGTTACGTTTAGCAGACCGCTTGCGGCTTGTAGGTGTTTGATATGATCATCATCTGCTGCCGGCGTATTGACGAGTCTTTAGAGTCCTACACAGAGGTTTCCTGGCTCAAGCGAAACGAAATAGGAGCGCATATGAGATATGTGCGGGACCGAGAATAATGCGTGTATGTGATACCGTATTCTATTCTCGCGATGAATGTGTCGAATGGTTGTATGCGATATAACCTAGTTATCGAATCAAGGATTGATTCGATAAATCGATACATTGGATATTAGTCGGTTATATGTGATATGACCGGATCGTTAAATCAAGTGTTGATTTAATGATTTAATGCATAATTATATATTAGATATATTACTTTGCATTAACTAGTATTGGTTCACTTTAAATGGATTTTCTCGCTCGGATGTGCACATTGTATATGTAATATACTTTTTGTGCACTTGGTTGTATCATGTTTGATGATACATGCTCACTAGGGTTTGTGTAAAGATCAAACCATGGTTACATGATTATGGTTAGGGTTTTGTTTTAATCACTTATTTATTTATCCATTTCTTTTTGGAAAATAATTTGCATAAAGAGAAAATGGTGGCTTTCTTTGTTTGTACATTGAAGCTTCATGAAGCTTTGACCTTGTGACCATTTTGTCTTGATGCTTAACCCTAACCCTTCATTCTAACTATGGTTTATTCTCTACAACAAACTATGGTTGGCTTATGATAAGTATTCATATTATATTCTTTTTAAAAAGAGATAATATAACACTTATCATCTTCTTCCTCTTCTTCTTCTTCATTCTTCATGAAGAAAGCAAGCTCCATCAATAGTGATTGATGGAAATGAGTGAGAAATCCAATTCTAAAGTCTACCCACTTCCTATTTCTTCATCCTCTACCTCTTGCCAAGTAGTAGAGTGTGTTTTCTTCACAAGTTTCTTGACTTGGTGAAGTCGGAGCTTGATTTAGCGATGCCTCGACGTAGATCATCTTCGGCATGGACATCGATGACCTAGCCCGTCCATTCTCCGATGAAGCCGACGCTAGAGCCCGGGACTTGTTATGGACAGCGAGGAGACTTCATTGCGGAGCTATGGAGGTGGAGAACCGGATCTACAAAGGTTGTATTTCCGTATCTCTTAGTTAAGTGTTAACTAGTTTTCTTTTTCGCCTAGAAATCTAGCCAACGATCCGTACACTAGGGTTTCTCGGCACCGTAAAATTTGAAATTGGCATGGTTGATGCCTTGTGAGACCTCTTGAGAGTGCCTAGGAACCCTACAGCCTTGTATGACCTCTATAGTGTGCCTAGGAACCCTACACTTGACACTGTCACTTCGCCTCGAGTGTGTTCCCACTGCACTTTGATTACTATCCTACCACGGCTCAAAGGAGTCGTGCAAACAGGTAGTTTTTGGGTGCAGTCCCGAAGCACTTGGAGGCAGTGACGGTTAGACAGGATTCGTCTCTCCCGGTATTGGGAGTTGTCATCGCGCTGTGTCCAGGAGAGCCATTACACGAGTAGTCCCTGGCCAGGGCAAGCGAGATAAACTGGTAGGTTTCCAGTGTTATCTCAGGGTGTTCTGGGCTACACTCTGACACGACTTGTACCGCTATTAGGGGACTGACGTTTCACCGCCCCTAGGCCCGCCATGCGATGTATCAGACGAACAAACCGGACTGTATGGAGATTGTCACATACAGGCTCAGTAGGAGTTCAGATGGGGTTCACCTCGTCAGTCTTCTTATCAACATCTACCTGGGGACCGTTACGTACAGCTAGTGCCGCTTGCGGTCTGTGGTTAAACCCACTGCCAGCGTAGTGTCGAGTCTTTAGAGTCCCACACAGAGAGCTGTTCACCTTTAGGCAAAATGAGTAGAGGTCGCATGGTTTTATGACAGGGTTCGTTCACATCCGCGCACTTGTGCACGTTTGCTGTCCGGACAGCTTATACTAGCGGGCTTTGGTTTAAGCCGGATCCTAGTATATGATTTGGGATTGGTTTTTTCTATTTGTATTCGTGTTTTTCGGATCACGAATACGGGTGCGTATGCACAGTTGCTTGAGACAGAGGGAGAGGACTTTGATTAGGGTTAATGACTATTGTCATTTTATTAACCCTAATGCTTATGTGTGTATTATGGTTAATTGATATTAGTTTAAATAATTGTGCATGGTTATGGTTGTTGACCATTTGACCTCCTTGACTTGTTGACCTTGGTTGACACTTTGACTATCATCATTTCATTTGGAAGATGCTCTTTGATCCTTGCAATTTGCATTAAAAATGAAATGATAATGGTCATATCTTGATTAAGCCATGACAATTATCTTACTAATTATCTAATTAAAATAATACACACATATATGTGAGAATGGTTTATTTTATTCTCATTCTATCATTCATTTTCTCTCTCTTGTTCTTCCTCTCCCTCAAGCTCTCCCCTCTCATGTGTTGAGAAACACTTGAGCTTGAGAAAAACCCTTTCTTGATAATCTCTACTCTCATCTAGGATTCAAGGATTAGCACTTCTTGCACCCTAGTTACTTCTAGCTTGGAGTTGAAGCCAAAGGTCGAGGCTTTCGGGTGGATCTTTCTTCGACGCGAGAAGACGACAAAGGTGGCCTCCTTCCACCACTCCAAGGAGCAAGGAGAGAAGGACATAAAGCCCAAGGTATAACCTTTCTAGCACTTAGCTAGTTTCTAGTTAGCTTTAGCTTGTTTTTGTTTAGCAAAGATCCTTCATAGTCTAGTCCATGTTGCGTAAGTTCATAAAAATTCGTTTTTTATACCGTTTTCCGCCTTCCCGCAAGCACCGGGGTGGGCAACGTGGACTTGCAACACTTTTGTCCAAGGGGTCACTCCCGGTGAAGGGATCTCAGCCCTTGCCTCGTCGACTGAGGAGATGGATATTCATAACCGAATACCACTGTGCAAAATAAAAGAGAACGTCCTTGCAATAACAGCTTTTTTAAAAATGTTCCAACAGCATCAGATTAGGTTTGTTTATCTTGCATTGATCCGAATCAACGCAGTCTCATCAATTGATCACACCACAAAGAACGAAAATAATGACGTACGTATATGCCATCCGCATTCGCCACTGGGTACCGTCATCACCCGTTAGGTTAGATAACTAACGACAGAGCGGGGACTGGACTAGCGCGGATGCAAAACATATACAACATCTACTAGTATATATATAATATATAATTTTCGCTCAAGGCGTGATAAAAAATGCAGCATCACAGAAATGTAACCAGCATCACAGAGCAATACAGATATCTGGGATCCCCGGGTTTCATATAGCCGCTACTGAAACCGACGTTCCCCTGGTCGTGTAGATAGTCCGTGCAATGAAATCCTAGACCCCTACGGACGCGGCAAGTCACCCGCCAAAACCTGAAGCGAGGCAGCCCCCTTCTGCAACGTGAATGGACCACCCAGCACTTCACGGAATCCGGTGACTTGGGCACCCCTCCTGGGTCAACCTGTACCCCCTACGAGTGCGGCGAATAGCCCGCCAATTCTAGAGTAAAGCCCCCTCCGTATCAATGCCATGAGATGCGGGCTTGTTGCCCTCTAGAACCCGGCTATCCGTGCACCCCTCCTTAGGGTAATCCTAGTACAGAAAGTAAAATATACATACAACGGGTACATCGACCTCGACCCGGTCGTGCCCCAAAAGAATAATACAAACAGGCAGTGACGGCAGTCCACATGTCGGACGCTCGCCCCACAATATCAAATGTACATATAAAACAAAACTGTACTAACATTGCAACCAGGCTATCCCCACGACCGATCCGCAACATCACAGCACAACACAGAACATCAACGTGAATGTCACGTTCGCAAATCCGTCTAACCGGGCTATTGCAGTTAGACAGGATTTACCGATCAAATAACATTCACGGTCGCAGATATAATGTAAATACTGTGAACTAGCATATTTAAAATATCCGATCGAACAAATTTATCAAAGTGGGCCCCAAGCACTACTGTAGCTCTCACAGAAAATCTGGGCCCAAAAAGAATATCCCAAAACCCCTATTTCACAGACTATGACCCACTGAAAAAAATTGGTGCAATGAAGCTATATTCCTGCGGCGGAATCGCGGCCAAAGTGGGGTTATGGCCGCGGTTCCACGGCACTATTGAAGGATTAGGTCACCAAATTTTTACAGTGTTCTTAGAATTCCCTACACAGGTTTCTGCAACACCCTGAAAAATTTTTGGAGCTGAAAAAATTTCGACAGAAACCCAATGCACTAGAAAATACGGTTTTTAGGGTTTTATTGTTCGATCGAGTTCTAAACATGTTAGAGCTGTTAGTTATGTATATGCCCTAGAGGCCATTGTTGTACATATGATGTATATTATAATGGATGCTTGGATATATATATAGAGATGACTTTCTTGCTCGTCATGATAGTATGCTATTTGGTTTCACTTTATCTTAACATGTTGACTTGTATTGGTTTACTGTTTTACTCTCACATGTTGATAAAGCCCTTAGGATCTGTACTTGACTACTGGGACTATGATGAGATCATACTAGTGGGGCCACGGTAGTCGATGAGTACATCCTATAACTGTTCCTAGTCGAGGGTATATCGAGACAGGGCATCGATACACCAGAGTAGACTAGCGTATACGCATCTTGACCCATATGATGGGCGATGGATGATCCCATATCCATCGGTGTTAGACATCAGAGATGGTGTACGGGTGCTCAGTGGAGACTGGGTACACTGGACGGACTCGCCGAGAACTCCCAGATGGTGATATACCACACGTCAGATGGCAGTTCTCCGGTGACACTGGTACAGGGTAGTCTGTAGACCCGAGATCGTCATAGAGTCTTGTGTGATTCCCACTGTGCTTTGATTTCCACCTTACCACGTCCAAGAGGGCATGCAAAACGGTGGCTTTTGGGTACAGTCCCGAATCACATGGAGGCAATGAGCGATAGGAGGGGATTCGTCTCTCCCGGTATAGGGAGTTGATGTTGTGCTGTGTTCGATTGGCTATAACTGGAAGTCCCTGGCCAGGGCTGATATAGAGATTTACTGGTAAGTGTTACTAGTAGTTTCTCGACCCGTTATGAGCCACACATCGACACGACTTATCAGTTACTGGGGTCTGACGTATACCACCCCTAGACTTGATATGCGACATATCAAACGAACAGACCGGACTGTACGAGAGTGTTACTGGTTGGATTCACAGGAGAACGCACAGGCTAGCTTGTTGATCTTCTGATCGCTCAATACCTGGGTGACTGTTACGTTTAGCTGACCGCTTGCAGCTTGTGGGTGTTTGATATGATCATCACCTGCTACCGGCGTATTGACGATTCTTTAGAGTCCTACACAGAGGTTTCTTGGCTCAGGCGAAATGGAGTAGAGGCACATATGTGATATGTGCAGGACCGAGAATAATACGATATGGGATACCGTATTATATTCTCGCGATATTAAGTTATGAACCGGGTCATCGGATCAAGTGTTGATTCGATGAATCGGTACATGATATATTAGTCGGTAATATTCGATATAGCCGGATCGTCGGATCAAGTGTTGATTCGATGATTTAATGTATAATAATATATATGATATATTGTATTACATTATCTAATATTAGCTCGCTTAATTATTTCATTTTCTCAGTGGATGATACATTGATATATATGCGATATATGTTAATTGTATTATTTTCCTTTGTTGCAAATATATAATATATATGTGATATATATTATTGTGATATGATATGATTAATTGTTAAACATGTTTAAGGATGATTAATTGAGGTTAGGGTTTGATTAGGGTTGGATACTTCATGCACCTTCTAGAAGCTTTATTCTTTTGTCATTCTTAGGATATTTTAGGATGACACATTCTTAACCCAACCAAACCCTAACTCTAGTTATTTCTCTACTAAATCCTAGCCACTCATCCTTGACCATGGTTTACAATTCAATCATATAGCTTTTATTCTATTCATCACAAAAGAAAATGATTCATTTTTTTTTCCATTATCATCTTCTTCTCTCTTGAAGAAAGCTTACTAGATTTTCTTTATGTGATGAAATAATATGAGAAAATGATTTAAAAAGAAAGCAAAAATACTACTCTCTCATCCTCATCTCATCTAGCCCATGAGATTAGTGTGTTCATCTCTTTAGAGTGAGAAAGCTTGAGTCTTTGCAACTTCAAGGTAGATCATCGGAGATTTGGAATACTTCGAGCTAGCATGGATCGTTCGAGTCGTGGAGCCTCTCATGAGTCCGGGAGATCGTGGATCGCGGCAAAGAGACTTCTACTCGGAGCTTGTGAAGTGAAGGAGCGGACTACAAAGGTTGTAATCCCTCACACTTAGATAAAAGTTATCATCTTGCATGTTAAACCCTAATAATCTAGCAAAGATCCCGGCTTTGGGTTGTTCGGCACGTCTAAATTTTTATCCGGGCATGTTTGATGCCTTTTGAACCTTCACAAGAGTGCCTAGGAACCCTACAGTGGTATCAGAGCCTAGCTAGAGCATTAGGCGATGTGTTTACGAAGTTAAAACTCCGATCGAACCCGAAACGACAAAATTGGACCCCTCTCTGGAAATTTTTTAAGTTTTGGGATTTTTCTGAATTAAAAATACCTGAAAAATACAGCAACAAAAGATAAGAATTACTGTGAAATTCGTGCCTCTAATTCGACCACGTGGCCGCGGAACCGCGGCAAAGACCCCCCAATGGCGGCGGTTCCGCGACAGTATAAGGGAATTAGCCACGGTTTTTTGCACAGTAATTCTTGACTCTGTGTTTACTATTTTATGGGTTTTTTTAATCTGTTTCAGGTGTTGAAAATTCTGGGGTTTGTTTTGTAATAGTAGACTCGATCGGAAATTTTAAATTCGTTTTTCTTTCCGGATATTTAGAAACTGTTAAACTAGTTGAACGGATATCATTAACCCACTTTTTCCCGGCACGTAAAACTTTCAAGTGTTGAAATTTCTTCGGGTTTAAATCTTTCGGAAAAATTGTACAAGTTAAGCGGTGGACCCTCTAGAAGACAACAAACCTTAACTCGATTATGTGACCGTCTTGAACTGCCTTTTGAACCTTCGGGTTTGGGGCAGTACGGCGTGCCACATGTGAGGCGTTGGCTTGACCCTTCTACGGCTGGATCACCGGTACTGTGACATATTCTGGGATTATTTGAACTCCGCTCAAGTGTTGAGCAGTTTAGGAAATTTTGGGTGTTTGATTATCTGTTCGAAAAGTTTAATACTGTCTATTTATCTGGAATGTGATACAATATGTGGAATTCATAGAGTTAGGCATGAAATGCGGAGTATGTGATATTTCGGATTTACGATGTCTAAAGTGATTGTGGATTCCAGATATTGTAGTTTTACACTTTCTTTTCTGTGACCGTAAGTGTAATATGTGATATCGCCGGTTTCGTTGCTATATGTCAACGACAATTGGGATGCGCATATTTACTTACGTTGATGATATGTGATATTATGTGTTGCTGTGATATGTTATATTGGATCGTCGCGTTCTGAATAGCCGGGGGTTTTATGTGAGATGAGGGTTTTTATTTTCATTCATGTAAAATTCATTTGTAATGTAATATTCTTTTATTTGGGGCACTTCCAGGTTGCGGTTGCTGTCACCAGTGTATATTATTTACTTTTCCGCATTAGGTAGACCCAAGGAGGGGAGCACAAGTAACCGGGTTCTAGGGTCCAGTGGGAGGCCATCTCGAGGAGTCGAGACCGGGTCTTCTAACCCTAGAATTGGCAGTGTTACTTGCCGCTCTCGTAGGGGTCTTGGGATGTGGGTTTGGCTATTCGTCGCGACCGTGGAATCCGTGTTTTATACAGGCTCGTATTGAAAACACGGACGTCCTAGTATATCCAATATTTCATATATGTTCTTCTGCTGCAATGTTCTTTGATAAGATCATATTACTGCCTGAGACGAATGCTTATACTATATATATGCTGATATATAAATATTACTGCTTTCGTTTCTTCTGTGATGCTTAGGAAGCATAAGCTGATGGGATTTTTATTAATGAGATTAATAAAAGAAAAGAAACCTAAAGATGTTGTAGAATCAAAACTTTATAAAAGGGGTAGCTACAGTTCTGCTTTGCACAGTGATATATATGATATGTCCTGCACCTTATTCGATGAGGAAAGGACCGAGATCCCTTCACCGGGAGTGACTCCTTTAGCAAAACTGGCAGATGCTACAAAACTCGGTTTGTCTTTTGATTGCTTTTAGTGTTTTGCTTTGCACAGCGGTATATATGATATATCCTGCACCTTATTCGATGAGGAAAGGACCGACGATCCCTTCACCGGGAGTGACCCCTTTAGCGAAACTAAGAAAAACCTCAAAAACACTCCTTTTTAAAACTTCACTCGATTCTACGACGATATCAAGTTCATTACGCTCAGGGTTTTCTGAAAAACCTGCGTAGCCCTCCGTCATTTTAGGAAAATAGAGTACTTAGTATTCGTGCTGCGTTTGTTGACCATAGTTAAGGCGCAGTGTACGGTAGCTAAGTGATGTTTTCCTATATAACATAAGATGTGATTAATTAGGAAAGTCATATGACTTTGTTGACCATAGTTAAGGGTCATGTGGGTGGGTCTAAATTAATCAAGAAATGACGGGTAGAACTTGACTAGTGCTTATGATTTCTTGACCATAGTTAAGGTCATAAGACACTAGGGGCAAAAATATTATCGGGAATTTCAAGTGTTGAAATTTGCAATGAGATTGCATACCTCCTATGAGATAGTTGGATCCCAATACCCACTGCGAGTAAGTGTTACTCCTGGGAGAGTTTTACACAGGATAATTAGTCATTCAAGTAGGTGTCTAGAAAAGTGTTAACGGGGTTTCGCCTCTGGGAAAACGAGGTTTACTTTAATTAGGTCCGTGCGAAAGCACGGGGAACCTCCCTCAAAGTACCGACACTGATCTGGCTGAAAGATTGACGAAATTGTAGGGTGTAATTAATCCCGGCTAATCTTACCTTTTAGGGTTTTAAGGTTGATTTGATAAAAACAGTGGAAGACATCCTGATTAGATAAGATAATAACCAATCTAATCTTGCAAGAGCATACGCTAAAGTGTTTTCTTCTCTCTCTCTCCAGGTAGCGACCATGTCAGGCCATAATCAAGATAATAATATGGATGTATTGACTGAACCCTATTATTGTACTGAGCAAGGGAACGTTAGACCTATTCTTTCTTATAAGAGTTATAAGACTGAACAGGAAACAGGAGAATATCTGGATTCTCACGCCGCCCAAAAGAACATGCATGATGATGCATCTTCTTCGGGTGTGTTAGTTATTGAGAACTGTTTCTCAGTTCACCCTACGTCCTGGGTATTAGATACCGGATCAGGATCCCACATATGTAAACAGTTACATGGGCTACGTAAAGGTAGAGAACTGGAAAAAGGTGATCATTCCGTTCAAGTAGGGAACGGTGCAAGTATTGTAGCCAAAGCAGTTGGCGAATATCACCTAGTATTGCCGAGTCGTAATACACTGATTCTAAATGAGTGCTATTATATACCGAACATGATGTGCAACATTATATCAGTTTCTTTATTGAGTAAAGAGGGATATAATTTTGTAGTACAGGATAATGTTATGAACATATTCCTAAATCAAAAGTTGCTTGCATCAGGCTCGTTACATAATGGCATATTCATTCTAAATCAGAATACAGTTCTGAATATACAAAACACACATAAGAGGAAAAGTTCAGATATGAACGAATCCTACTTATGGCATTGTAGACTTGGTCATATCAATACGACACGACTGGCTAAGTTACATAAGGATGGTTATTTGAATCCGTTCGAATTATCATCTTATGATACTTTCCATTCATGTCTCAAAGGAAAAATGACCAAAGCTCCGTTTAGTGGACACGGAGAAAGAGTTACCGAACTCTTAGGACTGATACATAGTGATGTATGCGGTCCCATGTCTACGCATGCCAGGAACGGTTCTTCCTACTTCATTACATTCACTGACGATCTCTCTAGATTCGGACATGTGTTCCTGATGAAACACAAGTCTGAAGCTTTTGAGAAATTCAGATAATATAAGCACGAAGTAGAGAATCAAACGGGCAAAAGTATTAAGATTCTTCGATCTGATCGAGGAGGTGAATACTTAAGTAATGAGTTTCGGGATTATCTAAAAGAGAATGGGATTCTCTCTCAGCTTACTCCTCCTTATACACCACAGCACAACGGTGTATCGGAGCGGAGGAATCGCACCCTATTAGATATGGTGCGCTCTATGATGAGCACTGCTGAGTTACCTATCTCCTTTTGGGGTTATGCACTGGAAACAGCCACATATCTATTGAATAGAGTTCCAACTAAATCGGTGCCTACCACTCCATATGAGATATGGAATGGGAAGAGACCATCTCTTAAATGAGTTAAGATATGGGGTTGTCCGGCCTATGTTTAAAAGCAAAATCCGGACAAACTCGAGGCAAGATCAGGTATATGTAAGTTTGTAGGATATCCAAAAGATTCTTATGGGTATATATTCTATCACGCTGAGGAACAAAAAGTGTTTGTTTCTCAATATGCCACTTTTTTAGAAAAAGAATTTCTTGCAAAAGAAATTAGTGGCAAAGAGGTAGAGCTGGAAGAGGTTCCAGCACCACAGACTATAACTGATGATTTATTGGAACCAGAGGATTCAGTAGTACCCGACGAACCCCAGCCTCTCCGCCGATCTAGTAGGGTTTCTCGTCCACCTGAGAGATACTACAGTTTTCTCATTGATGGTGGAAGCAAGGATTGCATCATGAATGATGATGACCCGACTAGTTTCGAACAGGCCATCATGAGTGGTGACTCTGTGAAATGGCTGGATGCAATGCGATCTGAGATGGAATCCATGTACACCAATAAAGTATGGATTTTGGAAAATGCTCCTGAAGGGGTAAAACCCATTGGGAGCAAGTGGATTTTTAAAAGGAAATTTGGTGTAGATATAAAAATTGAGACTTTCAAACCTAGACTTGTAGCAAAGGGTTTTCGTCAACGACCAGGTGTGGATTATGACGAAACCTTTTCTCCAGTGGCTATGCTTAAGTCCATCCGGATCTTATTTGCCATTGCTGCATACCATGACTACGAAATCTGGCAAATGGATGTTAAGACCGCCTTTCTAAACGGTGATTTAGAAGAGAGCGTGTACATGACTCAGCCAGAGGGCTTCGTAGATAGTGGGAGCAGCGGAAAGGTGTGCAAGCTGCTTAAATCCATTTATGGGTTAAAGCAAGCATCGCGGAGTTGGAACATCTGTTTTGATGTTGTAGTCAAAGAGTTTGACTTCATCAAAAATATAGATGAACCTTGTATCTATAAGAAGGTAGCAGAGGGTAAGGTTGTCTTCCTCGTATTGTACGTGGATGACATACTCTTGATAGGAAATGATATTCATATGCTGCAATCAGTCAAGCTCTTCTTATCACAGAGATTCTCGATGAAAGATCTAGGTGATGCCTCCTGCATATTGGGAATCATGATCTATAAAGATAGATCTAAACGGATACTGAGATTGTCCCAATCCAGGTACATTGACACCATACTAAAGAGGTTTAGTATGGAAGAATCCAAGCGTGGGAACCAACCCACGATCTCTGGACTCACTCTCTCCAAAGAGATGTCTCCCAAGACTGATTTGGAGAGAGCTCGTATGCAAGGGATACCCTATGCTTCGGCGGTAGGCTCTATCATATATGCGATGCTATGTACTAGACCCGATGTAGCATACTCACTAAGTGTAGTGAGTCGGTATCAAGCAGATCCTGGAGAGAGTCATTGGACAGCTGTGAAGAACATTCTCAAGTACTTACGAAGGACTAAAGAGATGTTCTTGGTGTATGGTAATGGAGAACTCCAGGTGGAGTCCTTTACCGATTCCAGCTTCCAAAGTGATAAGGACGACTCTAAGTCGCATTCGGGTTTTGTCTTTACCCTCAATGGAGGGGGCGGTATGTTGGAAGAGTTCCAAACAGGATACCGTTGCAGACTCAACGATGGAGGCTGAATACATCGCTGCCAACGATGCTGCCAAGGAGGCTGTCTGGATAAAGAAGTTCATTAGTGAACTTGGTGTGGTTCCATCCATTGAGCATCCAATACCTCTGTATTGTGATAACAATGGAGCTGTGGCTTTAGCCAAGGAACCCAGGTCCCATCAAAAGTCCAGACATATTCTGAGGCGGTATCACCAGATCAGGGAGATAGTTGATCGCCGGGAGATCGAGGTCAGGAGAGTAGATACGAAGGACAACACTGCGGATCCATTCACGAAGGCTATTCCCCAGATACAGTTTGAGAGATTATTCAGGATGCTAGGTATGAGATACTACAGCAGCTGGCCTTAGTGCAAGTGGGAGATTGTTAGTTATGTATATGCCCTAGAGGCCATTGTTGTACATATGATGTATATTATAATGGATGCTTGGATATATATATAGAGATGACTTTCTTGCTCGTCATGATAGTATGCTATTTGGTTTCACTTTATCTTAACATGTTGACTTGTATTGGTTTACTGTTTTACTCTCACATGTTGATAAAGCCCTTAGGATCTGTACTCGACTACTGGGACTATGATGAGATCATACTAGTGGGGCCGCGGTAGTCGATGAGTACATCCTATAACTGTTCCTAGTCGAGGGTATATCGAGACAGGGCATCGATACACCAGAGTAGACTAGCGTATACGCATCTTGACCCATATGATGGGCGATGGATGATCCCATATCCATCGGTGTTAGACATCAGAGATGGTGTACGGGTGCTCGGTGGAGACTGGGTACACTGGACGGACTCGCCGAGAACTTCCAGATGGTGATATACCACACGTCAGATGGCAGTCTCCGGTGACACTGGTACAGGGTAGTCTGTAGACCTGAGATCGTCATAGAGTCTTGTGTGATTCCCACTGTGCTTTGATTTCCACCTTACCACGTCCAAGAGGGCGTGCAAAACGGTGGCTTTTGGGTACAGTCCCGAATCACATGGAGGAAATGAGCGATAGGAGGGGATTCGTCTCTCCCGGTATAGGGAGTTGATGTTGTGCTGTGTTCGATTGGCTATAACTGGAAGTCCCTGGCCAGGGCTGATATAGAGATTTACTGGTAAGTGTTAGTAGTAGTTTCTCGACCCGTTATGAGCCACACATCGACACGACTTATCGGTTCCTGGGGTCTGATGTATACCACCCCTAGACTTGATATGCGACAAATCAGACGAACAGACCGGACTGTACGGGAGTGTTACTGTTGGATTCACAGGAGAACGCACAGGCTAGCTTGTTGATCTTCTGATCGCTCAATACCTGGGTGGCTGTTACGTTTAGCTGACCGCTTGCAGCTTGTGGGTGTTTGATATGATCATCACCTGCTACCGGCGTATTGACGATTCTTTAGAGTCCTACACAGAGGTTTCTTGGCTCAGGAGAAATGGAGTAGAGGCACATATGTGATATGTACAGGACCGAGAATAATGCGATATGGGATACCGTATTATATTCTCGCGATATTAAGTTATGAACCGGGTCATCGGATCAAGTGTTGATTCGATGAATCGGTACATGATATATTAGTCGGTAATATTCGATATAGCCGGATCGTCAGATCAAGTGTTGATTTGATGATTTAATGTATAATAATGTATATGATATATTGTATTACATTATCTAATATTAGCTCGCTTTATTATTTCATTTTCTCAGTGGATGATACATTGATATATATGCGATATATGTTAATTGTATTATTTTCCTTTGTTGCAAATATATAATATATATGTGATATATATTATTGTGACATGATATGATTAATTGTTAAACATGTTTAAGGATGATTAATTGAGGTTAGGGTTTGATTAGGGTTGGATACTTCATGCACCTTCTAGAAGCTTTATTCTTTTGTCATTCTTAGGATATTTTAGGATGACACATTCTTAACCCAACCAAACCCTAACTCTAGTTATTTCTCTACTAAATCCTAGCCACTCATCCTTGACCATGGTTTACAATTCAATCATATAGCTTTTATTCTATTCATCACAAAAGAAAATGATTCATTTTTTTTCCATTATCATCTTCTTCTCTCTTGAAGAAAGCTTACTAGATTTTCTTTATGTGATGAAATAATATGAGAAAATGATTTAAGAAGAAAGCAAAAATACTACTCTCTCATCCTCATCTCATCTAGCCCATGAGATTAGTGTGTTCATCTCTTTAGAGTGAGAAAGCTTGAGTCTTTGCAACTTCAAGGTAGATCATCGGAGATTTGGAATACTTCGAGCTAGCATGGATCGTTCGAGTCGTGGAGCCTCTCATGAGTCCGGGAGATCGTGGATCGCGGTAAAGGGACTTCTACTCGGAGCTTGTAAAGTGAAGGAGCGGACTACAAAGGTTGTAATCCCTCACTCTTAGATAAAAGTTATCATCTTGCATGTTAAACCCTAATAATCTAGCAAAGATCCCGGCTTTGGGTTGTTCGGCACGTCTAAATTTTTATCCGGGCATGTTTGATGCCTTTTGAACCTTCACAAGAGTGCCTAGGAACCCTACAAGAGCAAGCTAGGCTAAGTTAATGGCGTGGCTCTGATACCAATGTAAGTGCACGGCGGCACCCCGGCCGTCTATCCGACGCCGGAAACACGGAAACGAAAAACTTTGCGAGACTAGCAAACCGGCACCACCGCGCACTTATATCCCGGATCGGGCCATTAACCTAGCTACTAGCAAACTAGAAAATGGGTAGAGAGTTATACCAAGCGATCCGTGTCCTTCGGTCTTCGTCTCCACTCCGATCTCCCGCGGAATCTCCGTCTGTCACCTCCTTGTCGGAAAGGGCACTACGTAGCCAAAGTCTTTTACGGGCTCCCACCTCTGGACTGAGGCAACTCGGGCGCGAGGTTGGCTAGCCGACGCGTCCAAGATTTGCTGTAGATGTAGTGTAGAATCATAGTCTCTTTGGGGTATATGAAGTTGCCTTTGATGTGGAGGTGAAGAGAGAAATGAACTTTGAAGATGGGACTCTCTTCATGAATGAAATGAGATGCCTAATATTTCTCACAACCAAAAATAACTCCCTCTCTCCTCACCTATAGTGGCCGGCCCCTTAAAGAGATGGTGGAGGATAAAAAGGAATCTTAATCAAGAGAAGAAAAAGAGATTAATGAAAAGAAAAATGGTCACCACATTTCTAATCCAAATCCACTCTCATCACAAACCCATCATAATAAATGCAAATGAAGTGAAAAGAAAGGAATCTCATGATGATGAAGCCACAAATGCAAGAAACCCTTTCACAATAAGTTATTTGCAAACTTGCAAATAACCCCGTCCATCGAAAAGTCCGGCCGTGAAGAAGCAAAGGAAAACCGGCCGGAACGGAATGCAAACTGGCAACTTCAGAAAACTGATCCCGTGATAAATTACAGGAAAACCCCGCTACTGCATATACATGCCCGCATTTGTATTCTCACTGAATACAAATGCAAAGAGACAAAACTACATTGTCTAATACTAGGATCCGGCTTAAGCCAAAGCCGGCTAGTAAAATCCGCCCGATCACGATCCGTGCAATACCGCACGTATCTGATCGAACCAAGCCATATCTCCATACGGCCTCTACAGCGTTTCGCCCGAAACTTGAGTAACTGTGTGTGGGGGACTCTAAAGACTCGTCAATACTATGGCTGTGGATTTAACCACTAGCACGTCAGAGGTATCAGCCATACGTGACGGGCCACCAGCTATTGACCACAAGGGACGCCGATGAGCGAACTCATCCTGACACCCTACTGAGCCTGTCAGTGACAATATCCGTATAGTCCAGTCCGTTCGTCTATAAGCATCGCATGTCGGGCCTAGGGGTTGGTAAAGTCAGACCCCCAAAAGCGGTACAAGTCGTGTCGGAGTGTAGCCCAGAACACCCCGAGATACTACTGGAATACCTACCAGTAAATTTCCTGCCTTGGCCAAGGACTTTCATTTTCTAGCTCTCCTAGACACAGCGCGACCTCACCCCCAATACCGGGAGAGATGAACACCTGCAGATCCGCTCACTGCGTCCATGTGGCTCGGGACTGTACCCAACTAAAACCTATTTGCACGTCTCCTTTGAGCGTAGTAGGGTAGTAATCTAAGTACAGTAGGAACTCACACGAGAAAAATGACGATCTCAGGTCGATGAACTAACCTTTACACATGTCACCAGGGAACTGCTATCTGACGTCTGGTATAATACCAACTAGCAGGCTCCCGGCGAGTCCTGTCCGGTGTACTCATAACCCAATGAGCACCTGTATACATCTTAGGTGAACCAACTGACACCAGTGGCTTGTGAGACCGGCCACCGCCCCTCTTCGGGGTCTCGACTGTATACACTATTCTACTCTGGAGAATCGATGCCCTGTCTCGAAACTCGCACGACTTGGGACCTTTTAAGGATTTGCTTATAGACCCCAGCTTCCACGTATATGATCGCCCTCATACTGCTGGTAGTCAAGCAAGAATCCTAGGGGCTCTATCAACATGCAATAGTGACCTGTACGATCACCTAAAGCAGTACACGATGATAAAGATAAACCAGATAGCATACTATCATCTCGAGTAAGACTGTCCTACCGGTATAGGTCCTCCCTCAATCATTGCAATCACGTGCCTGTGATCCAATAATTGACTCTGAGTGCACTATATCCAACAGTATGCAGTATGACTGGATCATTAAATCAAGTGTTGATTTAATGATTTAATGTATAATTATATATTTGATATATTACTTTACATTAACTAATATTGGTTCATTTAAGAATGATTTTCTCACTTGATGTGCACAAGTTGTGTATGTGATATATTTTTGTGCATTAGTTTGTATCATGATTGATGATACATGCAAACTTAGGTGTGTATGCTTTAATCCTTGTTTAGGTAAATGATTAAGGTTTTATATACTTTATTTATTTTATGAAAACAAAATGGTGGCTTTCTTATTTATTTGCTAGAAGCTTCAAGCATCTTTGAAAAAGGTCAAAACCATTTTGTTTTTATTCTTAAACCTAACCATTACCTAAGCCCTAGTTTATTCTCTACATGAGTTAATCTCACCCATGGTTGCAACATGATAACTTCACTTGATTATTCTTTTCACATAATTCCTTTTTTCCATTCTTTTCTTCTTCTTCTTCATGAAGAAAAGAAAACCTTTCTTGAAAAATTTCAAGTGTTGAAATCAAGTGAGAAATCCAAATCCAAAGTGAACCCACTTCCTATTTCTTCATCCTCTACCACTTGCCATGTTGTATAGGGTGTTTTCTTCACAATTTTCATGACCTAGTGAAGATGGAGCTTGAGTTAGAGTCGCCTCGACGTAGATCATCTTCGGCATCGAAGTCAACGACCTAGCCCGCCTATTTCTCCGATGAAACCGACGCTAGAGTCCGGGATTCCGATGATCGCAGCGGAGGGACGTCAACACGGAGCTAGAGAAGTGGAGGACCGGATCTACAAAGGTTGTAGTCCCTTTCACTTAGCAATAAAGTTGTTTACTTGCATGTTTCGCCTTACCTCTAGTTAACGATCTAGCATTAGGGTTTCTCGGCACATGGAAAATTTGATTTTGCCATGGTTGATCAGTTGTAGAACATCATGAGTGTGCCTAGGAACCCTACAGCAATAATGCATCATCAAAGATCTTAAGCAAATATCCTAGCAAGAACAAAACTCATTAATGCAAATGGTGACACATAATAACACCTCACCATACAATTAATGCATACAATGAATCACTAATCCTAGTCACCAACTTCTAGAAGCATCCACACACATCACCCTCATGACTCACCCAAGTGACGAAAAGATAAATCTGCATTTAACCGAATGTTAAATACGGCTGATAGAAAACTGGAAACTGGAAACTGGCAACTTCCAAAAGCGATCCTGAAACAAATTTCAGGATAACCCTGTATAAACATACCCGCATTTGCATGACGACCGAATACAAATGCAACTGAGACAAAGATATTATATCTACACAGTATAATACTCAGATCCGGCTTAAACCAAAGCCGACCAGTATTATCTGCCCGAAAAATGACACGTGCGAAAACGCACGTGTATTTTCCGAACCCTGCCATATAACCATACGGCCTCTACAACGTTTCGCCCGAACTTGGGAAACGGTCTGTAGGGGACTCTAATGACTCATCAACACACTGGCACTGGGTATAACCACTAGCACGTCAGAGGTATAAGCTGTACGTAACGGTTGCTTATATATTGATTGGAAGGGAAGCTGACGAGCGAACTCATCCATAAACCCTACTGAGCCTGACAGTGACAATATATATACAGTCCGGTCCGTTCGTCTAAAGAGTATCGCATATCGAGTCTAGGGGGTGGATCAAGTCAGACCCCTAATAACGCGATAAATCGTGTCGGCATGAAGCCCATCACCACCTGAGAATCTACTGATCCAAATCAGTATTTCTTCACTACCTCGGCCGAGGATTTCTAGTGATGGCCACCCGTGCACTGCGCGACATCAACCCCAAATACCGGGAGAGACGAATCCCCGACGATCCGCTCACTGCCTCCATGTGGCTCGGGACTGTACCCAACTAAAACCTGTTTGCATAACTCCTTTGAGCGTGGTAGGGTAGTAATCTAAGCACAGTGGGAACTCACACAAGACAAATGACGATCTGTGGTCGACAAACTAACCTCTACACATGTCACCAGGGAACTGCTATCTGACGATATGTATAATACCAACTAGCATGTTCCCGGCGTGTCCTGTCCGGTGTACTCATAACCCAATGAGCACCTGTATACATCTTAGGTGAACTAACTAACACCAATGGCTTGTGAGACCGGCCACCGCCCCTTGTCCGGGTTTCGACTGTATACACTAGTCTACTCTGGAGTATCGATGCCCTCTCTCGAAACTCTCACGACTAGGGACACTTTAAGGATGTGCTTACAGACCCCAGCTCCCACGTATACGATCGCCATCATACTGCTGGTAGTCAAGCAAGAATCCTATGGGCTCTATCATCATGCAATAGCGAACTAAAACATGTATACGATGATAAAGACAAACCAGATAGCATACTATCATCTCGAGCAAGACTGTCATATCGGTATAGGTCCTGCCTCAATCATTGCAATCACGTACCTGCGATCCAATAATTGACTTTGAGGGCACTATCTCCAACAATCTCCCACTTGCACTTAAGGCTAATTATTGCGATGTCGCATACTCACAGCCCGTGTGATACCGAACATCCAACTCCTCTACTAATCAGTTTCACAAAGCTAGTTTGTAAAACTCTTGTGTTCGAGAAATAGCCTCAGTGAGTGGATCCGCCCTGATGTTTCTTTCTATATCTCTCTAAATCTCAAGTTCGCGGAGAAAGCCATCTCCCGAATCGAGTAATGCCTGTGTTAGAATATGTCTGGATATCTGATGGGACCTAGTTCATAAATGAAGTCCAAATCCAAACTTCTTAGACTGTATTGATCACTGAACCTAATCAGTATCCAGCACCATGCCTCCCACAGTATTCTCTTGGACCACCTGTCTATAATACTGTCCCTCATCATAGGGAAAACTATAACTCTGACAATCATTCTGTCATCCATGTCACCTTTGAAGCCTGGAATGATAACCGTCTCCCGAAGGAGGCTGCTGTCATCAAATCCGTAGAACATGCACTTATGTTCTAAAACTGCTTCCTTATGTTTCTCCAGGATTGGATTAATATAAACTTATCGCATCTAGTGCAAAAACAACATCTGGTGTGGTACTTGAGATCTCATGATTGACTCAATTGCCTAAGCAAGTGATCTGCCAATCATGCACATCCCTCTCTCCTTTAGTCTCTAAGACACCTTTAGAGAGGGTGACTCCATCACCTGCAGGTACACCACCATGCCAAGAGTCATCTATTCTAAAATACTATTAGAATACTGTCAAAGTACCCATATTGGGAAACTATCCAAATCTAGATCTAAAACCATAGATCTAGTAACCAGAATGTCTGATATTATATCCATATCCTTTGTGGAGAAACAACTGTGTGATGACCACAGTACAACCGATCGTAGTATAGGAAATTTACTTCCTATTCTGTTTGTGTCATCCAAATACCAAGACATCACACTCTACTACCTTCTCAACAGATCCATCCTCTATTCTGATGAAGTCAAAGCCATGACTGTCTTATCAAAATTAGATGATCTATCTCCGCTATAACTACTGAAGTCTATAAATAGACATAAGCTATTTGCCCACTATGCTTCCGCTGCTCCCACTGACTACGATAACCCTCTGGCAGAATAATATATACGTACACTTCTAAAGCTAGTTTAGAACGACGCTATACTTATCCTCCTGCCGGGTCTCATAGTCTGGAACAACAGTAGTGTCAAGTCTGGGTAAACAAGAACCTCCCTATCACCGTCCTTGAGGCTACCGGAGTACCTCTCGGGTGTCTGAGGTTACCCACTATGTCTGCGGAGTGGCTATTGGAATGTCTAACCCGATTGAATATATAGGTCCTATTAAATTTTCCGTAATCGTTTGCGGTTCTGGAATCACTTCCTGTTCTATTATACTCCCAGTACTGTTTTCTGAAAAAAATCCATTTTAATAAAACTATGGCGAGTCAAGAACAATATCACTATTGATCTTCCAGACAGTAGAAATGTCAACCCTCGTCAAAGCCAGGGTCAACCCACAAACTGCCATTACATAAACGTGCCTTAAGTTTTCTAGTGTCTGGTTTTAAGCATAAGCTGGACAACTCCCCGTATCTTAATATCGTTAAGATATGAACTATTCTATATACAATATAGAAATAGAGGCACTAATTTAATTGGAACCGGATTCAAAAACATGCAGCTGTCTCCAGTGCATATCAACTTAATGGAGAGAGGCTAATCAGCATTACTCAACTTAGGAATCCATCCAATTATGAGTAACCTGAAAGAGAAAGAAGTTTCTCAAAACCATTACTTTCATCTGAATACCAATCACAAGAATCTACATCTTCGATCTCTTTGAAGAATCCCGATACTTGCGACAACTGGTTCTCTACTTTATTCTTATACCCACATCTTCTCAAAACTTAGACATTGTATTTCTATGAAACACTTGTCTAAAAACTAGAGAAGTCACAAGTAAACAGAACATGGTATGAGGACCTACCCCTCTGTCCTGACGGACACTGGACAACATACAATACTTTGTATAAGTCCGCTGAGTTGAATAACTCAAAACCTGTGCATCGTAGGTTGAAAACTGTACCCAGGTGATTTCGTCAAATATCACCAATTACAACGAATTCCGATATAATGAGGATGATCACCTAATTCCCAATAACTTACTCTCACTCATCATCTGAAAAACCATACAGATATGAGAATCATACCTGGTAAATACATACCCTGGAGTAAGTATCTAATCGGGAAAACAGTTTTCTTTTAACAATGCGCAGTGAAACTGAAATATTAAAATGTCTCGTAGGGGTATCCTGGTATTCCTAGTAATGCCTCTTCCATAATCCTATTCATGACTGTAACCGTATATTTCTTTGCCATCTCACAAAAATCCCTTTATTTGTCTTTAGTCGTTACCTTCTGTACACCTTCGTTAGGCTAAATGGTTTTCTTCCTTCCCTACCGTTCGGCACCAGCCTATGGTTTGGAAGAAGACTATCCAGTAAGTATAATAGGTGTACTCTCCTAATCCTAGGAGTACTCACAACTTGAGAGAAGGTGATGATAAAAGACAACTGAATAATACCCTATTCTATTTCTCCCGAACTGGGGAAAAAGGCAAAAGGTGAAATAGGAGTGGCGATGAATTACGAGGTTTGGTCGTGAATTATAACAGTCGCAATTTACTTTGCCCTCTTTCTAATCCCTTTATTTTGTCTTTAGTTATTACCTTCTGTACACCCTACTTAGGCTAATTGGTTTTCTTCATTCCCTACCTTTCGGCACCAGCCTATGGTTTGGAATAAGACTATCCAATAAGCGTAATAGGTGTACTCTCCTAAACTAAGGAGCCCTCGCAACTTGAGAGAAGGTGATAATAAAAGACAACTAAATAAACCAATTCTATTTCTCCTGAACCTGGATCCATCCTCGAAGAAGTCCCTCCGAGTTCGTATATAACCATACGATGGATCTATCCAATGGAAGTGGATATCCGTAATAATACGGGGTGTTCTGAGAAATACAAAGGGTAAAAGAAGGAGCGGCAATGACTTATGCAACTTGGACAATCCAAAAGCCAGTATTTTAAGAAGGTTCGGTCAACATGGTCACTGAGTCATAGTCAAGGGTCGGTCAAAGGTCGCTGCCAAAGAGAGAGAGAAAAGAAACACTCTGCGTGCATTCTAACCTAGATCAGAATAGTTATCAATTTATTTAATCAGGAAACCTCCCACTATTATCTCAAATTCTCCTCCAAACCTGAAAGAAGAATTAGTCGAGATCACCTGAAAAGTAAACCAACTCATCAGTGAGAATCGGGATCCAACTATCATCGCATGATAACTTGATGGAAGCCACTCAAGTTATCACACTCCAGAAGGTATGCGCATGCCTGGCAAGTTTCCTGTATGTTTGAAACCCCCAATAAGATTTTTACCCCATGCTCTTATGACCTTGACTAAGGGCCACACATGTCAAGTTCTTCCCGTCATTATCCAGGTTGATTTGAACCCACCTGCACAAGCCCTTGACTAAGGGCCAAAATGGCAGAACGACTGTCCCAAACCAACTCATCTATCTATGCAACAAATGAATACCCAGCAGCTACCAAACACTATGCCTTGACTAAGGGCCAAAATACATAGCTTGAATACTACTGACCATTCATATGAAATGACAGAGGGCTACGGCTGGTTTTTGGCGAAAAACCTTTAACGTAATGAACTTGATCTCGTTGAAGTAAACTGATAGCTTTTTATAAAAATATAGTAGCAAAAACCTTTTGCTAAAGAGGTCACTCCCGGTGAAGGGATCTCGGCTCTTTCCTCGTGGAATGAGGTGCAGGATATTCTCACTGAATACCGCGATGCAAAGCAACTTTTAATCAACTATATTAAAGTTATTACCCTGACGTAAACTTCTTCCCAAGGGGTCACTCCCGGTGAAGGGATCTCGGCCCTTGCCTCGTCGAATGAGGTGCAGGATATTCCAACTGAATATCACTATGCAAAACAAAAAGAAACGTCTTTGTAATAACACCTTTTAAATTGGTTCCAACAACATCATATATAGGTTTGTTTTATCCTTGCATTTATAAGAATCAATGCAGTCCCATCAATCAATCACACCAGAAAAGAACGAAAATAAAATGTACGTATATGCCATCCGCATTCGCCACTTGGTCCCGTCATCACCCGTTAGGTTACTTAATTAACGACAGAGCGGGGGCTGGACTAGCGTGGGTGTAAAACATATACAACATCTAATGGTATATATACCAATATACAATAATCGCTCCAGGCGTGATAATATGCAACATTACAGAAAAGTAATAAGCATCACAGAACAATACAGATAATCTGGGATCCCCGGGTTTCACAGAGCCGCTACTGAAACCCGACGTTCCCCTGGTCGTGTGGATAGCCTGTGCAATGAAACCTAGACCCCTACGGGTGCGGCAAGTTACCCGCCAAAACCTGAAGCGAGGTAGTCCCCATAGCATAGTGAATGGAACACCCGGCACTTCACGGAATCCAGTAAATTGAGCACCCCTCCTTGGGTCAACCTGTACCCCCTACGAGTGCGGCGAATAGTCTGCCAATTCTAGAGTAAAGTCCCTCTGCCTCTCAAAGCCATGAGATACGGACCTGTTGCCCTCCAGAACCCGGCTATCCGTGCACTCCTTCGCGGGATAAACCTAGTACAGAAAATAAAATATGTACAACGGGTCCATCGACCTCGACCCGGTCGTGCCCCAAAAGAATATTATACAACAGGCAGTGACGGCAGTCCACATGTTGGACGCTCGCCCCGCAATATCAAATGTATAAATAAATCCAAACTGCACAACCATTGCACACTGCTATCCACCACGACATATCCGCAACATCACAGCACAACACAGAACATCAACGCGAATGTCACGTTCGCAAACCCGTCTAAAAGAACTATAGCAATCAGATGCGGTTTACCGATCAAATGACATTCCCGGTCGGAGATATAATGTAAATACTGCATACTAACAAATTTAAAATTTCGATCGACTAAATTTCCCGAAGTGGGCCCTACATACATCTGCTGTACAGTAACCAAAACTGGGCCTAAAAGAAATATACCAAAAAACACATTTTCCTATATAGAAGCTACAGTTAAAATTTAGTCACGTGTTCTTATAGAATGGCCGCGGATGCGCGGTCAAACCCTAGGTTTGACCGCGGATCCGCGACGCTTCTGTAAGAACACAGCTCCAAATTTGAACAGTGTGCTTCAAAATGCCTGCTCTATTTTCTGAAGTGCTCAAAATAATTTTTAGACTTGATTTAAAATCGACAGAAACTTCGTACAGAAAAAATGTAGTTTTCGAAAATCCGTTCGATCGATATTTTAAACGCGTTAGCACAAGTTAGTATAGCTTAATGGTGAGGCTCTGATACTACTGTAAGTCCACGGTAGCGCCCTGGCCGTCTAACAGACGCCAAATGCGGAACAAAAACTTTTTACAAACTGGCGCTATCGCGTACCGTAACCCGGATCTGCCATTAAAGCTAAACTAACAAACTACAAAGTGGGTAGAAATGTTATACCGAACGATCCGAGTCCTTCGGTCTTCGAGCATCATCCCACGCTGTTGCGGCTGCTCCGATCTCCTGAATCTCCAGTCTCGTCGTCCAGGTGGCACCACGTCGACGGATCTTTAAACGGGCTCCCGCCTCTGAACGGAGATAACTCGATCGTCAAGTTTGCTAGAAGAGATGACCAAGATGATGTAGAGAATGAGTAGAACACTTTTTCTCGTTATGTCCAAAGCTATGGACGAACGGTTAATGAAGTTGCCTTTTGGATTGGGTGAAAAAAGAAACCGATCACATCTAATTTCTATACACCAAAATTTATATCTTTTCAAAACAACAACCATATCATCCCTCAACTAAGGGGCTGGCCACTTTATAAAAAGGAAGGGGTGAGTGTAGGAGCAAGGGAGGTAATCCTAAGTAATAATGCATCATCAAAGATCTTAAGCAAATATCCTAGCAAGAACAAAACTCATTAATGCAAATGGTGACACATAATAACACCTCACCATACAATTAATTTATACAATGAATCACTAATCCTAGTCACCAACTTCTAGAAGCATCCATACACATCATCCTCATGACTCACCCAAGTGACGAAAAGATAAAACCGCATATAACCGAATGTTAAATACGGCCGATAGAAAACTGGAAACTGGCAACTTCCAAACGCGATCCTGAAACAAATTTCAGGATAACCCCGTATCAGTATAAACATACCCGCATTTGTATTACGACCGAATACAAATGCAACTGAGACAAAGATATTATATCTACATAGTATAATACTCGGATCCGGCTTACACCAAAGCCGACTAGTATTATCTGCTCGAAAAATGACACGTACGAAAACGCACGTGTATTTTCCAAACCCTGCCATATAACCATACGGCCTCTACAACGTTTCGCCCGAACTTAGGAAACGGTCTGTGGGAGACTCTAATGACTCATCAATACACTGGCACTGGGTATAACCACTAGCACGTCAGAGGTACAAGCTGTACGTAACGGTTGCCAATATATTGATTGGAAGGGAAGCTGACGAGCGAACTCATCCATAAACCCTACTGAGCCTAACAGTGACAATGTATATACAGTCCGGTCCGTTCGTCTAAAGAGTATCGCATATCGAGTCTAGGGGGGTGGATCAAGTCAGACCCTTAATAACGCGATAAATCATGTCGGCATGAAGCCCATCACCACCTGAGAAACTACTGATCCAAATCAGTAATTCTCCACTACCTCAGCCGAGGATTTCTAGTGATGGCCACCCGTACACTGCGCGACATCAACCCCCAATACCGGGAGAGACGAATCCCCGACGATCCGCTCACTGCCTCCATGTGGCTCGGGGCTGTACCCTACTAAAACCTGTTTGCACAACTCCTTTGAGCGTAGTAGGATAGTAATCAAAGCACAGTGGGAACTCACATGAGACAAATGACGATTTCAGGTCGACAAACTAACCTGTACACATCTCACCAGGGAACTTCTATCTGACGATATGTATAATACCAACTAGCATGTTCCCGGCAAGTCCTGTCCGGTGTACTCATAACCCAATGAGCACCTGTATACATCTTAAGTGAACCAACTAACACCAATGGCTTGTGAGACCGGCCACCGCCCCTCGTCGGGGTCTCGACTGTATACACTAGTCTACTCTGGAGTATCGATGCCCTGTCTCGAAACTCCTACGACTAGGGACACTTTAAGGATGTGCTTACAGACCCCAGCTCCCACGTATATGATTGCCATCATACTGCTGGTAGTCAAGCAAGAAGAATCCTATGGGCTCTATCATCATGCAATAGTGAACTAAAGCATATATACGATAATAAAGACAAACCAGATAGCATACTATCATCTCGAGAAAGACTGTCATATCGGTATAGGTCCTGCCTCAATCATTGCAATCACGTACCTGCGATCCAATAATTGACTATGAGGGCACTATCTCCAACACTTTGTATAATGGCTCTCCTAGACACAGCGCGATATCAACCCCCAATACCGGGAGAGACGAATCCTGTCTTGCCGCCACTGCCTCCAAGTGCTTTGGGACTTCACCCAACTACTACCTGTTTGCACGACTCAATAGAGCCGTGGTAGGGTAGCAATCAAAGAATAGTGGGAACACACTTGAGGCGAAGTAGCAGTGTCAAGTCAACGGACTAAGCTGTACTCATGTCACCTGGGAACTACTATCTGACGATAGGTATAATACCAACCAATAGTTCCCAACGATTCCTGTCCAGTGTACTCGTAACCCAACGAGCACCTGCATACTATCTCCAGTACGACGTACTGATGGTTGTGGGACAGACCATCTTCCCTGCTGGGATGAGAAGCGTAGGCACCAGTCTACTCTGGCGTATCGATGCCCTGTCTCGATAATCCTATGACTAGGGACCTGTATAAGGATGTGCTTATAGACTACCCATCCCCCACTAGTGTGATCACCATCACAACGCCGGTAGTCAAGCAAAGATCCTAGGGGCTCCATCAATATGTATTAGCGATTTGTTAAAAGAAACATATACACATATTAAGATAGATACAAACTAAGTAGCATACTACTATATCGAGCAAGACTGTCGTAAATCCGTGTATATATCCCAAGCTTCCTAAATGTATTATACAAACTAGTACTATACAATAATGGCCTCTAGGGCATACATATCCAACAATCTCCCACTTGCACTAAAGGCCAGTAATTGGTATACTGCATACCCAGCGTCTGCACTAAGGACAGCTGCTGGTGTACCGCATACCCAATAGCTCAAAAAGTCGCTCGAACTGTGTTTGAGGGAGTGCCATTGTGAATGGATCCGCCGTGTTGTCTTTAGTGTCCACTCTCCGTACCTCGATCTCCTGGCGATCAATGATCTCCCTAATCAGGTGATACCGCCTTAAGATGTGTCTGGACTTCTGATGGGACCTTGGTTCCTTCGCTAAAGCTATAGTGTAACCCTTCGAAAATCGTTTAGGCAGTTTTTCGGTAATCGGCTAATTTTTCGGCTTTTTCCGTAAAAAGTCAAAATAGGTATTTTTCATTGTAGATCTAATTATACAAAATTTAGATAAGATATTACTATAATTTTGTCACTAAAATGTCACTTATAATTATTTAGTTAAATAAAAAAAAAATCGTAATTAATTATTTTTTTTATTATTTAAAGCCTTTTTAAATACATTAAATTAGTGATAAATACAAATTTAATTAGGTAAATTTCATAATTAGGAGTCTTTATAAGCTAAAATATGGTGTTAATAAAATTATATCATGACTTGTAAACTTTTGGTTTTAGGGTTGGAAATTTAATGGAAAAATGGTGTAAAATTAGGGTTTTTTTGTAAATTGTTGACATGAAAGCATTAAATGACAACATGGGGTGTTTATTGACCTAGAAACTTCTCCAAATTTCCCCACCTCCTCTCCCTCACCTGCTGGCCGACCCCTTGCTGCTGGAAATCCCCTCACTTCTCATTTCTTTTTGCTTCATTTTCATGCAAAAATCCATAAAAAATCAACAAATTCATTAACCCATTCAAACCAAAACCCTAATCCAACCTTTCCCAAACCCTAATTTGTTTGAGAAGTGGAGAAAGGAGGAATCTTTAGAGGCTAATTGCAAGAGGATCATAGCTTGGGAGGTATAATTCCTAAACTAGTTGTTAATTTGTAGTTTAATAAAGCTAGTTTAGTATTTTAAAGCGATTAATTTCATTGTAATGGTTAGTTTTGAAATTTCAAGAAAGGGATGATGTTCTAGATTTGGGTTTGTAGCATGGTGGTTGGATTTAAGTTAGGGTTTGGTTATCTAATTGATTGGAGTGGTTAATAGTGTAGTGTTATGCTCGCTAAATCGACAAAATTGCGATGTTTGTATCGAATCGGTAAGAAAATTGCTTACTAGATTTTTACAAAAAAAAGAATGCGATCAAATTGTGTTATGTTAGCGATATAATTAGCTTCGTATAGGACTATTAGAGTGTGCGAACGCGGGGTTTCGTCTAGTCGGGTTGTAGTTTTGTCGATTTCCCCGAAATGACGATTCTAGTTAAAGGTTAGCGATTTTCGTGCGTTTTCCCGCGCACCGAGTGCATGCTATGTTTAATTAGAGAGCGTCGATAATTGTATATTGTGACTTGCATCGTTTTAGGTTTTGTAATCTTATGCTTGGTATTGTGCAAATATAGGATCGGTCGGGGAAACATCGGACACGGCGCGTAAAGGCAAGGCGGTGGCCGGATCGGATTAGCGGGGATTTCAGGTGAGTAGATGTATTCATCTATGGGGGAATCGTCTGAATGGCGTGAGGCGCCCCCACTAGTTAGGATTACCCTACTTTTTGCAAGATTTATATTGTTAGCTAGCTTATCCATTCATGTACACTGCATACCCTTATAGCGAACAGTATATTAGATTGCATGGACATTCATCCATACTTATGCGATATCACTTCGTAGGACACGAACACCATTACCATTGGCATATGTTGCACGCGCACTATTCATGTGACACACACGCCTTTGGTAATTGCCATGCCACGTGCACTATAGAACCTGTTTAACTTAATAACGCCATTTGCATTCATACATGATATATGGAATTGCATAGCATGTATATACCTCGCATTACCATCATATCTACATAGATTTCTTGCCAAAACTCACATCATATACATTGAGATCATAGACATTTATCATATGTAACATGTGAACATTATGATTTTCTTGAGGATTTCAGTATTGCTGCGATTTCTGGATTTTTGGGGAAAACCGCATGAATTTAACAAAACCTTATATTTATCATTTTCAAAACAAAGTTGCGGTTTTCTCGTGATGTATGTGTCGTCCACCATGAGTTTTCATGTTTTCTGTTGGATTTCGAGACCCGATTCGAGGAGTGGATGAACCGTCTCGGGTACATGGTGGGCCCGGTATGGTACCCCGGGGCAAGAAGATCGAGTTGTAGACGATGATCCTGACAGGGGAAGACTACCTACCGGTGATGTCTGGCGCGGCGGATATCCGGAGGATACCGACCGTTGTCGTGAGATTTATGATATGGGCCGATCCGGACTGACGGAGCCCGATATTGAGACAGATATGATTCCTATTTGGTGTCGATGCTTGACATGGGTTTTCAGATGATTTCTTGATGGTATTTAGCTATTATACAGATATTCATGTTCTAAAGTTAATAATTCAATACCCTTAGCATTTAAAACACTTAAAGACTTAATAATGACATTGCATACCTGTGCATGCATACTAGAGATATTATATCACATATGGACATGCATGTTGTGGTGCATGGCGTGCATTCTTACGATTGCCTTATTAGATGTTATATTTACTCACGAGCTGGCAACTCACCCCCGTTGTGCCACAGTGTCTTGCAGGTCGGACTCATCAGTCTTGTAGCAGCGGCTATCTTATCATCAGTCCCTTTTGCTCAGACTCGCGACATCGCCCGTAGGTGGGTTGCGAGCACACTTTATTTCTTTTGCTTTATCATTGTATCTAGTATTCTCCATCTACCACTTTATATTGTATATGTGACCTAGTGGTGAGACTGAGAGGTTGTATATTTGTGGTTTCTTTTGGGTCGAGCTCACTTGAGCCGGCGATGTGTTTTCTGATATTTTGCGTTTCTTTTATGCTCTTTTCTTGATATGGTTATTATATTGCATGTGGTTGTGATCCGCCTTGGGCGAAGAGCTAGCTCCCGCTTGGGGATGCCATTTTTATGATTACAGGTTTATTATCTTGTTGTACCCATTTTGGGGGATAGAAAATACAGGGGAGACTCTGCCGAAATTTTCAGAAATTTATGATGTTTTTAAAACGGGATTCTTGCAACTTATTTGATTTGAAAATCGTTTTCATTAAAGGTTTTCCTTCACTCTCTTTTGATTTTGGTTTAGATTTTTCTGGGCTTTGGCTGACTTAGGTTACGGTACGCCTTTAGACGTCTCGTAATCTAAGTGCCAGTCACGTTCCGTACCTTCGGGTCGTGACAAAGTTGGTATCAGAGCATAGGTTTTACCTTTCTGAGTATAGGACGACCTTGGTAGATGGAGTAGGTGACTTAAGCAGAGTGGCGTACCGTGGGTATGATCCGCGGCATACTTACGATACGGTACTCCGCCTAAGTGACCTTAGGACATAATTGCTTGTATTTCCTTTCTTGATTCCTTGCATTCCTTGATTCAATTGCAATGTCCTTATCAGTCCTGTTTCTTATTCCAGCTTCGATGCAGCCAAAGACTACGAGAGCTCAGCGGGCTGCCGCTAGGGATGAGATTCGGGCGGGCCCGTCTGAGGCGAGGATCGAGCGGGAGGATACGCCGACCCCTCAGGGTCATACTGATCCGCCTTATCCTGACCGTATTGCCAGATTAGAGACCGGCATGCAAGAGTTGCGGCAGATGATGGGATCTTTAGTTGAGTCCAGCCGGGCACAGAGATCCGAGGACGTTCCTTCCATCGCACAGACCACGATCGTACCTGCTGCACAGATGGTCACTCCTGCTGCTACTACGGAGACTATCCCTGTTCCACTACAGGAGTTCATGAGATTGAGACCTCCAGCTTTTACCGGTACAGATGCGACAGAGGACCCACAGGCATTTCTTGATAGGATGGCTCGGATTTGCCGTTCGTTGAGGTGTTCTAATGATAGATTGGTGGAGTTTGCGAGTTTTCGTCTGGAGGGTCTTGCCCAGACATGGTACGACTCAGTAGAGAGAGGCCGAGCTGCAGGTCTGCCTTCTATGACCTGGGATGAGTTTACAGCTGCATTTCTTGCCCGTTTTCTTCCGGAGAGTGTCCGAGATGCTCGAGCCCATAGTTTTGAGTCTTTGCGCAAGACTCCTGGGATGACAGTGTCGGAGTATGATATACAGTTTACCCAGTTGTCTCGATATGCTCCGTACCTAGTCGACACAGAAGAGAAGAGAATAAAGAGGTTTGTACGAGGGCTTGATACACAGCTATTCCTTGCCATCGGCACCCAGCACTTTGATACATACGCAGCCGCGATGGATGCAGCCTTACTTTTGGAGGAGCGTATTTCTGAGACTCCGGTCGTTTCTGGGCCGAAGAGGATCCGTACTGATACGCCAGCTCAGCGGCAGATGGGCAGACACCGTGATAGATTATTTCCGGGAGATGGTGGAGGCAGAGGATTGAGACGAAGTCAGTTATTTGGTTCATATCCACAGACCCAGCAGTCGTCTCCAGGATGTTTTCGGTGCGGGAGTCAGTACCACCGTATCAGAGACTGTACCATGGAACGCCAGGGCACGGCGACAGTCCCGTATGTGACTTTACCACCCTCACCACCTTCTCTGAGAGCTTTACTTCCTACTCCTGATGATGCTTCACGCCAGCCAGATGCTTCTAGAGGCCGTGGGCGTGGCGGTCCGGTTCAGAGAGGACGAGGCAACAGAGGCAGAGGCAGAGGCCGAGGTAGAGGCAGAGGACAGCCAGCTATTAGTGGTGGGCAGGCCCGAGTGTTCGCGTTGACTCCTCAGGATGCACAGGAATCCAATGCCGTCGCGACAGGTACTCTGCCAGTATGTTCTTTTGATGCACGGGTATTATTTGATCCAGGCTCCACACATTCCTATGTATCCACGTATTTTGCACTGAGGTTGGGCCGAGAGTCTTCTCCGTTAGATCAGCCGCTTGTCGTTATTACTCCGGTAGGCGAGTCTTTTGTTGCCCGTTTTGTGTACCGATCGTGTTCCGTTCGTATCGGGGAGAGAGATTCTTCAGTTGATTTGATTCTCCTCGATATGCTAGACTTTGACGTTCTTCTTGGTATGGATTGGCTAGCCACCTGTTATGCATCCGTGGACTGCCGTGAGAAAGCAGTCAGATTCAGTTTTCCTGGTGAGCCGGTTCTTATTATTCAGGGAGATCGTAGTGCTACCCTTCCCAGCTTGATTTCTTCTCTTCGCGCTGGTCAGCTCTTAAGAAAAGGGTGTCAGGGATTCTTAGCTTATGTTTGTGATACTAGCTCCACAGAGGTTCGGTTGGACCAGGTCCCTGTTGTGAGAGAGTTTCCTGATGTATTCCCTGACGAGCTGCCTGGTCTGCCACCAGAGCGCGAGATTGAGTTCTGTATTGACTTGATCCCCGGCACGGGGCCTATCTCTATACCGCCTTATCGGATGGCCCCGGCGGAGCTGAGAGAGCTAACGGATCAGTTACAGGACTTGCTGGACAAAGGGCTTATCCGACCGAGTGTGTCACCTTGGGGTGCCCCCGTCCTGTTTGTTAAGAAGAAGGACGGAAGTATGCGTTTATGCATTGATTATCGTCAGCTGAACCGGGTTACTGTGCGGAACAGGTATCCCCTACCCCGCATTGATGACTTATTCGATCAGCTCCAGGGTGCATGGTTTTTCTCGAAGGTTGATTTACGGTCAGGTTATCACCAGTTGCGAGTTCGGAAGGAGGATATTCCGAAGACCGCTTTCCGTACTCGATATGGTCACTATGAGTTCTTGGTGATGTCGTTCGGGCTCACCAATGCCCCGGCAACATTTATGGATTTGATGAACCGCGTATTCAGGCCGTATCTCGATCAGTTCATCATTGTGTTCATTGACGACATCTTGGTTTATTCTCGGAGCCGGGAGGAACATGAGCAGCACTAACGTATCACCTTGCAGACTTTGAGGGAGCATCAGCTGTTCGCCAAATTCTCCAAGTGCGCATTCTGGTTAAACAGTGTCGAATTCTTGGGTCATGTGGTGACGAGAGACGGTATTTGCGTGGACCCGAAGAAGATCGAGGCAGTTCAGCATTGGCCTAGACCAGTATCAGTTACAGAGGTTCGCAGCTTTCTAGGTCTGGCCGGCTATTATCGACGTTTTGTCCAGGATTTCTCCCGCATTGCTGCACCTTTGACCGGGTTGACCCGGAAGGGGGTTCCTTTTGATTGGACCCAGGCATGTGAGGATAGTTTCCAGCAGTTGAAGACTCGTCTGACTACTGCACCAGTGTTAGCATTGCCTTCAGGATCAGGCGGGTTCGTGGTATATTGTGATGCTTCTAGAGTGGGGCTGGAATGTGTGTTGATGCAGCACGACAGAGTTATCGCGTATGCTTCTCGGCAGCTGAGGAAACACGAGCAGAACTACCCCACCCATGATTTAGAGATGGCTGCAGTGGTATTTGCACTTAAGATCTGGTGACATTACCTATACGGTGAGTCGTGCCAGATATTCACTGACCACAAGAGTTTGAAGTATATCTTCCAGCAGCGAGATTTGAAACTGAGACAGCGCCGTTGGATGGAGCTGGTGAAGGATTATGACTGCGAGATTCTATACCATCCGGGCAAGGCGAATGTGGTGGCAGATGCTTTGAGTAGGAGGCCCGGAGGTAGCTTATCTTGTTTGAGCGCAGTACAGATGCAGTCGACGGCGGATTGGCAGGTTTTATGTGACAGCAGAGTGCAGTTCGAGTTTACTCCTACAAGGGGACAACTAGCCCATTTCAGAGCACGCCCACAGTTACTTGACCGTATCCGCGAGGCACAGTCCGGTGATGCCCGTATTTTAGAGATTATTGAGCAGATTCGGCAGGGCAGAGTTTCTGAGTTCGTGATTGATGATCAGGGGATACTTCGATTTGGGACTCGACTGTGTGTGCCAGATTCAGAGGGACTGAGGCGTGATATTCTCGAGGAGGCACATAGATCAGTATACAGTGTGCATCCAGGTTCCACCAAGATGTACCGTGATTTGAGAGAGGTTTACTGGTGGGAAGGGATGAAGAAGGATATTACAGACTTTGTGTCGAGATGCCTGACTTGTCAGCAAGTCAAGGCCGAGCACCAGAGGCCAGCCGGCGAGTTTCAGCCTTTGCCCATCCCTGAGTGGAAGTGGGAGCAGGTCTCCATGGACTTCATTGTGGGTCTACCCAGGACTAGTCGAGGGTATGACTCTATATGGGTGATTGTTGATCGACTGACGAAAGCGGCTCACTTCCTGCCAGTGAAGACCACTTTTGGATTTTCTCAGTACGCCCAGGTTTATATTGATGAGATAGTGCGACTGCATGGTGTTCCGACTTGCATCGTGTCCGACCGTGGCATCCAGTTTACCAGCCGATTGTTGCAGAAACTACAGGAAGCTTTGGGCACCCGATTGAGTTTTAGCACATCCTTTCATCCTCAGACTGACGGTCAGTCGGAGCGTACGATTCAGACTCTTGAGGACATGCTCAGAGCTTGTGTTTTAGATTTCGGTGGTAGCTGGGATCGTCATTTGCCTTTGATCGAGTTTTCCTATAATAATAGCTTCCAGGAGACGATTCAGATGGCACCTTTTGAGGCTTTATATGGGAGGAGATGTCGATCGCCTGTATGTTGGACAGAGCTCAAGGAGAGCAGTATTTTGGGGCCACAAATTGTACAGGAGACGACCGAGAAGATACAGCTGGTTCGGGACAGGATGAGAGCGGCACAGAGCAGGCAGAAATCATATGCTGACAGGCGCCGTCGCCGACTCGAGTTCACTGTTGGCGATCATGTTTTCCTGAAGGTCTCTCCGATGAAAGGTGTGATGAGATTTGGGCGGAAAGGGAAACTGAGTCCTAGATATGTTGGTCCTTTCGAGATCCTAGAGCGTGTTGGTCCAGTCGCTTATCGGTTAGCTCTTCCGCCCAGCTTCCCCGATGTTCACCCCGTATTCCATGTCTCGATGCTTCGCAAGTACCTTCATGATCCTTCCCAGGCGATTCAGCACCAAACGATCCAGCTAGGGCGTGATCTTTCTTTCACCGAGCAGCCGGTGGTCATTTTGGATCGGCAGGTGAAGAAATTGAGGTCGAAGGTTATACCGTCCGTCAAAGTCCTTTGGCGTGGCCCGAACAGCGAGGAGGTCACCTGGGAGACCGAGGTCGAGATGAGGAAGAGATATCCCCATCTTTTTGAAGGTACGTGTAGTTAAATTCTAAATTCGGGGACCGAATTTCTTTAAGGGGGGAAGATTGTAACCCTTCGAAAATCGTTTAGGCAGTTTTTCGGTAATCGGCTAATTTTTCGACTTTTTCCGTAAAAAGTCAAAATAGGTATTTTTCATTGTAGATCTAATTATACAAAATTTAGATAAGATATTACTATAATTTTGTCACTAAAATGTCACTTATAATTATCTAGTTAAATAAAAAAAATTTCGTAATTAATTATTTTTTTATTATTTAAAGCCTTTTTAAATACATTAAATTAGTGATAAATACAAATTTAATTAGGTAAATTTCATAATTAGGAGTCTTTATAAGCTAAAATATGGTGTTAATAAAATTATATCATGACTTGCAAACTTTTGGTTTTAGGGTTGGAAATTTAATGGAAAAATGGTGTAAAATGAGGTTTTTTTTGTAAATTGTTGACATGAAAGCATTAAATGACAACATGGGGTGTTTATTGACCTAGAAACTTCTCCAAATTTCCCCACCTCCTCTCCCTCACCTGTTGGCCGACCCCTTGCTGCTGGAAATCCCCTCACTTCTCATTTCTTTTTGCTTCATTTTCATGCAAAAATCCATAAAAAATAAACAAATTCATTAACCCATTCAAACCAAAACCCTAATCCAACCTTTCCCAAACCCTAATTTGTTTGAGAAGTGGAGAAAGGAGACATCTTTAGAGGCTAATTGCAAGATGATCATAGCTTGAGAGGTATAATTCCTAAACTAGTTGTTAATTTGTAGTTTAATAAAGCTAGTTTAGTATTTTAAAGCGATTAATTTCATTGTAATGGTTAGTTTTGAAATTTCAAGAAAGGGATGATGTTCTAGATTTGGGTTTGTAGCATGGTGGTTGGATTTAAGTTAGGGTTTGGTTATCTAATTGATTGGAGTGGTTAATAGTGTAGTGTTATGCTCGCTAAATCGACAAAATTGCGATGTTTGTATCGAATCGGTAAGCAAATTGCTTACTAGATTTTTACAAAAATTAGAATGCGATCAAATTGTGTTATGTTAGCGATATAATTAGCTTCGTATAGGACTATTAGAGTGCGTGAACGCGGGTTTTCATCTAGTCGGGTTGTAGTTTTGTCGATTTCCCCGAAATGACGATTCTAGTTAAAGGTTAGCGATTTTCGTGCGTTTTTCCGCGCACCGAGTGCATGCTATGTTTAATTCGAGAGCGTCGATAATTGTATATTGTGACTTGCATCGTTTTAGGTTTTGTAATCTTATGCTTGGTATTGTGCAAATATAGGATCGGTCGGGGAAACATCGGACACGGCACGTAAAGGCAAGGCGGTGGCCGGATCGGATTAGCGGGGATTTCAGGTGAGTAGATGTATTCATCTATGGGGGAATCGTCTGAATGGCGCGAGGCGCCCCCACTAGTTAGGATTACCCTACTTTTTGCAAGATTTATATTGTTAGCTAGCTTATCCATTCATGTACACTGCATACCCTTATAGCGAACAGTATATTAGATTGCATGGACATTCATCCATACTTATGCGATATCACTTCGTAGGACACGAACACCATTACCATTGGCATCTGTTGCACGCGCACTATTCATGTGACACACACGCCTTTGGTAATTGCCATGCCACGTGCACTATAGAACCTGTTTAACTTAATAACGCCATTTGCATTCATACATGATATATGGAATTGCATAGCATGCATATACCTCGCATTACCATCATATCTACATAGATTTCTTGCCAAAACTCACATCATATACATTGAGATCATAGACATTTATCATATATAACATGTGAACATTATGATTTTCTTGAGGATTTCAGTACTGCTGCGATTTCTGGATTTTTGGGGAAAACCGCATGAATTTAACAAAACCTTATATTTATCATTTTCAAAACAAAGTTGCGGTTTTCTCGTGATGTATGTGTGTCCACCATGAGTTTTCATGTTTTCTGTTGGATTTCGAGACCCGATTCGAGGAGTGGATGAACCGTCTCGGGTACATGGTGGGCCCGGTATGGTACCCCGGGGCAAGAAGATCGAGTTGTAGACGATGAGCCTGGCAGGGGAAGACTACCTACCGGTGATGTCTGGCGCGGCGGATATCCGGGGGATACCGACCGTTGTCGTGAGATTTATGATATGGGCCGATCCGGACTGACGGAGCCCGATATTGAGACAGATATGATTCCTATTTGGTGTCGATGCTTGACACGGGTTTTCAGATGATTTCTTGATGGTATTTAGCTATTATACAGATATTCATGTTCTAAAGTTAATAATTCAATACCCTTAGCATTTAAAACACTTAAAGACTTAATAATGACATTGCATACCTGTGCATGCATACTAGAGATATTATATCACATATGGACATGCATGTTGTGGTGCATGGCGTGCATTCTTACGATTGCCTTATTAGATGTTATATTTACTCACGAGCTTGCAACTCACCCCCGTTGTGCCACAGTGTCTTGCAGGTCGGACTCATCAGTCTTATAGCAGCGGCTATCTTATCATCAGTCCCTTTTGCTCAGACTCGCGACATCGCCCGTAGGTGGGTTGTGAGCACACTTTATTTCTTTTGCTTTATCATTGTATCTAGTATTCTCCATCTACCACTTTATATTGTATATGTGACCTAGTGGTGAGACTGAGAGGTTGTATATTTGTGGTTTCTTTTGGGTCGAGCTCACTTGAGCCGGCGATGTGTTTTCTGATATTTTGCGTTTCTTTTATGCTCTTTTCTTGATATGGTTATTATATTGCATGTGGTTGTGATCCGCCTTGGGCGAAGAGCTAGCTCCCGCTTAGGGATGCCATTTTTATGATTACAGGTTTATTATCTTGTTGTACCCATTTTGGGGGATAGAAAATACAGGGGACACTCTGCCGAAATTTTCAGAAATTTATGATGTTTCTAAAACGGGATTCTTGCAACTTATTTGATTTGAAAATCGTTTTCATTAAAGGTTTTCCTTCACTCTCTTTTGATTTTGGTTTAGATTTTTCTGGGCTTTGGCTGACTTAGGTTACGGTACGCCTTTAGACGTCTCGTAATCTAAGTGCCAGTCACGTTCCGTACCTTCGGGTCATGACATATAGACCCATTGTTATCGCAATACAAAGGTATTGGGTCAACAATGGACGGAACCACCTGAAGTTCACTAATGAACTTCTTCATCCAGACCGCTGCGGCATCGCTTGGAACAATGTATTCAGCCTCCATCGTCGAGTCTGCGACGGTATCCTTCTTGGAACTCCTCCAACACACCGCCCCTCCGTTGAGGGTAAACACAAAACCCGAGACAGACTTGCAGTCATCCTTGTCACTCTGGAAGCTTGAATCGGTAAAGGACTCGACCCTGAGGTCTCTATTACCGTAAACTTGGAACATCTTCTTAGTCCTTCTCAGGTACTTGAGAATGTTCTTCACTGCCGTCCAGTGGTTCTCACCTGGGTCTAACTGATACCGGCTCACCACGCTCAGCGCGTAAGCGATATCTAGTTTTGTACATAGCATCGCATACATTATAGATCCTCCCGCCGAAGCGTAGGGTATAGTGCTCATGCGAACCCTCTCCTCGTCAGTCTTGGGAGACATCTTCTTAGAGAGGGTGATTCCGTGCAATGCTGGTATATTACCGCGTTTGGAATCTTCCATACTAAATCTCTTTAGTATGGTCTCCATGTACCTGGACTGCGAAAGTCCCAGTAATCTCTTGGATCTATCTCTGTAGATCCTGATCCCCAGTATGCATGTGGCATCACCCAGGTCCTTCATGGAGAACCGTTGTGACAAGAATAGCTTGACCGATTGTAGCATAGGAACATCATTTCCTATCAAAAGAATGTCGTCCATGTACAAGACTAGGAACACGACAGTTCGTCCTACAATCTTCTTATAGATACAAAGTTCATCTTCTTTCTTGATGAAATCAAATTCCTTGATTGCCTCATCAAAACAGATGTTCCAGCTCCGCGATGCCTGCTTCAATCCATAAATGGATTTAAGCAACTTGCACACCTTCCCGCTGCTCCCACTGTCTACAAAACCTTCTGGCTGATCTATATAAACGCACTCTTCCAAACTGCCATTTAGAAAAGCCGTTTTTACGTCCATCTGCCAGATCTCATAGTCATGGAAGGCGGCAATGGCAAGTAGGATTCGAATGGATTTGAGTATAGCCACTGGAGAAAAAGTTTCGTCATAGTCCAAACCAGGTCTTTGACGAAAACCTTTTGCAACGAGTCTAGCCTTATAGGTTTCCACCTGCCCATCTACACCAAGTTTCCTTTTGTAGATCCATTTGCATCCAACGGGTTTTTCCCCAGGTGGAGCAATATCAAAGGTCCACACTTTATTGGTGTACATGGACTCCATTTCAGATCGCATAGTATTCAGCCACTTATCAGAGTCCCTACTGATAATGGCCTGCCTGAAACTGGTAGGATCATCTTCTTCCAAGATGCAATCCTCTCGATCACTGCCTATGAGAAAACCGTAGTATCTCTCAGGCGGATGAGAAATCCTACAAGATCTGCGGAGTGGCTGAGGCTCGTCTGGGGTTATTGAATCCAGTGGTTCCTCCAAATCTTCTGTTACATTTTGTGGTTCATGGATTTCTCCCAGTTCTACCGAACTCCCACTAGTTTCTTTTGCAAGAAACTCCCTTTCTAAAAAGATAGCATGGCGAGATACAAACACCTTCTATTCCTCAGTGTGGTAGAACAGATATCCTAGTGAATCTTTAGGATATCCCACAAATTTACATAGAACTGACCGTGCTTCTAGCTTGTCCAGTTTCTGTGTTTTCACATAGGCCGGACAACCCCATATCTTAAATCGCTTAAGATATGGATTTCGTCCACTCCATACATCATATGGAGTCTTAGACATAGATTTGGATGGAACGTAGTTCAGTAGGTATGCCGCTGTCTGAAGCGCATGTCCCTAGAATGAAAGAGGCAACTCAGCACCACTCATCATGGAGCGAACCATATCCAATAGGGTATGATTCCTCCGCTCCGATACACCATTGTGCTGTGGTGTATAAGAAGGAGTAAGCTGAGAGAGAATTCCATTCTCTTTTAAGTAATTTAGGAATTCCGTGCTTAAGTACTCCCCTTCCCTATCCGATCGGACGATCTTGATAATTTTGCCAGTCTGGTTCTCTACTTCGTTCCTGAATTCCTTGAATTTCTCAAAATCTTCAGATTTTTGTTTCATAAGATACACATATCCGAATCTAGAGAGATCGTCAGTGAATGTGATGAAGTACGAGAACCCACCCCTTGCATGTATAGATATCGGACTACACACATCACTGTGTATGAGTCCCAAGAGCTCTGCTGCTCTTTCTCCATGTCCGGTGAATGGAGATTTGGTCATCTTTCCTTTGAGACAAGACTGACAAGTTTCATAAGATGAAAATTTGGACGTATTCAAGAGTCCATCTTTATGTAACTTACTTTGTCTTTTCTCTCCGATATGACCAAGTCTACAATGCCACAAGTAAAATTTGTTCGTATCTAAACTCTTCCTTTTGCGTGCGTTTTGTATATTGAGGACTGTATTCTGATTTAGAATATAGATACCATTACACAGTGTACCTTCTGCAACCAGTACCTTATCAAGGTAAATGTTCATGATATTTCTATCAAGAACAAAGTTATATCCATCTTTATCGAGTAAAGAAACTGATATGATGTTGCAAACCATGGAAAGTACATAGTAGCAATTGTTCAAAATCATAGTACTGCCATTTGGCAACAATAGGTGATATTCACCGACAGCTGCAGCATTAACTTGTGCTCCGTTCCCTATTCTGAGGGACATATCACCAGGTGCAACTTTCCTACTTTTTCTCAGTCCCTGCAATAAATTACAGATATGATATCCTGATCCGGTATCTAGTATCCAGGAGGTAGGACTCACCGAAAAGCAGTTCTCAATTACAAGAACACCTGAAGTAGATGCAACAGTATGCTTCTTCTTCAACCGGGTCTCCTTGGAATCCATACAATCCTCTTTCTCTTGCTCACACTTATGACTGTTGTTGTAAGTTAGAGCCGAACCGATGTTCCCCAGCCCCGAATAAGAATTCGGATCGGTCAAGCGATACATTTTATTATCTTGATTAGGGCGTGAAATGGTTGCTACCTGAAGAGAGAGAAAAGAAACACTCAACGTGCGCTCTAGCAAGATTAGATTGGTTATTAATTTATCTAACCAGGATGGCTTCCACTGTTTCCTCAAATTCTTCTTCAAACCTTTAAAAGAAGAACTAGTCAGGATTAATCGCACGTCACAATACTTGCTTAACCTTTCATCCATGCTAGTGTTGGTACTTCGAGGGAGGTTTTCCAATGCTTTCGCGAAGTTCCTTAATTATATAACCTCTTTTCCCTGGAAGCGTAGCCCCGCAAACACCGTTCCAGACACCTACTTGGTTTATAGCATTGATTGTTAAGTGAAATAATCTCCCGAGAGTAATCTAACTCATCAGTGGGATCGGGATCCAACTATCATTGTGTGATGACCTAGATAGAATCCACTCTAGTCACCACACTCCAGAAGGTATGCAAAATCTGCAAGTTTCCTGTATGTTTGAAACTCCCGATGTGGTTTTTACCCCTAGGACCCTAGTGACCTTGATGGAGTCAACAAATCAAAGGGTCCTAGTCAAGTTCAACCCGTCATTATCTCGATTGCATTAAACCCACCCGCATAACCCTTGACGGAGTCAACAAGGTTATACGACTATCCTAACCAATCCCATATAGTGCTACAAACAAGCACCACTCAGCTACCGTACACTACGCCTTGATGGAGTCAACAAACGCAGTACGAATACTAAGTGTTACTTGTAAGAAATGACGGAGGGCTGCGGCTGGATTATTGGCGAAAAACCCGTTAACGTAATGAACTTGATATCTTTGAAGGAACCTGAGTGGTGTTACAAATATATAGTGGGGAAAACTTTTGCTAAAGAGGTCACTCCCGGTGAAGGGATCTCGGCTCTTTCCTCGTAGAATGAGGTGCAGGATATTCCAACTGAATACCGCGATGCAAAGCAAAAAGTAATCGACTATAGTGAAGTTATTACCTTGACGCAAACTTCTGTCCAGGGGGTCACTCCGGATGAAGGGATCTCGGCCCTTGCCTCGTCGAATGAGGTGCTGGGTATTCATAATTGAATAGCTCCGTGCAAAACAAAAGAGAACGTCCTTGCAATAACAGCTTTTTGAAAATTGTTCCAACAACATCTTTTAGGTTTATTTTCTTGCATTAATCAAAATTAATGCGGTCCCACCAATTAACCTATCACACCAGAAAAGAAAGAAAATAAAATGTACGTATATGCCATCCGCATTCGCCACTGGGCTCCGTCATCACCCGTTAGGTTACTTAATTAACGACAGAGCGGGGGCTGGACTAGCGCGGGTGCAAAACATATACAACATCTACTAGTATATATATAAGTATATACAACATTCATCCCAGGAATGATAATAATCAACATCACAGAATCTCAGCCAACAATACAGAATGGTGGATAATTTTGGAGCCCCGGGTTTCATTTGAGCCGCAAATAAAACCCGACGTCCCCGGTCGTGTGGATAGCCTATGTAATGAAAACCAGTACCCCCTACGAGTTTTTCTAGAATGAAGCCCCCTACGTCTCAACACCATGAGAAAGAATCCCCTCCGTCTCAACTCCATGAGATGCGGGCTTGCTACCTTTCTAGAACCCGGCTATTCGTGCACTCCACCGCGGGGTAATCCTAGTACAGAAAAAGAAAATAATATTTACAAATGGTGACATCGACCTCAACCCGGTCGTGCCCCAAAATAATATACAACCCGGTAAAGACGGCAGTCCACATGTCGGACGCTCGCCCCACAATAACAAATGTACAAATGAATTTAAACTGTACAACAAACATTGCAACACTTGCTATCCATCACGACTATCCAACCAACATTATAGAACAAGCACAAAACATCAACGCGAATGTCACGTTCGCAAAACCCATCTAAAAGAACATATAGCAATCAGACGAGTTTTACCGATCGAGTGACATTCCCGGTCGCAGATAAAAGTGAATGTACTGTAAAAATACACATTTAAAATTTCGATCGACCAAACCTTTCCAAATATGCCCAAAAAGCAAATCCAGCAATAAAATAAACCTGGGCCAAAAGTATATATCACAAATATCATATTTTCATGAAATAAAGCCCCAGAAAATTTTTTGGGTACTGTAGCCCAAAAATCGCCGCGGAAGCGCCGCCAAATGCGCCATTCTGCTCACTTTCTGAGGCGGAATTTTGGAGTTAGGCCCCAAATTTTTTTTTGTAGCTATATTTTCGCCTGCATGTAATTCTAAGATACTCAAAAAAAAATTTGGACAACTTCGAAAATCGACAGCAAGCTCATGAACATAGATTCGTGATTCGGAAAAATTTGTCAATCGAGATTTTGACCTTGTGCAAACTAGCTAGTAGGCTTTATGGGTAGGCTCTGATACCATGAAGGGTTACACTAGCGCCCGGCCATCTTCCGTGGCCAAATGCGGAACAAAAATTTTACGATGAACATAAACTTGGCGCAAGTATAACACTAAAACCCGGATCTTTAGCATAAACCTAACTAGCAAAAGAATAGAGTTCTATCTACTATGATAGAAAGTTATACCTTAAACTTGAACTCCTTCTTCTCCTTATTGTGAGCTCCTTGGAATGATCTAGATGGCTCCTCCTCTTCGTCTCCTCTTTGCCAAAGAAAGATCCACCCGAAGGTCTCTACCTTGAGCTCCTACCTCAACAATGAAGTAACTAGAGTGCTTGGCATGCTAGACTAAGAACCCTAGAGTGAGTAGAGAGATGTTTTGGTGGTTTAATCTCAAAAGCTTATGATTTTCAACACATGAAACACTTAAGCTTTGAGAGAGGAAGAGAGAGAGCTAACTATGAGAGAGAAAGAGAATGATAGAATAATATGAACCTTGCTCTCATATGATAAATATATGATAATAATAATAACAATTAAGTAAATTGTGATGGTGAATTGATTTGACCACTATCATTTCATATTTAATGCTAAGCATGCTTCAAGAAGCATTTTATGCGTAACAAAAAGAAAAAGAAAAATATCTAGGTCATAGTAAGTCAACAAGTCAAATGGTCAAACCAATTCTAACCATGATACAATTATACATAATTAATATTATTAATCATATTTCTCATTCTCATTAGGATTTTGATCAAGTCAATTGTAACAACCTAGTTCATTTATACCAATTCCAGTTCCGTAGTTATTATATCTGTAGTATTTTATTGATTTATCGTGCTTGGGTGCGGATGGTATTTTACATTTTATATTGCATTCGACCCGACTCGCTTGCTTGAGCTTGTTGATTCATATTTATAGATTACCTTGACTTGTTACATAGATACGTGCATCTCATGTATACTGCATACTGGTATTTTATCTAGTATCGCATCTTTTATCATATAACATTTTAGGTCTTGTAAAATAATTTAAAATTGCATTTCATAGCCTGCATGATACCCCTAACCCCGTGGTAGCGTCCGCGCGTCTTGTTCTCGTCCCGTTCAGTGAAACGGACGTGTTTTGATGGCTACGCGCACGTACGTGCATCCGTTCTTGGGGGTATGCATTTTCTTTAACTAGGCATTCATTTTGAAATTTGGAAGTCGCATATATTTTTAATATTTTAAATCTGAAATTTTAAACCCGACCCGGATATGTTTTGGAGTAAATTTGTATTTGCCAAAATCTCAAAACGGGCTAATATTATAATATTATAATCTTTATTTTCCTTCTAAAGTTTTTTTAACTGAAAAAATATATTTTTAACGTAAATCTAATCTCACAGTCCCTCTCTTTCTTTATATAAAGATTTTATATTAAGATCCCATCAATTCTCAACAGCCACTCTCTCTCTCTCTCTCGTGACTCTCTCTCCTCTGCATATTAATTTTTCTTTAACCCTATTCTTTTATCCTCACATCTCTCTCCCTCGCGTTCACAACTCTCCCAATTACACCAAAACCCTAGTTCTCTATATCCTTCGCGTTCACGACGGCGGTGGAGATGTTGACGGCGACGAAAACTGCGAATGTCGTCAACGTTTCCTCTCACGGACGAGCTCCGATTGAGGCGTGATGATCTCGTGGAGCGGTTGTACACGGTGGCGGCGCAGGATCTGAATCAGATCGAGCGAAACGAAGCGGAGAAGATGAGATTGAGGGTGACAGAGGAGGAGAAAGGGAGCAGCTCGCTGATCGGGAAAGTGTTCGGATCGTCGCCGTTGATGCCGCAGTCAAATCATCGAGACGAGGTTGATGTAGTTGGGGAGGAGGACAAAGACGTAGACGAAAACGTTGTGATTAATTAAGACCAGAGGAAGATTCTAGAGATCAAGGAGGCGCTTGACGATCATTATCTATCTGATGATTCTGTTACTGGCCTTCTTCAAGGTCTCACAGACATGGATATTACATTCGAAGCCTTGAAGGAAACTGATATTAGAAGGCATATGAATGGCCTTAGAAAGCATCCATAAGCTGAAGTATGAAGATTGGTGAAGCAACTTGTCAGGAAGTGGAAAGAGATCGTTGATGAATGGGTGAAAGTAGAAAATTCGTCACCTGCAATTATCGCTGTTAGAGACAATGATCAAGAACCCTGGGAATTATGTGCATTTCCAAGTTGTTGATTGTGGTATTTTGCAAGAGATGATTAAAATTGTCCAGAAAAGGTTCGCCGGAGCCGTGACGACGCCGACGATCCAGACGACCCAGCGAACGTGTCTTGCTTGCGTAATCACCCTTATGTATTGTTTGGAACCGTTCCGTGTACCGTGCACGCGTCGCGACTTTTCACCGACGTGAGACGTGCCGTACACATCCGTTTCTTGATCCCCCGAGGCAAGTAAAACTTGCTACATGCTATTCCTATTATTTTATACGTATTTAATTTTATATTGAACCTGTAGATCAAATCTAATGCCATATTTTCCATTTTACATTTCGATGTCCATTTAAATCATTTTAGATTTAGAACTTGAAACATATCATGTTGCATTTTAGTTTACCATACGTGGTACCCACATCCATATTTAAATCACATAATTATTTGCATAGCCCATAGTACCCCTTTAATAGTTTATACCCTATCGGACAACCGTTTGCATACATCTAGCCTAATATATATATATATATATATATTCAATTGCGTCCCTATATCATTTAATATATATTAATGTGATTTTAACATTCCATATTCGATAAAATGTATTTAATTAATGTTGGAACTATTCCCTTAACCTAAATCGATAACTGTGCATCCATATGCTTTAATATGTACCAATTTGCATACCACATCATAATATTCCATTTTATTGTTCCATTAGTACCCCATACTTGTTTTGTATACCCATGCTTATTTTAGTTTGATTATGAGCACCCACATGAGATTTTGTGCACCTCTGACATGACTTGTTACACCTACTACCTGACACGACATGGTACCGTGCACCTCTCGACATGACATAGTACCTATATACTACTTGGCTTGATCTGATATACCATGGCTTTACCTATTACCTGATCTTGTTTCTAACGCCAACAAACCTGACTTGTTATCCTTACGGACATTTCCCGTTGTCTATCCAGACAAACTTGTACCTGCCTGATCCTGTGTTGGCATTAGCTCCAGATTATTTAATACCTGACTTGAACACATATAACTTGCGGGTATGGGGAAATCAATGATGAAACCTGACTTGTAACTCGACAGTTCTCTACCTTTTCTGATCAGTCTTACGGGCTAGGCCAGCCCCGGGGTGATGCTGCTGACATCACTCGTCATTACCTACTACCCTTTTACTGCCTTGCGGCACGTCTCGGATTCAGCCCGAGAGTCATAGACCGTGATCCCGGGCACGCATGGGATACTATTGAGTTACATCGATAATTCATCAAATTGATTTCAAAGACTTGAGAGTAGTTAACCCAATAGACCAGTTTAGATTACTCACTGCACACTACCTTTCACTGCCCTGATTTATATTACTGTTACACCTGCTTTACCATTTATGATCATACTTGCATGTCTTGCTACCCTGTTTATATATTATTGCTTGATGTTATGACGTGCTGACGTCTGGGTTTTGCATGGCCCAGATCCTCTACCCTTGTTGCCGACTGATCAGGAGTATTGCCGCTTTTAGACCGAGCGGTGAGGATCCTGTTGGTATGCAGTTTTACTTTCCAGGTGTTTTATTTATTGGACCTTTTGCTTCCGCATATTATCATTTCTTGACTCATTTATTCTGGCTCATGGACATGTACTAGATAGTTTAGTTTACTTTCTTGTTCTTGATATCTCTACAGCCGTAATGTGACTGTGGAAGGATATTTTCTATCCACAGATAGCATGGTTGGCTATGTCACGTGCCTATCTTAGCGTACTCTGGGAAGCGGGGCGTGACATCAATGGTCAAAACCCCTAATGAGGTGTCTCCCTCTCCGCCTCAGTCAACTGTACGTACGTACCCGCATTCGTGTTCCGAAGAAACACGAATACAATAAGACCGAACCAACCCGAAACCAGATACTAGGATCTGGCTTAAACCAAAGCCCACTAATATCAACTGCCCGAACACCGAACAAGCACAAGTCGTAAAACCATACGACCTCTACTCGTTTCGCCCAAAGGTGAACCACCCTCTGTGTGGGACTCTAAAGACTCGACACTACGCTGGCAGTGGGTTTAACCACAGGCCGCAAGAAGTACTAGCTGTACATAACGGCCCCCAGGTAGATGCCGATAAGAAGACCGATGAGGTGAACCCATCTGAACTCCTACTGAGCCTGAATGTGACAATCTCCGTACAGTCCGGTCTATTCTTCTTAGAGTATCGCATGTCGGGCCTAGGGGGGCGATAAATGTCAGACCCCTAATAGCGGTACAAGTCGTGTCGGAGTGTAGCCCAGAACACCCTGAGAAACTACTGGAAATACTACCAGTAAATCTCGCTTTCTCTGGCCAGGGACTTTGTGTAATGGTTCTTCTAGACACAGCGCAATATCAACCCCCAATACCGGGAGAGACGAATCCTGTCTAGCCACCACTGCCTCCAAGTGCTTCGGGACTGCACTCAACTACTACCTGTTTGCAAGACTCAATAGAGCCGTGGAAGGGTAGCAATCAAAGAACAGTGGGAACACACTTGAGGCGAAGTAGCAGTGTCAAGTCAACGGACTAAGCTATACTCATGTCACCTGGGAACTGCTATCTGACGATAGGTATAATACCAACCAACAGTTCCCAACGAGTCCTGTCCAGTGTACTCATAACCCAACGAGCACCTGCATACTATCTCCAGTACGACGTACTGATGGCTGTGGGATAGACCATCTCCCCTGCTGGGATGGGAATCGTATGCACCGGTTTACTCTGGAGTATCGATACCCTGTCTCGATAATCCTACGACTAGGGACCTGTATAAGGATGTGCTTATAGACTACCCAGCCCCCGCTAGTGTGATCGCCATCACAACGCCGGTAGTCAAGCAAAGATCCTAGGGGATCCATCAATATGTATTAGCGATATGTTAAAAGAAAAATATACACATATTAAGATAGATACAAACCAAGTAGCATACTACTAAATCGAGCAAGACTGTCGTAAATCCGTGTATATATCCTAAGCTTCCAAAATGTATTATACAAACTAGTACTATACAATAATGGCCTATAGGGCATTCATATCCAACAGTACGAATAACCTAATCCAATCGCATCTCATGTTACAGATAAGTAGTAATCAGCTAGCGTACACTACGCCTTGACGCATGCCAAACTACCGCAGCACGAATACTAAATATTACTTATTTGAAATGACGGAGGGCTATGCAGGTTTTTCAGAAAACCTATTGCGTAATGAACTTGATATCGTTGTAGAAACCGGTGATTTTGAAAAGGAGTGTTTTTGAGGCTTTTCTAGTTTCGCTAAAGAGGTCACTCCCGATGAAGGGATCTCGGCTCTTTCCTTATCGAATAAGGTGCAGGATATTTCATAAATACCGCTGTGCAGAGCAAGAACTATAGAAGCAATCAAAAACTAAACTGTGAGTTTGTATCATCTGCCAGTTTTGCTAAAGAGATCACCCCCGGTGAAGTGATCTCGGCTCTTTCCTCATCGAATAAGGTGCAGGGTATATCACATATACCACTGTGCAAAGCAAAAATCTGTAGCTACCCTTTTTGAAAATTTGATTCTACAACATCTTTTAGGTCTCTTTTATTTTATTAATCTCTTTAATAAATCCCATCATTTATGCTTTCTAAGCATCACAGAAGAAACGAAAGCAGTAATATTTATATATCATCATATATATATATATATATATATATATACTATAAGCATTCGTCTCAGGCAGTAATACGATCTCATTACAGAACATTGCAGCAGAAGATAACATATGAAATATTGGATATACTAGGACGTCCGTGTTTTATATCGAGCCAGTATAAAACACGGATTCCACGGTCGCGATGAATAGCCAAACCCACATCCCTAGACCCCTATAAGAGTGGCAAGTAACACAGCCAATTCTAGGGTTAGGAGACCCGGTCTCGACTCCTCGAGATGGCCTCCCACTGGACCCTAGAACCCGGTTACTTGTGCTCCCCTCCTTGGGTCTATCCTAATGCGGAAAAGTAAATAATATACAATGGTGACATTAACCTCAACCCGGAAGTGCCCCAATAAAAGAATATTACACACAATTGAATTTTACATGAATGAAAATAAAAACCCTCATCTCACATAAAACCCCGGCTATTCAGAACACGACGATCCAATATAATATATCACAGCAATACAAAATATCTCATATCATCAACGTAAGCAAGTATGCGTATCCCGATTGTCGTTGATGTATAGCAACGAAGCTGGCGATACACCACATATTACGCTTACGGTCGCAGAAAAAAAAGTGTAAAACTACAACATTTGGAATCCATAAACACCTTAGACATCGTAAACCCGAAATATTACATATTACGGATTTCATGCCTAACTATATGAATTCCACATATTGTATCACAATCACAGAATATCAAGATGATATTTAACGTTTCGATCGAATCAACATACACTCACAAATTACCCCCGTGAGCTCAACACTTGAGTAAAGTTAAAACACTCAAAAACCGTACCACAGTGTCTATGGTCTAGCCGTAGAAGGAGTTAACCAACGCCTCATCTATGACACCACGGAACTACGGCAAACCTGAAGGTTTGAATGCGGTTCCGTGGGCATAGAATCGAGTTAAGGTTATTATAGTCTTCTAGGGGGTCCATAGGTGTACTTGCATGATTTTACGAATATAATCAACTTCGGAAAATTACAACACTTGGAAATTTCAGCGGGGTACAAAATGTGGTGTGCGAATTTCGATCGAACTGCTAAAAATAGTCAATGTTAACAATACAGTGTTAAGTTATACGACTACGAAGCACTACGAATTAGCCCCAGGTCAAACTAATCATTACATGAAAATTGGGCTAAATAAGCAATACTAGGAAACCCAAAATGGAGACATGAGAGCATAGAGGGAATACGGGGGGCAGAGAAGCCCTCGGGGCCGGCCTGGCCGGATTTTCAGGCCAGGGGATCGGCCAAAATCTGAGCCCCTCCCTCTATGTTTCTACCATGTTCTTAGAATGTCCCAAATATCGTTCTGCACCTGTTTGAAAAACTTTTAAACGACTCTTTTAAAAATTTCCAGAGAGCAAAATGGGGTGTTCATAATATCGTATTTCGGAGTGGATTTCGTTTTCTTAATTGTTATAACACCATATCTAGAATTCTAGTTTGGCTCTGATACCACTGTTGGGCTTCCCTTGCACCTAGTTTAGGGTTTGGTAGCATCACTCATGCCACTTTAAAAATTAGAGAGGTGCAAAGCATGCGAACCATGAATCATGCTAGAATTTCTAGGGTAACAAGTTTGTATCACATACAAAGAAGTAAAGAGAGTAGTATTACAACCTTTGTAGTCCGTTCCTTCACTTCATAAGCTCCGTGTTGAGGTCCCTTCGCTGCGCTCATCAAGAACTCCGACTCTCGTGAGGCTCCAAGAGGTGAATGATACATCTTACTTGAAGTCTTCTTGATCTGAAATGATCTACCTTGAAGAATCTCTAACCCATGCTTACACTTCACTAATGAAGTAATTAGAGAAGTGAACACCCTAATCTAAGTGGTTAGAATCGATGAGGATTATGAAGTAGGAATTTTGCTCTCTTTTGTTTTCAATTTCTCACCATTTATTATCACAAATCAAAAACCTAGTGAAGCTTTTCCTCAAGAAGCAAGAAGAAGAAGAAGAAGAAGAAAAAGCTTTTGTGATGAATAATGAATTATTGTGGTGGTTACAATTGCAACCATGAGTTAAGAATGAAGGCTTTTACTCATGTAGAGAATAAACTATGGTTAAGGGTTTGGGTTGGGTTAACAAATATCTACACAAAATATCAAAGATGAAGACAAAAGTCAAACCTTCATGAAGCTTCATGAAAGCTCATCCAAATGCTAACCCAAAAGCTAACCCTAATCCAAACCCTAACTTGGTTTAAACTCAACAACCATGTTGCATTTGTAACCCTAACATGTTACAATATTATATATCACATATATAATATATAATGTAACAAAAGAAAATAATACAATTAACATATATCGCATATATATCAATGTATTATCCGGTGAGAAAAAAGAATCAATAAAGCGAGCTTATATTAGTTAACGTAATGTAATATATTAAAGACTCTCGTTCGGGGATGAGACCTTCACTCACTAGGATGGGAAAGCTTAAACCATTCTCCCCTCGAGGAAATCTCTTTGAGGAAGTGTCATTATATCACATATATAATTATACATTAAATTATCGAATCAACACTTGATCCGACAATCCGGCTATATTGCATATAACCGACTAATATAACAAGTACCATTTCATCGAATCAACACTTGATCCGATGACCCGGCTATATCTTATATACCCGGCTGATATCACATATCGCGAGAATAGAATACAGTATCTCATATCGTATTATTCTCGGTCCCGCACATATCGCATATGTGCTCCTACTCCGTTTTTCCTTAGCCAGGAAACCTCTGTGTAGGACTCTAAAGAATCGTCAATATGCCGGCAGTAGATGATGATCATATCAAACACCCACAAGCTGCAAGCGGTCAGCTAAACGTAATAGCCACCCAGGTATTGAGCGATCAGAAGATCAACAAGCAAGCCTGTACATTCTCCTGTGAATCCAATTAGTAACACTACCGTACAGTCCGGTCTGTTCGTCTGATATGTCGCATATCCAGTTTAAAAATGGTAAACGTCAGACCCCAGTAACCGATAAGTCGTGTCGATATGAGGCTCATAACAGGTCGAGAAACTAATGATAACTCTTACCAATAGCACTCCATATCAGCCCTGGCCAGGGACTTCCAGTTATAGCCAATCGAACACAGTACAACATCAACTCCCTATACCGGGAGAGACGAAACCCCTCCTATCGCTCATTGCCTCCATGTGATTCAGGAATGTACCCAAAAGCCACCGTTTTGCACGCCCACTTGGACGTGGTAAGGTGGAAATCAAAGCATAGTGGAAATCACACAAGACTCTATGACGATCTCGGGTCTACAGACTAACCTGCACCAGTGTCACCGGAGAACTGTCATCTCACGATAGGTATAATACTATCTATGAGTTCTCGGCGAGTCCATTCAGTATACCCAGTCTCCATTGAGCACCCATACACCACCTTTGATGTCAAACACCGATGGATATGGGATCATCCATCACCCATCATATGGGTCAATATGCGTATACGCTAGTCTACTCAGGTGTACCGTTGCCCTGTCTCGATACACCCTCGACTAGGAACAGTTATAGGATGTACTCGTTGACTACCCTGGTCCCACTAGTATGATCTCATCATAGTCCTAGTAGTCAAGTACATATCCCAAGGGCTTTATCAACATGTGAGAGTAAGACAGTAAACTAATACAAGTCAACTTGTTAAGACAAAGTGAAACCAGATAGCATACTATCATATCGAGCAAGAAAGTCCTCTCTGTATATATCTAAGCATCCAATATAATATACATCATATGTACAACAATGGCCTCAAGGGCATATACATAACCAACACCTGGATGGTAGCTCCCTACCCCACAACGCCAGGGATCAAAGCCCTCGCCAAGAGGCACCGGGCAACAACCCTACTCGGCCAACCTTAAGGATCAAAATCCCTCATAAGAGGCAACCTGTAACGTTTTAGAAATCGTTATGCGAATTTTTCCGTTTTAGGACAAAATTGTCTGTATTTTCCGTTTTAACCCGATTTCGGTCAAACGTCCGTATAAACTTGCCGGCACCTATTTTAGCTGAAATAAAGCTAGTGCGTGAACTTTGGGGGTATATGGGAGGTTTTTGTTCAGATAGAATTTTTCCTAAATAAAATATTTTTTTAAGCGGTAAATTATGCACGTAAATCGGGAAATTTCTTCTAAATGAGAATCATTGAAAATCATCACTACAATTATTTTGGAAGCTTCTCCTCAGAATATCTAGATTTTTAGTGCAAAAGGATTTAAATTTTAAAAGAAAAAGAAAAGAAAATGAAAGGTGGCAAAATTGCATTAAATGAAGCATTTATTGTATTTTTGCTAGAAACTTCTCCATTTTTCTTACACAAACACCCCCCTCACCTTGGCCGACCTCTCTTCCCCCATTTTTGTCCTAAATTTTTCCAAGCTCATTTCTTCATTTTCCAAGATCAAAAACTCATCAAAAATCCCAAAATAAATCCAAAAAATTCCTAAATAAAAATTAAACCATCATTTCCTTTTACTAAACTTGCTTGGATCTTCAACAAAGTATGTTTTTTGGTGGCTAAGTTGATGAAGTCTTCTGCTAAAGTTTGTACCTGTTAAGGTATAATTTCTTACCTTAATCCTTAATTATTTGTTTAAATCTTAATCTAGCTATTTAAGTTAGCTAATTATATGTTTAGTATAGCTTTAAAACTCTTGATTAATTCATTATTCATATTTTAAGGAAATTCAAGTTAAGGTTAAAGCTTGATTTAAGTGTCTAATGTTAATTGAAGTGTTAATTTATGATTAGGAAAATCTTAACCAAATAGAAAATGATAATTATTGTTAATTACTACTTTGTTTAATTAAGAATTTTGCTTACTAGGTTTTTGCTAAAACTTATTTAGCTAGTGTTAAAAATAAGGAAATGGTTTGAATAGCTTTGTTAAGCTATTATAAGATGTTTAAAATCGCTTGAAATGTGTTAGCTTGATTCTAGTGCGAAATATTGCGATAAGTTGTTTACTAGGTTTCAGGGTTTTTCCGACGTGGTTTCAATTGGTCGCTGCGAGATTATATCTATTATATTTCTCACATTTAATTGTATGGTGTTGCGCGATCGGGATGATCGGAGTCTAGACTTGGTGTTTCGTAGTTTAGCGACCCTAGTTAGGGTTTTTGATTGATGTCGTGCGCGTTAGATGCGCTAAGTGCGCAGTGTAATTTTCAGGGTGTTATCCTTGCGTTTAATTATCTTTTCGTCGATGTAGGAAATTTAGCTTATGTGATATGTTTGTGAAATTTTAGGTTCGCAAGCGAGGACTTCGGACGCTACGACAAAGGGAAAACAGGTGGTAGGCTTCACTTAGCCAGGAGCGTTGGTGAGTAGATTTAACATCTACAGGGGGATCGCCCGTATGGCGTTATGCGTCTGGGCTAGAAATGACTTGACTTGTCGCATATTCTATATCTTATTTAGAATTGCGCATACACCATACTACTTAGTTAATTGTTGTGCTTGGATTAGTATCCTTAGGACACTGCATTATTATTGACGGCTTATGTTGCACGAGCACTGATTGTATGCCACACATACCGTCAATAGTTGCCATGACACGCAGAACCCATTTATAGATATGATATAGTTTGGTTAGGGACATTGAGACATTGATTCATATTTGTTTATGTATATGACTTATAGCATACCTGTATACCTATATGCTTATACATATGCCTTGACATACTTACATGCTAGTTACCTGTATACCTATAAGGTATTGTACCATTAGTGATAGGTACATACATACATAATGACATAGCTACATGTATACTTTGCATACAAACTTCACTTATACACGGGGGGTATATTACATCATTTCTGATAGGTAGATATCTATATCTTGTTATACCTTTATGTTGGGCACATATCAGTTATAGCTAAATGTTTACCTTTACTTGATGTTATTTAGAATTAGAGAAATTAGGAACCGCATGATATTTATATTAACTTGTTGCAGTTAATTAGCGGCTTTTTCATTATATGCTTACATTTCAGTTTTATGTTGCATATATTTTATTCATGGATTTTCGCAATGAGATATGGATATTTTCTGGATTTGGGGACCGTGGTAGTTTCATGAAATTATGCATTATTTGAAAAACCCGGTTTCTCTTGATATGATATTTCAGCATCCACCATGAGATTTATCGGTTCTGATATATATACCCCATGCGAGGAGTCGGGGGCCGTATGATGGTATATGGTGGGGCCCGGTACGGTTCCCCTCGGCAAGATGATCGACGGTCCATGTCGATTGAGCCTGGAAGGTGGGCAAGTTCCTACCGGTGATATTACCAATGACTCGGCGCTTATCATGGGGATACCGACGGGAGTCATGTGCGTATAGATACGTCGAGAGGCGAGGGTCAGAGCTAGGCACTCGAGCTTTCGGTATAGCGTATGATACGTACCTATCAGGGTGCCAGTCTTGGTGACAGCACCTGATAGATCACTATTTTGTGTCGATACTTGATACTTGGTTTTCATGATATTTTACTCCTAAGTATATATAACAGTGGAATGGGACGCTGTTATATATGCATATACATATATATTAGTGGAATGAGATGCTAATATATATGTATACATATAAATTCATATACTTCATCTCAATTATTCATGGAAATTATATATAGGATATAACATATTTACTTGATTTTGGATTTGGGATATAGGGATTCATTTGATATTGGATACAGGATATTTATGAGATTGCTGATTTTGTACATTCAGGATATATGAGATTTATTCGATATTGGACATTCAGGATTTGTGAGACTTATATGATATGAGAGCCAAGTTGGGTGCTGATTTGAGGAATTAGGATTTGGATTGCCTTGATGGATTTTGATCCTACCACGATGTTAGGATTCCGTGGAAATGACATATTTCATTCCATACTCCACATTTATTGTTTATGCACTGCTTCATGTATTAATAGTACCTGTTAGTGTACCTTTCATGATTGTTGCATTTACATACTTCATTTTATATGCATTGTTTCATGTATTAGTAGTACCTGCTAGCGTACCTCTCATGACTGTTGCATATATACACATTCATATCATTATTGCATGATTATTGCATACCGATTTTCATATTATTGTTTCATGTATTAGTAGTACCTGCTAGCGTATCTTTCATGACTGTTGCATATATATACATTCATATCATTATTGCATGATTATTGCATATCGATTTTCATATTATTGCTTCATATATTAATTGTACCTGCTAGTGTACCTTCATGATTATTGCATTCATATAACCTTTATATTTCTATTAATTGCATATATTAGAATCGCGCTGTACGTGCATACTTGCGATTACCTACATATGTTATTTACTATTCACGAGTTGGCAACTCACCCCAGTTGTGCCACAGTTGTTTTGCAGGTTGTTCCCCAGAGTAGTCGAGGCAGGCTATTCATCTATCTTATCATCTTTTGCTATGGATACCGCATCAGCTCACATTGTGCAGTTTGCTTAGGTGGGTTTTGTGGTTATTCGTTTTTGTATTGTATATTCGTTGTATCCTTGTACTCTCCATCTACTATTTTCATGTTGACTTAGAGACTTTGTAAGGACGATATTATAAATTATTTTGTGACTTGGTTGTCTTTTATACAGTTTCCTTTTTATCGTCTTTTATTTCTTCGCTACGTCGTCATATATTTGTTGTGGTGGTTGTTTTCCGCCTTTCGACGTTTATTTGCTCCGGTTTGGGGATGCTTTACTTATATTTATGTTGTACCCATTTTTGGAGCTAGTATGTACAAAGGAGGTGCTGCCAAAATTTTAAAGAAAGAAAAGTTGGACTTTTAAAGAATTTGGGTTGCGTTTTCAAAAGTTTAAACAATGTTTCTTATCTTTTCTTGTCTTTTAATGGTTTAGATATCTGAGTTTTGGCTTTCTTTTACCGCGTTACGCCTGTAGACGTTGCGTAGTATTAGGTCCGTCACGTGACAATTTCGGGTCGTGATAAAGTTGGTATCAGAGCGCTAGGTTTTACCCTTCGGAGTGTAGGATGACCTTGGTATGATGGAGTAGGTAGCTTAAGCAGAGTAACATAGTGTGTGTATGTCCGCGGCATACTCACGATGCAGTACTCTGCCCAAAGTGACCTAAGTACAAATTGCTTGAGATTCCTTCCTTGATGATTCATATCCTTGTGATTCGATTTCCATGTTCATATCGAATCTTATTTCCAATCATAGCCTTGCCGCCGATGACTATGGGGACTCTGAGTGATGCAGCGAGGGCCGAGGTCAGAGTTGACTAGGGTGGGTTAAGGACTGACCAGGATGGCGCGCTCGTTGCACAGGAGCAGACGGATCCGCCTTCGACCGATAGTATCGCTAGGCTTGTGGCAGACATGAAAGACTTGCGCCAGACGATGAGTTCATTGGTTGAGGCCATTCGAGCACAGCGACAGGAGGTTGTCACCCCTGTTACCCAGTTGTTCCTTGCGATCAGCATGCAGCATTCCGTCACCTACATAGCACCAGTGGATGCAGGCCCAGTTGACGAGACACGTATTCCAGAGACTTTGAGAGTTCCGGAACCGTGGAGGACTCGTACCGGTGTACCATCCCAAAGACAGAGGCCTAGTCGTCGAGACAGCTTTCATGACCGTCGTGGGAGAAGCAGAGGTTTGGGACGAAGAGAGTCGTGTTAGGTAGATCAACCGTTAGTTGTGTTAACTTCTGTCAGCGATTCTTTTGTTGCGCAACATGTATTTCAGTCGTGTGCCAATCGGTTAGGAGATCCATCCGTCACTTGATCCTTCTAGAGATGTTGGATTTGACGTTCTCCTGGGCACGGACTGGTTAGCTACGTGCTAGGCGTCTGTAGACTACCGTGAGGAAACAGTCAGGTTTTGTTTTCCCGGCGAGTTAGTTCTTGTTGTGTAGGGGGACAGTGGTGCCGCCTCTCACAGCTTGAATTCAGCCTTTTTCGCTAGTTGGCTTTTGAGGAGAAGATGTCGAGGATTCTTGGCGTTTATTCGTGATACCGGAGCCACAGTGGGTTTGTTGGACCGGGTTTCTTTTGTGCGAGAGTTTTCCGACGTTGTTCCAGATGAGCTGGCGAAACTTAGGGAGCTTAAGGATCAGCTGCAGAGTTGTTTGTTGGGGGGCTTGTGAGTCTGAGTGTTTCGCATTGGGGAGCTCCTATTTCTGTTCGTCAAGGAGAAGGACGGCAGTTGAGGTTGTGTATTGCTTGATCGTCAATGAAACCGACTTACGGTGTGGATGGGTATCCTTTACCTCGCATTGACGATTTCTTGATCAGCTCGCCAGTGCGAGACATTTTTCTAAGTTTGTTTTGGGATCAGGTCATCATTGTTGCCCGTTCGGAGTGATGACATTCCGAAGACTTCCTTGTGCGTGCTACGGGCTTTCTGTGTTTTGGTGGTGTCATTGGACTCACCAATGCCCTAGCCGCATTCGTAGATATGATGAACCAGATTTCTTCAGGTCGTTCCTTGATAAGTTATTGTTGTGTTATTGACGACATTCTGGTCTATTCATTTTGTCGTGAGGGACAGGAGTAGCACTTGAGGATTTGTTTTACAAATACTGGGAGAGCACCGACTGTTTGCTAGATTCTCGGAGTGTTCCTTCAGGCTTGTTTGTGTTGACTCCTAGGTCTTGTAGTTACGGGAGACGGTTTATGTATAGTTCCGAGGAAGATCGAGGCCATACAGCTTTGGCCCAGACTTGTGTATGGGACGGAGGTCCGCAGATTTTTGGGCTTAACAGGTTTTTACCGCCGTTTCGTACAGGATTGCTAGTGTAGTGCAGCACCGTTGACTAAGCTGACCGGAAGGGAGGTTTCTTCTTTGGACTGAGGCATGCGTGCGGAGTTTTTCAGCAGTTGAAGACTCGATTAACAACTGCATCAGTTCTTTCTTTGCTTTCTGGTTCGGGCGGCTTTGTTGTTTAACTGTAATGTTTCGCGAGTGGGGCTCGATTGTGTACTGAGGTGACACTATAGAGTTATCGCTTTTGCTTCCCTACATCTGGAGGAAGTACGAGCAGGATATCCCACTCATGATCTGGAGATGGCCGCGGTGGTCGTGCGTTGGAGATTTGGAGACACTACTTGTTCGAGAGTCGTGTCAGATTTTCACGGACTACCAGAGCTTAATATACATTTTCCTGCAGCGGGTGTTGATTGTTGAGACAGTCTTCTGCAGATTTACAGTTCTTGTGCGATCATTGAGTACAGCTTAAGTTCTCCTCTACTGAGGGGACATCTTGTTAGTGTATATGCCCTAGAGGCCATTACTGTATCATACTAGTTTGTATATTACTTAATGGAAGCTTGGGATATTCACCTTGTATAAACAATCTTGCTCAATATAGTAGTATGCTACTTGGTTTGTTTCTACTTCAATGTATACATGTGTTTATTTTGCGATATCACCTATACGCATTAGTGGAGCACTTAGGATCTTTGCTTGATTACCAGCGTTGTGATGGCGGTCACACTAGTGGGGGCTGGGTAATCTATAAGCACATCCTTATACAGGTCCCTAGTCGCAGGACTATCGAGACAGGGCATCGATACTCCGGAGTAGACTAGCGTATGCGCTTCTCATCCCAGTGTGGGAGATGGTCTGTCCCACAGCCATCAGTACGTCGTACTGGAGATAGTATACGGGTGCTCGTTAGGTTACGAGTACACTGGACAGGACTCGTCGGGAACTGACAGGTTGGTATTATACCTATCGTCAGTTATCAGTTCCCAGGTGACATGAGTACAGCTTAGTCCGCTGACTTGACACTGGCACTTCGCCTCGAGTGTGTTCCCACTGCACTTTGATCACTACCCTACCACGGCTCAAAGGAGTCGTGCAAACAGGTAGTGGTTGGGTGCAGTCCCGAAGCACTTGGAGGCAGTGACGGTTAGACAGGATTCGTCTCTCCCGGTATTGGGGGTTGACATCGCGCAGTGTCTAGGAGAGCCATTACACGAGTAGTCCCTGGCCAGGGCAAGCGAGATATACTGGTAGGCTTCCAGTGTTATCTCAGGGTGTTTTGGGCTTCACTCCGACACGACTTGTACCGCTATTGGGGGACTGACGTTTTACCGCCCCCTAGGCCCGACATGCGATGTATCAGACGAACAGACCGGACTGTACGGAGAATGTCACATTCAGACTCAGTAGGAGTTCAGATGGGGTTCACCTCGTCAGCCTTCTTGTCGGCATCTACCTGGGGACCGTTACGCACAGCTAGTGCCGCTTGCGGTCTGTGGTTAAACCCACTGCCAGCGTAGTGTCGAGTCTTTAGAGTCCCACACAGAGGGTATTCGCCTCTGGGCAAAATGAGTAGAGGTCGCATGGTTTTGCGGCAGGGTTCGTTCTCATCCGCGCACTTGTGCACGTTTGGAGTCCGGACGGATTATACTAGCAGGCTCTGGTTTGAGCCAGATACTGGTATATGTTTTGGGGTTGCTTTTATATCTCGGTATTCTTGTTCCTCGGAATGAGAATGCAGGTGTGTATGCACAGTTGCTTGAGGCGGAGGATGAGGTATTTCATTAGGGTTTCGGAACGGGTGCGTATGCACAGTTGACAGTCGTCTTTTTCCAAACCCTAATAGATTTATGAAATATCAATTAATAATAGTAATTAAATGAAATATTGTTATGGTTGATTTTGTTGACTTGTTGACCATGGTTGACTTGTTGACCATGGTCGAATGTTGACCACCATCATGCTTTGAAAGGATACTCCTTGATTCTTGCTTACACTCATTTATTGAAAGTTATGATAGTGGTCATTCCAAATACAACCATCAACTATTTCATTTTTGATTTATTATTATTAATTAGATAATTCCTTTTCTTTTAGTTATGGTTGCAAAAGAAAGAGCTCATTCTATCATAATCATTCTCTCTCCTCACTTCATCTTCTTCTTCCTCTAGCCAAAGGAGAATCCTTCTCTTGTGTTGAGAATCCCTCTCCTTAAAAGAAAAGCACCCCTTAGACACTCTCTACTCACTCTAGGATCAAAGGTTTAGCAAGCCGAAGTTTCTAGTTCTCTCAAAGTTCGAGAAAGAGCCCGAAGGTTGAACCCTCAGGTGGATCCATCTTCGACGGAAGAAGGGGACGAGGAAAGAACCATCAACCTCTACAAAGTTTGAAGAAGAAGGAGTTCAAGTTTAGGTATAACCTTTTTCCGAGTAGCTAACTCTCTTTAGCTTGTTTGCTAGTTTTAGTTTAGGAAAAGATCCCGACTTTGTTAGTCCATGTTGCCCCATGCGCTAAAATTTGATTTTTATACCGTTTCCGCCTCCCCGTAAGAACCGGGGGTCGCAATATGGACTTACACATCTTGCCCATGTCCACGCCCGACCACTTATCCTTAATCGCTTCCGCGAGGCATAGCCCACTGATGCTCGTTGTCAGAAATTCTGAGAATATTCGGCTGGGTAAAGATTCGGAGTCCTTGATTTGCGACAAGGGTGTGCTAAGTTTAGGGAAGCGTTTGTGTGCCTGATACTATTGGGTAGAGACGCAAAATCCTACAGCAGGCACATCCGTCAACTCTCTGTATTCATTCAAGTTCTACCAACATTTGACGTGACTTGTGAGATAGTTACGGATGGGTAGGGATGCAAAGAGAAGTTTCGGGTTTCATTTCAAGGTGTCTGTCTTGTTGTGTGCTTTGGTTGAGCATTTGAGACCGGCTGGAGAGTTGCAACCTTTAACCGTTTCGAAGTAGGAATGGGAGCAGATCTCCATGAATTTCGTTATGGTGTCTACCCAGGTCTAGACTGGGTGTGACTCCATTTGGATGTTTGTCGTCCGGTTATACTCAGTTTGCTCAGTTATCCTTTGTTAAGTTTGTGCGTTGCACGGAGTTCCTTCATGGGTCGTATCCAATGAGGGCACCCTGTTCTCTTGCCGTCTTAGGCAGAAGCTTCAGGAAGCCTTGGGTACTGGTTGAGCTTTAGCTCCGTCTTTCCATCCGTAGGATGATGGTTTTGTGAGAGCGGGCTATACCGACTGTGAAGGATATGCATGTGCGTACGTACTAATTATTATCGACTGTTGGGATCGTCACTTGCCATCGTTAGGATTCTTCTTTGATAGCAGTTATTAGGGGGCGTTCCAATTGGAAACCTTTAGGTTTGGTTGTTAGGTTGTGTCGATCACCAGTCTGTTGTTCTGACTCTGCGTAAGTAGGATTTTTGGACCCCAGCTAGTCTAAAAACTTCGGAGATGATCCAGTTGGTTCAGGTCAGGATGAGAGTAGCCCAGTGCAGACAGAGGTCTTATGCCGACCGTGATGGTCGCAGACTTGAGTTCGCAGTGGGAGATCATATATTCCTACGGATTTTTCCGATGAATGACGTGTTGAGTTTTGGGAAGCTTATCCTAGGATTGTAGGTCCTTTTTAGATCCTTAAAGCGAGTTAGTTTCGTTGTCTTTAATTTGGCACTTCCGCCCAGATTATTGTGTATTCACCACGTATTCTTTGTGTCGATACTTTGCAATTACCTTCATGACCTTTCTTACATGATTCAGCACCAGACCATTTGGCTTGGGCTCGATCTTTTCGTTCACCAGCAGCCAATTGTGTTAGTGGTTCGGCAGGTGGAGAAACTTCGGTCAAGGGTCTTGCCATCTGTGGAGGGTTTTCTTGGGCGTAGCCGTATAGTGAGGTGATCACTTGGAAAGCTGCGAGTAAGAATTGGGAGTTTTGTACTCTTCTCCTTGAAGGTACGCTTAGTGAGAATTTTAAATTCGAGGACCGAATTTCTATAAGGGGGGGGATTGTAACGTTTTAGAAATCGTTATGCGAATTTTTCCGTTTTAAGGCAAAATTGTCGGTATTTTCCGTTTTAACCCGATTTCGATCAAACGTCCGTATAAACATGCCGGCGCCTATTTTAGCTAAAATAAAGCTAGTGCATGAACTTTGGGGGTATATGGGAGGTTTTGGTTCAGATAGAATTTTTCCTAAATAAAATATTTTTTTAAGCGGTAAATTATGCACGTAAATCGGGAAATTTCTTCTAAATGAGAATCGTTGAAAATCATCACTACAATTGTTTTGGAAGCTTCTCCTCAAAATATCTAGATTTTTAGCGCAAAAGGATTTAAATTTTAAAAGAAAATGAAAAGAAAATGAAAGGTGGCAAAATTGCATTAAATGAAGCATTTATTGTATTTTTGTTAGAAACTTCTCCATTTTTCTTACACAAACACCCCCTCACCTTGGCCGACCTCTCTTCCCCCATTTCTGTCCCAAATTTTTCCAAGCTCATTTCTTCATTTTCCAAGATCAAAAACTCATCAAAAATCCCAAAATAAATCCAAAAAAATCCTAAATAAAAATTAAACCATCATTTCCTTTTACTAAACTTGCTTGGATCTTCAACAAAGTATGTTTTTTGGTGGCTAAGTTGATGAAATCTTCTGCTAAAGTTTGTTCTTGTTAAGGTATAATTTCTTATCTTAATCCTTAATTATTTGTTTAAATCTTAATCTAGCTATTTAAATTAGCTAATTATATGTTTAGTATAGCTTTAAAACTCTTGATTAATTCATTATTCATGTTTTAAGGAAATTCAAGTTAAGGTTAAAGCTTGATTTAAGTGTTTAGTGTTAATTGAAGTGTTAATTTGTGATTAGGAAAAGCTTAACCTAGTAGAAAATGATAATTATTGTTAATTACTATTTTGTTTAATTAAGGATTTTGCTTACTAGGATTTTGCTAAAACTTATTTAGCTAGTGTTAAAAATAAGGAAATGGTTTGAATAGCTTAGTTAAGCTATTATAAGATGTTTGAAATCGCTTGAAATGTGTTAGCTTGATTCTAGTGCGAAATATTGCGATAAGTTGTTTACTAGGTTTCGGGGTTTTTCCGACGTGGTTTCAATTGGTCGCTGCGATATTATATCTATTATATTCCTCACATTTAATTGTGTGGTGTTGCGTGATCGGGACGATCGGAGTCTAGACTTGGTGTTTCGTAGTTTAGCGACCCTAGTTACGGTTTTTGACCGATATCGTGAGCGTTAGATGCGCTAAGTGCGCAGTGTAATTTTCAGGGCGTTATCCTTGCGTTTCATTGTCTTTTCGTCGATGTAGGATATTTAGCTTATGTGATATGTTTGTGAAATTTTAGGTTCGCAAGCGGGGACTTCGGACGCTACGACAAAGGGAAAACAGGTGGTAGGCTTCACTTAGCCAGGAGCGTTGGTGAGTAGATTTAACATCTACAGGGGGATCGCCCGCATGGCGTTATGCGTCAGGGCTAGAAATGACTTGACTTGTCGCATATTCTATTTCATATTTAGAATTGCGCATACACCCTACTGCTTAGTTAATTGTTGTGCTTGGACTAGTATCCTTAAGACACTACACTATTATTGACGGCTTATGTTGCACGAGCACTGATTGTATGCCACACACACCGTCAATAATTGCCATGACACGCACAACCCACTTATAGATATGATATAGTTTGGTTAGGGACATTAAGACATTAATTCATATTTTTTTATGCATATGACTTATAGCATACCTGTATACCTATATGCTTACACATATGCCTTGACATACTTACATGCTAGTTACCTGTATACCTATAGGGTATTGTACCATTAGTGATAGGTACATACATACATAATGACATAGCTACATATATACTTTGCATACATACTTCACTTATACCTGGGGGGTATATTACATCATTTTTGATAGGTAGATATCTATATCTTTCTATACATTTATGTTACGCATATATCTGTTATAGCTACATGTTTACCTTTACTTGATATTATTTAGAATTGGAGAAATTAGGAACCGCATGATATTTATATTAACTTGTTGCAGTTAATTAGCGGCTTTTCCTTTATATACTTACATTTCAGTTTTATATTGCGTATATTTTATTCATGGATTTTCGCATTGAGATATGGATTTTTCATGATGTTTTCTGGATTTGGGGACCGTGGTAGTTTCATGAAATTATGCATTATTTGAAAAACCCGGTTTCCCTTGATATGATATTTTAGCATCCACCATGAGATTTATCGGTTTTGTTATATATACCCTATGCGAGGAGTCGGGGGCCGTATGAGGGTACATGGTGGGGCCCGGTACGGTTCCCCTCGGCAAGATGATCGACGGTCCATGCCGATTGAGCCTGGAAGGTGGGCAAATACCTACCGGTGATATTACCAATGACTCAGCGCTTATCATGGGGATACCGACGGGAGTCATGTGCGTATAGATACGTCGAGAGGCGAGGGTCAGAGCTAGGCACTCGAGTTTTCGGTATAGCGTATGATACGTACCTATCAGGGTGCCAGTCTTGGTGACAGCACCTGATAGATCACTATTTTGTGTCGATACTTGACACTTGGTTTTCATGATATTTTTCTCCTAAGTATATATAACAGTGGAATGGGACTCTGTTATATATGCATATACATATGTATTAGTGGAATGGGACGCTAATATATATGTATACATATAAATTCATATACTTCATCTTAATTATTCATGCAAATTATATATAAGATATAAGAGATTTACTTGATATTTGATTTGGGATATAGGTGATTCATTTGATATTTGATTTGGGATATAGGTGATTCATTTGATATTGGATATTTATGAGATTGCTGATTTTGTACATTCAGGATATATGAGATTTATTCGATATTATACATTCAAAATTTGTGAGATTTATATGATATGAGAGCCAATTTGGGGGCTGAGTTGAGGAATTGGGATTTGGATTGTCTTGATGGATTTTGATCCTACCACGATGTCAGGAATCCGTGGAAATGACATATTTCATTCCATACTCCACATTTATTGTTTATGCACTGCTTCATGTATTAATAGTACCTGTTAGTGTACCTTTCATGATTGTTGCATTTACATATTTCATTTTATATGCATTGTTTCATGTATTACCTGCTAGCGTACCTTTCATGACTGTTGCATATATACACATTCATATCATTATTGCATGATTATTGCATACCGATTTTCAGATTATTGTTTCATGTATTAGTAGTACCTGCTAGCGTACCTTTCATGACTGTTGCATATATACACATTCATATCATTATTGCATGATTATTGCATACCGATTTTCATATTATTGCTTCATGTATTAATTATACCTGCTAGTGTACCTTCATGATTATTGCATTCATATGACCTTTATATTGGTATTATTTGCATATGTTAGATTCGCGTTGTACATGCATACTTGCGATTATCTGCATATGTTATTTACTATTCACGAGTTGGTAACTCACCCCTGTTGTGCCACAGTTGTTTTGCAGGTTGTTCCCCAGAGTAGTCGAGGCAGACTATTCATCTATCTTATCATCTTTTGCTACGGATACCGCATCAGCTCACATTGTGCAGTTTGCTTAGGTGGGTTTTGTGGTTATTCGTTTTTGTATTGTATATTCGTTGTATCCTTCTACTCTCCATCACCTATTTTCATGTTGACTTAGAAACTTGGTGAGGACGATATTGTATATTATTTTGTGACTTGGTTGTCTTTTATACAGTTTCCTTTTTATCGTCTTTTATTTCTTCGCTACGGCGTCGTATATTTGTTGTGGTGGTTGTTTTCCACCTTTGGGTGTGTATTTGCTCCCGTTTGGGGATGCTTTACTTATATTTATGCTGTACCCATTTTTGGGGCTAGTTTTTATAAAGGAGGTGCTGCCAAAATTTTAAAGAAAGAAAAGTAGGACTTTTAGAGAATTTGGGTTGCGTTTTCAAAAGATTAAACAATGTTTCTTATCTTTTCTTGTCTTTTAATGGTTTAGATTTCTGGGTTTTGGCTTTCTTTTACTGCGTTACGCCTGTAGACGTTGCGTAGTATAAGGGCCGTCACGTGCCAATTTCGGGTCGTGACACAACAGGGCCCGCCCTTGCTCGGTTATCCCTGGCTGGTAGCTCCCTACCCAACGACGCCAGGGATCAAAGCCCTCGCTAAGAGGCAGCCGAGCAGCTACCCTGCTCGGTCCGTCCTTAGTAGGCCTCTCACGGCCCCTCCCGCGCTAAAGATCAAAAGCCCCCGCAAGAGGCAACCGGGCCCGCCCTTGCTCGGTTATCCGTGGCTGGTAGCTCCCTACCCCACGACGCCAGATATCGAAGCCCTCACCAAGAGGCAACCGGGCCCAACTTTGCTCGGTTATCCCTGGCTGGTAGTTCCATACCCCGACGACGCCAGAGATCGAAGCCCTTACCAAGAGGCAACCAGGCCCACCTTTGCTCGGTTATCCGTGGCTGGTAGTGTTGGAGATAGTGCCCTCAGAGTCAATTATTGGATCACAGGCACGTGATTGCAATGATTGAGGGAGGACCTATCCCGGTAGGACAGTCTTACTCGAGATGATAGTATGCTATCTGGTTTATCTTTATCATCGTGTACTGCTTTAGGTGACCTGACATGTCGCTATTGCACGTTGATAGAGCCCCTAGGATTCTTTCTTGACCACCAGTAGTATGAGGGCGATCATATAAGTGGGAGCTGGTAGTCTATAAGCACATCCTTAAAAGGTCCATAGTCGTGGGAGTTTCGAGACAGGGCATCGATACTCCAGAGTAGACTAGTGTATACAGTCGAGACCCCGACAAGGGGCGGTGGCCAGTCTCACAAGCCACTGGTGTTAGTTGGTTCACCTAAGATGTATACAGGTGCTCATTGGGTTATGAGTATACCGGACAGGACTCGCCGGGAACATGCTAGTTGGTCTTATACCAGACATCAGATAGCAGTTCCCAGGTGACATGTGTACTGGTTAGTTCATCGACCTGATGATCGTCATTTGTCTCGTTTGAGTTCCCACTGTACTTTGATTACTACCCTACCACGCTCAACGGAGACGTGCAAACAGGTTTTAGTTGGGTACAGTCCCGAGCCACATGGAGGCAGTAAGCGGATCTTCATGGGTTCGTCTCTCCCGGTATTGGGGGTGAGGTCGCGTTGTGTCTAGGAGAGCCATTACACGAAGCCCTCGGCCGAAGCAGGAGATTTACTGGTAGGTATTCCAGTAGTATCTCAGGGTGTTCTGGGCTACACTCGGACACGACTTGTACCTCTTTTGGGGGTCTGACTTTTACCAACGCCCTAGGCCCGCCATGCGATGCTCATAGACGAACGGACCGGACTGTACGGATATTGTCACTGACAGGCTCAGTAGGGTGTCAGGATGAGTTCGCTCATCGACGTCCCTTTTGGTCAATACCTGGCAGCCCGTTACGTATTGGCTTATACCTCTGACATGCTAGTGGTTAAATCCACAACCAAGGTGTTGACGAGTCTTTAGAGTCCCCCATATTCAGTTGCTCAAGTTTTCGGGCGAAACGCTGTAGAGGCCGTATGGAGATATGGCAGGGTTCGATCAGATACGTGCGGTATTGCACGGATCAGGATCGGACGGATAATACTAGCCGGCTTTGGTTTAAGCCGGATCCTAGTATTGTACAGTGTAGATTTTGTCTCATTGCATTTGTATTTCGGTTGGAATACAGATGCGGGTGTGTATACACAGTATCGGGGTTTTCCTATAATTTATTATGGGACCAGTTTTCTGGAGTTGCCATTTTTGCTTTCCGTTTCGGCCAATTTCTTTGTATCCTTCATTGGCCGAAGATTGGTGGAGGAGGGCTTATTTGCATTTGAGCAAATAATCATTTGTGGAGGGTGTTCTTTGCATTTTGTTGGATCATGATGATGAACCATCCCTTGACCATTTGACTTCTTCATCCATCATGGCTTGACTTTTATATGATATGGTTGTTGATGATGGCATGACTTTTGGAAGTGATGATTGTTGTTTGAGTGTTGGACTTTCCTAGCTATCATTTCTTTGCATGATAACCATTCCTCTCTCTCTTGGATGATTTGTGAGTGGCTCCCATATTTTGGAGAACACTCTCATTCTCACTCTCCCCTCACTTGTGATGGCCGGCCACTCCCTCTTTGGGCTGCCCATTATTTTGGTGTGGGGTTTTTGTTCATTTCATGCTCCAAAAATCCCCAAGTTACTCTACATAGTTCATGTATCATCCCTCCACCAAAATGGCACCTCCATGAACCCCAAAATGAGACATGGTTCTACACTATATCCTACAGCAAACCTTGGGCACGTCGGCTCGCCAACTTCGTGCCCGAGTTGCCTCGGTATAGAGGTGGGAGCCCGTAAAAGAAGCAGGCGACGTGGTTCCCTTCCGACGACGAGGTGGAGACCAGACATTCCGTGGGAGATCGGGACGACGGCGAGAAGACCGGAGGACACGGATCGCTCGGTATAACTCTCTTCCCCATCTAGTAGTTAGCTAGGACTAGTTAATGGTACGATCCGGGTTTATAGTGCGCGGTGGTGCCGGTTTTTTTGCAAAATTAAAGTTAACCATCGCTTCCGCATTTGGCCTCGGGATGGAAGCCGGGGCGCCGCCGTGCACTTACAGTGGTATCAGAGCCTCGCCATTAACATAGTCTAGCTTTGTCTAATGTGTTTTACATTTCCGATCGAACAAATGTTCCAAAACCGTGTTTTTCAAAACAACAGTTTTCTGTCGAATTTTTTTTGTCTCGAAAATTTTTTCAGGTGGTCTCAGAATACTGTGCAGGGAAGTATAAGCCTACTGTAGAAATTTGGTCGCGAGATCTCATTATTCGACCGCGGAACCGCGGCCAAACCCATGCTTTGGGCCGCGGTTCCGCTGCTGTTTTGAAGGATCAGTGCACCAATTTTTCACAGAGGCATACTGACTTGAAAATAGGGCTTTCGGAACATTCTTTTTGGGCCCAGAATTTCTTGATGTGCTACAGTAGTACTTGGGGGCCCACTTGGTAAAATTTGATCGATCGGATATTTTAAACACATTAGTTCAAAGTATTTACATTATATCTGCGACCGTGAATGTTACTTGATCGGTAAATCATGTCTAACTGCTATAGCCCGGTTAGACGGATTTGCGAACGTGACTTTCACGTTGATGTTCTGTGTATTGCTGTGATGTTGCGGATCGGTCATGTGGGATAGCCTGGATGCAATGCTAGTACAGTTTTTTGTTGTATTATGTACATTTGATATTGCGGGGCGAGCGTCCGACATGTGTACTGCCGTCACTGCCTGTTTGTATTATTATTTTGGGGCACGACCAGGTTGCGGTCCATGTACCCGTTGTATGTATATTTTTCTTTCTGTACTAGGATTGCCCCGCGGAGGGGTGCACGGATAGCCGGGTTCTAGAGGGCAACAAGCCCGCATCTCATGGCATTGGGACGGAGGGGGCTTCACTCTAGAATTGGCGGGCTATTCGTCGCACTCGTAAGGGGTACAGGTTGACCCAGGAGGGGTGCCCAAGTTACCGAATTCCATGAAGTGCTGGGTGGTCCATTCACGTTGCTGAAGGGGGCTGCCTCGCTTCAGGTTTTGGCGGGTAACTTGCCGCGCCCGTAGGGGTCTAGGATTTCATTGCACAGGCTATCCACACGACCAGGGGAACGTCGGGTTTCAGTAGTGGCTCTGTGAAACCCGGGGATCCCAGATATCTGTATTGTTCTGTAATGCTGTACATTTCTGTGATGTTGCATTTTTTATCACGCCTTGAGCGAATATAATATATTGGTATATATATTAGTAGATGTTATATATGTTTTGCATCCGCGCTAGTCCAGTCCCCGCTCTGTCGTTAGTTAGCTAACCTAACGGGTAATGACGGGACCCAGTAGCGAATGCGGATGGCATATACGTACATCAGTATATTTTCGTTCTTTGTGGTGTGATCAATTGATGGGACTGCGTTGATTCGGATCAATGCAAGTTAAAACAAACCTAATCTGATGTTGTTGGAACACTTTTCAAAAAGCTGTTATTGCAAGGACGTTCACTTTTGTTTTGCATCGTGGTATTCAGTTGGAATATCCTGCTCCTCAGTCGACGAGGCAAGGGCCGAGATCCCTTCACCGGGAGTGACCCCTTGGACAAAAGTTTGCGTCAGGGCAATAACTTCACTATAGCCGATTACTTTTGCTTTGCATCGTGGTATTCAGTTGGAATATCCTGCACCTCATTCTACGGGGAAAGAGCCGAGATCCCTTCACCGGGAGTGACCTCTTTAGCAAAGGTTTTCGTCACTATATTTTTAAAAGCTATCCGTTCCTTCAACGATATCAAGTTCATTACGTTAAAGGTTTTCGCCAGAAACCATTCGTAGCCCTCCGTCGTTTCATATGGATGGTCAATAGTATTCAAGCTGTGTATGTTGGCCAAAGTCAAGGCACAGTGATTGGTAGCTATTGGGGTATTCATATGCAGCATAGATAGATGCGTTGGTTTGGGACAGTCGTACTGCCATTTTGGCCAAAGTCAAGGGTAGGTACGGGTGGATTCAAATTAACCTGGAGAATGACGGGTAGAACTTGACATGTGACTTATGATATGTTGGCCAAAGTCAAGGTCATAAGAGCATGGGGTAAAAATCACATCGGGGGTTTCAAAAGAACTGAAACTTGCCAGATATGTGCATACCTTCTGGAGTGTGACACCGTGAGCAGATTCCGTCACGTTATCATGCGATGATAGTTGGATCCTGATTCCCACTGATGAGTTGGTTTACTCCTCGGGTGATCCCTACTAATTCTTCTTTTAGGTTTGGAGGAGAATTTGACGGTACAGTGAGAGGTTTCCTGATTAGATAAATTGGTAACCATTCTGATCTAGGTTAGAGTGCACGCTGAGTGTTTCTTTTCTCTCTCTTTGGCAGCGACCATTGACCCGACCCTAAGACTATGACTCAGTAACCAAGTTGACCGAACCTTCTTAAACACTGGCTTTTGGATTGTCAGAGTTACATACCTCATTGCCACTCCTACTTTTACCCTTTTCTCCAGGACACCCCGTATTACTACGAATGTCCACTTCCATTGGACAAAACCATCGTATGGTTATATACGAACTCGAAAGAATTTATTCGAGGATGGTTTCTAGTTCTGGAGAAAACGGATAGGACTATTCAGTTGTCTTTTCCTTTTACCTTCTCTCAGGTTGCGAGTACTCCTTGGTTTAGGAGATAGTACACCTATTACGCAAATTGGATAGTCTTCTTCCAAACCTTAGGCTGGTGCCGAACGATGGGGAATGAAGAAAACCAATTAGCATAACGATGGTGTACAGAAGGTATTAAGTTAAGACAAAGCAAGGGATTAGTAAGAGGGCAAAGTAAATTGCGACTGATATTCACGACCAAACCAAATATTTCATTACCACTCCCACTTCACCTTTGTATTTCTCCAGGACACTCCGTATCACTACGAAGATCCACAGTTTATTGAATATTCTATCGTATGGTTATATACGAACTCGAAAGGAACTTGTTCCAGTTCGGGGATGGATTCTGGTTCAGGAGAAATAGGAATAAGATTTATTCAGGTTGTCTTTTATCTTCACCTTCTCTCGCATTGCGAGTGCTCCTAGGATTAGGACAGTACACCCATTAAGCTTATTGGATAGTCTTCTTCCAAACCATAAGCTGGTGCCGAACGGTAGGGAAGGAAGAAAACCATTTGGCCTAAAGGGGTGTGCAGAAGGTAATGACTAAAGACATATAAAGGGATTTGGAGAGATGGCAAAGAATTATACGGTTACAGTCGTGAATCTGGAAGAGGCATTACTAGGAATACCGGGATACCCCATCGAAACATTTCAATGTTTCAGTGCCATTGTGTACTGTTAAAAGAAAACTGATTTCCCAATTAGTCCTTACTCCAGGGTATGTATTTACCAGGTACGATTCTCACATCTGTATGGTTTTACAGATGATGAGTGGGAGTAAGTTATTGGAAATTGGGTGATCATCTTCATTGTATCGGGATTCGTTGTAATCGGTGATATTTGAGGAAGTCACCTGGACTGTTTGCCGGTCGGCAAATATTTGGTTTTGAATATCCGCTGTCATGCACCAATTTCAAATTGATATATCTGTACGTCTATTTTCTTAGAGTGAGATATACCTTTTTGAAATTATGTCTACGACATTTACCTATATCAGTGGATGGTTAGGTAAGGAGCATTAAACAGCGGTGTAATTCTTCTTAACCATAAGTACAGTTTTCAACCTACGACACACAGTGAATGAGTTTTCAGACTCAAGGGACTTATACAAAGTATTGTATGTTGTCCAGGGTCCATCAGGACAGAGGGGTTGGTCCTCGCACTATATTCGGTTTACTTATGACTTCTCTAGTTTTTAGACAGGTGTTTCATCGAAACACACGGTCCGAATTTTGAGAAGTTATAGGTATTTGAATAGAGTAGAGAACCAGGTGTAGCAAGTATCGGGATTCTTCAAAGTGATCGAAGATGTAGACACTTGTGTACGGTATTCAGTTGATAGTAATGATTAAGAGAACTTGCTTCTCTTTCAGGTTACTCATAATTGGAAGTACTCCTAAGTTGAGTAACGCTGATCGGCCTCTTTCCATTTAGTTGACATGCACTGGAGATAGCTGCATGATTTGAATCTGCTTCAATTAAATCAGTGCCTCTGGTTCTATATTGGATATAGAACAGTTCATATCTTAACGATGTTAAGGTACGGGGAGTTGTCCAGCTTATGATTGAAACCAGACTCTGGATAACTCAAGGCACGTTTCTGTAATGGCTGTTTGTGGGTTGACCCAGGCTATGACGAGAGTTGACTTTCTACCATCTGGAAGATCAATAGTGATATTGTTCTTAACTCGCCACAGTTTTAACAAAAATGGATTTTTTCAGAAAACAGCAGTGGGAGTATGGTAGAACTGGAAGTGATTCCAGAACCACAAACGATTACTGAAGATTTGATAGGAACCTAAAGATTCAATCTGGTTTGACATTCCATTGGCCACTCCGCAGATAAGGTGGGTAACTTCAGGCACCCGAGAGCTACTCCGGTAGCCTCAAGGACGGTGACAGGGAAGTTCTTGTTTACCCAGACTTGCCATTGCTGTTGTTCCAGACCGTGAGACCCGGCAGGAGGATGAGTATAGCGTCGTTCTAAACTAGCTTTAGAAGTCTACGTCTATATGACTCTGCCAGAGGGTTGTCGTGGTCAGTGGGAGCAGCGGAAGCATTGGCGGACAAGTGGCTTATGTCTATTTATAGACTAAAGCAGATGTAGCGGAGATAGATCATCAATTTCTGATGTGATAGTCATAGGCTTGACTTCATCGGAATAGGGGATGGATCTGTTGAGAAGGTAGTAGGGTGTGATGTCATGGTATTTGGATGACATACACAGAGTAGGAAGTGATATTCCTATACTACGATCGGTTATACTTTGGTCGTCACACAGTGGTTTCTCCACACAGGACTTGGACATTATATCAGACATACTGATTGCTAGATCTATGGTTTTAGATCTAGATTTGGGTGGTTTCCCAATCAGGGTACTTAGACAGCGTTCTAAGAGTATTTAGAATGGACGGCTCCTGGCACGGTAGTGTACCTGCAGGTGATGGAGTCACCCTCTCTAAAGGTGTCTTACAGACTAAAGGGGAGAGGGATGTGCATGATTGGCAAATCACTTGCTCAGGCAATTGAGTCAATCATGAGATGTCAAGTACCACACCAGATGTTGTTCTTGCACTAGATGCAATAAGTTGACATTAATCCAATCCTGGAGAAACAGTCGGAAGCAGTTTTAGAACATAAGTGGATGTTCTAGGGATATGATAACGACAGCCTCATTCAGAAGACAGTTATCATTCCAGGCTTCCAAGGTGACTTGGACGACAAGGAGGTTGTCAGAGTTATAGTTTTTCCTTCTGACGAGGGGCAGTATTTTGGACAGGTGGTCCAAGGAAATACTGAGGGAGGCATGGCGCAGGATACTGATTGAGTTCAGTTGACGATACAGTCTAAGAAGTTTGGATTTGGAGTTCATTTATGAGCTAGGTCCCATCAGACATCCAGATACATTCTAAGACAGGTATTGGTCATTTCGGGAGATGGGTTTCTCTGCGAACTTGAGATATAGAGAGACATAGAAAGAAACATCCAGGCAGATCCACTCACTGAGGCTATTCCTCGAACGCAATAGTTTCGCAAACGAGTTTTGTGAGACTGACTAGTAGAGGAGTTGGGTGTTCGGTATCACATGGGCTGTGAGTATGCGACATCGCAATAATTAGCCTTGAGTGCAAGTGGGAGATTGTTGGAGATAGTGCCCTCAGAGTCAATTATTGGATCACTGGCACGTGATTGCAATGATTGAGGGAGGACCTATCCCGGTAGGACAGTCTTACTCGAGATGATAGTATGCTATCTGGTTTATCTTTATCATCGTGTACTGCTTTAGGTGACCTGACATGTCGCTATTGCACGTTGATAGAGCCCCTAGGATTCTTGCTTGACCACCAGCAGTATGAGGGCGATCATATAAGTGGGAGCTGGTAGTCTATAAGCACATCCTTAAAAGGTCCCTAGTCGTGGGAGTTTCGAGACAGGGCATCGATACTCCAGAGTAGACTAGTGTATACAGTCGAGACCCCGACAAGGGGCGGTGGCCGGTCTCACAAGCCACTGGTGTTAGTTGGTTCACCTAAGATGTATACAGGTGCTCATCGGGTTATGAGTACACCGGACAGGACTCGCCGGGAACATGCTAGTTGGTCTTATACCAGACGTCAGATAGCAGTTCCCAGGTGACATGTGTACAGGTTAGTTCATCGACCTGATGATCGTCATTTGTCTCGTGTGAGTTCCCACTGTACTTTGATTACTACCCTACCACGCTCAAAGGAGACGTGCAAACAGGTTTTAGTTGGGTACAGTCCCGAGCCACATGGAGGCAGTGAGCGGATCTTGAGGGGTTCGTCTCTCCCGGTATTGGGGGTGAGGTAGCGCTGTGTCTAGGAGAGCCATTACACGAAGCCCTCGGCCGAGGCAGGAGATTTACTGGTAGGTATTCCAGTAGCATCTCAGGGTGTTCTGGGCTACACTCCAACACGACTTGAACCGCTTTTGGGGGTCTGACTTTTACCAACCCCCTAGGCCCGCCATGCGATGCTCATAGACGAACGGACCGGACTGTACGGATATTGTCACTGACAGGCTCAGTAGGGTGTCAGGATGAGTTCGCTCATCGACTTCCCTTTTGGTCAATACCTGGCAGCCCGTTACGTATTGGCTTATACCTCTGACGTGCTAGTGGTTAAATCCACAACCAAGGTGTTGACGAGTGTTTAGAGTCCCCCACATTCAGTTGCTCAAGTTTTCGGGCGAAACGCTGTAGAGGCCGTATGGAGATATGGCAGGGTTCGATCAGATACGTGCGGTATTGCACGGATCAGAATCGGACGGATAATACTAGCCGGCTTCAGTTTAAGCCGGATCCTAGTATAGTACAGTGTAGATTTTGTCTCATTGCATTTGTATTTCGGTCGGAATACAGATGCGGGTGTGTATACACAGTATCGGGGTTTTCCTGTAATTTATTACGGGACCAGTTTTCTAGAGTTGCCATTTTTGCTTTCCGTTTCGGCCAATTTCTTTGTATCCTTCATTGGCCGAAGATTGGTGGAGGACCCTTATTTGCATTTGTGGAGGGTGTTCTTTGCATTTTGTTGGATCTTGATGATGAACCATCCCTTGACCATTTGACTTCTTCATCCATCATGGCTTGACTTTTATATGATATGGTTGTTGATGATGGCATGACTTTTGGAAGTGATGATTGTTGTTTGAGTGTTGGACTTTCCTAGCTATCATTTCTTTCCATGATAACCATTCCTCTCTCTCTTGGATGATTTGTGAGTGGCTCCCATATTTTGGAGAACACTCTCATTCTCACTCTCCCCTCACTTGTGATGGCCGGCCACTCCCTCTTTGGGCTGCCCATTATTTTGGTGTGGGGTTTTTGTTCATTTCATGCTCTAAAAATCCCCAAGTTACTCTACATAGTTCATGTATCATCCCTCCACCAAAATGGCACCTCCATGAACCCCAAAATGAGACATGGTTCTACACTATATTCTACAACAAACCTTGGGTACGTCGGCTCGCCAACTTCGTGCCCGATTTGCCTCGGTATAGAGGTGGGAGCCCGTAAAAGAAGCAGGCGACGTGGTGCCCTTCCGGCGACGAGGTGGAGACCGAACATTCCGCGGGAGATCGGGACGACGGCGAGAAGACCGGAGGACACGGATCGCTCGGTATATCTCTCTTCCCCATCTAGTAGTTAGCTAGGACTAGTTAATGGTACGATCCGGGTTTATAGTGCGCGGTGGTGCCGGTTTTTTTTTGCAAAATTAAAGTTAACCATCGCTTCCGCATTTGGCCTCGGGATGGAGGCCGGGGCGCCGCCGTGCACTTACAGGTAGTTCCATGCCCCGCGACACCAGGGATTGAAGCCCTCACCAAGAGGAAACCGAGCAGCAACCCTGCTCGGTCATCCTTAATAGGTAATGTCTTACCCACCGATGCTGAGAATCTGAAGCCCCTCTCACGAGGCCGCCGAGTTTCTTCCCGCTCGGCGCATTCCCAGCGGGAATCCTCCTGCCCATCAGATGCTGAGGATCTGAAGCCCTCCTCGCGAGGCCGCCGAGTTCCTTCTTGCTCGGCGCATCCCTAGCGGGCAGCCTCCTGCCCATCAGACGCTGAGGATCTGAAGCCCACATCTAGAGGCCGCCGAGTTTCTTCCTTCTTGGCGCATCCCTAGCGGTCAGCCTCCTGCCCAACAGATGCTGAGGATCTGAAGCCCTCATCGTGACACCGCCAAGTTTCTTTTTGCTCGGCGCATCCCCAGCGGGCAGCCTCCTGCCCATCAGACACTGAGGATCTGAAGCACTCATCGTGAGGCCGCCGAGTTTCTTCCTGCTCGGTGCATCCCCAGCGGGCAGCCTCCTGCCCAACAGACGCTGAGGATCTGAAGCCCTCATCGCGAGGCCGCTGAGTTTCTTTCTGCTCGGCGCATCCCCAGCGGGTAGCCTCCTGCCCATTAGACGCTGAGGATCTGAAGCCCTCATCATAAGGCCGCTGAGTTTCTTCCTGCTCGGCGCATCCCCGGCGGGAAGTCTCCCGCCTATCAGACGCTAAGGATCTGAAGCCCACATCGCGAGGCCGCCGAGTTTCTTCCTGCTCGGCGCATCCCCAACGGGCATTCTCCTGCCCATCAACGCGGTGGGTCCAAAGCCCTCCCCGCGAGGCCACTGAGTAGCTTCCTGCTTAGCGCGTCCGCGGCGGGTAGTTACTACCCTACAAAGACACAGATTCAAGACCCGCCAAATAAACTAATACTCAACGCGCGATCAGCACCTCAACTCCGACAAAGGGAGGTTACCGACCTTCCCACACTCATCCTTCGTTCGACTCATACTCGATGCACGACAACAAGAACGCTGTGTCGTCCCCGAACAATCCACTGCGATGAATTACCAGCGCCAAGCCGCACAGAAAGAACCAAGCAGTCCACTCTCGACCCGACCAACAAATAGATCAGAACGAGAGTGGGGGGATAATGATGATGCTCGATATCGGTGATCTCCCATATGGCGACACGTGGCAGATGACGTGTCCCGAAGCTCACAAGAAAGGACATACAGTGACCGACCAGACCGCTGCTATGCCCGTCCTACAAACAACCGCTGGCTCACCTCCGAGCCCCCTGCACAATTGGCATCCTCGGCCCTATGAGCTCATCTCCGGGCTACCGCATAACCAAGATACCTCGGCTTTCCCGCTCGTCCGCGAGCTCTCCCGTCGAGGTCATCTTTCTCGGTCTCATCGACCGACCAACGACACCGCTCACAGGCGCAATCGCCATCCCGCAAATCTCGCCATGCACGAGATATCCGCCGGCCACATCCCACGTTCCACGCCATCATGATCCCCCATTAACGAGCCTGTCTCACCATTAATGTGGGATCACGCCCATCACGCAGGCGTGACGTCAGGAGCATAACGGCCGGCGTGATTCTCGTGCCTGCCTTCCTGCTGCCACCGCTATATAAACCCCTCCTTCAGATGGTTCAAGTAAGCCATTTTTACTCCACTAAGCCGTTACTCTGCTCATATTTCCTCGCTAACTTAACCGTCATAGGGTCCTCGGTGGTACAACCACCCCGGGACTTCTTTGTAGGTAGCTCGGCCTAACCAACCTCAAACCCATTGAGATCCACACGCTTCAGGAGCCTGCCTCCAGATCCAATCTCAGCCGTCTATCGCCGTCATCAGTAGGCCAACGGAAGGTAATATTTTGGCGTGATCCAGGTCACGTCAAGCAGAGTGACATTCATTATCACCAGTTACATCTATAACTTTTCTTACAGCTGGAGGCATAATTGCACGCTCATGCCATGACTTGACCGTGCATAATAAGGGCACGTTTATTTGACATGAAGAAATACGAAAGTAATGCAAATAAGATATATGGAAGTTACTTTCTATGCTTTAAGTGTTTGTTTTGATGAAATAAGTGTTTGGAAGTTACTTTCAAATGATGATATGGATGCTATATAGCCTATCTATTTTCTAAAATTTCTTCCTTTCCTTTTTGGGTAGAAAGTGAATATGGAGGACAAGGAAGAATGAAAATAAATAATTTTTTAATACTGCTTCTTTATTATTCCCTAAAAGAAGAAATATATGGCTCATATTAATTAATTTTTGGGTTTTTTTTATAATGTCTTACTCTCAAAACTTCCATATTTCTAAATTTCATCCCTAAAACTTTTAAGTTCATAAATCACCCTTTGGTCACTTTTGCAAATTATCTTATATGAATATTCCGGTAATCTAATTAACATACCGGCTGCTAAAAGACAAAAATACCATTTAAAGTCATATTCTTTCTTTTCAATTTAGGATTAGGGTTACTTTTCTTTATATAAAAAATTAGGGCTTTTCCTGTACACACAATAATTAGTTGTAGATATAAACTAGATTATGCTTCTCATTTTTACCAATTTCGATAACTCAAAAAATAAAAATGAAATTAAGTTTTAAATTTTGGGAAAAAGATAATACCCCATAAAAAAGTTGAAGATGAAGAAAGAAGATGAAGAAGTCTCATGACTTGAAAATAGAAAAGGGAAATACATTATAACTCAATTTCTGATTAAAATAATCCAACTCTAGTTAAATTTAGACGGAATATAGATACAATGATTTTTTTAGTCAACAGAGAAGAAGTTTTAGGGGTGAAGTTTGGAAATATGAAATTTTAGAAGTGAAATTTAGAAATATGAACGTTTTGGAAGGGAGAGATTAAAAAACCTTAATTTTTTGTTTGTTTTTTTGCTCACTGAAGAAGTACAAGAAATTATTTCATAACTACTTCTTTTTTCCAAACATAAGCAAACAAACACTAGAAGTAATCATCTACGACATCTTATATGATCTTTTAGTTGGAAGTTATTTCAAATTTACTTCCGGTTCTTCCGGTCATCCAAACAGACCCTAAGACTATTACAAACATATCAAACAGGCCGATATACAACCTTTTTAGCTCATGAGGGGACTTGCACCATAAATAATCCTTGGACACAAACGTGGCCGACACTATATTGGCCTGGGACTTACGAAAGTCCCTATGCTGGGATTCTCGATTTACAAGAATTCAACTAGCAAAAATTCACACTGTGCAAGCCTCTCATGAGATCTCAGGTCTCGACACCCTTGTCCAATCCTAATGAAATTCAGTGGTGTCAGGATCCACATCATACACCCTCGACCCTCCGAAGAAAGCATGTCTAAAGTGTAGAGATTTACATTATACATCCCCAACCCAACCTCAAAAAGGACTCGATGTCATGTTCGGTCATTGAAAGAGCTTTAATGGAGGGATTCACACTCTACTCCTACGAAGGTTTTTCCCATGGCCAACGCCATGGTGTTTCCGGCAGTGGACTGTCAAAGGGGACAAAAATGGGGCTGTCTCCTGCATAAAATTACATGTACCTATGAGCATTAATGAATATGATTTACTTGGATATAGAATAAAACGATAGACCGTCGTATCTGCAGACCTTTACAACAAACGAAACCTGAGAGAATTCTCAGAGGACCTTGTTTGGTGCCTAAATCAGTAGCCGCTTGATGAATTATGGATTTTTAGTGCGAAAGGTGTGTACCTTAGTTTTGGATGGCATTTGACTTATACAGGGTGCATTTGGTGGGGTCTTGATGATGCTCTATACCGGCTTGTGCCGAATCAAGACACGTGGCAGATGAAGTGTCCCAGAACTCAGAAGAAAGGGTCTACAGAGGCCGACCAGGCCACCCCTATGCCCAACCTGCAAGCGCAAGCTGGCTCTCCTCAGAGCCCCTAGAAATTGGCCTCTTCGGTCTTTCAGCTCGCCCCGAGCTGCCACAAGATCAAGACTCCTCGGCCCTCTCGCTCGTTCCCGCGCTACCCAGCCGAAGCCATCTTCCTCGGCCCTCCGACCGACCAACAGTACCGCTCACAGACGCAACCGCCGTTCCGCAAATCTCGCCATGCGTAGATTCTCCGCCGGCAACATCCCACGTTCCACGCCATCACGATCCCCATTAATGAGCGATCCACTCTTTACGCAGGCGTGACGTCGGGAGCGTAACTGCAGGCGAGATTCTCGCGCCTGCCGCTGCATGCTGCCGCCGCTATATAAACCCCCATCACAGAGGGGTCAAGTAAGCCATTTTTTACATTTTTATGCCGTTACTCTGCTTGGATCTCATCAATAACTTGAGCGTCGGAGGGTCCTTGGTGGTACTAAACCACCCCGAGACTTCTTTGCAGGTACTCGGCAATAGCTTCCTCACCTCACCTCTTCCTTCAAAAACCCATTGAGACCCACACGCAATGAAGGATAATCAGCTAAGTTCACCACGAGATCAACGGAAGACAACATCTGACGGAGGCCCGAAAAGGAGCTCCATCAGTTGGCGCCGTCTGTGGGAAACGAAACTCCACAAAAAAACAAAGTTGGCCTTCCGATCTCCATCCCCATGGCAAGCGATCACCCTGAAGATCCAGATACCAGCCGCCGCCTCCCCCTCACCGGAAGCGCGGGTGAACCTCCTCCGGCGACCGTCATCAACGCCCTCGCCGGCCAAATAGACCAACACCCCCTCCCTTGACAGGGTCGCACAGAGGGGGCTTGCCACGGCGACTCGAGGGCCACCTCGCCGAAGGATCTAAGCCCTCACTAAGAGGCAGACCAGCAGCTACCCTGCTCGGCTATCCTTGGCGGGTAGCTTCCCTACCGCAACGCCAGGGATTAGAAAGTCCTCCCAGAGGCAGTCGAGCCCGAGGATCCCTCGCTCGGCTATCCTTGGCGGGTAGCCTCCCTACAGCAACGCCAGGGATCATAAAGTTCTCCCAGAGGCAGCCGAGCCCGAAGATCCCTCGCTCGGCTATCCCTGGCGGGTAGCTTCCCTACCGCAACGCAAAGGATCAGAAAGCCCTCACAGAGGCAGTCGAGCCCGAGGATCCCTCGCTCGGCTATCCTTCAGGACAAAATCCCTCGCCAAGAGGCACCGGGCAGTAACCATGCCCGGCCAAGGGTCCTTGGTAGGCTTCTTACAGCCCTATAGCTCTTCCCGCGCCAATAACCAAAGTCCTCCGAGAGGCAGTCGGGTCCTTGCTCGGCTATCCCCGGCTGGTAGCTTCCTACCACAACCGACAGGGATCAAAGTCCTCGCCAAGAGGCACTGGGCAGTAACCCTGCTCGGTCCCCGTCCTGAAGGATCAGAAAGTCCTCCCAGAGGCAGTCGTTCCCGAGGATCCCTCGCTCGTCTATCCCTGGAGGGTAGCTTCCCTACCGCAACGCCAGGGATCAGAAAGTCCTCCCAGAGGCAGTCGAGCCCGAGGATCCCTCGCTCGGCTATCCTTGGTAGGTAGCTTCCCTACCGCAACGCCAGGGATCAGAAAGTCCTCCTAGAGGCAGTCGAGCCCGAGGATCCCTCGCTCGGCTATCCCTGGCCGGTAGCTTCCCTACCGCAATGCCAGGGATCAGAAAGCCTTCCCAGAGGCAGTCGAGCCTGAGGATCCCTCGCTCGGCTATCCCCGGCGGGTAGCTTCCTTACCGCAACGCCGGGTATCAGAAAGCCCTCGCCAAGAGGCACCGAGCAGCTACCCTGCTGGGCCATCCTTCGCAGGCCTCTAAGGGACCCTCCACCGTCAAGGATCGAAGCCTTCGCCAAAAGGTACCGAGCAGCTATCCTGCTCGGCCATCCTTCGCAGGCCTCTTAGGGCCCCTCCAGCATCAAGGATCCAAGCCCTCGCCAAGAGGCACCGAGCAGCTACCCTGCTCGGCCATCCTTCGCAGGCCTCTCAGGGCCCCTCCAGCGTCAAGGACCAATGCCCTCGCCAAGAGGCACCGAGCAGCTACCCTGCTCGGCCATCCTTTGCAGGACTCTCAGGGACCCTCCAGCGTCAAGGATCGAAGCCCTCGCCAAGAGGCACCGAGTAGCTACCCTGCTCGGCCATCCTTCGCAGGCCTCTCAGGGCCCTTCCAGCATCAAGGATCAATGCCCTCGCTAAGAGGCACCGAGCAGCTACCCTGCTTGGCCATCCTCACAGGCCTCTCACGGACCCTCCAGCGTCAAGGATCAAAGCCCTCGCCTAGAGGCACCGAGCAGCTACCCTGCTCGGCCATCCTTCGCAGGCCTCTCAGGGCCCCTCCAGCGTCAAGGACCAATGCTCTCGCAAAGAGGCACTGATCAGATACCCTGCTCGGCCATCCTTCACAGGCCTCTCACGGCCCCTCCAGCGTCAAGGATCAAAGCCCTCATCGTGAGGACGCCGAGTTCCTTCTTGCTTGGCGCATCCCCAGCGGGCATCCTCCTGCCCATCAGATGCTGAGGATCTCAAACCCTGATCGTGAGGCCGCCGAGTTCCTTCCTACTCGGCGCATCCCCAGCGGGCATCCTCCTACCCATTAGATGCTGAGGATCTCAGGCCCTCATCATGAGACCGCCGAGTTCCTTCCTGCTCGGTGCATCCTGGTAGGCATCCTCCTGTCCATCAGACGCTGATGGTCTGAAGCCCTCATCACGAGGCCGCCGAGTTCCTTCCTGCTCGGCGCATTCCCGACGGGCGCATCCCCGGCGGGCATCCTCCTACCCAACAGACGCTGATGGTCTGAAGCCCTCATCGCGAGGCCGTCGGGTTCCTTCCTGCGCGCCGCATTCCCAGCGGGCATCCTCCTGCCCATCAGATGCCGAGGATATCAAGATCTCATCGTGAGGCCGTCGAGTTCCTTCCTGCTCGGCGCATCCCAGCGAGCATCCTCCTGTCCACCAGACGCTGATGGTCTGAAGCCCTCATCGTGAGGCCGCCGAGTTCCTTCCTGCTCGGCGCATCCCCAGCGGGCATCCTCCTGCCCATCAAATGCTGAGGATCTCAAGCCCTCATCGTGAATACGCCATGTTCCTTCCTGCTCGGCGCATCCCGGCAGGCATCTTCCTGCCCATCAGACGCTTATGGTCTGAAGCCCTCATCGCGAGGCCGCCGAGTTCTTTCTTGCTCGGCGCATCCCCACCAGGCATCCTCCTGCCCATCAGATGCTGAGGATCTCAAGCCCTCATCGTGAGGCCGCCGAGTTCATTCCTGCTCGGTGCAACCCTGCGGGCATCCTCCTGCCCATCAGACGCTGATGGTCTAAAGCCCTCATCGCGAGGCCGCCGAGTTCCTTCCTGCTCGGCGCATCCGCGGCAGGCATCCTCCTACCCAACAGACGCTGATGGTCTAAAGCCCTCATCACGAGGCTGCCGAGTTCCTTCATGCTCGGCGCATCCCCAGCGGGCATCCTCCTGCCCATTAGATGTTGAGGATCTCAAGCCCTCATCGTGAGGCCGCCGAGTTCCTTCCTGCTTGGCGCATCCCAGCGGGCATCCTCCTGCCCTCCGGACGCTGATGGTCTGAAGCCCTCATCGCGAGGCCGCCGAGTTCCTTCCTGCTCAGCGCATCTCCAGCGGACATCCGCCTGCCCATCAGATGCTGAGGATCTCAAGCCCTCATTGTGAGGCCGCCGGGTTCCTTCCTGCTCGGCGCATCCCCAGCGGGCATCCTCCTGCCCATCAGATGCTGAGGATCTCAAGCCCTCATCGTGAGGCCGCCGAGTTCCTTCTTGCTTGGCGCATCCCCACCGGGCATCCTCCTACCCACCAGACGCTGATGGTCTGAAGCCCTCTTTGCGAGGCCGCCGAGTTCTTACTTGCTCGGCGCATCCCCAGCGGGCATCCTCCTGCCCATCAGATGCTGAGGATCTCAAGCCCTCATAATGAGGCCGCTGGGTTCCTTCCTGCTCGGCGCATCCCCAGCGGGCATCCTCCTGCCCATCAGATGCTGAGGATCTCAAGCCCTCATCGTGATGCCGTCGAGTTCCTTCCTGCTCGGTGCATCCCCAGCGGGCATCCTCGTGCCTATCAGACGCTGATGGTCTGAAGCCCTTATCGCAAGGCCGCCGAGTTCCTTCCTGCTCGACGCATCCCCGACGGGCACCCTCCTGCCCATCATACGGTGATGGTCTGAAGCCCTCATCGTGAGGCCACCGAGTTCCTTCCTACTCGGCGCATCCCCACCGGGCATCCTCCTGCCCAACAAACGCCGCAGGTCTGCACACGTCGCGTCGGCCAACCGATGCTTGACATCCAGACCGTCGCTTCAGTGACGGGATGCACGAACTGATGCATCTTCCTTAAATGCAGAGATTTCGCCCTGATTTGTTGGCAGAAAATGCAGCCGACAGGCCGGGGACGCGTCCCGACAAAATCTTAGGAGGGAGCTCTCCCCGGGCGGCCCGGCAGTCCACTCTTGACCCGACCCGCCAGCTGGTCGGGACAAAAGTGGGGGGCTAATGATGATGCTCTATACCGGCTTGTGCCGAATCAGGACACGTGGCAGATGAAGTGTCCTAGAACTCAGAAGAAAGGGCCCACAGGGGCTGACCAGGCCATCCCTATGCCCAACCTGCAAGCGCAGGCTGGCTCTCCTCAGAGCCCCTGGAAATTGGCCTCCTCGTCCTTTCAGCTCGCCCCAAGCTGCCACAGGACCAAGACTCCTCGGCCCTCTAGCTCGTTCCCGAGCTATCCAGTCGAGGCCATCTTCCTCGGTCCTCCAACCGACCAACAGTACCGCTCACAGACGCAACCGCCGTTCCGCAAATCTCGCCATGTGCATATTCTCCGCCGGCAACATCCCACGTTCCACGCCATCACGATCCCTATTAATGGGTGATCCGCTCTTTACACAGGCGTGACGTCGGGAGCGTAACTGCCGGCGAGATTCTCGCGCTTGCCGCTGCGTGCTACCGCCGCTATATAAACCCCCATCACAGAAGGGTCAAGTAAGCCATTTTTTACACTTTTATACCGTTACTCTGCTCGGATCTCATCACTAACTTGAGCGTCGGAGGGTCCTTGGTGGTACCAAACAACCCCGGAACTTCTTTGCAGGTACTCGGCAACAGCTTCCTCACCTCACCTCTTCCTCCAAAAACCCATTGAGACCCACACGCAACGAAGGATAATCAGCTAAGTTCACCGTGAGATCAACGGAAGACAACATCTGATGGGGGCCCAAAAAGGAGCTCCATCAGGTCTTGATAGGTCCACGAGATTGATGAAGATGTCCCATGTATCTTTGGTGCTGGAACGATTGCATCGGGCAACTACTTTCTTAGATTCCTCTCCATGTAAAAGGATTCTTAGATCTTAGCTATATGATTTGGATATGTGCAGGCACCCGATGAGCCTTGGGCTCAATTTGCTAGCGGATGCAAACTGTTTATCACTGTTATCTGCATTTTATACTCCACATTCTATATCTTTTCATGAATTAAAAAGTGATATTAATAATTGTCTACTATTTTATACAGGGTTTAGGTTTCAAGGACACTTGGGACAGAATTAAGCACAGGATGCATGCATTCACCACTAAACCGGATGATACAGACTTTAGCCGAATGCAACAAAATGCTTCGAAAATTCCAAGAAACCTAATAATACATTATGGACCAGAAAACACATGCAAATAAGGCATGGAAGTGGTTCACACAACTTGGGGACCCAACTCCCTTGAAGAAACACCGGTGGCGACTTAGTTGGCGCTGCGGGCGACCAAGTGGGCCTTGATGGGTCTGGCCCACTTGGCACGTGCTCGACTTGATGGGGGTGATGAACACATTTCATTGCATTTATTTTATCACTACATTATTATCTTTTGTTAGTTATTTTAAATAAAAGTCCTACTAACACTTGTGTTGAGTGTAAGTGCAAGCCACGGATTTATTTGCAACAATGGGGTCAATTCTAGCCTAATTAGGAGTCAAGTTCGCTATTAAAGAGATTTGCAGATCAAGCTAGCAACTCAAATCACGTCAACTCGCGATCGGGTCAACCAATTAATTAAATGAAAATATCAGAAAACCAGAGGAGAAGATACGATATCACACAAAAAAGCACGTCATGAGAATCCAAAAGATTTTGGTAGAAAGTGGGGTTTTTTTTCAGGTTTCCGCCAAAAAACATGTAGCTGTTCAATCTAAATGTTTGCGGCTGTGATCTATTTATGGTTAGTGTAATATTTCAGACAATGAAATATATTATTTTTGAATTTAAATAATAAAATAATAAATTTTACGGATATTATACCGAGTATGGATTTGAGTTTCCGTTGATTGGTATAATTATATACCTCTATTTTAGAAAGTACATGGAATTTAAAAGAATTATTAATTTTGAAAGCATTTATTCATATGGACTTTTCTTAAATTAGTATATAAAATATATCCATACAAGTTTAATGTTAAAATTAATTATTGTTTTACTATTTAGTACATTAAATCATGCTTGATCTTCGTTAAACCATGCTTGATGTGCATGACATGTTATTTACATGTTATCCTTTCATTTTATTCTATGTTGGTTTTGTAATTTTTAGAAAAGGAAAGGAAAAGAAAAGAAAAGAGAATGAGAGGGAGACATGGTGGAATTATTTTATGAGGTATGGGCATAAGAGAAAAGGAGGACGGGTTATGATTAGGAACCATGTCTTGTTTATTCATCTCATTTTCCTCACTTCTTTCTCTTCCTCCACTCCTCCACTTTCTCCACTTCCTACTACAAACCACAAACACCCCACAAAGGTCATCAAAACACCATGTAGCTTTCATAAAAAATGTTTATATCCTCATCCAAAATATCTTGGTGTGATCAAGTCTTCATTTTGAGAATATTTTACCATGTTAGAACTTTCCTTAGTTTCCATCATGAGCTAAAATTGGCTCTCTTTAACCATATATTTAGTATCTTGCTTTCACACACTAGTTTTAGAGTAAAAGTTCATGTTTTCTAAAGTTGAGATTTTCTAAAGTGAGTCTTAGTGGATGAAACATATAGTAGTGGTATAATAGGGGTTGAGTGAGTGATTACAACCTTATAATGATAGATGAGGGTGTTTTAGTGGAAGTATCTTTGGTGTTATTGAGTTGTGAAGTTTCAAACTTGAGTTTAGAATTTCAAATGTCGGTTTTCTTAAGTTCTTGAGGTTCAAAGGAAATTTGGTACAACTTGGGTTCTCTGAAAATTAATTAGATTATATTGTGAGATATTTAGACGAGTAGAAAACCACCGTAGAAGCTTAAGCTCCCAACTCCAATCCCCAACCGCCAACATATTCCCCTGGACCGAAAATTATAGACAAGTTGTTGACTTAGGGTCTGGGTTTTGTTCTGTAGCTCAATCACTCGATAACTAAACCTACCTTATATGCTATATTTCCCCAGATTCCCTGAGCAAAAATATGGAAGTATTTTACTTGGTTTTGGAGTCGTTTTGCATGATTTGAAAACTTGGATTTTGGATATTTATGTCTTGACTCGATTGTTTGACGTTCGTACGTCGACGTCAGGGAATATTTTATTGTTTTAGCATGCGTTGACCATAGATTCTAACCTATGTGCGCTTCACTTGTGATTTCAAATTCGATTTTGGTTTTTATGCGATTTTGGTTATGATTTCGATTGTAGGTACAATCGTGTGGACTTCCGAGACGACGAAGAAAAGGAAGGCGTTCGTTGGCTTCAACTAGGGCATGGATATGAGATGAGTAGATGTATGTTTATGGAGGGAGTCGGGTGGATGGCGTATAGCTGTCACGACCTGGAAATAGCACGTGACTAGTATTTGGATCACGTGAAGTCTATAGGACCCCACTGTAACTCAAGTAAGCCGAAAACCCAGAAGTCTAAACTTTTTTAAGGAAAATAGCGGAGGTGAAGTTTTGAAAAGGGTATAAATGAAATCAAGTGGTTTCTTTTAAATTATAAATAAGTTCGTTTGAAATCCAAGCGTGTAATATACTAAAGTTTGAAAACATTTTTGCCATTTGAAAATTTGGGCAGCACCTACTTTGTAAATTTTGATTAAAACAGGTACATAATCAATAATAATATGGCATCCCCAAATGAGAGCTAGCTCTTTGCCAATTGAAAGAATCACAACCATGCAATATGAAATATACGACGCCCAAGACGAAGATCAATCACAAAAAGAAATAAAGAAAACCAAAACATTTTCAAATCCAATATTAGAATATATACAAGCCACGACTCTAAGTATGAAAGAATATACAAGTCTCTGATTTCTAAGTCTACCAAGTATACATAGTCTGGTTGATAGAGTTTTTAACTAGATACAAAGAAATATAAAAGTATATAAGGGTGGTTACGCTCTGAACTGTAACCCATCTACCCAAGCAATCACCCAAAAGAAACTGAGTGCCAGCAAGTCGCTACTGATCCGAGCGGTCGATCCTGCAAGAAAACTATGGCACAACTGGGGTGAGTTGCCAACTTATGAGTAGAAAACATCAGCATGTAGAAATCGAATATATGACGATCTCCTAGGTCATACAATAATAATAATATAATACCGTGAGGTAATGATGGTGATCGTGTATACATAAGTATAATAATAATAATAATAATAATATCGTGCATGTGTTAATATATGGTACAATGTCATTTGAGTCATATATATGTATATATTTGTATCATCCAACGTGTGTCCATCAATAACACATCAAATCATTGTAAAACCTGAGTGCCCAGCATCGATACTCGAAATCATTATAAAACCAGTGTCCAGCATCGACATGTAAATTCTCATATCTCAAGTGTCGTCTCATCGGATCGGCCTTTATATCTATCTGTCTCATATTATTCCGGTCGGTATCCACCGAATATCCGCCGAGTCCAGTACTATCACCGGTAGGTGGTGTTCCCCTGCTAGGCTCAACGCCTTTCTATACGATTTTTTTTTCTCGGGGTACCACACCGGGTCCACCATGTACCCGCAGACGGTGAATCCTCACTCTTCGAATCGGGTAATCATCATAGCTCCGCACCAAGAAATATCATGGTGGACGTCGAAATATCATTTCAAGGGAAATCACGTTTTTAAAACAATCATAAGTTTTTAAAATATATCTGCGGTTTCTTAAATCCAGAAGTCTCATGAAAACAAAATCTCATAAGCTTGTAGCAATAATGATGTTAGATATGTATGCCCTAGAGGCAATTATTGTAATTGTTGGACATGTATATATCTACAGGATAATCTTTCTCAATATGATAGTATGCTATTTGGTTTGATTTCATCATTCATGTGTATGGTTCTACTTGTTATTACTGTCGCTAATACATGTTGATAAAGCCCATAGGATCTTTGCTTAACTACCAGGATTGTGATGCAGATCATACTAATGGGCCCTAGGTAGTCTATAAACATATCCTTAAATGTTCCTAGTGTAGGGTTCCTAGGAACACTCAAGAGATTCCACAAGGCATCAACCATGCCAAAATCAAATTTTTCTTGTGCCGAGAAACCCTAATGCTAGATCGTTAACTAGAGATTAGGCGAAACATGCAAGTAAACAACTTTATTGCTAAGTGAAAGGGACTACAACCTTTGTAGATCCGGTCGTCCACTTCTCTAGCTCCGTGTTGACGTCCCTCCGCTGCGATCATCGGAATCCCAGACTCTAGCGTCAGTTTCATCGGAGAAATGGGCGGGCTAGGTCGTTGACTTCGATGCCGAAGATGATCTACGTCGAGGAGACTCAAACTCAAGCTCCACCTTCACTAGGTCATGGAACTTGTGAAGATAACACACTCTACTACATGGCAAGTGGTAGAGGATGAAGAAATAGGAAGTGGGTTCACTTTGGATTTGGATTTCTCACTTGATTTCATCACTTAGAATTTTCTAGTAAGCATTCTTCAACTCATGAAGAAGATGAAGAAGAAGAAAAGAAAATGAATTATCTTGAAAAGAAAATTCAAGTGATGCTTATCATATAGCAACCATGGGTTAGTAAACTCATGTAGAGATTAAACTAGGGTTTAGGTAATGGTTAGGTTTAGGAAAAAACAAAATGGTAGACTTTTTCAAAGATGCTTAGAAACTTCATGAAGCATGAAGCCAAAACAATAAAATCCACCATTTAGTTTTTACCAAATAAATAAAGAAAATAAAACCCTAAACCCTAACCATTAACTAAACATTGTTTAAAACAAACACATACTCAAGTTTGCATGTATCATCAAACATGATACAATCTTGTGCACAAAAATATATCACATATACAATGTGCACAATCAAGTGAGAAAAACATCTTAAGTGAACCAATATTAGTTAATGTAAAGTAATATATCAAATATATAATTATACATTAAATCATTAAATCAACACTTGACTTAATGATCCGGTCATATTGCATATAACCGACTAATATCAATAGTAACAACTTATCGAATCAACACTTGATCCGATAACCCGGCTATATCGCATATATCCGATCAATGTCACATATCGCGAGAATAGAATACAGTATCGCATGGTATTATTCTCGGTCCCGCACATATCTCATATGCGCTCCTATTTCGTTTCGCTTGATCCAGGAAACCTCTGTGTAGGACTCTAAAGACTCGTCAATACGCCGGCAGCAGGTGATGATCATAACAAACACCCACAAGCCGCAAGCGGTCTGCTAAACGTAACGACCACCCGGGTATTGAGCGATCAGATGATTAACGAGCAAGCCCGCTCACACTCCTGTGAATCCAATCAGCAACACTTACCGTACAGTCTGGTCTGTTCATCTGATATGTCACATATCTTGCCTAGGGGTGGTAAACGTCAGACCCCAATAGCTCGATAAGTCATGTCGATATGAGGTCTATAACAGTTCGAGAAACTACTGGTAACACTTACCAGTATATCTCAGCAACCCTGGCCAGGGATTTCCGGTTATAGCCAATCGAATACAGCTCAACATCAACTCCCTATACCGGGAGAGACGAATCCCCTCCTATCGCTCATTGCCTCCATGTGATTCGGGACTGTACCCAAAAACCACCGTTTTGCACGCCCTCTTGGACGTGGTAAGGTGGAAATCAAAGCACAGTGGGAATCACACAAGACTCTATGACGATCTCGGGTCAACAGACTACTCTGTACCAGTGTCACCAGAGAACTGCCTTCTGACGTGAGGTATAATACCATCTGGGTGTTCTCGGCGAGTCCGTCCAGTGTACCCAGTCTCCACTGAGCACCCATATATCATCTCTGATGTCAAACACCAATAGATATGGGATCATCCATCGCCCATCTGTATGGGTCGAGAAGGTATACGCTAGTCTACTCTGGTATATCGATGCCCCGTCTCGATACACCCACGACTAGGGACCTTGAAGGATGTACTTATGGACTACCATGTCCCCACTAGTATGATCCGCATCATAGTCCAGGTAGTCAAGAACACATCCTAAGGGCTTTACCAACATGTAACAGAGAGACAATCAGTGTACACGTTATGGTAAAGAGCAACCAGACAGCATACTATCATGTTGAGCAAGAAAGTCCTCCCTATATATGTCCCAGCATCCACTACAATATACATCCTATGTACAATAATGGCCTCTAGGGCATACATATAACTAACACCTAGTCGAGGGGATATCGAGACACGGCATCGATTTCCCAGAGTAGACTAGTTTATACGTTTCTTGACCATGTTTTGGGGCGATGGATGATCCCATATCCATTGGTATTTGACATCAAAGATTGTATACAAGTGCTCATTAGAGACTGAGTACACAGAATGGACTCGTCGAGAACTCCTAAATGGTATCATACCTATCGTCAAATAGCAGTTCTTTGGTGACACTTGTACAGGTTAGTCTGTAGACCCAAGATCGTCGTAGTGTCTTGTGTGGTTCCCACTGTGCTTTGATTTCCACCTTATTACAGCTCTACTGAGTCGTGCAAACAGGTGGTTTTTGAGTACAGACCCTAGTCACATGGAGGCAGTGAGCGATAGGAGGGGCTTCGTTTCTCCCAGTATTAGGAGTTGATGTTGTGCTATGCGCGATTGGCTATAACCGTATGTCCCTGGCCAGGGCTGATAAGATTTACTGATAAGTGTTATCAGTAGTTTCTCAATTGGTTATAGGCTACACATGGGCATAGCTTACCGAGTTATTGGGGTCTGACGATTCCACCCCCCAGACTTGATATACGACATATCAGACAAAAAGACCGGACTGTACGGTAAGTGTTGCTTATAGACTCTACGGGAGTTTGGACAAGTTTTCTTGTTGATCTTCTATTCGTTCAATACCTGGGTAGCCGTTACGTCCAGCTAGTACCGCTGACGGCTTGTGGGTATCTGATGTGATCATTACCAACTGCTAGCTTATTGACGAGTCTTAAAGTCTCACATAGATGTTTCCTAGCTCAAGCGAAACGAAGTAAGGCACATATGGAGATATGTGCGGGAGCTTGATTAAATACGAGCATATGATACCTTATTCTAATCTAGCGTTTTTGATATTAGCCGAGTTATATATAATATAACCGGATTATTGAATCAAGTGTTGATTTAATAATTTGATATATATATATATATATATATATTAACTAATATAATGCTCATTTTAATTCTTTTCTTCTCATTATAAATTTGATATATACAAATTGTATCATGGTTGATGATACATAGTGTAAGTCGATGTCGCGCACCCCACGTGTTCGCGGGGAGGTGGAATTTGCCAAAATGATTTTTATGAGATTCGCAACACCGACTAGAACCAAGGATCGTTCATAAACTTTAGCTAGCAAACTACTTGAGGTTTAACTACTCGGATACAATGTTATACCTCACGATACATGTCCTTTAGGTCTTCATCGCTGTCTTCCTCGTCTACGTAGGCTCCAAGGATCGATCCGGATCGTAGTAACCTCCATGACCTGCTCGAGTCGAAGACGATCTACCCGAGAGTCTATAGTCCGAACTCCACCTGAAAACCGAGGTAACTAGGGCAACAAGCTTGCTAAACTTGATGTCCTAGGTGATGTAGAGTATGAAAATGGATTTATTTATCTCTTGAAATCCTAATTTACTCAACTCATTAGACCTTAAGGGTTTTCTAGTGAGGAAGAAGAAGAAGAGCTAGCATGAGAGCCACTTGAGGAAAGAGCAAGTATTTTTACAAATGATAATGCATCATGAAAATGTGATGGCTCCCTTGACTTGAAAACTCTCATGGCAAGAAAATATCTCACAAAAAATTATCTAGTGCCACAAAATACCCAAGTCAAGTGGTCAAGCCAAGTCAAGTGGTCAAGCCAAGTCAAAAGGTCAAACAAAGTCAAGTAGTCAAAACTAGTAGCCATGTCACAATTATCATTTACAAAAATAACAAATACTTTTCTCCACCTCATAATTGTTTTAATCAAGTAAATGGTCAAAACCCTAATGAGGTGTCTCCTTCTTTGCTCCTCACATCCGTATATACATACCCGCATTCGTTTTCCGAGAAACACGAATACAAAGAGACGAAACTGATCCATCAATATAATACTCGGATCCGGCTTAAACCAAAGCCTACTAGCATTATCCGTCCGAACATCATACGCGCACAAGTGTACATAAGTGATCGAAGCCCTGCCATAAAACCATACGGCCTCTAGACCTTTTGCCCAGTTCAGGGAAACTCTCTGTGTGGGACTCAAAAGACTCGACACTACGCTGGCAGTGGGTTAACCACAGGCCGCAAGCAGTACTAGCTGCACGTAACGGTCCCCAGGTAGATGTCGATAAGAAGGCCGATGAGGAAAACCATCCGAACTCCTACTGAGCCTGAATGTGACAATCTCTGTACAGTCCGGTCTGTTCGTCTAAGAGTATCGCATATCGGGCCTAGGGGGCGGTAAACGTCAGACCCCTAATAGTGGTATAAGTCATGCCTGAGAGTAGCCCAATACACCCTGAGAAACTACTGGAATACCTACCAGTAAATCTCGCTTGCCTTGGCCAAGGACTTTGTGTAATGGCATTCCGAACACAGCGCGATATCAAGCCCCAATATCGGGAGAGACAGATCCTATCTAACCGCCACTGCCTCCAAGTGCTTTGGGACTGCACCCAACTACTACCTGTTTGCATGAATCCTTTGAGCCATGATAGGGTAGTAATCAAAGTACAGTGGGAACACACTCGAGGCGAAGTAGCAGTGTCAAGTCGATGGACTAAGCTGTACTCATGTCACTTGGGAGCTGCTACCCGACGATAGGTATAATACCCAAAAACAGTTCCCGATGTGTCCTTTCCAGTGTACTCATAATCTAATGAGAACCTGCATACTATCTCCAGTACAACGTACTAATGGCTGTGGGACAGACCATCTCCCTTGCTGGGATGAGAAGCATATACACTAGTCTACTTCGGAGTATTGATGCCCCGTCTCGATAATCCTATGCCTAGGGACCTGTATAGGATGTGCTTATAGACTACCTAGCCCCTACTAGTTTGACTGCCATCACAGCGCTGTTAATCAAGCAAAGATCCTAAGGGCTCTACCAATATGTATAAGCGATATGCTAAAAGAAACACATGCACATATTGAGGTAGAAACAAACCAGGTAGCATACTACCATTTTGAGCAAGATTGTTACTATATCGGTGTATATCCCAAGCTTCCATTAAATAATATACAATCAAGTATGATACAATAATGGCCTCAAGGGCATATATCACTAACAATCTCCTACTTGCACTAAGGTCATATACTGGCATATCGCAGACCGAAGATCTCGAAAAGCCTCTCGAACACTGTCTGAGGGATGGCCTCTGTGAGTGGATCTGCAGTGTTGTTCTCCATATCTACTCTCCTCACCTCGATCCCATGGGGATCAACGATCTCCCTGATCAGGTGGTGCCGCCTCAAGATATGTCTGGATCTCTGATGGGAACTGGGTTCCTTCCCTAAAGCTATAGCACCGTTGTTGTCACAATACTAAAGTATTGGACAAACAATGGAAGGAACCAGCTGAAGTTCAATTAAGAACTTCCATATCCACGCTGCCTCTTTTGTGGTGTCTCATGCAACGATCTACTCCGTTTCCATCGTCGAGTTTGCAACAGTGTCCGGCTTGGAGCTTTCCAACAGACCACCCCTGCACTGAGGGTAAAGCCATAACCTAATATGGACTTAGAGTCATTCTTATCACTCTGGAAGCTGGAGTTAGCAAAGGCCTCTATCTGGAGGTCCTTTTCCGCCATACACCAAGAACATCTCCTTAGTCCTTTTCAGGTACATGAGAATGTTCTTTACTGCTTCCCAGCGCTTCTCCCATGGGTTTGACTGATACTAGCTTACCACGCTCAGTGCGTAAGCTACATCTGGTCTGGTACACAACATCGTATACATTATAGAGTCTACCGCAGAAGCGTAGGTATAATCGACATGGGAGCCCTTTCCAAATCAGTCTTGGAAGACATCTCTTTGGAGAGGGTGATTTCGTGACAAGCCGGTAGACTACCATGCTTAGAATCGTCCATACTAAAGATTTTCAGTATGGTGTTGTTGTACCTTGAATGTAAAAGTCCCACCATCCTCTTTGATCTATCATGATTGATCTGGATCCCCAGAATGTAGTTGGTATCACCCAGGTCTTTCATGGAGAACTTCTGTGACAAGAATCCTTTGACTGATTGTAGCATAGGAATGTCATTTCCTATCATGAGAATGTCATCCACGTACTCAACGAGGAATTCCACAGTTCTTTCTAAAATCTTACTATAAATGCATGGTTCTTCTGGATTTTTGATAAATTCGAATTTTTTGACTGTTTCAATAAAAGCAGATGTTCCAACTCCGTGATGCCTGCTTTAGTTCATAAATGGACTTAAGCAACTTGCACATTGTACCACTGCTTCCACTCTGATTAAAACCCTCTAGCTGATCCATATAGACACACTCTTCCATATTACCATTTAGAAAAGCCGTCTCTACATCCATCTGCCAGATCTCACAATCTTGGGAGGCAGCAATGGCAAGAAAAATCCAAATGGATTTGAGCATAGACACTGGAGAAAAGGTTTCATCATGGTCCAAACCAGGTCTTTAACGAAAACCTTTTGCAACAAGTCTAGCCTTATAGGTTTCAACCTATCCATATACACCAATCTTCTTTCTGAAGATCCATTTGCAGCCTACGGGTTTTACCCCTTCTGGAGCAATGTTCAAAGTGCATACTTTGTTGGTGTACATGGACTCCATTTCGGTCCGTATTGCATCCAGTCATTTTACCGAGTCACCGCTCTGAATGGGTTACTGGAAGCTAGTTGGCTCATCATTGTCAATGATGCAATTCTCTCGATCCCCGTCTATGAGAAAACCATAGTATCTCTCAGGAGGATGAGACTGCCTACTAGTCCTGCGGATTGGCGTGGGGATGTCCGGTTCTTTTGAAACCTCTGGTTCTACCATACTTTCAGTAATAGTTTGTGGTTCTGGAATTTCTTCCAGTTCTATTGTGCTCCCACTATTTCCTTTTACAAAAAATTGATTTTCTAAAAAATGGGCATGACGAGGAACACAAACCTTTTGTTCCTTCGCGTAATAGGAAAGATTCCCCCCTGGAGTTCTTTGGGCATCCCACAAACCTATATAGTACGGAGCGTGCCTCGAGCTTGTCCGTATACTGCTTTTCAACAAAAGCTGGACATCCCTATATCTTTAGATACTGAAGATAGGGTTTCTTCCCACTCCACATCTGATATGGTGTGGTAGGCACAGTCTTGGTAGGGACCTTATTCAAAAAATATGTAGCTTATTCTAGTGCATAACTTCAGAAGGATCGCGGCAACTCAGCGTTACTTATTATGGAATGAACAATATCCAATAGGGTTCTGTTCCGTCTTTCATATACACCGTTGCGTTATGATGTGTACAGAGAAGTAAGCTGAGAGAGAATTCCATTCTCTTTTAGGTAATCTAGGAACTCGGCAATTTTAAGTATTCACCACGTCGATCAGATCTCAGTGTCTTGATACTTTTGCCTATTTTTTTTCCACTTCATTCTTATATTCCCGGGATTTTTTCAAAGGGTTCGGATTTATGCTTCATCATGAAGACATATCCTAACCTAGAGAAATTATCCGTAAAAGTAATGAAATAGGAATTGTTGGATATAGTGCCCTCAAAGTCAATTATTGGATCGCAGGCACGTGATTGCAATGATTGAGGGAGAACCTATACCGGTAGGACAGGCTTAGTCGAGATGATAGTATGCTATTTGGTTTGTCTTTATCATCGTGTGCATGCTTTAGGTGACATTACAGATCACTATTACATGTTGATAGAGCCCATAGGATTCTTGCTTGACTACCAGCAGTATGATGGCGATCATATACGTGAGAGTTGGGTAGTCTATAAGCACATCCTTAAAGTGTCCCTAGTCGTAGGAGTTTCGAGACTGGGCATCGATACTCCGAGAGTAGACTAGTGTATACGGATCGAGACCCCGACGAGGGGCGGTGGCCAGTCTCACAAGCCATTGGTGTCAGTTCGTTCACCTAAGACGTATACAGGTGCTCATTGGGTTATGAGTATACCGGACGGACTCGCCGGGAACATGCTAGTTGGAAATTATACCTATTGTCAGATAGCAGTTCCCTGGTGACATGTGTACAGGTTAGTCTATTGACCTGAGATAGTCATTTGTCTCGTGTGAGTTCCCACTGTGCTTTGATTACTACCCTACCACGGCTCAAAGGAGTCGTGAAAACAGGTTTTAGTTAGGTACAGTCCCGAGCCATATGGAGGCAGTTAGCGGATCGGCAGGGGATTCGTCTCTCCCGTTATTGGGGGTGAGATTGCCCTGTGTTTAGGTGAGCCATTACACAAAGTCCCTAGCCAGGGCAAGCGAGATTTACTGGTAGGTATTCCAGTAGTTTCTCAGGGTATTCTGGGCTACACTCCGACATGACTTATACCGCTATTGGGGGTCTGACGTTTACCAGCCCCTAGGCCCGATATGCGATACTCATAGACGAATGGACCAGACTGTACGGATATTATCACTGACAGGCTCAGTAGGGTTTCAGGATGAGTTCGCTCATTGGCCTCCCTTTTTCTCAATACCTGGGCAGCCGTTACGTACAGCTAGTGCCACTGACGTGCTTGTGGTTAAACCCACTACCAGTGTATTGACGAGTCTTTAGAGTCCCCCACAGAAAGTTTCCCAAGTTCGGAAGAAACGTTGTAAAGGCCGTATGGTTTTATGGCAGGGTTCGATCATATACGTGCACTTGTGCACGGATCATGATCGGACGGATCATACAAGTGGGCTTTGGTTTAAGCCGGATCCTAGTATTATATTGTTGGATTATTTTCGTCTCGTTGTATTCATATTTAGTCGGAATACGGATGCAAGTATGTATATACGGATGAGGGGTAATCTTGTAATTCGTTACGGGATTACTTTTGAAGTTACCAATTTCTTATCTTCCATTTTAAACATTTGGTTTAATGTTTAATTAATGGAATTTGTTAGCAATTGTTTTTTGCTACATTCATTCACTGAAATTTCATGAGCATGGGGCAGCATGGTTTATGGTGAGGTGTCGTTTGGAAATGTTCATGCATTAATGTTCATTGTCAAGTTAAGGATATTTTCATGTGTTGCTTTTCTTATTCTCACCACTTGATTTCTTACTCTCACCACCTCATTACATATTCCACTGGGAGCACCCTGATTGGCGGAGCCCATAATTTCCAGTAAGCAATTTTTTTCCTCCAAGGCAAAATTCTTGTGCTCACAAATTCTTTCTATGGCAACGTCATTTACCTCCACCCAAATCATTGGGTGCCTTGAGACAAAGTATTCACACACTATCTCCACTTCACCTTGGACATCTCAGCTAGCAAACTTGATGTCCGAGTTGCTTCGGTTTGAAGCGGGAGCCTTATAAAGAATTCTCTACGTGGAGCCACTTCGACGAGCGAGAACGGAGAGCGAACTTCATTGGGGCAGCCGTGAGGAGTTTGGTACAGAGATTGAAGACCAAAGGATACGGATCAATCGGTATAATCTCTCCAAACTTTTTTACAGTTTACTAGTTTACGGTTAATGGAACGATCCGGGTTTTAGGTTTACCTTAGCTCCAGTTTTGAAAAAGTTTTATTCCGCATTTGGCCTCGGATTGACGGCCGAGACGCTGGCGTAGACTTACATGGTATCAGAGCCAACCCATTAACCACATACTAGTTGTTTAGACAATGTTAAAATATCGACACCGAAACAACCCGAAACAATTCCAATGTTGATATTCTTTGATTGGGCAAAATTCGTTGGCAATATTTGTGCTGGCTATTTCGTGGTCATTGGGTGACTCATGATCTCTGATTATTTTGGCATTGTTTGCTTTTTTTTGTGTTGATATTTTTTTGGGCTGAGTTTTTTTATTCCTTGTGTCGTTTAATTGCCTCACAACTCACACCAGAAAGAACTACAGAAAATCCACAGAGCACAATTTCCTTTCTTGACTTGGCCGAAATTTTTTTGGCCCATTTCTTCACTCTTGGCATCTTGTCTCTGGAAAGTTGGTTCAGTTGTATTGTTTGTTTAGCCCAGTTTGGTTATGGTTTTATCTAGTTGTTTGGGGCTATTCGGGGGTTATTTTGAAATCGATAATTTCTTACATTGTTTAATGTTTGTAGTACATACATTTCTATCTGCGGCCGTGAATGTCATTCGAGCGGTAAATCTTGTCTAATTGGTATAGCTCTTTTAGACGGGTTTACGAACGTGACATTCACGTTGATGTTCTGTGTTGTGCTGTGATGTTGCGGATTGTCGTGGTGGATAGCTTGCGTGCAATGGTAGTGCAGTTTGGATTTATTTGTACATTTAATATCGCGGACGAGCGTCCGACATGTAGACTGCCGTCACTGCCTGTTTGTATATTATTCTTTTGGGGCACGACCGGGTTGAGGTCGATGTACCCGTTGTACATATTTTCTTTTCTGTACTAGGATTACCCCGCGGTAGAGTGCACAGATAGCCGGGTTATAAAGGGCAACGGGCCTGCATCTCATGGCTTTGAGACGGAAGGGGCTTCACTCTAGAATTGGCGGGCTATTCGCCGCACTCGTAGGGGGTACATGTTGTAGGGTTTCTAGGCAGTCATACAAGGGTCTATAAGGCATCAACCATGTCCGATTTAAAATTTAGACGTGCCGAAACAACCCAAAGCCGGGAACTTTGCTAGATTATTAGGGTTTAACATGCAAATAAACATCTTTACAACTAAGAGTGAGGGATTACAACCTTTGTAGTCCGCTCCTTCGCTTCATAAGTTCCGAGTAGAAGTCCCTTCGCCGCGATCCATGATCTTCCAGACTCAAGAGAGGCTCCACAACCCGAATGATCCATGCTTGCTTGTAGTCTTCCTTTTCTCCGATGATCTACCTCGAAGTTCCTTTAACTCAATCTCTTTCTCACTAATGAGGTGAACACTCTAATCTAATTGGCTAGATTAGATGATGATGATTAAGTAGGATTTATGCTCTCTTTTATTATCAAATTCTCACTCTAATTCATCACAAAATGAAAACCTAGAAAGCTTTTTCAAAGCTCAAGGAAGAAGAAGAAGAATCTAAATATGAATAATCCTTTTGTGATGAATAATGAAAAAGATTATATGATTACAAATGCAAGCATGGTCAAAGATGACAAGGCAAACCATTGTAGAGAGTTAACAAGGATTAAGGGTGTGGTTTGGGTTTATAAATATCTCACAAAAATATCTAACATAATATCTTTGCAAGAAACAAAAGAAAACCTTCTAGAAGGTTCATGAAAGAACTAACCCAAATCAAACCCTAACCATGTTTAATCCCCACTAATCATGTTGCATTAGTAATTATAATATGTTACAATATTATATATCACATATATAATATATTTCGTAACAAAATAAAATAATACAATTAACATATATCGCATATATATCAATGTATTACCCGGTGAGAAAATGAAATAATAAAGCGAGCCAATATTAGATAATGTAATGTAATATATCACATATATAATTATGCATTATATTATCGAATCAACACTTGATCCGACAATCCGGCTATATCACATATAACCGACTAATATATCATGTACCGATTCATCGAATCAACAATTGATCCGATGACCCGGCTCATATCAAAATATCGTGAGAATAGAATACGGTATCTCATATCACATTATCCTCGGTCCTGCACATATCACATATGTGCCCCTACTACGTTTTGCCTGAGTCAAGAAACCTCTGTATAGGACTCTAAAGAATCGTCAATACGCCGGCAGTAGCTGATGATCATATCAAACAACCACAAGCTGCAAGCGGTCAGCTAAACGTAACAGCCACCCAGGTATTGAGAGATCAGAAGATCAAGAAGCAAGCCTGTACATTCTCCTGTGAATCCAATCAGTAACACTCCCGTACACTCTGGTCTCTTCGTCTAATATGTCGCATATCTAGTCTAGGGGTGGTATACGTCAGACCCCTGTAACCAATAAGTCGTGTCGATGTATGGCTCATAACAGGTCGAGAACCTACTGATAACAGTTACCAGTAGTATTCAATATCCGCCCTGTCCAGGGACTTCCAGTTATAGCCAATCGAACACAGCACAACATCAACTCCCTATACTGGGAGAGACGAATCCCCTCCTATCGCTCATTGCCTCCATGTGATTCGGGACTGTACCCAAAAGCCACCATTTTGCACGCCCTCTTGAACGTGGTAAGGTGGAAATCAAAGCACAGTTGGAATCATACAAGACTCTATGACGATCTCGGTGTAAGTGCACGACAGCGCCCCGGCCGTCAATCCGAGGCCAAAATGCGGAAACGAAACTTTTATTTAAACTTTTAAACCGGCGCTACCGCGTACTAGAAACCCGGATCAGGCCATTAACCTAATGCTAGCAAACTAGGAAATGGGTAGAAAGCTATACCGAGCGATCTGTGTCCTTCGGTATTCGGTCTCCATCCCGATCTCCTCGCGGAATCTCCGGTCTTCATCTCCTCGTCGGAACGGGTACCACATCGCCGGGTTCTTTTACGGGCTCCCACCTCTGGACCGAGGCAACTCGGGCACGAAGTTGGCGAGTCGACGTGTCCAAGAATGCTGTAGGCTAAGTGTAGAATCCATTTGTCTCTATTGGGGTTGAAGTTGCCATGATGAATGGAGGTGAAGAATAATGGAGATGAACTTAGGAATTTTGTAGCAAGCATAATATGAGATGAAATAATTTTTCCCCACTCCAAATGAATTCCCCTCCCTCTCTCAAGGATGTGGCCGGCCTCACAAAATCAAGGAGGAAAAAATATATCTACGGGGGTGATCATAAGAGGAGAACAAAATGGTGAGCATAAGCCAAATCAAGCCTCACATCATAAAACCCTTCAATCTTCTCACCATTAATGCTAGCCATCATGAAGAAAAAAGCAAAGATGCTATATCTATCATAATCCCTCATTTACAAATAAACCCTCCACAATTGCTAATTTGCATATTTGCAAATTAGCCCCTCCCACAGAAAAATCCGGCCGTGAAGAAACATAGGAAAACTGGCCGAAACGGAATGCAAACTGGCAACTTCAAAAAACTGATCCCGTAATAAATTACAGGAAAACCCCACGACCGTATATACATACCCGCATTTGTATTCCGACCGAATACAAATGCAATGAGACAAAATCTACACTGTACAATACTAGGATCCGGCTTAAACCAAAGCCCGCTAGTATTATCCGTCCGATCATGATCCGTGCAATACCGCATGTATATGATCGAACCCTGCCATATCTCCATACGGCCTCTACAGCGTTTCGCCCGAAACTTGAGAAACTGTCTGTGGGGGACTTTAAAGACACGTCAATACTTTGGCTGTGGATTTAACCACTAGTACGTCAGAGGTATTAGCCATACGTAACGGGCTACCAGGTATTGACCAAAAGGAACGTCGATGAGCGAACTCATCCTGACATCCTACTGAGCCTGTCAGTGACAATATCCGTACAGTCCGGTCCGTTCGTCTATAAGCATCGCATGGCGGGCCTAGGGAGTTGGTAAAAGTCAGACCCCCAAAAGCGGTACAAGTCGTGTCGGAGTGTAGCCCAGAACACCCTGAGATATTACTGGAATACCTACCAGTAAATCTCCAGCCTTGGCCAAGGACTTCGTGTAATGGCTCTCCTAGACACAGCGCGACCTCACCCCCAATACCGGGAGAGACGAACTCCTGCAGATCTGCTCACTGCCTCCATGTGGCTCGGGACTGTACCTAAATAAAACCTGTTTTCACAACTCCTTTGAGCGTGGTAGGGTAGTAATCAAAGTACAGTGGGAACTCACACGAGACAAATGACGATCTCAGGTCGATGAACTAACTTGTACACATGTTACCAGGGAACTGCTATCTAACGTCAGGTATAAGACCAACTAGCAGGTTCCCGGCGAGTCATGTCCGATGTACTCATAACCCAATGAGCACCTGTATACATCTTAGGTGAACCAACTGACACCAGTGGCCTGTGAGACCGGCCACCGCCCCTCGTCGGGGTCTCGACTGTATACACTAGTCTACTCTGGTGTATCGATGCCCTATCTCGAAACTCCCATGACTAGGGACCTCTTAAGGATGTGCTTATAGACCCCAGCTCCCACGTATATGATCGCCCTCATACTGCTGGCAGTCAAGCAAGAATCCTAGGGGTTCTATCAACGTGCAATAGTGATCAATAATGTCACCTAAAGCAGTACACGATGATAAAGATAAACCAGATAGCATACTATCATCTTGAGTAAGACTGTTCTATCGGTATAGGTCCTCCAACAATCATTGCAATCACGTGCCTGTGATCCAATAATTGACTCTGATGGCACTATCTCCAACAATCTCCCACTTCCACTCAAGGCTAATTATTGCGATGTCGCATACTCACAGCCCGTGTGATACCGAACACCCAACTCCTCTACTAGTCAGTCTCACAAAGTTCGTTTGCGAAACTATTGCGTTCGAGGAATAGCCTCAGTGAGTGGATCCACTCTGATGTTTCTTTCTATGTCTCTCTTTATCTCAAGTTCGTGGAGAAAGCCATCTCCCGAAATGAGCAATACCTGTCTTAGAATTTGTCTGGATATCTGATGGGACCTAGCTCATAAATGAACTCCAAATCCAAACTTCTTAGACTGTATTGTCGACTGAACTTAATCAGTGTCCTGCGCCATACCTCCCTCAGTATCCACCTGGACCACCTGTCCAAATACTGTCCCTCATCAGAGGGAAAACTATAACTCTGACAGTCACTCTGTCATCCAGGTCACCTTGGAAGCCTAGAATGATAACCATCCCCTGAAAGAGACTGTCGTTATCATATCCCTAGAACATCCACTTATGTTCTAAAACTGCTTCCGAATGTTTCTCCAGGATTGGATTAATATCAACCTATTGCATCTAGTGCAAAAACATCTGGTGTGGTACTTGACATCTCATGATTGACTCAATTGCGTAAGCAAGTGATCTGCCAATCATGCACATCCCTCCCCCCTTTAGTCTGTAAGACATCTTTAGAGAGGGTGACTCCATCACCTGCAGGTATACTACTATGCCTGGAGTCGTCCATTCTAAATACTCTTAGAATGCTGTCTAAGTACCCTGATTGGGACACTTCCCAAATCTAGATCTAAAACCATAGATCTAGTAACCAGAATGTCTGATATAATATCCAAGTTCCATGTGGAGAAACCACTGTGTGACAACCAAAGTATAACCGACCGTAGTATAGGAATTTCTTTTCCTACTTTGTGTATGTCAACCAAATACCAGGACATCACACCCTACTACCTTCTTAATAGATCCATCCCTTATTCTGATGAAGTCAAACATATGACTGTCACATCAGAAATAGATGATCTATCTCGGCTGTATCTGCTTTAGTCTATAAATAGACATAATCCATTTGTCCACTATGCTTCCGCTGCTCCCACTGACTACGACAACCCTCTTGCTGAATAATATACATGTACACTTCTAAAGCTAGTTTAGAACGATGCTATACTTATCCTCCTGCCGGGTCTTATAGCCTGGAACAACAGTAGTGTCAAGTCCCCATTTAGCTTCCGCTGCTCCCACTGACCATGACAACCCTCTGGCAGAGTCATATAAACGTACACTTCTAAAGCTAGTTCAGAACGACGCTATACTCATCCTCCTGCCGGGTCTCACAGCCTGGAACAACAGCAATGGTAAGTCTGGATAAACAAGAACCTCCCTGTCACCGTCTTTGAGCATACCGAAGTACCTCTTGAGTGCCTGAGATTACCCACCATATCTGCGGAGTGGCTAATGGAATGTCAAACCAAATTGAATCTTTAGGTTCTTATCAAATTTTCAGTAATCGTTTGCGGTTCTGGAATCACTTCCAGTTTTACCATACTCCCACTACTGTTTTCTGAAAAAATCCATTTTTATTAAAACTGTGGCGAGTCAAGAATAATATCACTATTGATCTTCCAGATGGTAGAAAGTCAACCCTCGTCATAGCCTGGGTCAACCCACAAACAACCATTACTGAAGCGTGCCTTGAGTTATCCAGAGTCTGGTTTTAAGCATAAGCCGGACCACTCCCTGTACCTTAACATCATTAAGATACGAACTGTTCTATATCCAATACAGAAATAGAGGCACTGATTTAATTGAACCAGATTCAAATCATGCAGCTGTCTCCAGTGCATGTTAACTAAATAGAGAGAGGCCGATCAGCATTACTCAACTTAGGAGTACATCCAATTATGAGTAACCTGAAAGAGAAGCAAGTTCTCTTAATCATTACTATCAACTGAATACCATTCACAAGTATCTACATCTTCGATCACCTTGAAGAATCCTGATACTTGCAATACCTGGTCCTCTACTTTATTCATATACCTATAACTTCTCAAAACTTGGACCTTGTGGTTCTACGAAATACTTATCTAAGAACTAGAGAAGTCACAAGTAAACAGAATACAGTCCGAGTACCAACCCCTCTTTCCTAATGGACACTGGACAACATACAATACTCTGTATAAGTCCCCTGAGTGTAATAACTCATTCCCTGTGTGTCATAGGTTGAAAACTGTACTTATGGTTAAGAAGAATTACACCGCTGTTTAATGCTCCTTACCTAACCATCCACTGATATAGGTAAAAGTCATCGACATAATTTCAAAAAGGTATATCTCACTCTATAAAAATAGACATACAGATATATCAATTTGAGATTGGTGCATAACAACGGATATTCAAAACCAAATATTTGTCGTCCGACAAACAGCCCAGGAGATTTCCTCAAATATCACCAATTACAACGAATTCCGATATAATGAGGACAATCACCTAATTCCCAATAACTTACTCCCACTCATCATCTGTAAAACCACACAGATGTAAGAATCGTACCTGGTAAATACATACCTTAGAGCAAGTGTCTAATTAGGAAATCAGTTTTCTTTTAACAGTACATAGTGAAATTGAAACATTGAAATGTTTCGATGGGGTATCCGGGTATTCTTAGTAATGCCTCTTCCATTATCCAGATTCACAACTGTAACCGTATATTTTTTTTCCATCTCTCCACATCCCTTCATATGTCTTTAGTCATTACCTTCTGTACACCCCTTTAGGCCAAATGGTTTTCTTTCTTCCCTACCGTTCGGCACCAGCCTATGGTTTAGAAGAAGACTATCCAATAAGCATAATGGGTGTACTGTCCTAATCCTAGGAACACTCGCAATGCAAGAGAAGGTGAAGATAAAAGATAACCGAATAAACCTTATTCCTATTTCACCTGAACCAGAATCCATCCCCGAACTGGAACAAGTTCCTTTCGAGTTCGTATATAACCATACGATGGAGTATCCAAATAAACTATGGATCTTCGTAGTGATACAGAGTGTTCTGGAGAAATACAAAGGTGAAGTGGGAGTGGTAATGAAATACTTGGTTTGGTCGTGAATAGCAGTCGCAATTTACTTTGCCCTCCTTCTAATCCCTTTACTTGTCTTAACTTAATACCTTATGTACACCGTTTAGGCTAATTGGTTTTCTTCATTCCCTACCGGTCGACACCTGCCTATGGTTTGGAAGAAGACTATCCAATTTGCGTAATAGGTGTACTGTCCTAATCCAAGGAGCACTCGCAACCTGAGAGAAGGTAAAAGGAAAAGAAAACTGAATAGTCCTATTCGTTTTCTCCACAACCGGAAACCATCCTCGAATAAATTCCTTCGAGTTCGTATATAACCATACGATGGTTTTATCCAATGGAAGTGGACGTTCGTAGTAATACGGGGTGTCCTGGAGAAAAGGGTAAAAGTAGGAGTGGCAATGAGGTTTGCAACTCTGACAATCCAAAAGCCAGTGTTCAAAATGGTTCGGTTAACTTGGTCACTGAGTCATAGTCAAGGGTCGGGCCATGGTCGCTGCCAAAGAGAGAGAGAAAAGAAACACTCAGCGTGCACTCTAACTTAGATCAGAATGGTTATCACTTTATCTAATCAGGAAACCTCCCACTGTAACGTCAATCCTCCAAACCTGAAAGAAGAATTAGTCGGGATCACCCGGGGAGTAAACTAACTCATCAGTGGCAATCGGGATCCAACTATCATCGCATGATAACGTGATGGAATCCACTCACGTTATCACACTCCAGAAGGTATGCGCATATCTGGCAAGTTTCAGTTTCTTTAGAAACTCCAGATGTGATTTTTACCCCATGCTCTTATGACCTTGACGAAGGTCAACAAATCATAAGTCACATGTCAAGTTCTACCCGTCATTGTCCAGGTTAATTTGAACCCACCCGTACAAGCCCTTGACTAGGGCCAACAAGGCTATACGACTGTCCCAAACCAACGCATCTATCTATATAGCAGAAAGGTAACAAGCAGCTACCATACACTATGCCTTCACTAAGGCCAACAAACATAGCATGAATACTACGTGCTATCCGTATGAAATGACGGAGGGCTACGAATGGTTTTTGGTGAAAAACTTTTAACGTAACGAACTTGATATCATTGAAGGAACCGGATAGCTTTTTATAAAAATATAGTGACGAAAACCTTTGCTAAAGAGGTCACTCCCGGTGAAGGGATCTCGGCTCTTTCCCCGTAGAATGAGGTGCAGGATATTCCAACTGAATACCACGATGCAAAGTAAAAGTAATCGACTATAGTGAAGTTATTACCCTGACGCAAACTTCTGTCCAAGGGGTCACTCCCGATGAAGGGATCTCGGCCCTTGCTTCGTCGACTGAGGTGCTGGATATTCATAACCAAATACCACTGTGCAAAACAAAAGAGAACGTCCTTGCAATAACAGCTTATTGAAAAATTGTTCCAACAACAACAGATAAGTTTGTTTAGCTTGCATTGATCCGAATCAACGCAGTCCCATCAATTGATCACACCAATAAAGAACGAAAATAATGATATACGTATATGCCATCCGCATTCGCCACTGGGTCCCGTCATCACCCGTTAGGTTACTTAACTAACGACAGAGCGGGGACTGGACTAGCGCGGGTGTAAAACATATACAACATCTACTAGTATATATATCAATATATAATATTTGCTCATGGCGTAATAAAATGCAACATCACATAAATGTAATAAGCATCACAGAACAATACAGATAATCTGGGATCCCCGGGTTTCATAGAGCCGCGACTGAAACCCGACGTTCCCCTGGTCATGTGGATAGCCTGTGCAATGAAATCCTAGACCCCTACGGGTGCGGCAAGTTACCCGCCAAAACCTGAAGCGAGGCAGCCCCCTTCAGCAACGTGAATGGACCACCCAGCACTTCACGGAATCCGGTAACTTGGGCACCCCTCCTTGGGTCAACCTATACCCCCTACGAGTGCGGCGAATAGCCCGCCAATTCTAGAGTGAAGCCCCCTCTGTCTCAACGCCAGGAGATGCGGGCCCGTTGCCCTCTAGAACCCGGCTACCCGTGCACCCTTCCACGGGGTAATCCTAGTACAGAAAGTAAAATATACATACAACAGGTACATCGACCTCAGCTCGGTCATGCCCCAAAAGAATAATATACAAACAGGCAGTGACGGCAGTCCACATGTCGGACGCTTGCCCTGCAATATCAAATGTACATATACAACCAAACTGTACTACCATTGCATCCAGGCTATCCACCATGACAAATCCGCAACATCACAGCACAACACAGAACATCAACGTGAATGTCACGTTCACAAATCCGTCTAAAAGGGCTATAGCAGTTAGACAGGATTTACCGATCAAGTGACATTCACGGTCGCAGATAAAATGTAAATACTGTGAACTAACAAGTTTAAAATTTTCGATCAACTAAATTTCCCGAAGTGGGCCCCAAGCACAACTGTAGCACTCAAAGAAAATCTGGGCCCAAACAGAATATACCAAAAACCCCATTTCCATGTCAGATAGCTACTGTATAAATATGGTGCAATGAAGCTACATTTCGGCGGCGGAACTGTGGCCAAAATGGGGTTATGGCCGCGGTTCTGCGGCTCTTCAGTAGGATCAGAATACCAAATTTTTACAGTGTTCACAAAAAACCATGCACGATTTTTTAACATGCCCAGAAAAATTTTTGGAGCAGAAAATAAAATCGACAGAAATTGTACTTTAGAAATCGGGTTTTCGGAAAATCCGTTCGATCGAACTTGTAAACACGTTAGAGCAAACTAGACTAGGTTAATGGCGTGGCTCAGATACCAATGTATGTGCATGGCAACGCCCCGGCCGTCAATCCGAGGCCAAAATGCGGAAACGGAACTTTTATTTAAACTTTTAAACCGGCGCTACCGCGTACTAAAAACCCGGATCGGGCCATTAACCTAATGCTAGCAAACTAGGAAATGGGTAGAAAGCTATACCGAGCGATCCGTGTTCTTCGGTCTTCGGTCTCCATCCCGATCTCCTCGCGGAATCTCCGGTCTTCATCTCCTCGTCGGAAAGGACACCACATCGCCGGGTTCTTTTACGGGCTCCCACCTCTGGACCGAGGCAACTCGGGCACGAAGTTGGCGAGTCGACGTGTCCAAGAATGCTGTAGGCTAAGTGTAGAATCCATTTGTCTCTATTGGGATTGAAGTTGCCATGATGAATGGAGGTGTAACGTTTTGAAAATCGTTTCGGTGAAATTTCGGAAAATCTATAAAATAAGAGGGTTTTCCGTAAAAACTCAAAATACAAATATCTTTATTATAAAATTAAATATACATATTCTAGCTATGTAATTGCTATTAATTGGTGTTTATTGAGCCACTGGTGAAATTTCAAATTTTCTGAAAATTTTTCCGAAATTAATTATTTTAATATTATTTTAAGCCGTCACTAATACATTTAATTAGGGAAAATTACAAATTGGAATGAGTTGAAACAAATTTTTTGCATCAAAACACATTAAACAAAATTTTATCATGTGGTTTTTGAAATGAAATGGTTTTCCAAAACGGTTTAGAAAATATCGAAGAAAAAGGGTTTTTTCGGTGAAATTAGTGTTAACGGGAATTGGGGTAATACATTTATCTTTTTCCCTAACCCACACACCCACACCTCACCCTCTCTCCCCCTCCCCATGTGGCCGGCCCCACTTTGACAGCCCCTCCCTCTTTCTCTCTCTCCAATCACCTCCTTTTGAATAGAAAAGAAAAGAAAAGAAAGTGATAAAAGTAAAAGGGTGGACTTCGACTTTCCACCACTTTCTCCACCTCACTCTCTCTCCTCCCTCACCCCTCCCCACAATTCTGGATGAATTTTCTCGCCTCAAAACAACAGCCCCCCCTTCCCTCTTCTCCTCTCTTTTCCATCAAAAAAATTGTCAAAAAATCAAGTAAAACCTCACCGAAATCCAAATCCGATTCCTACCCATTTTCCCTCATCTTCTTTAGCATGGATCTTGGTGCAATGATTCCAAATTAGAGGTCTAGATTTGTAGTTTGATTCATGGTTGTGAGGTATAACTTTTGACCCATTGTTGTTTTTGGTTTAAATTCCTTATTGAAGCTTGTTAGGTGCTTATTTTCGGTTTAATTGAAAGTTCTGGGTTTGCAAGAGAAGGTTTAGATTAGGGTTTGTGAAAAATCTAGTTAGGGTTTTGTGTTGTGAGACTATGGTTGTGGGAGGTATTTGCCATATTAATATTTTGCTAAATCAAATTAAGTTGCTAATTTGCTTTTTGTTGATTTAAATTGTGATATTTATATAAATTGTAAACTAGATTTTTAAAATAATTATATTCTTGTGAGAAAAAATTCAAATTAAGATTTCATGTCATTATAAATATTATATTGAGTGGTTTAATGCTTTTAGTTCATGAAAATCCAAGCTAAATTGTTGTTTGTGCATTTTGCTATAAAATTGTTAAAATTTGGATATATTGTAAACTAGAATTTTGGGGTTAAGAAAATTTATTGGGATTAAATTATGGAAATTGTTTTTATGACTTATTTACGATATTTAATAAGTATTATGGCCGCTAGATTTGTTTAAACGTCAAGTTTTGTACTAAAACGGGTAATTTTTGCTTGGTAGATTTTCGGAAAAATGGCTTTTAAGGTGAATTTGGGTTTTTTGTGAATTTTAACCTATTTTATATTATAATTAGTGTTCGTGAATGCGCAAATGAGAGTGTTTGGGTTTTTCTCGATGGTTTGACGTTTGTACATCGACATCGAGAGTTGGTTTGGCTATTCTTGCATGCGTAGGCGATAGGTTTTGACCTATGCGGGATACGCGTGCCGATTTGATTTTCGTATGCCATTTCGATTTCGAATTTGGTTTTAATGCGATACGGTGCGTTATGATATGTAGGTACCCCATATGGACTTCGAGACGACAAGCAAGCGCGTGGCGACATCGGCACCGGCGAGCAAGGACCAGGTGAGTAGATTTATATCTACGGGGAGAAGTCGGGTGGATGGCGTATAGCACCCCCGCAGTTCGTGGTAATGTATACGAATATGTATACACACATATATTTTGATTATATATTTTATGTTGATATGAGACTTGATGATAAAGGTAGATTCTAGGTGTTCATGGATTAGTTTAGTGTTAGTTGCGAAACCCTAGAGTAGTTGTTACACCCACACACGCCCACACACACATGCATACATCAATGTTATTACCTGTGCGTATATGGGGAGATGTGTTTATGTGTTCACCTGGATATGGGATTAGGTGTTCACATACTGGATTTGCGGATGATACTTGGGATTGAGATGAGTCGATGAGATTTGAGTTGAGGCCGTGAGATCGGTGATATGGCAGGATTCGTACTTGAGATATGTCCAGATGTTATAGAGGATCTTTGGATGACAATGCCATGTGAATAGTGATATTAGTAGTGTACTTGACGTAGGTCAGTACCCAAGATGATGATCTTGATAAAGAGGATACCAGATGAACAGTGTGAAGAGTATGATATTGACCCGTACCCAGATTTGGCGATGCCGTACGACGGATTTACGTACGAGCTATATATTGATGATTGATCCGCACTCTTGACTTGGGATGTCTGATTATAGATATGGTATCGGATATGATATTATTGAGGCGGGATCACCGACTATTATATATACAGGTATGTATACGTATCGACTCAGATGTTAGGCGGTTTCCTTACCTGTAGTTCAGCTTGTTAGTTCAGCCGTATAGTTTAGTGTAGTTGTTAGACTAGATTAGACTCCTACCTATTTCAAAACTAACGAATCGTGGATATTTTAAAAGACAGGTCAAGGGATTCTACGGATATTTCAAAAGACGTATCTTTTCTTAAAAACACCGTAGCCCTTATTTTCAAAACACCGCGATTCATGTTATTTCAAAAGGCACTATTGTAGGAGTTATATTAGGGTAATGCAGTTTAGTTATCGTTGTGTCTAGTATTCAGCTCCCGCATATTATTGCTGTTGCTCCGCATCGCATACTTATTGTAATTCATATTTCATTATTGATATCATGCTGTTAGGACACCATCACCATTACCGATGATGCGTATGTACCACGTACAGTTACTTACCGGCTCACACACATCTTCATCGGTAATTGCCATGTCACGTACACTTAGAAAATACTATTACATTGACATAGCCTGTTAGCTAATAGTTTGGACATGATATTAGTGTACTTGCCTTATATGCTAGTTTAGACATTGTAGTTAATACCTACTAGTTCATGCATACTGTTATTCATTGTTATGCCGCATTCATGGATTCTCATGCATATATTCACTATTTTACGTGCTATTGAGGTTTTGGATTCGGATTTCCATGAGATTTTCTGGATTTGGGGGAAAACCGCAAAACTTCTACAAACTTCTTCTCTCTCTTTTTAAATGAAAAGCGCGGCTTTCCAATGATGTATGAGTCGTCCACCATGAGTTTGCTGATGGATTTCGAGACCCGATTCGAGGAGATGGATGAACCGTTTCGGGTACATGGTGGACCCGGTAAGTTACCCCGAGGCAAGAAGCGCGTGATGATGACGATGTGAGCCTGGCAGGGGAGCACTACCTACCGGTGATTTTACCCGACGCGTTGGATATCCGGAGGATACCGTCGTGGTCTTGAGATTGATGGTAGGGGCCGGTCTGGACTGACAGCGCCCTAGATAGTGAGATTGACATACAGAAATTTTGAAATATTGAGGTACAGAGATTGCAACACAAAGATATCGAGAGATTTCGATACTTGTTTTGTATCGATGCTAGGCACTGTTTATGCTGATTTCATTTATGATATCTCGTTTTTAAAAAGATACAGAAATCTCACTAATTTATGACAGCAGTTTTCATCAGTACATGCATTCTATTTCATGCATTCATACATCATCCATATGATATATTGCTACCCGAGGCACTGACACAGGCACATGGGATTACACCCGGGTTAGATATTTACCCTAGCCATTGTTATAGGCTGCATGTTATATATTTGAGGATATATTATGATCGTTGACCTAGGATTGCGTTGTTCATGCGATTTCTGTTCGTAGATGTTTTTCTACTCATGAGTTGGCAACTCACCCCCGTTGTGCCACAGTTTCTTGCAGGTTTTGCCGTACAGGTTTCATTATGGCTTTGCTGGCACTGCTTCTTTCGGGTGACTTGCTAGTAGGTGGGTTTATTGGTATCGTACCCATCATATTACTTTGTATAATATTATTCAGTTGTATCTAGTAAATTCCATCAACCAAACATGTATTTATTTTGAGATAGAGACCAGTGATGTTATTCTTTCGACCTTAGAGTTGCGCGTTTTATTTCTGTGGATTTCTTGTGGTTTTGAGTTTCCTTTTGAGTTTTGATTCTCGCCCTTGGCATTGTATATTATATTACTTGTGTGGTTGTGACCGTCGATTGACGAAGAGCTAGCTCCCGCTTGGGGATGCCTTTTATTGATTTCGTATACTATTCATGTTGTATCCCGTTTGGGGGCTAGTATTTACAAAGGAGACTCTGCCGAAATTTTAAAGAAATATTTGATGTTTTTAAAAACGCATAATTCGGCTTATGCTAATAAAACTACTTGATTTAAATTGGTTTTTTTCTTCACTCTTCTACTTTTCTTGGTTTGGATTTCTGGGTTTTCGGCTTACTTAGATTACGTAAGCCTCGAGACGTTTCGTTGTTTAAGTGCCGGTCATGTTCCGTACTTTCGGGACGTGACAAAGTTGGTATCAGAGCGTTAGGTTTAACCTTCGGAGCGTAGGATGACCCTTGGTTGATGGAATAGGTGACTAAAGTAGAGTGACGTACCGTGGGTATATTCTGCGGCATATTTACGATACGCTACTCCACTTAAGAAGCCTTAAGATGTACATTTCTTTGTTCAGTATTATATTTATTCCTGATTTAGCCTCATCGGTACCAGTTATGGTTTGCTGCCACAATTACGGGCAGGGAGAGCTACGGCTAGAGTTGCGGTCAGCATGAGCTCGTCACGAACGAGGATTGACCAGGGCGTAATTCCGGCGACACACGATTTCGGAGATGTGTCTTTTTATTGTGTTTTCGCGCCACGAGCATTGGGTGGATTGCTGTATGAGATTACTCAGACGTGCAGATCAGCCCCAGAGGATTGACCCAATGACAGAGGCCAACCAGATTTTGATGACCGTTGGTGTATTGCTTATTCATGATGATTGAGGCACTGTTCAGTGTGCAGACGAGTGAGCCAGTCATTGCCGCGAACGACGAGATATCACCCCAGATGTTGGAGCTATTGCAGGACGAGTTGTACTAATAGATGATAGAAGGTCGCTAGTCACCCGAGGATGAATGACTAGGACAGGTGGTTCGTTCGCCTACCCCGATGCGAGGTCATCAGATAGATTGATTCTAGCTAGAGATGACTTCATACGGAGACGTTGAGAGTTGACAGAGACGATCGAATGTCAGCAACCTATTATTCCAAGTTTAAAGTATTCGGAAAGGCATGCAGGCAATTCTAGGGACCCTCTAGAAGAATGAAACCCTAACTCGACTTAATGACCGTGTGAAAGCCTTTGAACCTTAGGGTTTGCGGCAGTTCTGCGGCACCATTAGTGAGGCTTGGGTTTGCCCTTCTACGGCTGGACCATCGATGTTGTGGTACGTACTCGATACTGTTGAACTGTACCTAAGATGTTGAGCTCTTGGGGGATTATGAGGTTTTGACGAATCGATCCGATGGTTCGACTTCATTCGGATGCCAGGTGGTGAGATGCATTTCTTAGGAGAGTCCAGATACGAGGATAGCCGTAGGAGCTCAGTCCATGCAGCCACGACGAGACGAGTCCGAAGCAGTCGACATTAAAGAAAGTGGAGTAAAGAGGTCCGTACAAGATCTGGATAAGATGACGTTCCACTCCACCGACATCAGAGATGCGATACGCATGCCGAGGCATTGAACTTGGATATACCTTCCAGAAGGAGTCGCGATGAGTATGCAGCCGTTCCGGAATGAGAACAGATCAAGTAAGGGACGATGAGTTCCGGAAGTTCGGCAGAGACGAGATTTGGGAGAGATCTCGATAGGACCTTTCTGGAATAAATTACGAGAAGACTTGGACCCAGGAGTGGTCATGTTATGCACACCGGCAGGCCAGAGTTCAGGATCGTCGACGAGACATGCTATGAGTGACCACGACAGTTGGCCAGAGATTCTTGGAGGATATGCTTGAGCGGGACTATTCCGCCATATTTGATTTCGGTATTTTGGACTATCTATTCGCATGACTGATTTTGATGATTGAGTTTCATGATATTTGTTTTCATGTACCATGGTTGCACCTACTGAGTATTTACGATTTTTGCACAGTTGTTTCACTTGATATCATTTTCGTGCCTTGGTTTCGCATGTTTATGATTTTATGGGTTTCATACAGTTAAGTTGATTTTGTGCGTATGTACGCACACGATTTGGTTTTTGCACTCGGTATAGTTCATATATGCTTTCCGTGCAGTGTTACGTATGTTGTGCATTTAGATGCACTGGACTTCGATTTCGATTGTGATGTTCGATATTTGTTTTGTACACCTTGTGCACCTGATTGGATTTTGCGCATATTCGGCGCTTGATATTGGATTTCATGATTTCGTGCAAGATGGATGCACCTGATTTGGATTTTCGCGCATGTTGGGCGCATGTTTTGAGGTGCGATTTTGGTGCACACCAGATGCACTAAATCGAGATTCTTCGTGCATGTCAGATGCACCTGATTTTTCTGTCAGGCACCCACGTTGCCTATGACAGATGTTTCGTGCACACCCGATGCACTTAGATCTTGTTTCTGTGCACATGTTGGCACATATATGGATTTTGATTTCCGTGCGCACCAGACACACGTAGTATTCGTATGCATATTTTGGGATTGATTTCTTATAGAGCAGTACGTTTTATGATATTTGCTATGTGTTTTCATACTGAGCAGGACTAGTCAAAAGACAGTACCTGAATGTATTTTGCATGCATTGATAGCTATCGAAGGGAATTACAAAAAGCGAGCTATAGTCTCAGTATTTACCTACGTGTCTGATATGACACGAAACGTTTAAAACAAGAAAACCCTTCCAAATTGTTTCCCAAAATGGCGGAACGTACAGTTCAAACAAAAGGTATATATGTATATGATTACTTTCTTATGATAGACGTCCGCCACTGTGCAGTGTTATGCGCATTGCACAGCGACTTTAAGAGATTTGGCATGCATTCCCTTTAGATATTTACATATATAGATTTGATATTTACGTGTATAGTTTCGAGTTATATCATATTGGTTTTGTATTGGATTTGACATTTGTGTCTTTACCATGACTCCGATGATTGCGGGATGCTTGACGGAGTTTTGATTTTGAGTTATATGCTCATTTTTCATGCGCATGCGCTGCGCTACGATTTGTTTTATATATTTACGATTTCGGAGTCCCGACGACTTGATGGTTTTTCTTAGATGTTTTAGTATTTGGGGGGAGTTTTAATTTAAATTCGGAGACCGAATTTCTTTAAGGGGGGAAGATTTTAACGTTTTGAAAATCGTTTCGGTGAAATTTCGGAAAATCGGTAAAATAAGAGGGGGTTTCCGTGAAAAGTCAAAATACAAATATCTTTATTATAAAATTAAATATATATATTCTACCTATGTAATTGCTATTAATTGGTATTTATTGAGCCACTGATGAAATTTCAAATTTTCTGAAAATTTTTCCGAAATTAATTATTTTAATATTATTTTAAGCCGTCACTAATACATCTAATTAGGGAAAATTACAAATTGGAATGAGTTGAAACAAATTTTGTGCATCATAACACATTAAACAAAATTTTATCATGTGGTTTTTGAAATGAAATGTTTTGCCAAAACGGTTTAGAAAATATCGAAGAAAAAGGCTTTTTCGGTGAAATTAGTGTTAATGGGAATTGGGGTAATACATTTATCTTTTTCCCTAACCCACACACCCACACCTCACCCTCTCTCCCCCTCCCCATGTGGCTGGCCCCACTTTGACAGCCCCTCTCTCTTTTTCTCTCTCCAATCACCTCCTTTTGAATTGAAAAGAAAAGAAAAGAAAAGAAAGTGATAAAAGTAAAAGGGTGGACTTTGACTTTTCCCCACTTTCTCCACCTCACTCTCTCTCCTCCCTCACCCCTCCCCACAATTCTAGCCGAATTTTCTAGCCTCAAAACAGCAGCCCCCCTTCCCTCTTCTCCTATCTTTTCCATCAAAAAAATTATCAAAAAATCAAGTAAAACCTCACCGAAATCCAAATCCGATTCCTACCCATTTTCCCTCATCTTCTTTAGCATGGATCTTGGTGCAAGGATTCCAAATTGGAGGTCTAGATTTGTAGTTTTATTCATGGTTGTGAGGTATAACTTTTGACCCATTGTTCTTTTTGGTTTAAATTCCTTATTGAAGCATGTTAGGTGCTTAATTTCGGTTTAATTGAAAGTTGTGGGTTTGCAAGAGAAGATTTAGATTAGGATTTGTGAAAAATCTAGTTAGGGTTTTGTGTTGTGAGACTATGGTTGTGGAAGGTATTTGCCATATTAATATTTTGCTAAATCAAATTAAGTTGCTAATTTGCTATTTGTTGATTTAAATTGTGATATTTATATAAATTGTAAACTAGGTTTTTAAAATAATTATATTCTTGTGAGAAAAAATTCAAATTAAGGTTTCATGTCATTATAAATATTATATTGAGTGGTTTAATGCTTTTAGTTCATGAAAATCCAAGCTAAATTGTTGTTTGTGTATTTTTGTTATAAAATTGTTAAAATTTTGGAATATTGTAAACTAGAATTTTGGGGTTAATGAAATTTATTGGGATTAAATTATGGAAATTGTTTTTATGACTTATTTAAGATATTTAATAAGTATTATGGCCGCTAGATTTGTTTAAACGTCGAGTTTTGTACTAAAACGGGTAATTTTTGCTTGCTAGATTTTCGGAAAAATGGCTTTTAAGGTGAATTTGGGGTTTTTGTGAATTTTAACCTATTATATATTATAATTAGTGTTCGTGAATGCGCAAATGAGAGTGTTTGGATTTTTCTCGATGGTTTGACGTTTGTACATCGACATCGAGGGTTGGTTTGGCTATTCTTGCATGCGTAGGCGATAGGTTTTGACCTATGCGTGATACGCGTGCCGATTTGATTTTCGTATGCCGTTTCGATTTCGAATTTGGTTTTAATGCGATACAGTGCGTTATGATATGTAGGTATCCCTTGTGGATTTCGAGACGACAAGCAAGCGCATGGCGACATCGGCACCGGCGAGTAAGGACCAGGTAAGTAGATTTATATCTACGGGGAGAAGTCGGGTGGATGGCGTATAGCACCCCCGCAGTTCGTGGTAATGTATACGAATACGTATACACACATATATTTTTATTATATATTTTATGTTGATATGAGACTTGATGATAAAGGTAGATTCTAGGTGTTCATGGATTAGTTTAGTGTTAGTTGCGAAACCCTAGAGTAGTTGTTATACCCACACACGCGCATACACACATGCATACATCTATGTTATTACCTGTGCGTATATAGAGAGATGTGTTTATGTGTTCACCTGGGTATGCGACTAGGTGTTCACATACTGGATTTGCGGATGATACTTAGGATTGAGATGAGTCGATGAGATTTGAGTTGAGGCCGTGAGATCGGTGATATGGCAGGATTCGTACTTGAGATACGTCCTGATGTTATAGCGGATCTTTGGATGACAATGCCATGTGAATAGTGATATTAGTAGTGTACTAGACGTAGGTCAGTACCCCAGATGATGATCTTGATAAAGAGGATACCAGATGAACAGTGTGATGAGTATGATATTGACCCGTACCCAGATTTGGGGATGCCGTACGACGGATTTACGTACGAGCTATATATTAATGATTGATCCGCACTCTTGACTTGGGATGTCTGATTATAGATATGGTATCGGATATGATATTATTGAGGCGGAATCACCGACTAATATTTATACAGGTATGTATACGTATCGACTCAGATGTTAGGCGGTTTCCTTACCTGTAGTACAGCATGTTAGTTTAGCCGTATAGTTTAGTGTAGTTGTTAGACTAGATTAGACTCCTACCTATTTCAAAACTAACGAATCGTGGGTATTTTAAAAGACAGGTCAAGGGATTCTACGGATATTTCAAAAGATGTATCTTTTCTTAAAAACACTGTAGCCCTTATTTTCAAAGCACCGCGATTCGTGTTATTTCAAAAGGCACTATTATAGGAATTATATTAGGGTAATGCAGTTTAGTTATCGTTGTGTCTATTATTCAGCTCCCGCATATTATTGTTGTTGCTCCGCATCACATACTTATTGTAATTCATATTTCATTATTGATATCATGTTGTTAGGACACCATCACCATTACCGATGATGCGTATGTACCACGTACACTTACTTGCCGGCTCACACACATCTTCATCGGTAATTGCAATGTCACGTACACTTAGAAAATATTATTACATTGACATAGCCTGTTAGCTAATAGTTTAGACATTATATTAGTGTACTTGCCTTATATGCTAGTTTAGACATTGTAGTTATTACCTGCTACTTCATGCATACTGTTATTCATTGTTTTGCCGCATTCATGGATTCTCATGCATATATTCACTATTTTACGTGCTATTGAGGTTTTGGATTCGGATTTCCATGAGATTTTCTGGATTTGGGGGAAAACCGCAAAACTTATACAAACTTCTTATCTCTCTTTCTAAATGAAAAGCACGGTTTTCCCATGATGTATGAGTCGTCCACCATGAGTTTGCTGATGGATTTCGAGACCCGATTCGAGGAGACGGATGAACCGTTTCGGGTACTTGGTGGACCCGATAAGGTACCCCGGGACAAGAAGCGCGTGATGATGACGATGTGAGCCTGGCAGGGGGGAGCACTACCTATCGGTGATTTTACCCGACGCGTCGGATATCCGGAGGATACCGTCGTGGTCTTGAGATTGATGGTAAGGGCCGGTCTGGACTGACGGCGCCCTAGATAGTGAGATTGACATACATAGATTTTGAGATATTGAGGTACAGAGATTGCGACACAGAGTTATCGAGAGATTTGGATACTTGTTTTGTGTCGATACTAGGCACTGTTTATGCTGATTTCATTTATGATACCTCGTTTTTAAAAAGATACAGAAATCTCACTAATTTATGACAGCAGTTTTCATCAGTACATGCATTCTGTTTCATGCATTCATACATCATCCATATGATATATTGCTACCTGAGGCACTGACACAGGCACATGGGATTACACTCGGCTTAGATATTTACCCTAGTCATTGTTATAGGCTGCATGTTATATATTTGAGGATATATTATGATCGTTGACCTAGGATTGCGTTGTTCATGCGATTTCTGTTCGTAGATGTTTTTCTACTCACGAGTTGGCAACTCACCCCCATTGTGCTACAGTTTCTTGCAGGTTTTGCCGTACAGGTTTTATTACGGCTTTGCTGGCACTGCTTCTTTCGGGTGACTTGCTAGTAGGTGAGTTTATTGGTATCGTACCCATCATATTACTTTGTATAATATTATTCAGTTGTATCTAGTAAATTCCATCAACCAAACATATATTTATTTTGAGATAGAGACCAGTGATGTTATTCTTTTGACCTTAGAGTCGCGCGTTTTATTTCTGTGGATTTCTTGTGGTTTTGAGTTTCCTTTTGAGTTTTGATCCTCGCCCTTGGCGTTGTATATTATATTGCTTGTGTGGTTGTGACCGTCGATTGACGAAGATCTAGCTCCCACTTGGGGATGCCTTTTATTGACTTCGTATACTATTCATGTTGTATCCCGTTTGGGGGCCAGTATTTACAAAGAAGACTCTGCCGAAATTTTCAAAAAATATTTGATGTTTTTAAAAACGCATAATTCGGCTTATGCTAATAAAACTACTTGATTTAAATTGGTTTTTTCCTTCACACTACTTCTTTTCTTGATTTGGATTTCTGGGTTTTCGGCTTACTTAGATTACGTACGTCTCGAGACATTTCGTAGTTTAAATGCCGGTCATGTTCCGTACTTTCGGGACGTGACAGGAGGTGAAGAATAATGGAGATGAACTTAGGAATTTTGTAGCAAGCATAATATGAGTGTAACGTTTTAAAAATAATTAAATAAATAAAATCGTTTAAGTGAATTTTATGATTTTCGGTAAAGTAAACGTATTTTTCGTAAAACTAAACCGTAATTATTTTTCATTATAAATTTAAAAATACCTATTTTAATTATATAATTACAAGTAAATAGAGTTTATTTAGCCACTTATAAATTTTTAGTTTAATTAAATATTTTTCCTAAATTAATTATTTTAAATATTAACATAATCTTTATTTATACACTAAATTAGTGTAAATTACAAATTTGAAAGGGTTTAAATTGCGAAAATGAATCATTGCATATTAGAATCTAGTGTGTATCATGCAAAATTTATTTACAAATTTTTCCATGATTCTAGAATTTTCTTGAGTTGTTTTAGAAAGGAAATAAAAGAAAACTTAATAAATCATGAAAAGACATCAAGAAGTTGATATTTTGGGTGAAGTTTCTACACTTTTCTTCACTTTTCTCACTCTCCTCTCCCTCCTCCATGGTGTGGCCGGCCTCAACCCCCCATGGCAGCCCCCCATGTTCAAAATTTAATTTACCTCCAAAAATCATCAAAAATCCTACAAAAATCCAAATAAAAATCCACAAAATCCTAATTAATTCCTACCCTTTATTCCTTGATCATCTTTACATGGATTTTGGAGATGGAAAGCATTCATTTTGGAGGCTTATTTTCATGTTTGGATTTCATGTTGTGGAGGTATAAATCTTATTCTTTTAATTTATTGTTATTAGATGTTTCATTTAAGCATAATTAGATTTAATAAATAAATTCAATCTACAAGGTTTAGAATTCAAGTTAGGGTTTGTAAAATCAAGTTATGCTTTTTACTAATTAAGTGGGGTTATTATAACTAGTTTAACATTTTTAGAAATGGGAAAAATCATGCATGGTTGATATATTGTAATTTGATCATTCAAATTGTTTAAATTAAGTAAATTTGCAAACTAGATTTATGTATATTATATTTATTGGTGAAATAAAATTCCAATTAATGTTTATAACACTAGAGTGTGGTTTTAAAGAGAATATTAATTTATTGGTGGAATGAAAAACTCAATTTGGTAACTAGTTTTTATTGATAATTGATAAATTGTGAGAAAAATGCTATTTTGTTAACTAGATTTTAGAAATTCTTAAATAAATGAGATTTAAAATCTAATTTATGGTTTCATTATACTATTATCATCATGAATTGTAATTTGATAAGTTAATTTAGGCAAAATCAAGTTTAGTCATGAAATTATGGAATTTTTGCTTGCAAGGTGTTGAAATTGATAAAATTGCAAACTAGAAATTTATTTTCAATACAAATTAGTGTAATAAAAATATGGTAATGGTTTCTATAACTTAGTAATGTTATTTAATGAATATTATGACCATTAGTTTCATTAAACGTCAAGTTTTGAAGTAAAACGGCGAATTGACATTTTCAAGGTTTTCGGAATTGGATGATTTGATCGATTTTAGGGTTTTGATGATTTGAACCAAGTTTTATATTATAAATAATGGATTTTGAAACTACGGGTTGTTTATAGGTTTTTATCTCGATCAATCGGCGTTTGTACGCCGATATCGAGCGATATTTGGTTCTTTGCGTGAACGGGACATAGGTTTTAACCTATGCGCGTTCCGTGCGTCGTTTTGACTTTTGTCCGTGATTCAGTTTATGATACTATATATGTTTGCGTATAGGTACCCCTCACGTAGACTGTGGGCGATAAATAGGAGGATGGCAACATCATTTTCGGCAGAAAAGGACCAGGTCAGTAGATGTATATCTACGGGGGGAAGTCGGGTGGATGGCGTTTAGCATCCCCGCAAACGTAGAATAGGGATAGTATTTATTGTCATTAGGAAGCCAGACGTGACCTTAGATTCTTGAGGAGTAGGACCCTAGTAATGACCCTAGGTTGGACTAGACTGATTTAGAAAGACCATACCAGAGGATGAATACCTTGGAATAGATTCGTAGGTTCAGGTAGATACACACACATGCACACACTGAAACTCGACGTGGTGTATACGTGCATGTACATATATATATAGAACTAGGTGTAGGTATATATATATACACAATATGTATATGTGATACAAGGATGTGATATGATACACGGGGATGAAACAATATAACTGGGCTGATGCCGTAATTCTTGGCTATACAGTCGTGTTATGATGTTAGCGGATCATTAGAAAATGAGATAATGGATTTGTATACATGAACAATAATAAAGGGTGGTGATGATATTAAAGTACATGGGACTCTAAAATAGAACCCGGACTGTAACCTGTGCCTGAAATTCTGATATGATATATGTGTGACTTGATTACGACATTAGATAGGTGTGACTTGATTTCAATATCATATATGGGTGACTTGCTTTCGATATCATATAGGTGTGACCTGATTACGATATGATCTAAGTGTGACTTAATCACAATATGATACATATGACATGATATTTCTGAGGACAAACTAACGATGTATATTTATGCTGGCAATGATATATGATTGATGTATGCGATTACAGTTTAGCACCTTGATCTTGATATGTGTTGATGATGATATTATACGAATGATAAGACACGTAGGTGATACTTGACCCGTACCCCGATATTGGGATGCCGTATGATGGATTTTACCGTACGAGGCATAAATATGATGATTGATCCGCACTCTTAATTCGAGGAAGCCGTACTACGTACGTGACGCTATTGAGGCCGGATCGCCGACTATCAGAGATATGGATTCAGACCTTAGGTGGACTCTTGTTTCTTATTGACTAGTTTCTTAAGTTTAGTTCTTTAGGAGGCTAGATGGACACTAGTTTAGGTTCGAGTCATATAGTTGTAGTTATACTTGTATATCACAGATGAGTGGTTATTACACATCCGTCTTTACATTCATACCGTAATCATAATGTTGCATGTTCATACATATGTTTCTATAATCAGTATAAAACTCTGCCTGTTAGGACACCAGCACCATTACCGATGATGCGCATATTTCACGCACACTTATTTGCCGGCTCACTCACATCATCATCGGTAATTGCTATGTCACGTACACTTTAGATCATATTATCTTTTATTGATACAATCAGCTAACAGCAAGATCGATATAATATTGTGATTACTCTCTGGTGTTAGTATAGACATGGCATTCATTACTTAGACATTTCATGCATTCAAATTTTCATCTTATTATACAGTATTATGGGGAATATGCCGACACTTATCATATACTTAATCATTATTTTAGGATTTTGGATTTCTATGAGATTTCTGGATTTTTGGGGAAAACCGCAAGAATATATAAAAACTTCTCTCTCCCTCCTCCTCTCTTTTTAAAACATAAGATGCGGTTTTCTCGTGATTTATGTATCGTCCACCATGAGATTTCATGTTTTCTGTTGGATTTCGAGACCCGATTCTAGCAGTGGATGAATCGTCTCGGGTACATGGTGGGCCCGGTATGGTACCCCGGGGCAAGAAGATCGAGTTGTAGACGATGAGCCTGGCAGGGGAGGACTACCTACCGGTGATGTCTGGCACGGCGGATATCCGGAGGATACCGACCGTTGTCATGAGATTTGATGATATGGGCCGATCCGGACTGACGGAGCCCGAGATATTGAGACTATGAGACATTGAGATTATGAGGTATTGAGACTTGAGATTTACATGTTTTGTGTCGATGCTTGACACGGATTTCCATGGATTTCATCGTTGATATTTCAGATTTCTATGCACATTTTACCATGATAAAAGTTAAAGATTTCTTATACAGATATATCTAGATTTCAGGATTGGTTATTTCACATTCATGGTGCATGCATACTCATTCACATGACATAGTTGTATATGAGGCACTGATACGAGCACGGAGCATTTGCACTTACACGTAGCTTATTATCCTGTCTTTACTTGATGACTAGTAGTATATTAGTATATTATTATGACCTAGGACAGCGTCGTGCATTCGATTTCTTTTGGCAGATATCTTCTACTCATGAGTTGGCAACTCACCCCCGTTGTGCCAAATTTTATTACAGGTTCGATGTATAGGTTTTCCTGGCAGCTTGCTAGCACATCTTTTCTTTCAGGGTGATTTGCACGGTAGGTTGGTTCACTTGTATCTGGAACGCCATTGTACTTTTATTATTTCATTTTTATCTAGAAAGCTCCATCAACCAAACTTGTATTACTTGATAGTTTACTGGACCATTTATTTATTTCGACCTTAGTGTCACGCTTGTATTATTATGATATCTGGTGGTTTTGTTTTCTTTTGAGTTTTGAGCCTCGCCCTTTGGCATTGTATACTATTGTGTATTGTTGTGGTTGTTTCCGCCTGTTGGCGAAGAGCTTGCTCCCGTTTGGGGATGCTTTTTATTGTTATTATGTATTTATACTTGTTTGTACCCGTTTGGGGCCAGTTTTTACAAAGGAGACTCTGCCGAAATTTTTGAGAAAATTTGATCTTGTTTTCTACATGTTTTCCTTCTTCTTCTTTTATGGTTTAGATTTCTGGGCTTCGGCTTACTTAGGTTACGTTGCGCCTCTAGACGCTTCGTAATCTAAGTGCCGGTCACGTTCCGTACTTTCGGGTCATGACAAAGTTGGTATCAGAGCGCTAGGTTTAACCTTGTATATGTCTAGGGTGACCCTTGGTTGGTGGAGTAGGCGACTTAGGTAGAGTGACGTACCGTGGGTATGATCCGCGGCATACATACGATACGCTACTCTTCTTAAGTAGCCTTAGGATGTACATTTGTTTGCACCACATTTCATTCGTTCCTTTGATCTATCTTCGTCGATATCGGACGGTGGTTTTTGTTACCACGGGCGCACGGGCAGAAGGAGCTGCGGCTCGAATGCGATAACCATTAGGGTATCGGTTATTCTTGAGAATTGAAGCATTGTTTAGCGTGCGGGAGAAGGGTATTCACATGCCGTCCAGACGAAGTTAAAAGATTCGAACGATTGTCAGAAACCCATTTTCCCAAGTTTAAGGTATTCGGAAGAACATGCAGGTATTTCGATGGACCCTCTAGAAGAATGAAACCCTAACTCGACATAATGATCACGAGAACGCCCTTGAACCTTAGGGTTTACGGCAGTTCCGCGGTGCCATTAGTGAGGCTTGGGTTTTCCCTTCTATGGCTGGACCATCGATGCTGGTGTATGTACCGGATATTTTTAAACTGTACTTGAGTGTTGAGCTCTCGGGGAATTATGGGATTTTGGTGAATCGATCGAAAAGTTTAATGTAGTCCGGATATCAGATGAAGGGATAAATTACGTGGGAGACTCTAGATATGAGTATTACCGTTGGTAGCGCAGTCAGCACAGCTACGAAGAGATGAGTTCGAAGCAATCGACATCAGAGGAAAGAGGCGCATATTAACGATAGTGTTTACGATTGTGATTCGGTGATTTGAATTTCATATTTTCGTTGATTGGATTTTGGTATTTTGAGGACTTTGTTCTACGATTGGTATTTCTTATATGTACCTTCATTACATTCTATTTGTGTTTCATATATCAGTGGTATTGCTGTTGTTTAGTATATATATTTTGAGATTTTGATTTGATTTCATGCATATGGTTACACATGATTTTGATATATGCTTCGACCTAGTTTTCATGCATTTTCGTACTGTGATTTCGATTTTGATATTCGGTGTATGTTTTCGTGCACCATGTGCACCTGATTGAGATTCTTGCGCACACTTGGCGCACTTGATGCGATTTTGTGCACACCAGATGCACTAAATCGGGGTTTTGTGCAGATTAGATGCACCTGATATTAGAGTCATGCACGCCCGTTGCACTTGACAGATGTTTTTGGTGCACACCTGTTGCACTCAGTTTTGTTTTTGTGTGTATTCATGGTATCTGTATTTGGTTTCGATTTCAGTGCGCACCGGACGCACATGATATTTTTATGATGTAATTGGGATTGATTTCAGTTTGATCAGTATGTTTTTATAATCATTACTATTGATTTGGTAACCAGGCATGACGTGTATGTTAAATAAAAGATATATATATATATATATATATGTATATAGCTAATTTTTTTTTAAAATAAACGTCCGCTAATTATGCCGTGGCACGTGCATCACACGACGATTTTTAAAAGGGGTTCTTGCATGCTTCTTTATCCAGATGTTTGGACGATTTTACTATGATGCGCACAATATATAAGTTATAGTTTTGATATATATTATGTTGGTTTTCGTATTGGGTTTTGATATTTTATCTTTACCATAACTCCGATGATTGCGTTATGCTTGACGGAATTGATTTTAGTTATGTATTGATGATTTCGGAGCCCCGACGATTTGAGTGTTTTGCTAAATGTTTTAGTATTTGGAGGGGGAGTTTTAATTTAAATTCGGGGACCAAAATTCTTTAAGGGGGGAAGATTGTAACGTTTTAAAAATAATTAAATAAATAAAATCGTTTAAGTGAATTTTATGATTTTCGGTAAAGTAAAACGTATTTTTCGTAAAACTAAACCGTAATTATTTTTCACTATAAATTTAAAAATACCTATTTTAATTATGTAATTACTTGTAAATAGTGTTTATTTAGCCACTTATAAATTTTTAGTTTAATTAAATATTTTTTCTAAATTAATTATTTTAAATATTAACATAAGCTTTATTTATACACTAAATTAGTGTAGATTACAAATTTGAATGCGTTTAAATTGCAAAAATGAATCATTGCATATTAGAATCTAGTGTGTATCATGCAAAATTTATTTACAAATTTTTCCATGATTCTAGAATTTTCTTGAGTTGTTTTAGAAAGGAAATAAAAGAAAACTTAATAAATTATGAAAAGACATAAAGAAATTGATATTTTGGGTGAAGTTTCTAAACTTTTCTTCACTTTTCTCACTCTCCTCTCCCTCCTCCATGGTGTGGCCGGCCTCAACCCCCCATGGCAGCCCCCCATCTTCAAAATTTAATTTACCTCCAAAAATCATCAAAAATCCTACAAAAATCCAAATAAAAATCCACAAAATCCTAATTAATTCCTACCCTCTATTCCTTGCTCATCTTTACATGGATTTTGGAGATGGAAAGCATTCATTTTGGAGGCTTATTTTCATGTTTGGATTTCATGTTGTGGAGGTATAAATCTTATTCTTTTAATTTATTGTTATTAGATGTTTCATTTAAGCATAATTAGATTTAATAAATAAATTCTATCTACAAGATTTAGAATTCAAGTTAGGGTTTGTAAAATCAAGTTATGCTTTGTACTAATTAAGTGGGGTTATTATAACTAGTTTAAAATTTTTAGAAATGGGAAAAATCATGCATGGTTGATATATTGTAATTTGATCATTCAAATTGTTTAAATTAAGTAAATTTGCAAACTAGATTTATGTATATTATATTTATTGGTGAAATAAAATTCCAATTAATGTTTAAAACACTATAGCGTGGTTTTAAAGAGGATATTAACTTGTTGGTGGAATGAAAAACTCAATTTGGTTACTAGTTTTTATTGATAATTGATAAATTGTGAGAAAAATGTTATTTTGTTAACTAGATTTTAGAAATTCTTAAATAAATGAGATTTAAAATCTAATTTATGGTTTCATTATACTATTATCATCATGAATTGTAGTTTGATAAGTTAATTTAGGCAAAATCAAGTTTAGTCATGAAATTATGGAATTTTTGCTTGCAAGGTGTTGAAATTGATAAAATTGCAAACTAGAAATTTATTTTTAATACAAATTTGCGTAATAAAAATATGGTAATGGTTTCTATAACTTAGTTATGTTATTTAATGAATATTATGACCATTAGTTTCATTAAACGTCAAGTTTTGAAGTAAAACGGCGAATTGACATTTTCAAGGTTTTCGGAATTGGATGATTTGATCGATTTTAGGGTTCCGATGATTTGAACCAAGTTTTATATTATAAGTAATGGGTTTTGAAACTACGGGTTGTTTATTGGTTTTTATCTCGATCAATCGGCGTTTGTACACCGATATCGAGCGATATTTGGTTCTTTGCGTGAACGGGACATAGGTTTTAACCTATGCGCGTTCCGTGCGCCGTTTTGACTTTTGTCCGTGATTCAGTTTATGATACTATATATGTTTGCGTATAGGTACCCCTCACGTGGACTGCGGGCGATAAAGAGGAGGATGGCGACATCATTTTCGGCAGAAAAGGACCAGGTGAGTAGATGTATATCTACGGGGGGAAGTCGGGTGGATGGCGTTTAGCACCCCCGCAAACGTGGAATAGGGATAGTACTTATTGTCATTAGGAAGTCAGACGTGACCTTAGATTCTTGATGAGTAGGACCCTAGTAATTACCCTAGGTTGGACTAGACTGATTTAGAAAGACCATACCAGAGGATGAATACCTTGGAAGAGATTCGTAGGTTCAGGTAGATACATACACATGCACACACTGAAACTCGACATGGTGTATACGTGCATGTACATATATATATATAAAACTAGGTGTAGGTATATATATATACACAATACGTATATGTGATACAAGGATGTGATATGATACACGGGGATGAAACAATATAACTGGGCAGATGCCGTGATTCTTGGCTATACAGTCGTGTTATGATGTTAGCGGATCATTAGAAAATGAGATAATGGATTTATATACATGAACAATAATAAAGGGTGGTGATGATATTAAAGTACATGGGACTCTAAAACAGAACCCGGACCGTAACCTGTGCCTGAAATTCTGATATGATATATGTGTGACTTGATTACGACATTAGATAGGCGTGACTTGATTTCAATATCATATATGGGTGACTTGCTTTCGATATCATATAGGTGTGACCTGATTACGATATGATCTAAGTTTGACTTAATCACAATATGATACATATGACATGATATTTCTGAGGACAAACTAACGATGTATATTTATGCTGGCAATGATATATGATTGATGTATGCGATTACAGTTTAGCACCTTGATCTTGATATGTGTTGATGATGATATTATACGAATGATGAGACACGTAGGTGATACTTGACCCGTATCCCGATATTGGGATGCCGTACGATGGATTTTACCGTACGAGGCATAAATATGATGATTGATCCGCACTCTTAATTCGAGGAAGCCGTACTACGTACGTGACGCTATTGAGGCTGGATCGCCGACTATCAGAGATATGGATTCAGACCTTAGGTGGACGCTTGTTTCTTATTGACTAGTTTCTTAAGTTTAGTTCCTTAGGAGGCTAGATGGACACTAGTTTAGGCTCGAGTCATATAGTTGTAGTTATACTTGTATATCACAGATGAGTGGTTAATACACATCCTTCTTTACATTCATACCGTAATCATAATGTTGCATATTCATACATATGTTTCTATAATCAGTATAAAACTCTGTCTGTTAGGACACCAGCACCATTACCGATGATGCGTATATTCCACGCACACTTATTTGCCGGCTCACTCACATCATCATCGGTAATTGCTATGTCACGTACACTTTAGATCATATTATCTTTTATTGATACAATCAGCTAACAGCAAGATCGATATAATATTGTGATTACTCTCTGGTGTTAGTATAGACATGGCATTCATTACTTAGACATTTCATGCATTCACATTTTCATGTTATTATGCAGTATTATGGGGCATATGCCGACACTTATCATATACTTACTCATGATTTTGGGATTTTGGATTTCTATGAGATTTCTGGATTTTTGGAGAAAACCGCAAGAATATATAAAAACTTCTCTCTCTCTCCTCCTCTATTTTTAAAACATAAGATGCGGTTTTCTCGTGATGCATGTGTCTTCCACCATGAGATTTCATGTTTTCTGTTGGATTTCGAGACCCGATTCGAGGAGTGGATGAACCGTCTCGGGTACATGGTGGGCCGGTATGGTACCCCGGGGCAAGAAGATCGAGTTGTAGACGATGAGCCTGGCAGGGGAGGACTACCTACCGGTGATGTCTGGCGCGGCGGATATCCGGAGGATACCGACTGTTGTCATGAGATTTGATGATATGGGCCGATCCGGACTGACGGAGCCCAAGATATTGAGACTATGAGACATTAAGATTATGGGGTATTGAGACTTGAGATTTACATGTTTTGTGTCGATGCTTGACACGGATTTCCATGGATTTCATCGTTGATATTTCAGATTTCTATACACATTTTATCATGATAAAAGTTAAAGATTTCTTATACAAATATATCTAGATTTCAGGATTGGTTATTTCACATTCATGATGCATGCATACCCATTCACATGACATAGTTCTATATGAGGCACTGATACGAGCACGGAGCATTTGCACTTACACGTAGCTTATTATCCTGTCTTTACTTGATGACTAGTAGTATATTAGTATATTATTATGACCTAAGACAGTGTCGTGCATTCGATTTCTTTTCGCAGATATCTTCTACTCACGATTTGGCAACTCACCCCTGTTGTGCCAAATTTTATTACAGGTTCGATGTACAGGTTTTCCTGGCAGCTTGCTGGCACATCTTTTCTTTTAGGGTGATTTGCACGGTAGGTTGGTTCACTTGTTTCTGGACCGCCATTGTACTTTTATTATTTCATTTGTATCTAGAAGGCTCCATCAACCAAACTTGTATTACTTGATAGTTTACTGGACCATTTATTTATTTCGACCTTAGAGTCACGCTTGTATTATTATGATATCTGGTGGTTTTGTTTTCTTTTGAGTTTCGAGCCTCGCCCTTTGGCGTTGTATACTATTGTGTATTGGTGTGGTTGTTTCCGCCTGTTGGCGTAGAGCTTGCTCCCGTTTGGGGATGCTTTTTATTGTTATTATGTATTTATACTTGTTTGTACCCGTTTGGGGCCAGTTTTTACAAAGGAGACTCTGCCGAAATTTTTGAGAAAATTTGATCTTGTTTTTAAAATTGTTTTCTACACGTTTTCCTTCTTCTTCTTTTATGGTTTAGATTTCTGGGCTTCGGCTTACTTAGGTTATGTTGCGCCTCTAGACGCTTCGTAATCTAAGTGCCGGTCACGTTTCGTACTTTCGGGTCGTGACAATGAGATGAACTAATTTTTCCCCACTCCAAATGAATTCCCCTCCCTCTCTCAAGGATGTGGCCGGCCTCACAAAATCAAGGAGGAAAAAATATATCAAGGCGGGTGATCACAAGAGGAGAACAAAATGGTGAGCATAAGCCAAATCACGCCTCACATCATAAAACCCTTCAATCTTCTCACCATTAATGCTAGCCATCATGAAGAAAAAAGCAAAGATGCTATATCTATCATAATCCCTCATTTACAAATAAACCCTCCACAATTGCTAATTTGCATATTTGCAAATTAGCCGTTCCCACAGAAAAATCCGGCCGTGAAGGAACAAAGGAAAACTGGCCGAAACGGAATGCAAACTGGCAACTTCAAAAAACTGATCCCGTAATAAATTGCAGGAAAAACCCGCGACCATAAATACATACCCGCATTTGTATTCCGACCGAATACAAATGCGATGAGACAAAATCTATACTGTACAATACTTGGATCCGGCTTAAACCAAAGCCCCCTAGTATTATCCGTCCGATCATGATCCGTACAATACCGCACGTATATGATCGAAACCCGCCATATCTCCATACGGCCTCTACAGCGTTTCGTCCGAAACTTGAGATACTATCTGTGGGGGATTCTAAAGACTCGTCAATACTTTGGCTGTGGATTTAACCACTAGCACGTTAGAGGTATTAGCCATACGTAACGGGCTACCAGGTATTGACCAAAAGGGATATCGATGAGCGAACTCATCCTGACACCCTACTGATCCTGTCAGTGACAATATCCGTACAGTCTGGTCCGTTCGTCTATGAGCATCGCATGGCGGGCCTAGGGGGTTGGTAAATGTCAGACCCCCAAAAGCGGTACAAGTTGTGTCGGAGTGTAGCCCAGAACACCCTGAGATATTACTGGAATACCTACCAGTAAATATCCTGCCTTGGCCAAGGACTTCGTGTAATGGCTCTCCTAGACACAGCGCGACCTCACCCCCAATACCAGGAGAGACGAACCCTTGCAGTTCCGCTCACTGCCTCTATGTGGCTCGGGACTGTACCCAACTAAAACCTGTATGCATGACTCCTTTGATCGTGGTAGGGTAGTAATTAAAGTACAGTGGGAACTCACACGAGACAAATGACGATCTCAGGTCGATGAACTAACCTGTATACATGTCACCAGGGAACTGCTATCTGACGTCAGGTATAAGACCAACTAGCAGGTTCCCGGCGAGTCCTGTCCGGTGTACTCATAACCCAATGAGCACCTGTATACATCTTAGGTGAACCAACTGACACCAGTGGCTTGTGAGACCGGCCACCGCCCCTCGTCCGGGTCTCGACTGTATACACTAGTCTACTCTGGAGTATCGATGCCCTGTCTCGAAACTCCCACGACTAGGGACCTTTTAAGGATGTGCTTATAGACCCCAGCTCCCACGTATATGATCGCCCTCATACTGCTGGCAGTCAAGCAAGAATCCTAGGGGCTCTATCAACATGCAATAGTGATCAGTAATGTCACCTAAAGCAGTACACGATGATAAAGATAAACCTGATAGCATACTATCATCTTGAGTAAGACTGTTCTACCGGTATAGGTCCTTTCTCAATCATTGCAATCACGTGCCTGTGATCCAATAATTGACTCTGAGGGCACTATCTCCAACACTCGGGTCTACAGACTAACCTGTACCAGTGTCACAGGAGAACTGCCATCAGACGTGAGGTATAATACCATCTGGGAGTTCTCGGCGAGTCCGTCCAGTGTACCCAGTCTCCACTGAGCACCTGTACACCATCCTTGATGTCAAACACCGATGGATATGGGATCATCCATCGCCCATCATATGGGTCAAGATGCATATACGCTAGTCTTCTCTGGTGTATCGATGCCCTGTCTCGACACACCCTCGACTAGGAGCAGTTATAGGATGTACTCATCGACTACCGTGGCACCACTAGTATGATATCATCATAGTCCCAGTAGTCGAGTACATATCCTAAGGGCTTTATCAACATGTGAGAGTAAGACAGTAAACTAATATAAGTCAACATGTTAAGATAAAGTGAAACCAAATAGCATACTATCATGACGAGCAAGAAAGTCCTCTCTGTATATATCTAAGCATCCATTATAATATTCATCATATATACAACATTGGCCTCTAGGGCATATACATAACTAACAATCTCCCACTTGCACTAAGGCCAGCTGTTGTAGTATCTCATACCTAGCATCCCGAATAATCTCTCAAACTGTATCTGGGGAATGGCCTTCGTGAGTGGATCCGCAGTGTTGTCCTTCGTATCAACTCTCCTGACCTCGATCTCCCGGCGATCAACTATCTCCTTGATCAGGTGATACCGCCTCAGAATATGTCTGGACTTCTGATGGGACCTGGGTTCCTTGGCCAAAGCCACAGCTCTATTGTTATCGCAATACAAAGGTATTGGATGCTCAATGGATGGAACCACACCAAGTTCAGTAATGAACTTTTTTATCCAGACAGCCTCTTTGGCAGCATCGTTGGCAGCGATGTATTCAGCCTCCATCGTCGAGTCTACAACGGTATCCTGTTTGGAACTCTTCCAACACACCGCCCCTCAATTGAGTGTAAAGACAAATCCCGAGTGTGACTTAGAGTCGTCCTTATCACTTTGGAAGCTTGAATCGGTAAAGGACTCCACCTTGAGTTCTCCGTTACCATACACCAAGAACATCTCCTTAGTTCTTCTTAAGTACTTGAGAATGTTCTTCACAGCTATCCAGTGACTCTCTCCAGGATCTACTTGATACCGACTCACTACACTTAGTGAGTATGCTAAATCGGGTCTGGTACATAGCATCGCATACATGATAGAGCCTACTGCCGAAGCATAGGGTATCCCTTGCATGCGAGCTCTCTCCAAATCAGTCTCGAGAGACATCTCTTTGGAGAGAGTGAGTCCAGAGATCGTGGGTAGGTTCCCATGCTTGGATTCTTCCATACTAAACCTCTTTAGTATGGTGTCATTGTACCTGGATTGGGACAATCCCAGTATCTGTTTAGATCTATCTCTATAGATCATAATTCCCAGTATTCAGGAGGCATCACCTAGATCTTTCATTGAGAATCTTTGTGATAAGAAGAGCTTGACTGATTGTAGCATAGGAACATCATTTCCTATCAAGAGTATGTCATTGACGTACAATACGAGGAAGACAACCTTACTCTCTGCAACCTTCTTATAAATAAAAGGTTCATCTACGTTTTTGATGAAGTCAAACTCTTTGACCACAACATCAATGCAGATGTTCCAACTCCGCGATGCTTGCTTTAACCCATAAATGGATTTAAGCAGTTTGCATACTTTTCGGCTGCTCCCACTATCTATGAAGCCTTCTGGCTGAGCCATGTACACGCACTCTTCTAAATCACCATTTAGAAAGACGGTCTTAACATCCATTAGCCAGATTTCGTAGTCATGGTATGCAGCAATGGAAAGTAAGATCCAGATGGACTTAAACATAGCTACTGGAGAAAAGGTTTCGTCATAATCCACACCTGGTCGTTGACGGAAACCCTTTGCAACAAGTCTAGCTTTGAAAGTCTCAACTTTTCCATCTACACCAATTTTCTTCTTAAAGATCCACTTGCTCCCAATGGGTTTTACCCCTTCAGGAGCATTTTCCAAAGTCCATACTTTGTTGGTGTACATGGATTCCATCTCAGATCGCATTGCATCCATCCATTTCACAGAGTCACCACGCGTGATGGCCTGCTCAAAACTAGTCGGGTCATCATCTTCCATGATGCAATCCTCGCTCCCACCATCAATGAGAAAACCGTAGTATCTCTCAGGTGGATGAGAAAACCTGCTAGATCGGCGGAGAGGCTGGGGTTCGTTGGGAACTACTGAATCCTCTGGTTCCAATAAATCTTCTATCGTAGTTTGTGTCGCTGGAACCTCTTCCAGTTCTACCTCATTGCCACTAATTTGTTTCATAAGAAAACCTTTTTCTAAGAAAGTGGCATGTCGGGAAATAAACACTTTTTGTTTCTCGGGGTGGTAGAAGATATACCCTTGTGAATTTTTGGGGTATCCTACAAACTTGCATAGGACAGACCTTGCCTCGAGTTTGTCCGAATTGTGCCTTTTGACATAGGCCGGACAACCCCATATCTTAACATACTTAAGAGATGGTCTCTTCCCTTTCCATATCTCATATGGAGTGGTAGGAACTGATTTGGTAGGAACAATATTCAATAGGTGTATGGCTGTCTCAAGCGCATACCCCCAGAAGAAAATAGGTAACTCAGCATCGCTCATCATAGAGCGCACCATATCTAATAGGGTGCGATTCCTCCGCTCCGATACACCGTTGTGCTGTGGTGTATAAGGAGGAGTAAGCTGAGAGAGAATCCCATTCTCTTTTAGATAATCCAGAAAAACATTGCTCAAGTATTCTCCTCCTCGATCAGATCGAAGGATTGTAATACTTTTGCCCGTTTGGTTCTCTACTTCGTGCTTATATTCTCTGAATTTCTCAAAAGCTTCAGACTTGTGTTTCATCAGGAACACATGTCCGTATCTTGAGAGATCGTCAGTGAATGTAATAAAGTAGGAAGAACTGTTCCTGGCATGTGTAGACATGGGACCCCATACATCACTATGTACCAGCCCTAAGAGTTCGGTAACTCCTTCTCCGTGTCCACTAAACGGAGCTTTGGTCATTTTACCTTTGAGACTTGAATGGCAAGTATCATAAGGTGATAATTCGAACGGATTCAAATATCTATCCTTATGTAACTTAGTTAGCCGTGTCGCATTGATATGACCAAGTCTACAATGCCACAAGAAGGATTCGTTCATTTCTGAACTCTTCCTCTTGTGTGTGTTTTGTATATTAAGGACTGTATTTTGATTGAGAATGAATATGCAATTATGTAACGAGCCTGATCCAATCAACTTTTGATCTAGGAAGATGTTCATAACATTATCCTGTATTACAAAATTATATCTTTCTTTACTTAATAAAGAAACTGATATAATGTTGCACATCATGTTCGGTATATAATAGCACTCATTCAGAATCAGTGTATTACTACTTGGTAATACTAGGTGATATTCACCAACTGCTTTGGCTGCAATGCTTGCACCATTCCCTACTTGTATGGAATGATCACCTTTTCACAGTTCTCTACCTTTACGTAGCCTACGTAACAATTTACATATGTGGGATCCCGATCCGGTATCTAATACCCAGGACGTAGGGTGAACAGAGAAACAGTTCTCAATAACTAACACACCCGAAGAAGATCCATCAGCATGCATGTTCTTGGTTTGGGCGGCATGAGAATCCATATATTCTCCTGTTTCCTGTTCAGTCTTATAACTTTTATAAGAAAGAACGGGACCAACGTTCCCTTGCTAAGTATAATAAGCGGGTTCAGTCAATACATCTATATTATTATCTTGATTAATTCCTGACATAATCGCTACCTGGGGAGAGAGAGAAGGAAATACTTTATCGTATGCTCTTGCAAGATTAGATTGGTTATTATCTTATCTAATCAGGATGTCTCCCACTTTTTTTATCAAATCATCCTTCAAACCCTAAAAGGTAAGATTAGCCGGGATTAATCACACCCTACAATTTCATCAATCTTTCAGCCAGATCGGTGTTGGTACTTAAAGGAGGTTCCCCGTTCTTTCGCATGGACCTAATTAAAATAAACCTCGCCTTCCCAGAGGCTTAACCCCATTAACACCTTTCTAGACACCTACTTGATCGGCTAATTGTCCTGTGTAAAATTCTCCCAGGAGTAAGTTTTACTCGCAGTGGGTATCGGGATCCATCTATCTCATAGAAGGTATGCAATCTCATTGCAAATTTCAACACTTGAAATTCCCGATAATGCTTCTGCCCCTAACGTGCTATGATCTTGACAAATGCCAAACAACCCATAGTGCGCTAGTCAAGTTCAACCCGTATATTTCTTGATTGAATAAAACCCACCCGCACGACCCTTGACGAATGCCAAACAACGCTGTACGAATACTCTAATCCAATCGCATCTCATGCTACAGATGTTAGTTATATGTATGCCCTAGAGGCCATTACTATACATAGGATGTATATTGTAGTGGATGCTGGGACATATATAGGGAGGACTTTCTTGATCGACATGATAGTATGCTATCTGGTTGCTCTTTATCTTAACGTGTACACTGATTGTCTCTCTATTGCATGTTGGTAAAGCCCTTAGGATGTGTACTTGACTACCTGGACTATGATGCGGATCATACTAGTGGGGATATGGTAGTCCATAAGTACATCCTTCAAGGTCCCTAGTCGTGGGTGTATCGAGACGGGGCATCGATATACCAGAGTAGACTAGCGTATACCTTCTCGACCCAAACAGATGGGTGATGGATGATCCCATATCCATTGGTGTTTGACATCAGAGATGATATACGGGTGCTCAGTGGCGACTGGGTACACTGGACGGACTCGCCGAGAACTCCCAGATGGTATTATACCTTACGTCAGATGGCAGTTCTCAGGTGACACTGGTACAGGTTAGTCTGTAGACCCGAGATCGTCATAGAGTCTTGTGTGATTCCCACTATGCTTTGATTTCCATCTTACCACGTCCAAGAGGGCGTGCAAAACGTTGTTTTTTGGGTACAGTCCCGAATCACATGGAGGCAATGAGCGATAGGAGGGGATTCGTCTCTCCCGGTATAGGGAGTTGATGTTGCGCTGTGTTCGATTGGCTATAACCGAAAATTCCTGGCCAGGGTTGCTGAGATTTACTGGTAAATGTTACCAGTAATGTAACCCTTCGAAAATCGTTTAGGCAGTTTTTCGGTAATCGGTTAATTTTTCGGATTTTTCCGTAAAAAGTCAAAATAGGAATTTTTCATTGTATACCTAATTATACAAAATTTAGATAAGATATTACTATAATTTTGTCACTAAAATGTCACTTATAATTTTCCAGTTAAATAAAATTTTTTTCGTAATTAATTATTTTTTTATTATTTTAGGCTTTTTAAAATACATTAAATTAGTGATAAATACAAATTTAATTAGGTAAATTACACACTTAGGAAACATTATAAACTAAAATTTAGTGTTAATAAAATTTTATCAAGATTTTTCAAAGTTTTTGTTCTATGGTTTAAAATTTTATTCAAAAATGGCTTAAAATGGGGTTTTTTGTGTAAAAGTTGATGTGATAGTCATTAATTGAGCTTGGGAAAGGGTTTTTGTGTAGAATTTTCTACACCATTCACACAAACACACCCTCCTCTAACCTCAGGTCGTGCTGCTGCTGCCCCCTTCCATTTTTTCCCCTCACTTCTCTTGCTTTAATTCTTGCAAAAATCAACAAATTCCATGAAAAATACACACTTTTCCTTCTCAAATTCAAACCAAAACCCAAATCCATCTCTTCCCTAACCCTAATTTGTTTGAAAAGTGAAGAAAAGAGGTGTCTTAGAGGCTAGTGCAAGTTTGGATTCAACTCTTGTAAGGTATAAAATCCTAAACTAGTTGCTAACTTATAGTTTAAATATGCTAGAATTGAAATTTGAAGTATTAGTTTAGTAGTAAATGTTTGTTTAGGAAAATCAAGAGAAGGATTTGATTTTTAAATTAGGGTTTGTAGCATGGTGGTTGGATTTAAGTTAGGGTTTGGTTATCTAATTGATTGGAGTGGTTAATTGTGTAGTGTTATGCTCGCTAAATCGAGAAAATTGCGATGTTTGTATCGAATCGGTAAGCAAATTGCTTACTAGATTTTTATAAAAAATAGAATGCGATCAAATTGCGTTATTTTAGCGATATAATTAGCTTCGTATAGGACTATTAGAGTGCGCGAACGCGGGGTTTCGTCTAGTCGGGTTTTAGTTTTGTCGATTTCCCCGAAATGACGATTCTAGTTAAAGATTAGCGATTTTTGTGCGTTTTCCCGCGCACCGAGTGCATGTTTTGTTTAATTCGAGAGCGTCGATATTTGTATATTGTGACTTGCATTGTTTTAGGTTTTGTAATCTTATGCTTGGTGTTGTGCAAATATAGGATCGGTCGGGGAAACATCGGACACGGCACGTAAAGGCAAGGCGGTGGTCGGATCGGATTAGCGGGGATTTCAGGTGAGTAGATGTATTCATCTATGGGGGAATCGTCTGAATGGCGTGAGGTGCCCCCCCTCTAGTTAGGATTACCCTACTTTTTGCAAGATTCATATTGTTAGCTAGCTTATCCATTCATGTACACTGCATACCCTTATAGCGAACAGTATATTTGATTGCATGGACATTCATCTATACTTATGCGATATCACTTTGTAGGACACGAACACCATTACCATTGGCATCTGTTGCACGTGCACTATTCATGTGACACACACGCCTTTGGTAATTGCCATGCCACGTGCACTATAGAACCTGTTTATCATAATATCGCCACTTGCATTCATACTTGATATATGAAATTGTATAGCATGCGTATACCTCGCATCATCATCATATTTATATAGATTTCTAGCAAAATTCACCTCGTATGCATTGATATCATAGACATTTATCATATATAACATGTGGACATTATGATTTTCTTGAGGATTTCAATATTGCTGCGATTTCTGGATTTTTGGGGAAAACCGCAAGAATTTAACAAAACCTTATATTTATCATTTTCAAAACAAAGTTGCGGTTTTCTCATGATGTATGTGTCGTCCACCATGAGTTTTCATGTTTTCTGTTGGATTTCGAGACCCGATTCGAGGAGTGGATGAACCGTTTCGGGTACATGGTGGGCCCGGTATGGTACCCCGGGGCAAGAAGATCGAGTTGTAGACGATGAGCCTGGCAGGGGAAGACTACCTACCGGTGATGTCTGGCGTGGCGGATATTCGGAGGATACCGATCGTTGTCGTGAGATTTATGATATGGGCCGATCCGGACTGACAGAGCCCGATATTGAGACAGATATGATTCCTATTTGGTGTCGATGCTTGACACGGGTTTTCAGATGATTTCTTGATGGTACTTAGCTATTATACAGATATTCATTTTCTAAAGTTAAGAATTCAATACCCGTAGCATTTAAAACACTTAAAGACTTAATAATGACATTGCATACCTGTGCATGCATACTAGAGATATTATATCACATATGGACATGCATGTTGTGGTGCATTGCGTGCATTCTTACGATTGCCTTATTAGATGTTATATTTACTCACGAGCTGGCAACTCACCCCCGTTGTGCCACAGTGTCTTGCAGGTCGGACCCGTCAGTCTTGTAGCGGCGGGCTATCTTATCATCAGCTCCTTTTGCTCAGACTCGCGACATCGCCCATAGGTGGGTTGTGAGCACACTTTATTTCTTTTGCTTTGTCATTGTATCTAGTATTCTCCATCTACCACTTTATATTGTATATGTGACCTAGTGGTGAGACTGAGAGGTTGTATATTTGTGGTTTCTTTTGGGTCGAGCTCACTTGAGCCGGCGATGTGTTTTCTGATATTTTGCATCTCTTTATTGCTCTTTTCTTGATACTACTATTATATTGCATGTGGTTGTGATCCGCCTTGGGCGAAGAGCTAGCTCCCGCTTGGGGATGCCATTTTTATGATTACAGGTTTATTATTTTGTTGTACCCATTTTGGGGGATAGAAAATATAGGGGAGACTCTGCCGAAATTTTCGGAAATTTTTGATGTTTTAAAAAGGGATTCTATGCAACTTAAATGATTTTAAAAAAAACCATTTTCATTAAAGGTTTTCCTTCACTCTCTTTTGTTTTCGGTTTAGATTCTTCTGGGCTTTGGCTGACTTAGGTTACGGTACGCCTTTAGACGTCTCGTAATCTAAGTGCCAGTCGCGTTCCGTACTTTCGGGACGTGACAAAGTTGGTATCAGAGCGTAGGTTTTACCTTTCTGAGTGTAGGACGACCTTGGTAGATGGAGTAGGTGACTTAAGCAGAGTGGCGTAGCGTGGGTGTGATCCGCGGCATACTTACGATACGGTACTCCGCCTAAGTGACCTTAGGACATAATTGCTTGTATTTCCTTTCTTGATTCCTTGCATTCCTTGATTCAATTGCAATGTCCTTATCAGTCCTGTTTCTTATTCCAGCTTCGATGCCGCCAAAGACTACGAGAGCTCAGCGGGCTGCCGCTAGGGATGAGATTCGAGCGGGCTCGTCTGAGGCGAGGATCGAGCGGGAGGATACGCCTACCCCTCAGGGTCATACTGATCCGCCTTATCCTGACCGTATTGCCATATTAGAGGCCGGCATGCAAGAGTTGCGGCAGATGATGGGATCTTTAGTTGAGTCCAGCCGGGCACAGAGATCCGAGGACGTTCCTTCCACCGCACAGATCACGATCGTACCTGCTGCACAGATGGTCACTCCTGCTGCTACTACGGAGACTATCCCTGTTTCACTACAGGAGTTCATGAGATTGAGACCTCCAGCTTTTACCGGTACAGATGCGACAGAGGACCCACAGGCATTTCTTGATAGGATGGCTCGGATTTGCCGTTCGTTGAGGTGTTCTGATGATAGATTGGTGGAGTTTGCGAGTTTTTGTCTGGAGGGTCTTGCCCAGACATGGTACGATTCAGTAGAGAGAGGCCGAGCTGTAGGTCTGCCTTCTATGACCTGGGATGAGTTTACATCTGCATTTCTTGCCCGTTTTCTTCCGGAGAGTGTCCGAGATGCTCGAGCCCGTAGTTTTGAGTCTTTGCGCAAGAATCCTGGGATGACAGTATCGGAGTATGATATACAGTTTACCCAGTTGTCTCGATATACTCCGTACCTAGTCGACACAGAAGAGAAGAGAATAAAGAGGTTTGTACGAGGGCTTGATACACAGCTATTCCTTGCCATCGGCACCCAGCACTTTGATACATACGCTGCCGCGATGGATGCAGCCTTACTTTTGGAGGAGCGTATTTCTGAGACTCCGGTCGTTTCTGCGCCGAAGAGGATCCGTACTGATACGCCAGCTCAGCGGCAGACGGGTAGACACCGCGATAGATTATTTCCGGGAGATGGTGGAGGCAGAGGATTGAGATGAGGTCAGTTATTTGGTTCATATCCACAGACCCAGCAGTCGTCTCCAGGATGTTTTCGGTGCGGGAGTCAGTACCACCGTATCAGAGACTGTACCATGGGGCGTCCGGGCGCGGTGACAGTCCCGCATGTGACTTTACCACCCTCATCACCTTCGCAGAGAGCTTTACTTCCTACTCCTGATGATGTTTCACGCCAGCCAGATGCTTCTAGAGGCCGTGGGCGTGGCGGTCCGGTTCAGAGAGGACGAGGCGACAGAGGCAGAGGCAGAGGCCGAGGTAGAGGCAGAGCACAGCCAGCTATTAGTGGTGGACAGGCCCGAGTGTTCGCGTTGACTCCTCAGGGTGCACAGGCATTCAATGCCGTCGTGACAGGTACTCTGCCCGTATGTTCTTTTGATGCACGGGTATTATTTGATCCAGGCTCCACACATTCCTATGTATCCACGTATTTTGCACCGAGGTTGGGCCGAGAGTCATCTCCGTTAGATTAGCCGCTTGTCGTTATTACCCCGGTAGGCGAGTCTTTTGTTGCCCGTTTTATGTACCGATCGTGTTTCGTTCGTATCGGGGAGAGAGATTCTTCAGTTGATTTGATTCTCCTCGATATGCTAGACTTTGACGTTCTTCTTGGTATGGACTGGCTAGCCACCTGTTATGCATCAGTGGACTGCCGTGAGAAAGCAGTCAAATTCAGTTTTCCTGGTGAGCCGGTTCTTATTATTCAGGGAGATCGTAGCGCTACCCTTCCCAGCTTGATTTCTTCTCTTCGCGCTGGTCAGCTCTTAAGGAAAGGGTGTCAGGGATTCTTAGCCTATATTTGTGATACTAGCTCCACAGAGGTTCCGTTGGACCAGATCCCTGTTGTGAGAGAGTTTCCTGATGTATTCCCTGACGAGCTGCCTGGTCTGCCACCAGAGCGCAAGATTGAGTTCTGTATTGACTTGATCCCTGGCACGGGGCCTATCTCTATACCGCCTTATCGGATGGCCCCGGCGGAGCTGAGAGAGCTAAAGGATCAGTTACAGGACTTGCTGGACAAAGGGCTTATCCGACCGAGTGTGTCACCTTGGGGTGCTCCCGTCTTGTTTGTTAAGAAGAAGGACGGAAGTATGCGCTTATGCATTGATTATCGTCAGCTGAACCGGGTTACTGTGCGGAATAGATATCCCCTACCCCGCATTGATGACTTATTCGATCAGCTTCAGGGAGCAGGGTTTTTCTCGAAGGTTGATTTACGGTCAGGTTATCACCAGTTGCGGGTTCGGAAGGAGGATATTCCGAAGACCGCTTTCCGTACTCGTTATGGTCATTATGAGTTCTTGGTGATGTCGTTCGGGCTCACCAATGCCCCGGCAGCATTTATGGACTTGATGAACCGTGTATTCAGGCCGTATCTCGATCAGTTCATCATTGTGTTCATTGACGACATCTTGGTTTATTCTCGGAGCCGGGAGGAGCATGAGCAGCATTTACGTATCACATTACAGACTTTGAGGGAGCATCAGCTGTTCGCCAAATTCTCCAAGTGCGCATTCTGGCTAGACAGTGTCGATTTCTTGGGTCATGTGGTGACGAGAGATGGTATTTGTGTGGACCCGTAGAAGATCGAGACGGTTCAGCGTTGGCCGAGACCAGTATCAGTTACAGAGGTTCGCAGCTTTCTAGGTCTGGCCGGCTATTATCGACGTTTCGTCCAGGATTTCTCCCGCATTGCTGCACCTTTGACCGGGTTGACCCGGAAGGGGGTTCCTTTAGATTGGACCCAGGCATGTGAGGATAGTTTCCAGCAGTTGAAGACTCGTCTGACTACTGCGCCAGTGTTAGCTTTGCCTTCAGGATCAGGCGGGTTCGTGGTATATTGTGATGCTTCTAAAGTGGGGCTGGGATGTGTGTTGATGCAGCACGACAGAGTTATCGCGTATGCTTCTCGGCAGCTGAGGAAACACGAGCAGAACTACCCCACCCATGATTTAGAGATGGCTGCAGTGGTATTTGCACTTAATATATGGAGACATTACCTATACGGTTAGTCGTGCCAGATATTCACTGACCATAAGAGTTTGAAGTATATCTTCCAGCAGCGAGACCTGAACCTGAGACAGCGCCGATGGATGGAGTTGGTGAAGGATTATGACTGCGAGATTCTATACCATCCGGGCAAGGCGAATGTGGTGGCAGATGCTATGAGTAGGAGGCCCGGAGGTAGCTTATCTTGTTTGAGCGCAGTACAGATGCAGTCGACGGCGGATTGGCAGGTGTTATGTGATAGCAGAGTGCAGTTTGAGTTTACTCCTACAGGGGGACAGCTGGCCCATTTTAGAGCACGCCCACAGTTACTTGACCGTATCCATGAGGCACAGTCCGGCGATGCCCGTATCTTAGAGATTATTGAGCAGATTCGGCAGGGCAGAGTTTCTGAGTTCGTGATTGATGATCAGAGGATACTTCGATTTGGGACTCGACTGTGTGTGCCGGATTCAGAGGGACTGAGGCGCGATATTCTCGAGGAGGCACATAGATCAGTATACAGTGTTCACCCAGGTTCCACCAAGATGTACCGTGATTTGAGAGAGGTTTACTGGTGGGACGGGATGAAGAAGGATATTACAGACTTTGTGTCCAGATGCCTGACTTGTCAGCAAGTCAAGGCCGAGCACCAAAGGCCAGCCGGCGAGTTACAGCCTTTGCCCATCCCTGAGTGGAAGTGGGAGCAGGTCTCCATGGACTTCATTGTCGGTCTACCCAGGACTAGTCGAGGGTATGACTCTATTTGGGTGATTGTGGATCGACTGACGAAAGCGGCTCACTTTCTGCCAGTGAAGACCACTTTTGGATTTTCTCAGTATGCCCAGGTCTATATTGATGAGATAGTGCGACTGCATGGCGTTCCGACTTGCATTGTGTCCGACCGGGGCACCCAGTTTACCAGCCGATTATGGCAGAAACTTCAGGAAGCTTTGGGCACCCGATTGAGTTTTAGCACAGCCTTTCATCCTCAGACTGACGGTCAGTCGGAGCGTACTATTCAGACTCTTGAGGACATGCTCAGAGCTTGTGTTTTAGATTTCGGTGGTAGCTGGGATCGTCATTTGCCTTTGATCGAGTTTTCCTACAATAATAGCTTCCAGGAGACGATTCAGATGGCACCTTTTGAGGCTTTATATGGGAGGAGATGTCGATCGCCTGTATGTTGGACAGAGCTCAGGGAGAGCAGTATTTTGGGGCCACAGATTGTACAGAAGACGACCGAGAAGATACAGCTGATTCGGGACAGGATGAGAGCGGCACAGAGCAGGCAGAAATCATATGCTGACAGGCGCCGTCGCCGACTCGAGTTCGCTGTTGGCGATCATGTTTTCCTGAAGGTCTCTCCGATGAAGGTGTGATGAGATTTGGGCGGAAACGGAAACTGAGTCCTAGATATGTTGGTCCTTTCGAGATCCTAGAGAGTGTTGGTCCAGTCGCTTATCGGTTAGCTCTTCCGCCTAGCTTCCCCGATGTTCACCCCGTATTCCATGTCTCGATGCTCCGCAAGTACCTTCATTATCCTTCCCAGGCGATTCAGCACCAAACGATCCAGCTAGAGCGTGATCTTTCTTTCACCGAGCAGCCGGTGGTCATTTTGGATCGGCAGGTGAAGAAATTGAGGTCGAAGGTCATACCGTCTGTCAATGTCCTTTGGCGTGGCCCGAACAGCGAGGAGGTCACCTGGGAGACCGAGGTCGAGATGAGGAAGAGATATCCCCATCTTTTTGAAGGTACGCGTAGTTAAATTCTAAATTCGGGGACCGAATTTCTTTAAGGGGGGAAGATTGTAACCCTTCGAAAATCGTTTAGGCAGTTTTTCGGTAATCGGTTAATTTTTCGGCTTTTTCCGTAAAAAGTCAAAATAGGTATTTTTCATTGTAGACCTAATTATACAAAATTTAGATAAGATATTACTATAATTTTGTCACTAAAATGTCACTTATAATTTTCCAGTTAAATAATTTTTTTTCGTAATTAATTATTTTTTTATTATTTTAGGCTTTTTAAAATACATTAAATTAGTGATAAATACAAATTTAATTAGGTAAATTACACACTTAGGAAACATTATAAACTAAAATTTAGTGTTAATAAAATTTTATCATGATTTTTCATAGTTTTTGTTCTATGGTTTAAAATTTTATTCAAAAATGGCTTAAAATGGGGTTTTTTGTGTAAAAGTTGATGTGATAGTCATTAATTGAGCTTGGGAAAGGGTTTTTGTGTAGAATTTTCTACACCATTCACACAAACACACCCTCCTCTAACCTCAGGTCGAGCTGCTGCTGCCCCCTTCCATTTTTTTCCCTCACTTCTCTTGCTTTAATTCTTGCAAAAATCAACAAATTCCATGAAAAATACACACTTTTCCTTCTCAAATTCAAACCAAAACCCAAATCCATCTCTTCCCTAACCCTAATTTGTTTGAAAAGTGAAGAAAAGAGGTGTCTTAGAGGCTAGTGCAAGTTTGGATTCAACTCTTGTAAGGTATAAAATCCTAAACTAGTTGCTAACTTGTAGTTTAAATATGCTAGAATTGAAATTTGAAGTATTAGTTTAGTAGTAAATGTTTGTTTAGGAAAATCAAGAGAAGGATTTGATTTTTAAATTAGGGTTTGTAGCATGGTGGTTGGATTTAAGTTAGGGTTTGGTTATCTAATTGATTGGAGTGGTTAATTGTGTAGTGTTATGCTCGCTAAATCGACAAAATTGCGATGTTAGTATCGAATCGGTAAGCAAATTGCTTACTAGATTTTTATAAAAAATAGAATGCGATCAAATTGCGTTATTTTAGCGATATAATTAGCTTCGTATAGGACTATTAGAGTGCGCGAATGCGGGGTTTCATCTAGTCGGGTTTTAGTTTTGTCGATTTCCCCGAAATGACGATTCTTGTTAAAGATTAGCGATTTTCGTGCGTTTTCCCGCGCACCGAGTGCATGTTTTGTTTAATTCGAGAGCGTCGATATTTGTATATTGTGACTTGCATTGTTTTAGGTTTTGTAATCTTATGCTTGGTGTTGTGCAAATATAGGATCGGTCGGGGAAACATCGGACACGGCACGTAAAGGCAAGGCGGTGGTCGGATCGGATTAGCGGGGATTTCAGGTGAGTAGATGTATTCATCTATGGGGGAATCGTCTGAATGGCGCGAGGCGCCCCCCCTCTAGTTAGGATTACCCTACTTATTGCAAGATTCATATTGTTAGCTAGCTTATCCATTCATGTACACTGCATACCCTTATAGCGAACAGTATATTTGATTGCATGGACATTCATCTATACTTATGCGATATCACTTTGTAGGACACGAACACCATTACCATTGGCATCTGTTGCACGTGCACTATTCATGTGACACACACGCCTTTGGTAATTGCCATGCCACGTGCACTATAGAACCTGTTTATCATAATATCGCCACTTGCATTCATACTTGATATATGAAATTGCATAGCATGCGTATACCTCGCATCATCATCATATTTATATAGATTTCTAGCAAAATTCACCTCGTATGCATTGATATCATAGACATTTATCATATATAACATGTGGACATTATGATTTTCTTGAGGATTTCAATATTGCTGCGATTTCTGGATTTTTGGGGAAAACCGCAAGAATTTAACAAAACCTTATATTTATCATTTTCAAAACAAAGTTGCGGTTTTCTCGTGATGTATGTGTCGTCCACCATGAGTTTTCATGTTTTCTGTTGGATTTCGAGACCCGATTCGAGGAGTGGATGAACCGTTTCGGGTACATGGTGGGCCCGGTATGGTACCTGGGGCAAGAAGATCGAGTTGTAGACGATGAGCCTGGCAGGGGAAGACTACCTACCGGTGATGTCTGGCGCGGCGGATATCCGGAGGATACCGACCGTTGTCGTGAGATTTATGATATGGGCCGATCCGGACTGACGGAGCCCGATATTGAGACAGATATGATTCCTATTTGGTGTCGATGCTTGACACGGGTTTTCAGATGATTTCTTGATGGTACTTAGCTATTATACAGATATTCATTTTCTAAAGTTAAGAATTCAATACCCGTAGCATTTAAAACACTTAAAGACTTAATAATGACATTGCATACCTGTGCATGCATACTAGAGATATTATATCACATATGGACATGCATGTTGTGGTGCATTGCGTGCATTCTTACGATTGCCTTATTAGATGTTATATTTACTCACGAGCTGGCAACTCACCCCCGTTGTGCCACAGTGTCTTGCAGGTCGGACCCGTCAGTCTTGTAGCGGCGGGCTATCTTATCATCAGCTCCTTTTGCTCAGACTCGCGACATCTCCCGTAGGTGGGTTGCGAGCACACTTTATTTCTTTTGGTTTGTCATTGTATCTAGTATTCTCCATCTACCACTTTATATTGTATATGTGACCTAGTGGTGAGACTGAGAGGTTGTATATTTGTGGTTTCTTTTGGGTCGAGCTCACTTGAGCCGGCGATGTGTTTTCTGATATTTTGCATCTCTTTATTGCTCTTTTCTTGATACTACTATTATATTGCATGTGGTTGTGATCCGCCTTGGGCGAAGAGCTACCTCCCGCTTGGGGATGCCATTTTTATGATTACAGGTTTATTATTTTGTTGTACCCATTTTGGGGGATAGAAAATATAGGGGAGACTCTGCCGAAATTTTCGGAAATTTTTGATGTTTTAAAAAGGGATTCTATGCAACTTAAATGATTTTTAAAAAAACCATTTTCATTAAAGGTTTTCCTTCACTCTCTTTTGTTTTCGGTTTAGATTCTTCTGGGCTTTGACTGACTTAGGTTACGGTACGCCTTTAGACGTCTCGTAATCTAAGTGCCAGTCGCGTTCCGTACTTTCGGGACGTGATAAGTAGTTTCTCGAACTGTTATAGACCTCATATCGACACGACTGATCGAGCTACTGGGGTCTGACTTTTACCACCCCTAGGCGAGATATGCGACATATCAGACGAAGAGACCGGACTGTACGGTAAGTGTTACTGGTTGGATTCACAGGAGTGTGAGCGGGCTTGCTCGTTGATCTTCTGATCGCTCAATACCCGGATGGCCGTTACGTTTAGCAGACCGCTTGCGTCTTGTGGGTGTTTGATATGATCATCACCTGCTGCCGGCGTATTGACGAGTCTTTAGAGTCCTACACAGAGGTTTCCTGGCTCAAGCGAAACGAAATAGGAGCGCATATGAGATATGTGCGGGACCGAGAATAATACCAGTATGTGATACTGTATTCTATTCTCGCGATATGTGACATTGATCGGTTATATGCGATATAGCCGGGTTATCGGATCAAGTGTTGATTCGGTAAGTTGTTACTATTGATATTAGTCGGTTATATGCAATATGACCGGATCATTAAGTCAAGTGTTGATTTAATGATTTAATGTATAATTATATATTTGATATTTTACTTTACATTAACTAATATTGGTTCACTTAAGATGTTTTTCTCACTTGATTGTGCACATTGTATATGTGATATATTTTTGTGCACAAGATTGTATCATATTTGATGATACATGCAAACTTGGGTATGTGTATGCTTTGAACCATGTTTAGGTAAATGGTTAGGGTTTTAATTTATTTATTCATTTATTTATTTATTCTTTTTGGTAAGAAATAAAATGGTGGCTTTCTTTGGATTTTATTTGAAGCTTCATGAAGCTTTGAAAAGTTCAACCATTTTGTTTTTTGCTTAACCTAACCATTTGCCAAAACCCTAGTTTATTCTTTACATGAGTTTATCTAACCCATGGTTGCATTATGATAACTTCACTTGAATTTTCTTTTCCATATTATTCATTCTTTTTCTTTCTTCTTCTTCCTCTTGAAGAAGAAAGAAAACCATTGCTAGAAAAATTTCAAGTGTTGAAATCAAGTGAGAAATCCAAATCCAAAGTGAACCCACTTCCTATTTCTTCATCCTCTACCACTTGCCATGTTGTATAGGGTGTTTTCTTCACAAGGTTCATGACCAAGTGAAGATGGAGCTTGAGTTTGAGTCGCCTCGACGTAGATCATCTTCGGCACCGAAGTCAACGCCCTAGCCCGCTCATTTCTCTGATGAAACCGACGCTAGAGTCCGGGATCCCGATGATTGTAGCAGAGGGACGTCATCTCGGAGCTAAAGAAGTGGTGGACCGGATCTACAAAGGTTGTATTTCCATTCACTTATTAGTAAAGCAGTTTACTAGCTTATTGTTTCGCCTAATTTCTAGTTAACGATCTATATTAGGGTTTCTCGGCACCTAAATTTTGAATTTGGCATGGTTGATGCCTTGTGGAACCTCTTGAGTGTGCCTAGGAACCCTACAGTGGTATCAGAGCCTAGCTAGAGCCTTAGGCGAAGTGTAGACGATGTTAGATGTCCGATCGAGCCCGAAACCCTAATCCGAAACCCTTCTCTGTACATTTTTCAAAACTGTGCATTTTTCCTAATTAAAAATATGCAGAAAAATAAGCAGGGTTTTATAAGAATTACTGCGCAAAAAGTCGTCCTAACTCCATCAAACCGCCGCGGAACCGCGGCCTTACCCCACGTGGAGCGGCGGTTCCGCGGCCATACTGTTGCTTCGTTGACCACAATTTGCACAGTATTGTTTCTATTTGACTCCTGTTTTTTCTGGGTAATTTTAATCTGCACTCAAGAATTGAGTAATCTGGGGTGTTTTGGGGATTCGATGATTCGATCGGAAACTTTAACCGCGTCTATGTGTTTTTCCGGGTAATTTAGAATATGTTAAAAAGTTCGACCGGATATAAATACCCAATTTTTCCTCTGCCGGGAAATTTCCAATTGTTGGATTTTTCCGTAGTTTAATAATGTTCTAAGTAGTGCAAGTAACGCGATGGACCCTCTAGAAGACAACAAACCTTAACTCGATTATGTGACCGTCTTGAACTGCCCTTTGAACCTTAGGGTTTGGGGCAGTACGGCGTGCCACATGTGAGGCGTTGGCTTGACCCTTCTACGGCTGGACCGTTGGTACTGAGGCATGAAGTGAATGTTTTTAAACTTATTTCATGTGTTGAGCTGTTCTGGGAAAACTTGGGTGTTTGATTGTTCGATCGGAAAGTTTAACATTTTCTGTTTATCTGGAATGCGATACAATATTTGGAATCCACAAGGAGTTATGAGATAACTGATTTGAATGTTATAAACATAGCACTTTAGTCTCACTTGATCGGTTGCCACGGAATTTTGATGTGATCAAAAGTCCATCGCAATCGCGTAGCGTACGCGGATACTCGCCGGTAAACTTAATAGATAGCTACGCTCCATAGCCCCGACCAAGTGACTGTAGGAGAACTCCGTCGCCGAAAGCATCCGTTCGGGTGCTCGCGGCAGCGGTGTTCCGCCCTAGTGCACTTCGTCGACGGTATCGGGGGTGCGGCCGTCTACTAAAGTTTGCGACGAGGATTCGGTCAGGATGCCGGGAATCTTGTTGAATTGCCCGACTAGATATTGAAAAGAGTTTTCGATAAATGAGACTAAAATGCGGGGTTTATAATTGTTAGGCATGTGATGTCTAAGGAATTCATTTGATTAGGCATGCGATGTCTAAAGAGTTTGCGGATTCCAACTGTTGTAGTTTTACACTTTCTTTTCTGCGACCGTAAGTATAATATGTGATATCGCCGGTTTCGTTGCTATATGTCAACGACAATTGGGATGGGCATATTTACTTACGTTGATGACATGTGATGTTATGTGTTACTGGATATGTTATATTGGATCGTCGTGTTTGAATAGCCGGGGGTTTTTATGTGAGATGAGTGTTTTTCATTTTCATTCATGTAAAAACTTGTATGTAATATTCTTTTATTGGGGCACTTCCAGGTTGCGGAAGATGTCACCGTTGATGTATATTATTTACTTTTCCGCACTAGGATAGACCCAAGGAGGGGAGCACAAGTAACCGGGTTTTAGGGTCCAGAGGGAGACCAACTCGAGGAGTCGAGTCCGGGTCTCCTAACTCTAGAATTGGTAGGGTTGCTTGCCGCTCTCGTAGGGGTCTAGGGGTGTGGGTTTGGCTATTAATCGCGACCGTAGAATCCGTGTTTTATAGAGGCTCAAAATAAAACACGGACGTCCTAGTATATCCAATATTTCATATGTTTCTTCTGCTGCGATATCTGTGATGTGATCATTTGATGTGTTGTGATAAATGTTGTATATAGTATATATGATATATTATATAGACGTTACTTATGTTTTACACCCGCGCTAGCCCTGCCCCGCTCTGCCGTTAGTTACCTAACCTAACGATGCACGAGGGGACATCGAGGCGAATGCGAATGACATAAGTGTCCGTCGTATTTATCTGTGATGTTTAGGTGTTTAAATGATGGGACTTCATTAATATGATTAATGAAACAAAAGAAACTTAAAGATGTTGTGGAATCGAATTTTCAAAAACAGGTAGCTACAGTTCTTGCTTTGCATCGCGGTGTTCCTTGTAGAACATCCTGCACCTTATTCGATGAGGAAAGGGCCGAGATCCCTTCACCGGGAGTGACCCCTTTAGCAATAACTGGCAGATGCTACACACTCGGTTTGTCTTTTGATTGCTTCTATAGTTTCTTCTTTGCACAGTGATATATATGATATATCCCGCACCTCATTCGACGAGGAAATGGCCGACGATCCCTTCACCGGGAGTGACCCCTTTAGCAAAACTAGAAAAGCCTCAAAAACACTCCATTTTAAAATCATTTGATTCTACAACGATATCAAGTTCATTACGCAATAGGTTTTCAGAAAAAACTATCGTAGCCCTCCATCATTTCAGATAAGTCCTACTTTGTATTCGTGCTACGTTTTTTGGCCTGCGTCAAGGCGTAGTGTGCGGTAGCTAACTAGTATTTATCTGTTTATGCATATGATGCAGATTGGATTATGATAGTCGTGCGACTTTGTTGGCCTGCGTCAAGGGTCGTGCTGGTGGGTTTAATTCAATCAAAAAATGACGGGTTGAACTTGACTGGCGGACTATGGTTTGTTGGCCTGCGTCAAGGTCATAGGACGCTAGGGGTAAAATATTATCGGGAATTTCAAGTGTTGAAATTTGCAATGAGATTGCATACCTTCTATGAGATAGTTGGATCCCGATACCCACTGCGAGTAAGAGTTACTCCTGGGAGAGTTTTACACATTACAATTAGCCGATCAAGTAAGTGTCTAGAAAGGTATTAACGAGGTTAAGCCTCTGGGAAAACGAGGTTTACATTAATTAGGTTCGTGCGAAAGCACGGGGGACCTCCTTCAAAGTACTGACACTGGCCTGGCTGAAAGATTGGCGAACTTGTAGCGTGTAATTAATCCCGGCTAGTCTTTCCTTTTAGGGTTTGAAGGAGGATTTGATTAAAACAGTGGGAGCCATCCTGATTAGATAAAATAATAACCAATCTATTCTTGCAAGAGCGCACGCTGAGTGTTTTCTTCTCTCTCTCTCTCTCCAGGTAGCGACCATATCATGCCTTAATCAAGATAATAATACGGATATATTGACCGAACCCGCTTATTATACTGAGCTGGGGAACGCTGGTCCCGCTCCAACTTATAATTGTTATAAGACAGAGCAGGAAATAGGGGAATACCAGAATTCCTATGCCGCCCAAACGAAGAAAGTGCATATGATGCATCTCCTTCGGGTGTGTTAGTTATAAAGAACTGTTTCTCTGTATCCTTTACGTCCTGAGTATGTGATACCGGATCAGAATCCCGCATATGTAATCTGTTACATGGGCTACAGATAGATAAAGAATTGAGAACGGGTGATAAGTTTCATGAGACAGAAAATGGTGCAAGTGTTGCAGCCAAGTCTGTTGGTCACTGTCACCCTGTATTACCAGTACATTGATTCTGAATGAATGTTATTAGATACCGAAGCTGATATACAAAATCATATCAGTCTCTTTATTAGTAAAGATATGATAAAATTTTGTATTGTTGGATGATGTTTTGAACATTTCCTATATCAAAAGTTGATCGGTTCAGGCACGTTATCTAAAAGTATTGACGTTCTAAATCAAACTACAGTTCCTAGTATATAGAACACACACAAGAGGAAGAGTTCAGAAATGAACGAATTCTTCTTGAGGTATTGTAGACTAGGTCATATCAATGCGACCCGGCTAGCTGAAGTTACATTTTAGATGCATATTTAAATCAGTTTGAATTTACATCTTGTGAAACTTACCAGTCATGTCACAAAGATTAGATGACCATAGCTTTGTTTATTGGAAACAGAGAAAGAGTTAGTGAACTTTTGGGATTGATACATGCTGATGTATAAATGTCCCCTGTCTACACATGCCAAGACCGGTTCTTTTTACTTCATTACATTCTCTGATGATCTCTCAAGAATCAGACATATGTTCCTGTTGAAACACAAGTCCGAACCTTTTTGAGATATTCACAGAATATAAGTTAGAAGTAGAGAACCAAAATAGGGGTATAAGTATTATGTCCTTTGATGTTATCAGGGAGGAGAATACTTAAGCACGAAATTCCTGGATGATTCTAAAGGAGAATGAGATTCTCTCTTAGCATTACTCCTCCGTATACACCATAGCACGATGGTATATCGGGACGGAGCAATAGCACCCTATGAGATATGGTGCGCTCTATGATGAGTACTACTGAGTTACCTTTTTCCTTTTAGGGGTTATGCACTTGAGAAGCTGCATACCTATTGAATTATGTTCGAATCAAATCAGTGTCTACCACTTCATATGTGATATGGAAAGTGAAGAGCCCATATCTTAAGTTGGTTAAGATTTGGGGTTGTCCGGGCTATGTCTAAAAGCAAAATCCGGACAAGCTCGAGGCAAGGTCTGTTTTGTAGAACTGGAAATGTTCCAGCTATACAAACTACAGCAGATGATTTGGTAGAACCAAAGGATTCAGTAGATTCCAACGAACCTCAGCCTCTCCGCCGATCTAGTAGGGTTCCTCACCCACCTGAGGGATACTTCGGTTTCTCTATAACAGTAGGAGCGAGGATTGCATCATGAGATGATGACCCAACTAGTTTCGAGCTGGCCATTAGGAGTGGGACTCTGTAAGAATGGCTGGATGCTTAGCAATCTGAGATGGAATCCTTATACACCAACAAAGTATGGACTTTGGTTGCTTTATCTGAAGGGTTAAATCTCCATCAGGAGCAAGTATATCTTGAGAAGATTACTCGGTGTACATGGAAAAGTTGAGACTTTCAAAGCTAGACTTGTTAAAGGTTTGCATCATTGACCAAGTATGGATTATGATGAAACCTTTTCTAAGGAGCTATGCTTAAGTCCATCCAGATCCTACTTGCTACGGCTACATACCATGACTACGATATCTGGCGGTTGGGTGCTATGACTGCTTTTCTAAATGATGTTTTAGAAGAGTGAGTCTATAAGTACACAGCCAGAGGGCCTCATAGACAGTGGGAGCAGCGGAAACGTGTGCAAGATGTTTTATGTGATAAAACAGGCATCGCGGAGTTGGAACGTCTGTTTTTGATGTATTAGTCAAAGAGTTTAACATCATCAAAATGGTAGATGAACCTTGTATAAACGAAAAGGTAGTAGGGAGTATGGTGGTGATCCTCATAGAGTACGTGGATGACATACTCTAGATGGGGAAGGAGTTTCCTATGCTACGCTCGGTCAATCTCCGCTTATCACATTGATTCTCCATATAGGATCAAGATGATACCTACTAAATCCTGGATTTTGGATCTATGAGATAGATCTAATTGGATGTTAGGATACTCACTAGATGTAGTGAGATGGTATCAATTGATCCTGGGAAGAATCACTGGAAGGGTTCCAGAGTGATAAGGACGACTGAATGTCAGTCACAGGCATTGTCTTTACCCTCAGTAAAGGGACGGTATCTTGGAAGAGTTCCAAGCTAAATACCGTGACATACTAGACGATTAAAGGCAAGATACATCGTTACCAAGGATGCTACCAAAGAGGCAGTCTGGATATATATATATATATATATAAGTTCATGAGATGAACTTCGTTCCTACCATTGTGTGACAATGGAGTTATGGCTTATGCCAAGGAACCCCCATCCCATCAGAAATCCAGATATAATTCTTAGGCAGTATCACCTGATCATGGAGATGGTTGATCTCCAAGGTGATCGAGGTCAGGAGAGTAGACTCAGTGGACAACACGGCGGATCCACTCACAAAGGCTTTTTCCCAGAGAGAGACTTATATGGGATGGTTAAGTATTAGATACTAAAACCACTGCTACAGATGACCCTAGTGCAAGCGGGAGATTGTTAGTTATATGTATGCCCTAGAGGCCATTACTGTACCTAGGATGTATATTGTAGTGGATGCTGGGACATATATAGGGAGGACTTTCTTGCTCGACATGATAGTATGCTATCTGGTTGCTCTTTATCTTAACGTGTACACTGATTTTCTCTCTGTTATATGTTGGTAAAGCCCTTAGGATGTGTACTTGACTACCAGGACTATGATGCGGATCATACTAGTGGGGACATGGTAGTCCATAAGTACATCCTTCAAGGTCCCTAGTCGTGGGTGTATCGATACGGGGCATCGATATACCAGAGTAGACTAGCGTATACCTTCTCGACCCATATAGATGGGCGATGGATGATCCCATATCCATTGGTGTTTGACATCAGAGATGATATACGGGTGCTCAGTGGAGACTGGGTACACTGGACGGACTCGCCGAGAACTCCCAGATGGTATTATACCTTACGTCATATGGCAGTTCTCAGGTGACACTGGTACAAGTAAGTTTGTAGACCCGAGATCGTCATAGAGTCTTGTGTGATTCCCACTGTGCTTTGATTTCCACCTTACCACGTCCATGAGGGCGTGCAAAACGGTGGTTTTTGGGTACAGTCCCGAATCACATGGAGGCAATGAGCGATAGGAGGGGATTCGTCTCTCCCGATATAGGGAGTTGATGTTGCGCTGTGTTCGATTGGCTATAACCGGAAATCCTTGCCAGGGTTGCTGAGATTTACTGGTAAGTGTTACCAGTAGTTTCTCGAACTGTTATATACCTCATATCGACACGACTTATCGAGCTACTGGGGTCTGACATTTACCACCCCTAGGCGAGATATGCGACATATCAGACGACGAGACCGGACTGTACGGTAAGTGTAACTGGTTGGATTCACAGGAGTGTGAGCGGGCTTGCTCGTTGATCTTCTGATCGCTCAATACCCGGGTGGCCATTACGTTTAGCAGACCGCTTGCGGCTTGTGGGTGTTTAATATGATCATCACCTGCTGCCGGCGTATTGACGAGTCTTTAGAGTCCTACACAGAGGTTTCCTGGCTCAAGCGAAACGAAATAGGAGCGCATATGAGATATGTGCGGGACCGAGAATAATACGAGTATGTGATACTGTATTCTATTCTCGTGATATGTGACATTGATCGGTTATATGCGATATAGCCGGGTTATCGGATCAAGTGTTGATTCGATAAGTTGTTACTATTGATATTAGTCGGTTATATGCAATATGACCAGATCATTAAGTCAAGTGTTGATTTAATGATTTAATATATAATTATATATTTGATATATTACTTTACATTAACTAATATTGGTTCACTTAAGATGTTTTTCTCACTTGATTGTGCACATTGTATATATGATATATTTTTGTGCACAAGATTGTATCATGTTTGATGATACATGCAAACTTGGGTATGTGTATGCTTTGAACCATGTTTAGGTAAATGGTTAGGGTTTTAATTTATTTATTCATTTATTTATTTATTCTTTTTGTCAAGAAATAAAATGGTGGCTTTCTTTGGATTTTATTTGAAGCTTTATGAAGCTTTGAAAAGTTCAACCATTTTGTTTTTTGCTTAACCTAACCATTTGCCTAAACCCCAGTTTATTCTCTACATGAGTTTATCTAACCCATGGTTGCATTATGAAACTTCACTTTAATTTTCTTTTCCATATAATTCATTCTTTTTCTATCTTCTTCTTCCTCTTGAAGAAGAAAGAAAACCATTGCTAGAAAAATTTCAAGTGTTGAAATCAAGTGAGAAATCAAAATCCAAAGTGAACCCACTTCCTATTTCTTCATCCTCTACCACTTGCCATGTTGTATAGGGTGTTTTCTTCACAAGGTTCATGACCAAGTGAAGATGGAGCTTGAGTTTGAGTCGACTCGACATTGATCATCTTCGGCACCGAAGTCAACGACCTAGCCCGCTCATTTCTCCGATGAAACCGGCGCTAGAGTCCGGGATCTCGATGATCGCAGCGGAGGGACGTCATCTTGGAGCTAAAGAAGTGGTGGACCGGATCTACAAAGGTTCTATTTCCATTCACTTATTAGTAAAGCAGTTTACTAGCTTGTTGTTTCGCCTAATTTCTAGTTAACGATCTATATTAGGGTTTCTCGGCACCAAAATTTTGAATTTGGCATGGTTGATGCCTTGTGAAACCTCTTGAGTGTGCCTAGGAACCCTACAACAGATAAGTAGTAAATAGCTACCGTACACTACGCCTTGACGTATGCCAAACTACCGTAGCACGAATACTAATTAATACCTATCTGAAATGACGGAAGGCTACGCAGGTTTTTAAGAAAAACCATGAGCTTAATGAACTTGATATCATTGTAGAAACAAGTGATTTTGAAAAAGGAGTGTTTTTGAGGCTTTTCTAGTTTCGCTAAAGAGGTCACTCCCGGTGAAGGGATCTCGGGTCTTTTCTCATCGAATAAGGTGCAGGGTATATCATATATACCGCTGTACAAAGCAAGAACTAAATAAGCCGTCAAAAACTAAACCGCGAGTTTGTAGCATCTGCCAGTTTCGCTAAAGAGGTCACTCCCGGTGAAGGGATCTCGGCTCTTTCCTCATCGAATAAGATGCAGGGTATATCATATATACCGCTATGCAAAGCAAAAACTGTAGCTACCCTTTTTATAAAGTTTTGATTCTACAACATCTTTTAGGTTTCTTTTCTTTTATTAATCTCATTAATATATCCCATCAGCTTATGCTTCCTAAGCATCACAGAAGAAACGAAAGCAGTAATATTTATATATCAGCAAAAATATAGTATAAGCATTCGTCTCAGGCAGTAATATGATCTCATCACAGAATATTGCAGTAGAAGAACATATATGAAATATTGGATATACTAGGATGTCTATATTTTCATACGAGCCTGTATAAAACACGGATTCCACGGTCACGATGAATAGCCAAACCCACATCCCTAGACCCCTATCAGAGCGGCAAGCAACACTGCCAATTCTAGGGTTAGGAGACCCGGTCTGGATTCCTCGGGATGGCCTCCTACTGGACCCTAGAACCCGGTTACTTATGCTCCCCTCCTTGGGTCTACCTAATGCGGAAAAGTAAATAATATACACTGGTGACATCAACCTCATCCCGGAAGTGCCCCAATAAAAGAATATTACAAACAAATGAATCTTACATGAATGAAAATAAAAACCCTCATCACACATAAAACCCTCGGCTATTCAAAACACGACGATCCAATATAACATATCACAGCAACACATAATATCTCATATCATCAACGCAAGTAAGTATGCATACACCGATCGTCGTTGATGTATAGCAACGAAAACCGGCAATACAACTACATACTACACTTACGGTCACTGAAAAGAAAGTGTAAAACTACAACATTTGGAATCCATAATCTTTTTAGACATCGTAAATCCGAAATATCACATACTTCGCATTTCATGCCTAACTATATGAATTCCACATATTGTATCACATTCCAGATAAATAGACAGTATTAAACTTTCCGATCGAATAATCAAATACCCAAAATTTCCTAAATAGCTCAACACTTGAGCGGAGTTCAAACAATTCCAGAATATGTCACAGTACCAATGGTCCAGCCGTAGAAGGGTCAAGCCAACGCCTCACATGTGGCACGCCGTACTGCCCTAAACCCTATGGTTTAGAGGCAGTTCAGACGGTCACATAATCGAGTTAAGGTTTGTGTTCTTCTAGAGGGTCCACCGCGTTACTTGCACGCTTTTCCGAAAGATTTAAAACTCAAGAAAAATTCAACACTTGAAAGTTTTTCGTGCCGGGAAAAAGTGAGTTAATGATATCCGTTCGAACATTTTAACAGTTTCTACATTATCCGGAAAACAGAACGAAATTAAATTTTCCGATCGATACAACGAATTCAAAATAATCCCCAGAACACTCAATACATGAGTCAGATTAAGAATACCCAGAAATATGAGGAAACACCTACGGATAATACAGTACAAACACGTGTCCCCAATTCACTCTTTTGGCCGCTGAACCGTTGCGGCAAGCATGTTCTTGCCGCGGTTCCGCGGCTCTTTGAGAGCCTTGGGGGCTCGTGTTTTAGGATTATCCTTAGAATTCCCTGCTGATTTTTTAAGTATTTTTAATGCAGAAAACATCACATTTTTACAAAATTTCCAGAGAGGGGGTCATTTTCGACATATCGGGGTTCGATCGGACTTTTAACTTCGTATACATGTTGCCTAATGCTCTAGCTAGGCTCTGATACCACTGTAGGGTTCCTAGGCAGTGATGCAAGGGTCTATAAGGCATCAACCATGCCCGATTTAAAATTTATACGTGCCGAAACAACCCAAAGCCGGGATCTTTGCTAGATTATTTGGGTTTAACATGCAAGTAAACATCTTTACAACTAAGAGTGAGGGATTACAACCTTTGTAGTCCGCTCCTTCGGTTCATAAGCTCCGAGTAGAAGTCCCTTCGCCGCGATCCATGATCTCCCAGACTCAAGAGAGGCTCCACAACCCGAATGATCCATGCTTTCTTGTAGTCTTCCTTTTCTCCGATGATCTACCTCGAAGTTCCTTTAACTCAAGCTCTTTCTCACTAATGAGGTGAACACCTTAATCTAATTGGCTAGATTAGATGAGGATGATTAAGTAGGATTGATGCTCTCTTTTATTATCAAATTCTTACTCTAATTCATCATAAAATGAAAACCTAGAAAGCTTTTTCAAAGCTCAAGGAAGAAGAAGAAGAATCTAAAAATGAATAATCCTTTTGTGATGAATAATGAAAAAGATTATATGATTACAAATGCAACCATGGTCAAAGATGACAAGGCAAACCATTGTAGAGATTTAACTAGGGTTAAGCGTGTGGTTTGGGTTTATAAATATCTCGCAAAAATATCTAACATAATATCTTTGCAAGAAACAAAAGAAAACCTTCTAGAAGGTTCATGAAAGAACTAACCCCAATCAAACCCTAACCATGTTTAATCTCCACTAATCATGTTGCATTAGTAATTATAATATGTTACAATATTATATATCACATATATAATATATTTCGTAACAAAATAAAATAATACAATTAACATATATCGCATATATATCAATGACCTGGTGAGAAAATGAAATAATAAAGCGAGCCAATATTAGATAATGTAATGTAATATATCACATATATAATTATACATTATATTATCGAATCAACACTTGATCCGACAATCCGGCTATATCGCATATAACCGACTAATATATCATGTACCGATTCATCGAATCAACACTTGATCCGATGACCCGGCTCATATCAAAATATCGCGAGAATAGAATATGGTATCTCATATCGCATTATACTCGGTCTTGCACATATCACATATATGCCCTACTTCGTTTCGCCTGAGTCAAGAAACCTCTGTGTAGGACTCTAAAGAATCGTCAATACGCCGGCAGTAGGTGATGATCATATCAAACACCCACAAGCTGCAAGCGGTCAGCTAAACGTAACAGCCACCCAGGTATTGAGCGATCGGAAGATCAACAAGCAAGCCCATACATTCTCCTGTGAATCCAATCAGTAACACTCCCGTACAGTCCGGTCTCTTCGTCTGATATGTCGCATATCTAGTCTAGGGGTGGTATACATCAGACCCCAGTAACCGATAAGTCGTGTCGATGTGTGGCTCATAAAAGGTCGAGAACCTACTGATAACACTTACCAGTAGTACTCAATATCCGCCCTGGCCAGGGACTTCCATTTATAGCCAATCGAACACAGCACAACATCAACTCCCTATACCGGGAGAGACGAATCCCCTCTTATCACTCATTGCCTCCATGTGATTCGGGACTGTACCCAAAAGCCACCATTTTGCAGGCCCTCTTGGACGTGGTAAGGTGGAAATCAAAGCACAGTGGGAATGACATAAGACTCTATGACGATCTCGGGTCTACAGACTAACCTGTACCAGTGTCACCGGAGAACTGCCATCTTACATGAGGTATAATACCATCTGGGAGTTCTCGGCAAGTCCGTCCAGTGTACCCAGTCTCCACTGAGCACCCGTAAACCATCCTTGATGTCAAACACCGACTGATATGGGATCATCCAACGCCCATCATATGGGTCAAGGTGCGTGTACGCTAGTCTACTCTGGTGTATCGATGCCCTGTCTCGACACACCCTCGACTAGGAACAGTTATAGGATGTACTCATCGACTACCGTGGCCCCACTAGTATGATCTCATCATAGTCCCAGTAGTCGAGTACATATCTTAAGGGCTTTATCAACATGTGAGAGTAAGACAGTAAACTAAAATAAGTCAACATGTTAAGATAAAATGAAACAAAATAGCATACTATCATGACGAGCAAGAAAGTCCTCTCTGTATATATCCAAGCATCCATTATAATATACATCATATGTACAACAATGGCCTCTAGGGCATATACATAACTAACACATATTTACCCAAGGAGGGGTGCTCAAGTTACCGGATTCCGTGAAGTGCTGGGTGGTCCATTCACTTTGCTGAAGGGGGCTGCCTCACTTCTGGTTTTGGCGGGTAACTTGCCGCACTCGTAGGGGTCTAGGTTTTCATTGCACAGGCTATCCACACGACCAGGGGAACGTCGGGTTTCAGTTGCGTCTCAAAGGAAACCCGGGGCTCCCGGATTATCTGTATTGTTCTGTGATACTTATTACTTTTCTGTGATGTTGCATTTATCACGCCTGGAGCGATTATTATATATTGATATATATACTAATAGATGTTGTATATGTTTTACACCCGCGCTAGTCCAGTCCCCGCTCTGTCGTTAGTTATGTAACCTAATGGGTGATGACGGGGCCCAGTGGTGAATGCGGATGGAATAAAGGTACATCATATTTTCGTTCTTTTGTGGTGTGATTAATTGATGGGACTGCGTTGATTCAGATCAATGCAAGAAAAACAGACCTATTCGATGTTGTTGGAACATTTTTCAAAAAGCTGTTATTACAAGGACGTTCTCTTTTGTTTTGCACGGTGGTATTCGGTTATAAATATCCAGCACCTCATTCGACGAGGCAAGGGCCGAGATCCCTTCATCGGGAGTGACCCCTTGGGCAGAGGTTTGCGTCAGGGTAATAACTTCACTATAGTCGATTACTTTTTGCTTTGCATCGCGGTATTCAGTTGGAATATCCTGCACCTCATTCTACGAGGAAAGAGCCGAGATCCCTTCACCGGGAGTGACCTCTTTAGCAAAAGTTTTCGCCACTATATATTTGCAAAAAGCTATCAGGTTCCTTCAACGCTATCAAGTTCATTATGTTAAAGGTTTTTCTCCAAAAACCATTCGTAGCCCTCCGTCATTTCAGACGGGTAGCACTTAGTATTCATGCTATGTTTGTTGACCTTCGTCAAGGCATAGTGTATGGTAGCTGCTTGTTACCTTTCTGTTGCATAGATAGATGCGTTGGTTTGGGATAGTCGTACAGCTTTGTTGATATTCGTCAAGGGCGAGTACGGGTGGGTTAAAATTAACCTGGACAATGACGGGTAGAACTTAACATGTGACTTATGATTTGTTGACCTTCGTCAAGGTCATAAAAGCATGGGGTAAAAATCACATCGGGAGTTTCAAACATACAGGAAACTTGCTAAGCATGCGTATACCTTCTGGAGTGTGATAATATGAGTGGATTCCATCAGGTTATCATGCGATGATAGTTGGATCCCGATTCCCACTGATGAGTTGGTTTAGTCCTCAGGTGATCCCGACTAATTATTTTTTCAGGTTTGGAGGAACAGTGGGAGAATCCTGATTAGATAAATTGATTAGCCATTCTGATCTAAGTTAGAGTGCACGCAGAGTGTTTCTTTTCTCTCTCTCTCTTTGGCAGCGACCATATCCCGACCCTAGACTATGACTCAGTAACCAAGTTAACCGAACTTTCTTAAAACACTGGCTTTTGGATTGTCAGAGTTGCATACATCATTGCCACTCCTACTTTTACCCTTTGGTTTTCTTTGGAACATTCCGTATCACTACGAACATCCACTTCCATTGGATAAATCCATCGTATAGTTACACACGAACTCGAAGGAACTTTTTCGAGGATGGATTCTGGTTCTGGAGAAAATAAATAGGACCATTCAGTTGTCTTTTCCTTTTACCTTCTCTCAGGTTGCGAGTACTCCTAGGATTAGGAAGGTACACCTTCTGCGCTTATTGGATAGTCTTCTTCCAGACCATAGGCAGGTACCGAAAGGTAGGGAATGAAGAAAACCAGTTAGCCTAACTGTGGTGTACAGAAGGTAATATGTAAAGAAAAATAAAGGGATAAGAAAGAAGGCAAAGTAAATTGTGATTGGTATCATTCACGCACAAACCGCGTATATACGGTTACGGTCATGAATCTGGATAATGGAAGAGGCATTACTAGGAATACCCGGATACCCCTACGAAACATTTTCATGTTTCATTTTCACTATGCATTGTTAATTGAAAACTGATTTCCCAATTAGATCCTTACTCCAGGGTATGTATTTACCAGGTATGCTTCTCACATCTGTATGGTTTTACAGATGATGAGAGGGGGTAAGTTATTGGGAACTAGGTGATCATCCTCATTATATCGGAATTCGTTGTAATTGGTGATATTTGAGGAAATCGCCTGGGTTTTTTGCCGGACGGGAAATATTTGGTTTTGAATATCCGTTGTTATGCACCAATTTCAAACTGATATATCTGTACATTTATTTTATAAAGTGAGATATAACTTTTTGAAATTATGTTTATGACATTTACCTATATCAGTTGATGGTTAGGTAAGAAGCATTCAACAACGGGGTAATTCTTCATAACTATAGTACTGTTTTCAACCTACTGTAACGTTTTAGAAATCGTTTAGGTGATTTTCCGTTTTTAGGGTAAATTAGTCGGTGTTTTCAGTAAAAACCTAGAAACGATCTTTTTCAAGTATAGAATGCACTGCACCTAGTTTAGTTAGGAAATTGCTAGTTTGCGGGTTTTTGTAAGCCACTTGTAATTTTTGTGCATTTTAATAATTTTCCTTAAATAAAATATTATTTTAAGTTGTTAAATATGCACTTAATTAGTGGTAATTAAATTTTTTCTTGGGTTAATTATTACTAATGTGATGCTATGCTAAGTTAATCATTAGATTAAGCTTTAATCCTATCCATCCAAAATATCTAGATATTGGTGTGATTCAAAGAAAATTTTAATTAGAAAATGAAGAGATAAGAGGTGGCATTTGCATTAATTAGCATTTAATGTTTTTTTTAGCTAGTTTTTTCCACACAAATCCCTTAGCCTTCACTATTTCTCCTCATGGCTGGCCCTCTCTCTCCTTGCTGCCCATTTTTTCCTCCACCTCAATTCTTCACTTCAAGCTCAAATAAATTCATCAAAAATCCTAAATAATTCATACAAACTCAAATACAAATCATTTTCCTTCATTCTTCTTCACAAAACATACTTGGATCTTCATCAAGTTAGCATTTTGGAGGCTAAAATTTAGAGTTATGTTTGCTTGTTGTGTTTCTTTTGTGGAGGTATAAAACCCTAAGCCTAATCTCTATATGTTGTTTTAAATCTTTAATTAGCTTATTAGTTGTTAATTTAAATCTTTTAATTGCATATTTAGAATTTCTAGCAAGGGTTTTTGTTAATCAAGTTAAGGTTTTGTTAGCTGTAATGGTTAAGTGTGATGTTTAATCAAATGAAAACTTAACCTGGTTGCTAGTTTGTTAAATGATATTTTCCTAATTGTATAATTAGCTTAATTACAAACTAGACTTTTACTAAATCTATTTATGTGAGATTAAAATTCTAGTAATGGTTTGGAGGGTTTAATCATGCTATATTGTGATGTTTGTGATTTCTAGTTTTGGTAAAACTTGTAGTTTTGGTAAAACTTGTAGTTTTGAGCTAAAAAATGATATAAGTTGCTTACTAGATTTCCGGATAATTTAGGCGTGGGTTTCTTTTGACGTTGCGACGTTATTTATATTAGATTCCACATTTATTATTGTGTTGTGAATGCGCGATCGGTACGATCAGGGTCTAGGCTTGATGGTTGTGTCGTTTAGCGTTCTTAGTTAGGGTTGTGCCGATGTCATTCGTGTCTTTGTGTAGTTTTTGCTCTTGAGTTGGTTTCGTAGTGTCGCTACGCGCGTTTGCCACTAGATGGACACTTGAGAGTATGTTGGAGTTGATAGTCGGTCAAGCGTAGTTTGTACGTGTTATTGGTCGATTGCTAATATACACTTGTTATATTGTTATATGTTTTCAGGATCGCTTCCGGGGACTTCGGGCGCTGCGAAGAAGGAAAATCTGGTGGTGGTTTTACTTTGCCAGGATTGTTGTGAGTAGATTTAACATCTCCAGGGGAATCGCCCGCATGTCATTATGCGTCTGGGCTAGATTAATGATATGAATATTAGTTGGAAGTATACGGATATTGATTGTGCATGTGTACCTTTGTTGCATATCTCTTTTCCTATTGTGCATGGACTTAGTATTAATGAGACACAACACCATTATTGACGGTTCATGTTTAACGAGCACTTATTGTATGCTACACACACACACCGTCAATAATTGCCATGACATGCACAACACCTATACATATGTGATACTTATTTCTTAAGGACATTGAGACATGATCCTTATTTTCCTTATGCATATGACATATAGCATACCTGTATACCTACATGCTTACACATATGCCTTGACATGCTTACATGCTAGTTACCCATATACCTATATGGTATTGTACCATTAGGGATAGGTATATACACATATGAGACATAGCTACATGTACATCTAGAATACATACTTATACATATACTTAGAGGGCATTACATCATTATGGATAGGTAGATACACATATCTTTCTATACCAACATGTTTACTGTTAGTTATATGTATGCCCTAGAGGCCATTACTGTACATAGGATGTATATTGTAGTGGATGCTGGGACATATATAGGGAGGACTCTCTTGCTCGACATGATAGTATGCTATCTGGTTGCTCTTTACCTTAACGTGTACACTGATTTTCTCTCTGTTACATGTTGGTAAAGCCCTTAGGATGTGTACTTGACTACCTGGACTATGATGCAGATCATACTAGTGGGGATATGGTAGTCCATAAGTACATCCTTCAAAGTCCCTAGTCGTGGGTATATCGAGACGGGGCATCGATATACCAGAGTAGACTAGCGTATACCTTCTCGACCCATACAGATGGGCGATGGATGATCCCATATCCATTGGTGTTTGACATCAGAGATGATATGCGGGTGCTCAGTGGAGACTGGGTACACTGGACGGACTCGCCGAGAACTCCCAGATGGTATTATACCTTACGTCAGATGGCAGTTCTCTGGTGACACTGGTACAGAGTAGTCTGTTGACCCGAGATCGTCATAGAGTCTTTTGTGGTTCCCACTGTTCTTTGATTTCCACCTTACCACGTCCAAGAGGGCGTGCAAAATGGTGGTTTTTGGGTACAGTCCCGAATCACATGGAGGCAATGAGCGATAGGAGGGGATTCGTCTCTCCCGGTATAGGGAGTTGATGTTGCGCTGTGTTCGATTGGCTATAACCGGAAATCCCTGGCCAGGGTTGTTGAGATTTACTGGTAAGTGTTACCTGTAGTTTCTCGAACTGTTATAGACCTCATATCGACACGACTTATCGAGCTATTGGGGTCTGACGTTTACCACCCCTAGGCGAGATATGCGACATATCAGACGATCAGACCGGACTGTACGGTAAGTGTTACTGATTGGATTCACAGGAGTATGAGCGGGCTTGCTCGTCGATCTTCTGATCGCTCAATACCCGGGTGGCCGTTACGTTTAGCAGACCGCTTGCGGCTTGTGGGTGTTTGATATGATCATCACCTGCTGCCGGCGTATTGATGAGTCTTTAGAGTCCTACACAGAGGTTTCCCGGCTCAAGCAAAAAGAAATAGGAGCGCATATGAGATATGTGGGACCGAGAATAATGCGTGTATGTGATACCATATTTCATTCTCGCGATGAATGTGTCGAATGGTTGTATGCGATATAACCTAGTTATCGAATCAAGGATTGATTCGATAAAACGATACATTGTATACTAGTCGGTTGTGTGCGACATGACCGGATCGTTAAATCAAGCGTTGATTTAATGATTTAATGCATAATTATATATTTGATATATTACTTTGCATTAACTAATATTGGTTCACTTTAAATGGATTTTCTCGCTTGCATTGCACAAGTTGTATATGTGATATACTTTTGTGCACTTGATTGTATCATGTTTGATGATACATGTTTACTTAGGTTTGTGTAAGCCTTTAAACCATGTTTAAGTGAATGGTTAGGGTTTTGTTATCTTTTCTTAACCATTTATTTAGTTTATTTCCGTTTTAGGCAAGTAAAGAAATGGTTGATTTTTGAAGCTTCATGAAGCTTTGAAAAAGTCTTCCATTTTTGTTTTCATGCCTAACCTAACCATTCACCTAACCTTAGTTTAGTCTCTACACTTGACCATGGTTTGAATATGATAAGTATTCATTTTCTTTTTTATTTTTAATACTTATCATATTTATTATCTTCTTCTTCTTCTTCTTCACTTGAAGAAGAAAAGCTTGCTCCATCAATGGCAACTTGAGCTAATGAGTGAGAAATCCAATTCTAAAGTGAACCCACCTCCTATTTCATCATTCTCTACCTCTTGCCAAGTTGTATAGGGTGTTTCCTTCACCTGTTTTCAAGGCTTGGTGAAGTTGGAGATTGATCTTGTGATGCCTCGACGTAGATCATCTTCGGCATCGAACCGACGATCAAGCCCGCCCATTTCTCCGATGAAGCCGATGCTAGAGTCATGTATTTTATTTGGACAGCGGAGGGACCTCATCACGGAGCTATGGAGGTGGAGAACCGGATCTACAAAGGTTGTATTTCCGTTCACTTAGAGTAATGTCGTTTACTTGTTTTTGTTTCGCCTAAAATTCTAGTTAACGATCCGTATTAGGGTTCTTGGCACTTGTAAACATTGAAATTGGCATGGTTGATGCCTTGTGAGACCTCATTAGTGTGCCTAGAAACCCTACAGTGGTATCAGAGCCTAGCTAGAGCCTTAGGCGATCAGTAGACGACGTTTGAAATCCGAACAAACCCCGAAACCCTAATCCGACCCGCTCTCTGGACTTTTTTCAAAAACTAGGTTTTTTACAGATTAAAAATTCTTAAAAAATTCAGCAGGAAGATCTAAGAGTTATGGTGCATAATGAGATCCTAATTCATCTAAACCACCGCGGTTCCGCGGCATGAGCATGGCTCATGCGGCGGTTCCGCGGCCGTACGGTCGACTCTCACTGTAATTGTTGCACAGTAATTCCTCTTTTCTGATGCTGGATTTTATGGGAATTTTTAAATATCATTCAAGAGTTGAATTTTCTGGGGTTGTTTTGGGGATTCGATGATTCGATCGGATTATCAGATTTTGTCTATGTGGATTCCGGATAATTTTTGAATATGTTAAAAAGTTCGATCGGATATAAATACCCACTTTTTCCCCTGCCGGAAAATTTCCAAGTGTTGGATTTTTCCGAGGTTTAAGGACGTTCTGAGTAGTGCAAGTAACGCGATGGTCCCTCTAGAAGACAACAAACCTTAACTCGATCATGTGACCGTCTTGAACTGCCCTTTGAACCTTAGGGTTTGGGGCAGTACGGCGTGCCACATGTGAGGTGTTGGCTTGACCCTTCTACGGCTGGACCGTTGGTACTGAGGCATGAACTGAATGTTTTTAAAACTTATTTCATGTGTTGATCTGTATCGGGAAAACTTGGGTGTTCGATTGTTCGATCGGAAAGTTTAACATTTTCTATTTAACTGGAATGGGATACAATAATTGGAACTCACAAGTAGTTATGAGATAACTGGATGAATGTTATAAACATAGCACTTTAGTCTCACTTGATCGGTTGCCACGGAATTTTGATGTGATCAAAAGTCCGTCGCAATCACGTAGCGTACGCGGATACTCGCCGGGTAAACTTAATAGACAGCCTCACTCCATAGCCCCGACCAAGTGACTGTAGGAGAACCCCGTCGCCGAAAGCATCCGTTCGGGTGCTCGCGGCAGTGATGTTCCGCCTTGGTGCACTTCGTCGACGGCATCGGGGCTGCGGCCGTCTAGTAAAGTTTGCGAGGAGCATTCGATCAGAACATCGAGAATCCTGTTGAATTCCCCGACTTGATATTGAAAAGAGTTTTCGATAAAGAGAATAAAATGCTGGGTTTATAATTGTTAGGCATATGATGTCTAAGAAATTCATTTGATTAGGCATGCGATGTCTATGCAGATTGCGGATTCCAACTGTTGTAGTTTTACACTTTCTTTTCTGTGACCGTAAGTGTAATATGTGATATCGCCGGTTTCGTTGCTATAAGTCAACGACAATTGGGATGCGCATATTTACTTACGTTGATGACATGTGATGTTATGTGTTGCTGGATATGTTATATTGGATCGTCGTGTTTGAATAGCCGGGGGTTTTTATGTGAGATGAGTGTTTTTCATTTTCATTCATGTAAAAAATTGTATGTAATATTCTTTTATTGGGGCACTTCCAGGTTGCGGAAGATGTCACCCTTTGTATATTATTTACTTTTGTCACGACCCGAAAGTACGGAACATGACCGGCACTTAAACTACGAAACGTCTCGAGGCGTTCGTAATCTAAGTAAGCCGAAAAACCAGAAATCCAAACCAAGAAAAGTAGTAGAGTGAAGGAAAACCAATTTAAATCAAGTAGTTTTAATAGCATAGGCCGAATTATGCGGGTTTCAAAAAACATCAAAAATTTACTGAAAATTTCGGCAGAGTCTCCTTTGTAAATACTGGCCCCCAAACGGGATACAACATGAATAGTATACGAAATCAAGAAAAAGGCATCCCCAAGCGGGAGCTAGCTCTTCGTCAATCGACGGTCACAACCACACAAGCAATATAATATACAACGCCAACGGCGAGGATCAAAACTCAAACGTAAACTCAAAACCACCAGAAATATAACGAGCGACTCTAAGGTCGAAAGAATAACAACATTGGTCTCTATCTCAAAAATACATGTTTGGTTGATGGAACTTCTAGATACAACAGAATAATGATATACAAGATATATAATGGGGGTATGATACAAGTAAACCCACCTACTAGCAAATCACCCGAATGAAACTATGCCCGCAAAGCCGTAAGGAACCTGTACGGCAACCTGCAAGAAACTGGGCACAACGGGGGTGAGTTGCCAACTCGTGAATAGAAAAACATCTACGCACAGAAATCGCATAAATAACGCAACCTAGGTCAATGATCATAATATATCCTCAAAAATATGTATAACATGCAGCCTATAACAATGGCTAGGGTAATATCTAACCGAGTGTAAACTCATATGCCCGTGTCAGTGCCTCAGGTAGCAATATATCATATGAATGAGGAATGAATGCATGAAAACAGAATACATGTAAATGAAGAAAATGTTTTCACAAATTAGTAAGATTTCCTTCGTATTTTTAAACTGAGGTATCATAATGAAATCAGTATCAACAGTGTCTAGCATCGACACAAAACATAAATCTCACTGTCTCAATCTCAATATCTAGGGCGCCGTCAGTCCGGACCGGCCCCTACCATCCATCTCAAGGCCACGGCGGTATCCTCCGGATATCCGACGCGTCGGGTAATATCACCGGTAGGTAGTGCTCCCCAGCCAGGCTCAACGTCAACACCACATTCCTCTTGCCCCGGGGTACCATACCGGGCCCACCATGTACCCGTGACGGTTCCTCCACTCTTCGACACGGATCTCGAAAACCACAGCAAACTCATGGTGGACGACACTTTACATCACTAGAAAACCGCAACATTTTATATTTTAAAATATCATAAGTTGTAAATTTTGCTGCTTTCCCCGAAATCCAGAAATATCATAAATCTCAAGAAATCATCACAAGTGCATATGTCAATGATAATGAACTAGGCATGAACAACTGAATAACAGTATGCATGAAGTGGTAGGTAATAACTACAATGTCTAATATGGCATATAAGGGAAGTACACTAATATCATGTCAAAACTACTAGCTAACAATCTAAGTCAAGCAATTATATTCTCTAAAGTGTACGTGACATGGCAATTACCGATGAAGATGTGTGTGAGCCGGCAAGTAGGTGTACGTGGTACATACGCATCATCGGTAATGGTGCTGGTGTCCTAACAGCATGATATCAATAATGGAATATGCAGAAAAATAAATATGCGAGGCAGAGCGAACAGCAATAATGTGCGGGAGCTGAATACTAGACACAACGATAACTAATCTGCAATAATCTAATATAAGTCCTACAAATGGTGCCTTTTGAAATAACACGAATCATGGGGTTTTGAAAATAGGGGCTACGGTGTTTTTATGAAAAGATACGTCGTTTTTGAAATATCCGTAGATTCCCTTGAGCTGTCTTTAAAAATGCCCACGATTCGTTAGTTTTTGAAATAGGTAAGACGTCTAATCTAATCTAACAACTACACTAAACTATACGGCTGAACTAACAAGCTGAACTATAGATAAGGAAACCGCCTATCATCTGAGTCGATACATATACATACCTGTATATGTATAGTCGGTGATCCCGCCTCAATAATATCATATCCGATACCATATCTATAATCAGGCATCCCAAGTCAAGAGTGCGGATCAATCATCAATATAGCTCGTACGTAAATCCGTCGTACGGCATCCCAATCTGGGTACGGGTCAATATCATATTCATCATACTATTCACCTGGTATCCTCTTTATCAAATATCATGATCGGGGTACTGATCTACGTCTAGTACCATACTGATACCGCCTACGTATGCATGGACGTGTGTGAAACACTACGTCAAGGACCCGCTACAACGTCATGTCGTATCTAAGATACGAACCCTGCTATATCACCGATCTCACGGCCTCAAATCAAGTCTCATCGACTCAGCTCAATCCCAAGTATCATCCTCAATCCGTATGTGAACACATAGTCCCATACCCATGTGAACACATAACCATAAAGAATCCCATGAGCACATATCAATAGGAATGTATGCAAGTATGTATGTGTGTATGTGTAGTGCAACACTACCCTAGGGTTCGCAACACTAAAAATAATCCAACACACAATATCCATCCTAAGCATCGTTATTAATCCCAAATATCATATAATAATTGTTGGTGTGTATACGCATCCGTATACACCACCACGGACTGTGGGGGTGCTATACGCCATCCACCCGACTTCTCCCCATAGATATAAATCTACTCACCTGGTCCTCGCTAGCCGGTGCCGACGTCGCCACGCGCTTGCTTGTCGTCTCGAAGTCCACATGGGGGTACCTACATATCATAACGTACCATATCGCATTAAAACTAAATTCGAAATCGAAACGGCATACGAAAATCAAATCGGCACGCGTATCACGCATAGGTCCAAACCTATCGCCCACGCATGCAAGAATAGTCAAACCAACTCTCGATGTCGATGTACGAACGTCAAACCATCGAGAAAATCCAATCACACTCATTTGCACATTCACGAACACTAATTTTAATATAAACTAGGTTAAAACTCACAGAAACGCCAATTTCACTTAAAAAGTCATTTTTCTGAAAATCTAGCAAGCACAATTCGCCGTTTTTGTACAAAACACGATGTTTAAATGAATGTAGCGGCCAATATATTTATTAAATATCTTAAATAAGTCGTATAAACAATTTCCGGAATTTAATCTCATTAAATTCCAAAAATCCTAATATTCTAGTTTACAAAAATACCCTTTTTAACAATTTCAAAGCAAAAATGCACAAACTACAATCTAGCTTAGAATTGCATGATCCAAAGCATTAAACCACACTTAATAAAGTTAATGAAGCCAAGAAAAACCTAATCACATTTTTAATCCCAAGAATTTAACAAATTTCAAAAACCTAGTAATCAAATTAGCAAAATAACAAAATTTTTAAGCTAGCCATTAGCACTAGCTACTAAACTTGTATTAACATGACAACAAAGCCTAATTATAACACACAACCATACACCAATTTTATAAACCCTAACTTGCATTCAATTTCACAACTTGAATTCCAAAACTTGCAATTAAACTCACATATCCAAATAACACTTAATTAAATTAGCTTAAGAAATTAGTAACAATTTAAGCAACAAAAAGTTTTAGAATTATACCCAAAAATATATGAAGATCCACAAGCATCCATGGCCTCCCAAAATGCTCTCTTTTCACAAGGATCCATGCAATACGGGCTAAGCTAAAATGGGCAGGAGTCGGATTTGGGTTTTGGGATTTTTTTGATGGATTTAGAAGCAATTTTTCATGAAGTTTTGAAGAGAAAAGAGAGGGGAAAATGGAGGGGGGGGGGCTGCTGCTGTGGAATGAAGGGAATTTCGGCCAGAAATGGGAGTGAGGAGAGAGAGGGAGGTAGAGAAAATGGGGGGGGGGGACAAAGTCAAGGTCAAGCAAAGTCAAAAGTCTAACTACTTTATCCATTTTCTATTCTTTTCTTTCATTTCTTTTCCTTTGAAATCAAGTGGGGAAAAAATATGGTGGGTGCTGAATTCACCCATGGGGAGGAGTAAGTGGGGATGTGTGGGTGTGGGTACGGGTGTGGGGTGATGAAAAATGATAAATACAATACCCCAAACATCTATTTACGCCAAAAAAGCCTTTTTTCTTCAATAATTTCTAAACCGTTTTGGCAAATGATTTCGTTCAAAAAACCACATGATAAAATTTTATTTAATGTTTTATGATGCACAAAATTTGTTTCAACTCATTCCAATTTGTAATTTTCCCTAATAAAATGTATTAGTGACGGCTTAAAATAATAATAAAATAATATTTTTTTCAGAAAATTTGAAATTTCACTAGCGGCTCAATAAACACCAAATAATAGCAATTACATTGCTAGAATATGTATATTTAATTTTTATAATAAGATATTTGTATTTTGACTTTTTACAGAAAACCCCCTTATTTTACCGATTTTTTCGAAATTTCACCGAAACGATTTTCAAAACGTTACAATCTTCCCCCCTTAAAGAAATTCGGTCCCCGAATTTAAATTCAAACTCCCCCAAATACTAAAACATCTAAGAAAAACCATCAAGTCGTCGGGGCTCCGAAATTGTAAATACATAAAACAAATCGTAGCGCAGCGCATGCGCTTGAAAAATGAGTATATAACTCAAATCAAAACTCCGTCAAGCATCCCGCAATCATCGGAGTCATGGGGAAGACATCAATGCAAAATCCAAATCAAACCAATATGATATAACTCGAAACTATACATGTAAACATCGAATCTATATCTGTAAGTATCTGAAGGAAATACATGCCAAATCTCTTTAAATCGCTGTGCAACGCGTATAACACTGCACAGTGGCGGACGTCTATCATAAGAAAATAACTATATACATATATACCTTTGTTTGAAATGTACGTTCCGCCGTTTTGGAAACAATTAGAAGGGTCTCCTTGTTTTAAACATTTCGTGTCATATCAGACACGTAGGTAAATATTGAGGCTATAGCTCGCTTTTTGGAAATCCCTTCAATAACTATCAATGCATGCAAAAATATATTCAGGTACTGTCCTCTGACTAGTCCTGCTTAGTACGAAAACACATAGCAATATCATAAAAACGTACTGCTCTATATGAAATCATGAAATCCAATATCAAGCGCCGAACGTGCGCAAAAGCAATCAGGTGCACAAGGTGCACAAAACAAATATCGAGTATCACAATCGAAATCGAAGTCCAGTGCATCTAAGTGCACAAAAGGCGTATCACTGCACTGCAAGCATATATAAACTATACCGAGTGCAGGAACGAAATCGTGTGCATGCATACGCACAAAACCAACTCAACTGTTTAAAACTGTAAAATCACAAACATGTGAAACTAAAGCACGAAAACGATATCAAGTGCAACACTGTGCAAAGATCGTGAATCCTCAATCATCAAAATCAAATCATACGAATAAATCACCCAAAACATCGTAATCAATAATGGCGGAACAGTACCGCTCAAGTGCATCCTCTAAGAATCTCGGCCAACTGTCACGGTCACTAGTGGGACGTCTCGTCGATGATCATGAACTCTGTCCTGCTGGTGTGCGTAACCATGACCACTCCTGGGTCAAGGTCTTCACTGTGAATTACCAATCTTTCGGTCCATCGGCTCATCGGCCCTGTCAGGTGTGCTAACAGGGATGATCCAGTTCTGGCACGTCTCTTGTCATCTCCCGGTCAATCATCACGACCACTCGTAAGACAGCATATCACTGGCGTCGGCCTCTGGCTCTCTGAATATACATGACACATCTGATCCTGGGTGCAAGTATCATTGCAGCAGTGTCCTGGAAGGAATCCTGCTCACGGTCTATTCCATGTCTCGTCTCTGCCAACTGTCCGGAAGTCATCGTCCTTTCCTATATCTGCATCTTGCTCTGGAACGGCTGCATACCCATCGCGACTCCTTCTGGAAGGTATATCCAGTACTCTGCCTCGGCATGCGCATCGCATCTCTGATGTCGGCGGAGGGGAACGTCATCATATCGGGATCTTATACGAACCTCTTACTCCATTTTCTCTAATGTCGACCGCTTCGGACTCGTCTCGTCGTGGCTGCATGGACTGAGCTCCAACGGCTATCCTCGTATCTGGAGTCTCCCAAGAATGCATTTCACCACCTAGCATCCGATTGAAGTCGAACCATTCGATCGATTCGTCGAAACCTCATAATCCCCCAAGAGCTCAACATCTTGGCACAGTTTAATAGTATCGAATATATATACCACAGCATCGGTGGTCCAGCCGTAGAAGGGCAAACCCAAGCCTCACTAATGGCGCCGCAGAACTGCCGCAAACCCGAAGGTTCAAAGGCTTTCACACGGTCATTATGTCGAGTTAGGGTTTCATTCTTCTAGAGGGACCATAGAATTGCCTGCATGTCTTTCCGAATACTTTAAACTTGGAATAATAGGTTTCCGACATTCGATCGTCTCTGTCGACCCTCACATCTCTGCGTGAAGTCGTCTCTAGCTGGAATCAATCTATCTGATGACCTCGCATCGGGGTAAGCGAACGAACCACCTGTCCTAGTCATTCATCATCGGGTGACTAGCGACCTTCTATCATCTATTCGTACAACTCGCCCCGCAATAGCTCCAACATATGGGGCGATATCTCGTCGCTCGCAGCAACAACTGGCTCGCTCGTCTACATGCTGAACCGTGCCTCAATCATCAGGAGTAAGCAACACACCAACGGTCATCAAAATCTGGCTGTCCTCTATCATTGGCTCAATTCTCTAGTGTCGATCAGCACCTCCGAGTAACCTCATAAAGGCGATCCGCCAACGCTCGTGGCGCGGAAATACAGTAAAAAGATACATCTCTGCAATCGTGTGTCGCCGGAATTCGCCCTGGTCAGTCCTCGTTCGTGACGAGCTTGTGCTGACCGCAACTCTAGCCGTAGCTCTCCCTGCCCGTAACCGTAGTAGCAAAACCAAACTGGTACCGATGAGGCTAGATCAGGAAGGAATATAATACTGAACAAGGAAATGTACATCCTAAGGCTTCTTAAGTGGAGTGGCGTGTCGTAAATATGCCGCGGAACATACCAACGGTACGTCACTCTACTTTAGTCACCTATTCCATCAACCAAGGGTCATCCTACGCTCCGAAGGTTAAAACCTAACGCTCTGATACCAACTTTGTCACGACCCGAAAGTACGGAACATGATCGGCACTTAAACTACGAAACGTCTCGAGGCGTTCGTAATCTAAGTAAGCCGAAAACCCAGAAATCCAAACCAAGAAAAGTAGTAGAGTGAAGGAAAACCAATTTAAATCAAGTAGTTTTAATAGCATAGGCCGAATTATGCGGGTTTCAAAAAACATCAAAAATTTACTGAAAATTTCGGCAGAGTCTCCTTTGTAAATACTGGCCCCCAAACGGGATACAACATGAATAGTATACGAAATCAAGAAAAAGGCATCCCCAAGCGGGAGCTAGCTCTTCGTCAATCGACGGTCACAACCACACAAGCAATATAATATACAACGCCAACGGCGAGGATCAAAACTCAAACGGAAACTCAAAACCACCAGAAACATAACGAGCGACTCTAAGGTCGAAAGAATAACAACACTGGTCTCTATCTCAAAAATACATGTTTGGTTGATGGAACTTCTAGATACAACAGAATAATGATATACAAGATATATAATGGGGGTATGATACAAGTAAACCCACCCACTAGCAAATCACCCGAATGAAACTATGCCCGCAAAGCCGTAAGGAACCTGTACGGCAACCTGCAAGAAACTGGGGCACAACGGGGGTGAGTTGCCAACCCGTGAATAGAAAAACATCTACGCACAGAAATCGCATAAATAACGCATCCTAGGTCAATGATCATAATATATCCTCAAAAATATGTATAACATGCAGCCTATAACAATGGCTAGGGTAATATCTAACCGAGTGTAAACTCATGTGCCCGTGTCAGTGCCTCAGGTAGCAATATATCATATGAATGAGATATGAATGCATGAAAACAGAATACATGTAAATGAAGAAAATGTTTTCACAAATTAGTAAGATTTCCTTCGTATTTTTAAACTGAGGTATCATAATGAAATCAGTATCAACAGTGTCTAGCATCGACACAAAACATAAATCTCACTGTCTCGAAATATCAATGTCTCAATCTCAATATCTAGGGCGCCGTCAGTCCGGACCGGCCCCTACCATCCATCTCAAGGCCACGGCGGTATCCTCCGGATATCCGACGCGTCGGGTAATATCACCGGTAGGTAGTGCTCCCCAGCCAGGCTCAACGTCAACACCACATTCCTCTTGCCCCGGGGTACCATACCGGGCCCACCATGTACCCGTGACGGTTTCTCCACTCCTCGACACGGATCTCGAAAACCACAGCAAACTCATGGTGGACGACACTTTACATCACTAGAAAATCGCAACATTTTATATTTTAAAAGATCATAAGTTGTAAATTTTGCGGCTTTCCCCGAAATCCAGAAATATCATAAATCTCAAGAAATCATCACAAGTGCATATGTCAATGATAATGAACTAGGAATGAACAACTGAATAACAGTATGCATGAAGTGGTAGGTAATAACTACAATGTCTAATATGGCATATAAGGGAAGTACACCAATATCATGTCAAAACTACTAGCTAACAATCTAAGTCAAGCAATTATATTCTCTAAAGTGTACGTGACATGGCAATTACCGATGAAGATGTGTGTGAGCCGGCAAGTAGGTGTACGTGGTACATACGCATCATCGGTAATGGTGCTGGTGTCCTAACAGCATGATATCAATAATGGAATATGCAGCAAAATAAATATGCGAGGCAGAGCGAACAGCAATAATGTGCGGGAGCTGATACTAGACACAACGATAACTAATCTGCAATAATCTAATATAAGTCCTACAAATGGTGCCTTTTGAAATAACACGAATCATGGGGTTTTGAAAATAGGGGCTACGGTGTTTTTATGAAAAGATACGTCGTTTTTGAAATATCCGTAGATTCCCTTGAGCTGTCTTTAAAAATGCCCACGATTCGTTAGTTTTTGAAATAGGTAAGAAGTCTAATCTAATCTAACAACTACACTAAACTATACGGCTGAACTAACAAGCTGAACTATAGATAAGGAAACCGCCTATCATCTGAGTCGATACATATACATACCTGTATATGTATAGTCGGTGATCCCGCCTCAATAATATCATATCCGATACCATATCTATAATCAGGCATCCCAAGTCAAGAGTGCGGATCAATCATCAATATAGCTCGTACGTAAATCCGTCGTACGGCATCCCAATCTGGGTACGGGTCAATATCACATTCATCATACTATTCATATGGTATCCTCTTTATCAAATATCATGATCGGGGTACTGATCTACGTCTAGTACCATACTGATACCGCCTACGTATGCATGGACGTGTGTGAAACACTACGTCAAGGACCCGCTACAACGTCATGTCGTATCTAAGATACGAACCCTGCTATATCACCGATCTCACGGCCTCAAATCAAGTCTCATCGACTCAGCTCAATCCCAAGTATCATCCTCAATCCGTATGTGAACACATAGTCCCATACCCATGTGAACACATAACCATAAAGAATCCCATGAGCACATATCAATAGGAATGTATGCAAGTATGTATGTGTGTATGTGTAGTGCAACACTACCCTAGGGTTCGCAACACTAAAAATAATCCAACACACAATATCCATCCTAAGCATCGTTATTAATCCCAAATATCATATAATAATTGTTGGTGTGTATACGCATCCGTATACACCACCACGGACTGCGGGGGTGCTATACGCCATCCACCCGACTTCTCCCCGTAGATATAAATCTACTCACCTGGTCCTCGCTAGCCGGTGCCGACGTCGCCACGCGCTTGCTTGTCATCTCGAAGTCCACATGGGGGTACCTACATATCATAACGTACCATATCGCATTAAAACTAAATTCGAAATCGAAACGGCATACGAAAATCAAATCGGCACGCGTATCACGCATAGGTCCAAACCTATCGCCCACGCATGCAAGAATAGTCAAACCAACCCTCGATGTCGATGTACGAACGTCAAACCATCGAGAAAATCCAATCACCCTCATTTGCACATTCACGAACACTAATTTTAATATAAACTAGGTTCAAACTCACAGAAACGCCAATTTCACTTAAAAAGTCATTTTTCCGAAAATCGAGCAAGCACAATTCGCCGTTTTTGTACAAAACACGATGTTTAAATGAATGTAGCGGCCAATATATTTATTAAATATCTTAAATAAGTCGTATAAACAATTTCCGGAATTTAATCTCATTAAATTCCAAAAATCCTAATATTCTAGTTTACAAAAATACCCTTTTTAATAATTTCAAAGCAAAAATGCACAAACTACAATCTAGCTTAGAATTGCATGATCCAAAGCATTAAACCACACTTAATAAAGTTAATGAAGCCAAGAAAAACCTAATCACATTTTTAATCCCAAGAATTTAACAAATTTCAAAAACCTAGTAAGCAAATTAGCAAAATAACAAAATTTTTAAGCTAGCCATTAGCACTAGCTACTAAACTTGTATTAACATGACAACAAAGCCTAATTATAACACACAACCATACACCAATTTTATAAACCCTAACTTGCATTCAATTTCACAACTTGAATTCCAAAACTTGCAATTAAACTCACATATCAAAATAACACTTAATTAAATTAGCTTAAGAAATTAGTAACAATTTATGCAACAAAAAGTTTTAGAATTATACCCAAAAATATATGAAGATCCACAAGCATCCATGGCCTCCCAAAATGCTCTCTTTTCATAAGGATCCATGCAATACGGGCTAACCTAAAATGGGTAGGAGTCGGATTTGGGTTTTGGGATTTTTTTGATGGATTTAGAAGCAATTTTTCATGAAGTTTTGAAGAGAAAAGAGAGGGGGAAATGGAGGGGGGGCTGCTGCTGTGGAATGAAGGGAATTTCGGCCAGAAATGGGAGTGAGGAGAGAGAGGGAGGTAGAGAAAATGGGGGGGGGGGACAAAGTCAAGGTCAAGCAAAGTCAAAAGTCTAACTACTTTATCCATTTTCTATTCTTTTCTTTCATTTCTTTTCCTTTGAAATCAAGTGGGGAAAAAATATGGTGGGTGCTGAATTCAGCCATGGGGAGGAGTAAGTGTGGGTGTGTGGGTGTGGGCACGGGTGTGGGGTGATGAAAAATGATAAATACAATACCCCAAACATCTATTTACGCCAAAAAAAAGCCTTTTTTCTTCAATAATTTCTAAACCGTTTTGGCAAATGATTTCGTTCCAAAAACCACATGATAAAATTTTATTTAATGTTTTATGATGCACAAAATTTGTTTCAACTCATTCCAATTTGTAATTTTCCCTAATAAAATGTATTAGTGACGGCTTAAAATAATAATAAAATAATATTTTTTTCAGAAAATTTGAAATTTCACCAGCGGCTCAATAAACACCAAATAATAGCAATTACATTGCTAGAATATGTATATTTAATTTTTATAATAAGATATTTGTATTTTGACTTTTTACAGAAAACCCCCTTATTTTACCGATTTTTTCGAAATTTCACCGAAACGATTTTCAAAACGTTACAACTTTTCCGCACTAGGATAGACCCAAGGAGGGGAGCACAAGTAACCGGGTTCTGGAGTCCAGTGGGAGACCAACTCGAGGAGTCGAGTCCGGGTCTCCTAACTCCAGAATTGGTAGGGTTGCTTGCCGCTCTCGTAGGGGTCTAGGGGTGTGGGTTTGGCTATTCATCGCGACCGTGGAATCCATGTTTTATACTGGCTCATATTGAAAACACGGACGTCCTAGTATATCCAATATTTCATATGATTCTTCTGCTGCGATATCTGTGATGTGATCATGTGATGTTCTGTGATAGATCTGCATATAGTATATATGATATATTATATAGATGTTACTTATGTTTTACACCCGCGCTAGCCCTGCCCTGCTCTGTCGTTAGTCACCTAACCTAACGGTGCACGAGGGGACATCGAGGCGAATGCGGATAGCATAAGTGTACGTCGTATTTATCTGTGATGTTTAGGTAATTAAATGATGGGACTTCATTAATGTGATTAATGAAATAAAAGAAACCTAAGATGTTGTAGAATCAAATTTCAAAAATAAAACAGGTAGCTACAGTTCTTGCTTTGCACAACGGTATATGTGATATATCCTGCACCTTATTCGATGAGGAAAGGACCGAGATCCCTTTACCGGGAGTGACTCCTTTGGCAATAACTGGCAGATGCTACACACTCGGTTTGTCTTCTGATTGCTTTTAAGAGTTTTGCTTTGCACAGCGATATATATGATATATCCTGCACCTCATTCGACGAGGAAAGGACCGACGATCCCTTCACCGGGAGTGACTCCTTTAGCAAAACTAGAAAAGCCTAAAAAACACTCCATTTCAAAATTCATTCGATCCTACAACGATATAAAGTTCATTACGCAAAATGTTTTCTTAAAAACCTGACGTAGCCCTCCGTCATTTCAGATAAGTCCTAGTTAGTATTCGTGCTGCGTTTGTTGACTCAGTCAAGGCGTAGTGTGCGGTAGCTGATTAGTGCTTATCTGCAAAGCATATGATGCGATTGGATTAGGGTAGTCGTGCGGCCTTGTTGACTCAGTCAAGGGTCGTGCGGGTGGGTTTAATTCAATCGAGAAATGACGGGTTGAACTTTACTTGTGGTCTATGATTTGTTGACTCAGTCAAGGTCATAGATCGCTTGGGGCAAAATATTATCAGGAATTTCAAGTGTTGAAATTTGCAATGAGATTGCATACCTTCTATGAGATAGTTGGATCCCGATACCCGTTGCGAGTAAGAGTTACTCCTGGGAGAGTTTTATACATTACAATTAGCCGATCAAGTAGGTGTCTAGAAAGGTGTTAACGAGGTTACGCCTCTGGGAAAACGAGGTTTACATTAATTAGGTTCGTGCGAAAGCACAGGGGACCTCCCTCAAAGTACCGACACTGGCCTGGCTGAAAGATTGGCGAACTTGTAGTGTATAATTAATCCCGGCTAATCTTTCCTTTTTGGGTTTGAAGGAAGATTTGATAAAAAGCAGTGGGAGCCATCCTGATTAGATAAAATAATAACCAATCTATTCTTGCCAGAGCGCACGCTGAGTGTTTTCTTCTCTCTCTCTCCAGGTAGCGACCATATCACGCCTTAATCAAGATAATAATACGGAATATTGACTGAACCCGCTTGTTATACTGAGCTGGGGAACGTTGGTCCCGCTCCAACTTATAATTGTTATAAGACAGAGCAGGAAATTGGGTATTACCAGAATTCCCGTGCCGTCCAAACGAAGAGAGTGCATGCTGATGCATCATCTTCGGGTGTGTTCGTTACAAAGAACTGTTTCTCAGTATCCTCTGCGTCCTGGGTATATGATACCAGATCAGGATCCCAGATATGTAATCTGTTACATAGGGCTACAGCTAGGTAGAGAACTGAGAACGGGTGATAAGTTTCATGAGGCAGAAAACGGGGCAAGTGTTGCAGCCAAGTCTGTTGGTCACTGTCACCCTGTATTACCTATACATTGATTCTGAACAAATGCTATTAGATACCGAACCTGATATACAAAATCATATCTATTTCTTTATTAGTAAAGAAATGATAAAATTTTGTATTGATGGATAATGTTTTGAACATTTCCTATATCAAAAGTTGATCGGTTCAGGCACGTTATCTAAAAGCATTGATGTTCTAAATCAAACTACAGTTCTTTAGTATATTCAACACATAAAAGAGGAAGAGTTCAGAAATGAACGAATCCTTCTTGAGGCATTGTAAACTAGGTCATATCAATGCGATCCGACTGGCTGATGTTACATTTTAGATGCATATTTAAATCAGTTTGAATTTACATCTTGTGAAACTTGCCAGTCATGTCACAGAGATAAGATGACCATAGCTCCATTTACTGGAAACAGAGAAAGAGTTAGTGAACTCTTGGGATGATACATGTTGATGTATGCAAGGTCCCCTGTCTACACATGCCAAGACCGGTTCTTTGTACTTCATTACATTCTCTGATAATCTCTTTAGATTCAGACATATGTTCCTGTTGAAGCACAAGTCCGAACCTTTTGAGATATTCACAGAATATAAGCAAGAAGTAGAGAACCAATACGGGTATAAGTATTATATCCTTTGATGAGATCAAGGAGGAGAATACTTGAGCACGAAGTTCTTGGACTTTTCTAAAGGAGAATGAGATTCTCTCTCAGCATTACTCCTCCGTATACACCATAGCACGATGGTATATCGGGGCGGAGCAATCTCACCCTATATGATAAGGTGTGCTCTATGATGAGTACTACTGAATTACCTATTTCCTTATTGGGAGTTATGCACTTGAGAAGCTTCATACCTATTGAATAGGGTTCAAATCAAATCAGTTACCTACCATTTCATATGTGATATGATAATGGGAAGAGCCCATGTCTTAAGCTAGTTAAGATTTGGGGTTGTCCGGGCTATGTCTAAAAGAAAAATCCGGACAAGCTCGAGGCAAGATCGGTTATGTAGAACTGGAAATGTTCCAGCTATACAAACTACAGCAAATGATTTGATAAAATCAAAGGATTCAATAGTTACCAACGAACCTCAGCCTCTCTGCCGATCTAGTAGGGTTCCTCACCCGCCTGAGAGATATTTCGGTTTCTCTATGACAGTGGGAGCGAGGATTGCATCATGAGATGATGACCCAACTAGTTTCGACCTGGCCATCAGGAGTGAGACTCTGTAAGAATGGCTGGATGCTTAGTGATCTGAGATGGAATCCTTATACACCAACAAAGTATGGACTTTGGTTGCTATATCTGAAGGGTTAAATTCCTATCAGGAGCAAGTATATCTTGAGAAGATTACTTGGTGTACTTGGAAAGGTTGAGACTTTCAAAGATAGACATGTTAAAAGTTTTCATCATCGACCAGGCGTAGATAATGATGAATCCTTTTTCAGTGGCTATGCTTAAGTCCATCCAGATCCTACTTGCCATGGCTACATACCATGACTACGATATCTGGTGGTTGGGTGTCATGACTGCTTTTCTAAGTGATGTTTTGGAAGAGAGCGTCTATAAGTACACAGCCAGAGGGCTTCATAGACAGTGGGAGCAGCGGAAACGTGTGCAAGATGTTTTATGTGATAAAGCAGGCATCGCGGAGTTGGAACATCTGTTTTGATGTGTTAGTCAAAGAGTTTGACATCATCAAAATGGTAGATGAACCTTGTATAAACAAAAAGGTAGTAGGGAGTATAGTGACGATCCTCGTAGAGTACGTGGATGACATACTCTTGATAAGAAAGGAGTTTCCTATGCTACGCCCGGTCAATCTCCGCTTATCACAGGGATTCTCCATATAGGATCAAAGTGATACCTCCTAAATCCTGGGTTTTGGATCTATGAGATAGATCTAATTGGATGTTAGAATTCTCACTAGTTGTAGTGAGATGGTATCAATCGATCCTGGGGAGAATCACTGGAAGGGTTCCAGGGTGATAAGGACGACTGAATGTCAGTCACAGGCATTGTCTTTACCCTCAGCAAAGGGACGGTATGTTGGAAGAGTTCCAAGCTAGATACCGTGGCTAACTAGACGATAAAGGCAGGATACATCGCTACTTAAGATGCTACCAAAGAGGATGTTTGGGTGAATATCGGTTCATGAAATGAACTACGTTCCAACCATTGTGTGACAATGGAGTTGTGGCTTATGCCAAGGAACGTCCGTCCCATCAGTGATCCAGACATATTCTAAGGCAGTATCACCTGATCATGGAGATGGTTGATCTCCAGGGTGATCGAGGTTAGGAGAGTAGACTCAGAGGACAACACGGCGAATCCTTTTATGGGATGGTTGAGTATGAGATACTGCAACCACTGCTATCAGATGGCCCTAGTGCAAGTGGGAGATTGTTAGTTATATGTATGCCCTAGAGGCCATTACTGTACATAGGATGTATATTGTAGTGGATGCTGGGACATATATAAGGAGGACTCTCTTGCTCGACATGATAGTATGCTATCTGGTTGCTCTTTACCTTAACGTGTACACTGATTTTCTCTCTGTTACATGTTGGTAAAGCCCTTAGGATGTGTACTTGACTACCTGAACTATGATGCAGATCATACTAGTGGGGACATGGTAGTCCATAAGTACATCCTTCAAAGTCCCTAGTCGTGGGTATATCGAGATGGGGCATCGATATACCAGAGTAGACTAGCGTATACCTTCTCGACCCATACAGATGGGCGATGGATGATCCCATATCCGTTGGTGTTTGACATCAGAGATGATATGCGGGTGCTCAGTGGAGACTGGGTACACTGGATGGACTCGCCGAGAACTCCCAGATGGTATTATACCTTACGTCAGATGGCAGTTCTCTGGTGACACTGGTACAGAGTAGTCTGTTGAGCCGAGATCGTCATAGAGTCTTGTGTGGTTCCCACTGTGCTTTGATTTCCCCCTTACCACGTCCAAGAGGGCGTGCAAAACGGTGGTTTTTGGGTACAGTCCCGAATCACATGGAGGCAATGAGCGATAGGAGGGGATTCGTCTCTCCCGGTATAGGGAGTTGATGTTGCGCTGTGTTCGATTGGCTATAACCGGAAATCCCTGGCCAGGGTTGCTGAGATTTACTGGTAAGTGTTACCTGTAGTTTCTCGAACTGTTATAGACCTCATATCGACACGACTTATCGAGCTATTGGGGTCTGACGTTTACCACCCCTAGGCGAGATATGCGACATATCAGTCGATCAGACCGGACTGTACGGTAAGTGTTACTGATTGGATTCACAGGAGTGTGAGCGGGCTTGCTCGTCGATCTTCTGATCGCTCAATACCCGGGTGGCCGTTACGTTTAGCAGACCGCTTGCGGCTTGTGGGTGTTTGATATGATCATCACCTGCTGCCGGCGTATTGACGAGTCTTTAGAGTCCTACACAGAGGTTTCCTGGCTCAAGCAAAACGAAATAGGAGCGCATATGAGATATGTGCGGGACCGAGAATAATGTGTGTATGTGATACCGTATTTCATTCTCGCGATGAATGTGTCGAATGGTTGTATGCGATATAACCTAGTTATCGAATCAAGGATTGATTCGATAAAACGATACATTGTATACTAGTCGGTTGTGTGCGACATGACCGGATCGTTAAATCAAGCGTTGATTTAATGATTTAATGCATAATTATATATTTGATATATTACTTTGCATTAACTAATATTGGTTCACTTTAAATGGATTTTCTCACTTGCATTGCGCAAGTTGTATATGTGATATACTTTTGTGCACTTGATTGTATCATGTTTGATGATACATGTTTACTTAGGTTTGTGTAAGACTTTAAACCATGTTTAAGTGAATGGTTAGGGTTTTGTTATCTTTTCTTAACCATTTATTTAGTTTATTTCCTTTTTAGGCAAGTAAAGAAATGGTTGATTTTTGAAGCTTCATGAAGCTTTGAAAAAGTCTTCCATTTTTGTTTTCATGCCTAACCTAACCATTCACCTAACCTTAGTTTAGTCTCTACACTTGACCATGGTTTGAATATGATAAGTATTCATTTTCTTTTTTATTTTTAATACTTATCATATTTATTATCTTCTTCTTCTTCTTCTTCACTTGAAGAAGAAAACCTTGCTCCATCAATGGCAACTTGAGCTAATGAGTGAGAAATCCAATTCTAAAGTGAACCCACCTCCTATTTCTTCATCCTCTACCTCTTGCCAAGTAGTATAGGGTGTTTCCTTCACAAGTTTTCAAGGCTTGGTGAAGTTGGAGCTTGATCTTGTGATGCCTCGACGTAGATCATCTTCGGCATCGAACCGACAACCAAGCCCGCCCATTTCTCCGATGAATCCGATGCTAGAGTCATGGATTTGATTTGGACAGCGGAGGGACCTCATCACGGAGCTATGGAGGTGGAGAACCGGATCTACAAAGGTTGTATTTCCGTTCGCTTAGAGTAATGTCGTTTACTTGTTTTTGTTTCGCCTAAAATTCTAGTTAACGATCCGTATTAGGGTTTCTCGGCACTTGTAAACTTTGAAATTGGCATGGTTGATGCCTTGTGAGACCTCATTAGTGTGCCTAGGAATCCTACAGTTACGCATACCTGGCTATAGCTACATGTTCACTTTTATTTGATATTGTATGGACTTGGAGAAATTAGGAACCGCATGATATATATATTAACTTGTTGCAGTTAAATAGCGGTTTTTCCTTTATATTCTCATATTACTGTTTCATGTTGCATATACTATATTCATGGATTTCATATGATGTTCTCTAATATTTTTACTCATAAGTATATATAACAGTGGAATGGGACGCTGTTATATATGCATATATATATATATATATATATATATTAGTGGAATGGGACGCTAATATATATGTATTGATTCATGCAGTAATACTTACTCATTACTTGATGTTTTCTGGATTTGAGGACCGTGGTTGTTTCATGAAATTATGCATTATTTGAAAAACCCAATTTCTCTTGAAATGATATTTCAGCTTCCACTATGAGATTTCTCGGTTCTGAGCTTATATATACCCTATGCGATGAGGTGCCGTGGGCCGTGAGCGGGTACATGGTGGAACTCGGATGGTTCCCCAGGGAAAGAAGATCGACGGTACATGCCGATGAGCCTGGCTAGGGGCGTGTGCCAACCGTTGATAGTATTTAGACTCGACGGATATCTGGAGGATACCGATCGAGGTTATGTATGCACATGCCCTTGTCGATTGCGGGTGGTGGACACTAAGGTTCCATAGGATGTACGTACATGACATAGGTGGGCCAATCCCAGTGACGGTGCCTCAGAGATGAGTATTTTTGTGTCGATACTAGACACTTGTTTTCATGATTTTTTTGGGTGCAGATGTTGGACACTCAGGTTTCATGAGACATACTCGATATTGGATACTGGTTATATGAGATTTACTTGATATTGGATACTGGTCATATGAGATTTACATGGTATTGGACACTCAGGATATATGAGACTTATAGGATATGTGGGCCAATTTGGGGGCTGATTTGAGGAAATTTGGGATTTAGATTGTCTTGATGGACTTTGGTCCTGCTACGAAGTCAGGATTCCGTGAGGATGACGTGTTTTATCCCATACTCCACATTTACTTTATATGCATTGCTTCATATATTTGTAGTACCTGATAGAGTACCTTTCATGACTGTTGCATATACATATTGCCATTTATTTCTTCATGTATTAGTTGTACCTGATAGAGTACCTTTCATGACTGTTGCATACATATGGCCATTTATTGCTTTTAGCTTGCATGTGATAGATTCGCGCAGTACGTGCATACATGCGATTACCTGCATATGTTATTTACTATTCACGAGTTGGCAACTCACCCCCGTTGTGCCACAGGGTTTGCAGGTTGTTCTTCAAAGTAGTCGAGGCAGGGCTTCTACCTATCATATCATCTTTTGCAGCGGATACCGCTTCGGCTGACTGCGTGCAATTTTGCTATGGATGGGTTTGCGGTTATCCGATGATGCTCTTTGTATATCTTTGTACCTTGTACTCTCCATCTACCATTCTCATGTATTGACTTAGTGACGAGATGTGAGGAAGATATTGTATATTTTGGTGACTTGGATGTCTTTTATGCAGTTTTACTTATATCGTCTTTTATTTCTTCGCTACGGCGTCGTATATCTGTTGTGGTGGTTGTTTCTGCCATTGGGCATTGATTTGCTCCCGTTGGGGATGCTTTACTTATATTTATGTTGTACCCAATTTTGGGGTTAATTTTTACAAAGGAGGTGCTTCCAAAATTTTTAAGAAAGTAAAGTTGGATTTTAAAGAACTTGTATTTGAGATTTTCAAAAGTTTTAACAATGTTCTGATCACTTACTACTTTTGATGGTTTAGATTGCTGGGTTTTCGGCTTACTTAAATTACGTTACGCCTGTAGACGTTGCGTAGTTTAAGGGCCGTCACATGCCAAATTTCCGGTCGTGAGAAGTTGGTATCAGAGCACTAGATTTTACTTTTCGGAGTGTAGGATGACCTTGGTATGATCGAGTAGGTAGCTTAAACAGAGTAACGTAGTGTGTGTATGTCCGCGGCATACTCACGACACGGTACTCCGCCTAAAGTGACCTAAGTACTAATTGCTTGAAATTCATTCCTTGATGATACATATCCTTGTGATTCAATTTCCGTGTTCATATCGATTCATATTTCCATTTATAACCTTCGCTGCCGATCACCATGAGGACTCAGAGTGATGCAGCGAGAGCCGAGGTCAGAGTTGACTCATGTAGGATGAGGACTGACCAGGATGGCATGCTCGTTGCACAGGAGCAGATGGATCCGCCTTCGATAGATCATATCGCTAGGCTTGAGGCAGTATACAGGACTTGCGCTAGACGATGAGGTCGTTGGTTGAGACCAGTCGAGCGCAGCGAAAGGAGGTTGTCATCTCTGTTACCCAGTAATTCCTTGCTATCAACCCTATTTGACGAGGAGTATCTTTCCGAGACTTTGGGAGTTCGAGAACAGAGGAGGGCTCGTGCAGGTGTACCAGCCCAGAGACAGAGGTTCAGTCGCCGTGACAGGTTTCGTGCACGTTGCGGGAGCAGCAGAGGCTTGGGACGAGAGATGTGCTAGCTAAATCAGCCGTTTGATGTGTTAATTCTGTCAGCGATTCCTTTATTGCGTGACACGTGTTTCGGTCGTGCGCCAATCGCATATGAGATAGATATTCATTTGTCGCTTTGATCCTTCTTGAGATGTTGGATTTGACGTTCTCCTGGGCACGGACTGGTTAGCTATGTGCTAGGCGTCTGTGGACTGCCGTAAGGAAACAGTCAGGATTTGTTTCCCGGCGAGTCAGTTCTTGTTGTGGGGGGGGACAGTGGTGCCGCCTCTCACAGCTTGAATTCAGCCTTTTTCGCTTGTCGTCTTTTGAGGAGAGGATGTTGAGGATTCTTGGCTTTCATTCGTGATACTGGAGCCACAGTGGGTTTGTTGGACCGGGTTCCTATCGTGCGGGAGTTTCCGACTTTGTTCCAGATGAGCCGGCGGAGCTTAGGGAGCTTAAGCATCAGCTGCAGAGTTGCTAGATAGGGGGACTTGTACATCTAAGTGTTTCACTTTGGGGAGCTCCTATTCTGTTCGTCAGGGAGAAAGACGGCAGTTTGGGGTTGTGTGTTGATTGATCCTCAATTGAACTGAGTTACGGTGTGGATAGGTGTCCTTTACCTCGCATTGACGATTTGTTCAACTTGCTCCAGAGTGCGAGACATTTTCTAAGTTTGTTTGGGATCAGGTCATCATTGGTTGCGGGTTCGGAGTGATGACATTCTGAAAACTGCTTTTGTGCGTGCTACAAGTTGTATGAGTTTTGGTGGTCTCGTTGGACTCACCAATGCCCTAGCAGCATTCGTGAATGTGATGAACCAGATTTCTTATGGCCGTTCCTCGACCAGTTGATTGTTGTGTTATTGATGACATTCTGGCCTTTTCCAAGAGTCGTGAGGAACATGAGCAGCACTCGAGGATTTGCTTTGCAGACATTGGGAGAGTACCAGCTGTTTGCTAAATTCTCGGAGTGTTCCTTCAGGCTTGATTGTGTTGACTTCCTAGGTCATGGGTTTACGGGAGACGGTATTCGTATGGACGCGAGGATGATCGTGGCCCTACAACTTTAGCCCAGACTTGTAGCAGGGACAGAGGTTCGCAGCTTTTGGGCTTAGCCGGTTTTTACCGCCGTTTCGTGCAGGATTTCTTATCTATCGCTGCACCGTTGACTGGACTGACCGGGAACGAGGTTCCTTTTTTCTTGGACCGAGGCATGCGAGTTAATTTTTCAGCAGTTGAAGACTCGGTTGACAACTGCACCAGTTCTTTCTTTGCTTTCTGGACCGGGCGATTTTGTTGTTTAACTGTGATGTTTCACGAGTGGGGCTCGATTTTGCGTTGATGAGGCATTTTAGAGTTATCGCTTTTGCTTCCCGACAGTTGGAGGAAGTACGAGCAGGATATCCCACTCATGATCTGGAGATGGCCGCGGTGGTCGTGCGTTGAAGATTTGGGACACTACTTGTGTGGAGAGTCATATCAGATTTTCACGGACCACCAGAGCTTAATGTACATCTTCCTGCAGCGGGTTTTGATTGCTGAGACATCGCCGTTGGATGGAGCTTGTGAACGATTGTGATTGTGAGATCCTTCATTTCCCGTGGCAAGGCGATTATAGTAGCTGATGCTTGAGTCGTAGGCACGGGGGTAGTTGTTCCAGTTGTGCGCAGTTCGGAGACAGTCTTCTGCAGATTTGCAGTTCTTGTGCGATCGTGGAGTATAGCTTAAGTTCGCCTCTTCTGAGGGGATAGCTTGCTCATGTCTGCTCCCGTCCACTTTTACTTAATCGTTTTTGTGAGGCACAACCCACCGATGCTCGTTGTCTGTGATACTTGAGTATGTTCGGCAGGGTAAAGATTCGGAATCCTTGATTTATGACTAGGGTACGCTACGTTTAGGGACGTGTTGTGTGTACCTGATACTGATGGGTAGAGACGCGAAATCCTAGAGCAGGCACATCAGTCAGCTTTCTGTGTTCATTCAAGTCCACCAATATGTAGCGTGACTTGTGAGATAGTTACGGGTGGGCAGGGATGAAGAGTGAAATCTCGGATTTCGTTTCGAGATGTCTGTCTTATTGCGAGCTAAGGTTGAGCATTTGAGACCGGCTGGCGAGTTGCAACCTTTAACCGTTCCAGAGTGGGAATGGGAGCAAATCTCCATAATTTTCATTGTGGTGTCTACCCAGGTCTAGACAGGGTGTGACTCTATTTAGGTATTGTTGTCCGGTTATACTCAGTTTGCTCAGTAGTTCTTTGTTAAGTTTGTGCGTTTGCACGGAGTTCCTTCATGCATTGTATCCAATAGAGGCATCGGTTTGCTTGCCGTCTTTAGCAGAAGCTTCAGGAAGCCTTGGGTACTGGATGAGCTTTAGCTCCGCTTTCTATCTGTTGGCCGATGGTCAGTAAGAGCGGACTATACAGACTCTGGAGGATATGCTTGTGCGTACGTACTAATTGTTTGTTGGCAATTGGGATCGTCACTTGCCATTGTTAGGATTCTCCTTCGATTGCAGTTATCAGGAGACGGTCCAATTGGTAACCTTTAGGTTTTGTTTGGTAGGTCATGTCGATCGCCAGTCTGTTTTTCTGACTCTGCGAGAGTAGGATTTTTGGACCCCAGCTAGTCATAAGACTACGGAAATGATCCAGTTGATTCAGGTCAGGATGAGGGCAGCCCAGTGCAGACAGAAGTCTTATGCCGACCGTGGTGGTTGCAGACTTGAGTTCTCAGTGGGAGATCATGTATTCCAACAGATTTTCTGATGAATGGCGTGTTGAGTTTTGGGATGCTTAATCCCAAAATTGTATGTCCTTTTGAGATCCTTGAAGCGAGTTAGTTCCGTTGCCTATAACTTGGCACTTCCGCCCAGATTATTGAGTATTCATCCCGTATTCCTTGTGTCGATACTTCGCAAATACCTTCATGAACTTTCCCACATGATTCAGCACCAGAACATTCTTTGGGACGCGATCTTTCGTTCACCAGCAGCCGATAGTTTTTGTGAATCGGCAGGTGGAGGGACTTCGGTCAAGGGTATTACTATATGTGAAGGTTCTTTGGCGTAGCCATATAGTGAGGTGATCACTTGGGAGACTGCGAGCGAGATTTGGGAGTTTTCTACTCATCTATTTGAACGTACACTTAGTGAGAATTTTAAATTCGGGGACAGAATTTCTTTAAGGGGGAAGATTGTAACGTTTTAGAAATCGTTTAGGCGATTTTCCGTTTTTAGGGTAAATTAGTCGGTGTTTTCCGTAAAAACCTAGAAACGATCTTTTAGCAGTATAGAATGCACTGCACCTAGTTTAGATAGGAAATTGCTAGTTTGTGGGTTTTTGTAAGCTGCTTGTAATTTTTGTGCATTTTAATAATTTTCCTTAATTAAAATATTATTTTAAGTTGTTAAATATGCACTTAATTAGTGGTAATTACATTTTTTCTTGGGTTAATTATTACTAATAAGAGGCTATGCTAAGTTAATCACTAGATTAAGCTTTAATCCTATCCATCCAAAATATCTAGATATTTGTGTGATTTAAAGAAAATTTTAATTAGAAAATGAAGAGATAAGAGGTGGCATTTGCATTAATTAGCATTTAATGTTGTTTTTAGCTAGTTTTTTCCACACAAATCTCTTAGCCTTCACCATTTCTCCTCATGGCCGGCCCTCTCTCTCCTTGCTGCCCATTTTTTTCACCATCTCAATTCTTCACTTCAAGCTCAAATAAATTCGTCAAAAATCCTAAATAATTCATACAAACTCAAATACAAATCATTTCCCTTCATTCTTCTTCACAAAACATGCTTGGATCTTCATCAAGTTAGCATTTGGAGGCTAAAATTTAGAGTTATGTTTGCTTGTTGTGTTTCTTTTGTGGAGGTATTAAACCCTAACCCTTATCTCTTTATGTTGTTTTAAATCTTTAATTAGCTTATTAGTTGTTAATTTAAAGTTTTTAATTGCATATTTAGAATTTCTAGCAAGGGTTTTTGTTAATCATGTTAGGGTTTTGTTAGTTGTAATGGTTATGTGTGATGTTTAATCAAATGAAAACTTAACCTAATTGCTAGTTTGTTAAATGATATTTTCCTAATTTTATAATTAGCTTAATTACAAACTAGACTTTTACTAAATCTATTTAGGTGAGATTAAAATTCTAGTAATGGTTTGGAGGGTTTAATCATGCTATATTGTGATGTTTGTGATTTCTAGTTTTGGTAAAACTTATAGTTTTGAGCTAAAAAATGATATAAGTTGCTTACTAGATTTCCGGATAATTTTGGCGTGGGTTTCTTTTGACGTTGCGACGTTATTTATAGTAGATTCCACGTTTATTATTGTGTTGTGAATGCGCGATCGGTACGATTAGGGTGTAGGCTTGATGGTTGTGTCTTTTAGCGTTTCTAGCTAGGTTTGTGCCGATGTCATTCGTGTCTTTATGTAGTTTTTGCTCTTGAGTTGCTTTCGTAGTGTCGCTATGCGCGTTAGCCACTAGACGGACACTTGAGAGTATGTTGGAGTTGATGTGTCGGTCAAGTGTAGTTTGTACGTGTTATTGGTCGATTGCTAATATACACTTGTTATATTGTTATTTGTTTTCAGGATCGCAGGCGGGGACTTCGGGCACCGCGAAGATGGAAAAGCGGGTGGTTGGCTTTACTTAGCCAGGATTGCTGTGAGTAGATTTAACATCTACAGGGGAATTGCCCGCATGGCATTATGCGTCTGGGCTAGATTAATGACATGACTATTATTTGGAAGTATACGGATATTGATTGTGCATATGTACCTTTGTTGCATATCTCTTTTACTATTAGTATTAATGAGACACAACACCATTATTGATGGTTCATGTTTCACGAGCACTTATTGTTTGCTACACACACACCGTCGATAATTTCCATGACACGCACAACACCTATACATATGTGATACTTATTTCTTAAGGACATTAAGACATGATCCTTATTTTCCTTATGCATATGACATATAGCATACCTGTATACCTACATGCTTACACATATGCCTTGGCATGCTTACATGCTAGTTACCCATATACCTATATGGTATTGTACGATTAGGGATAGGTATATACACATATGAGACATAGCTACATGTACATCTTGCATACATACTTATACATATACTTGGAGGGTATTACATCATTATGGATAGGTAGATACACATATCTTGCTATACCAACATGGTTACGCATACCTAGCTATAGCTACATAATCACCTTTATTTGATGTTGTGTGGACTTGGAGAAATTAGAAACCGCATGATATATATAATAACTTGTTGGAGTTAAATAGCGGTTTTTCCTTTGTATGCTCATATTACTGTTTCATATTGCATATACTATATTCATGGATTTCATATGATCTTCTCTGATATTTTTACTCCTAAGTATATATAACAGTGGAATGGGACCCTTTTATATATGCATATATATATATATTAGTGGAATGGGACGCTAATATATATGTATTGATTCATGCAGTTATACTTACTCATTACTTGATGTTTTCTGGATTTGAGGACCGTGGTTGTTTCATGAAATTATGCATTATTTGAAAAACCCGGTTTCTCTTAATATGATATTTCAGCTTCCACCATGAGATTTCTCGGTTCTGAGCTTATATATACCCCATGCGAGGAGGTGTCGTGGGCCGTGTGCAGGTACATGGTGGAACCCGGCTGGTTCCCCGGGGCAAGAAGATCGACGGTACATGCCGATGAGCCTGGCTAGGGGCGTGTGCCAACCGGTGATAGTATTTGGACTCGATGGATATCTGGGTGATTCCGATCGAGGTTATTTACGCACATGCCCTTGTTGATTGCGGGTGGTGGACACTGAGGTTCCATAGGATGTACGTACATGACATAGGAGGGTCAGTCCCAGTTCGGTTCCTCAGAGATGAGTATTTTTGTGTCGATACTAGACACTTGTTTTCATGATGTTTTTGGGTGTAGATGTTGGTGTTCAGTTGAAAAAACTGCACATTTGTATTTCATTTTTCCTACCATTTTCATATTAAAAAAGGACTTTATTGTAATATATCATACATATGAGGGTTTATGTGTAAAAACATCATTTTCCATGTGTTAATATATTTTAATTAGCATTTGGTAGGAAAATGTATGCAAATAAATTCATTGACCTAATCCTAGTAGAACTAAGTCTACTAAATATTATTTGAGATTATTGTGCAGAATTTTCCAAGTTGTTATGCAGAATTTATCAAACAAATCAAGTTGTTGAAGAAAACTTGCCAAATTAAGAAGCAAAACTTGGAGACCATGTCTGGGAGCAACCGAGAGAAGATTTCTGAATTCTGATGGTGCCTAGGATTGCCACATGTCAAAATCACAAAGCCCAAGAAAAATGATCAAGAGATCCCCACCATTGGCCGCGGAACCGCGGCCAAACCCCCCTGTTGGCCGTGGATCCACGGCAATATAGAGAGATCGTTTGGTAAAAATTTGGGGTATCAATCTTTGCTGAATTTTACCAAGTTTCCAACTAAAAGATTCTGGTTTTGCATTATAAAAGTGCACCGAGAGCCTCTTGGAAAAGTTATCAAGCCGAAGAGATCACGAAGTCCAAGACGGCTCAAGCATCCAGGCTGATCATCAACTGTTCATCTACCTCCTTAGGAAAGATCGAGAAGCAACTAGTTTGTAATCATTTTCTACGGATTAAAAGTGTAGATTGTTCAAGTTGATTAATAAAGGTAGTTGTTTTATTTATTTCTTTTGCATTTTACATTATGTTTTCCCTCTCTCTCTTTTCATCTTCTTCTCCCAACATGCGCGAGTAATTCTCCGCTTGTTAGGATTCGTGGGATTAGAGTAGGCTAATGGATGATGAAAATAACTAAATCCTTTTTAAGTCCTATAAAGTTTATGTACTTTATCAAAAGAATCATTAACATCCTAATCGGGCGCGCTAGCAATTCTTTGCTAGTTCCGACCGTGATTAGAGATTAGATTAATGATTGTTTTGCTAAAGGCTAGATATGAACGGAGTTCCGTGTCGAGATAAGGGTTAAGAGTGGGATTCCTTTTCCCTCCAGAAATCCTAATATACACGCATCACCGTCGTTCTAGTTATAAATCTATTAATGGATAAAAAGGGTAACTTTTAATTAATCGTCCATAACTACTAAATCCTAACGAACCCTACAAGCCCCCTTATTATATTAACTACATCTTTAAAATAATCTAGATCTATATTTTACATTCTTGTTTAACGTAGATCTAGAAACCATTCTATAAAATTCTTTATCCCTCCTCTCTTTCTCAAAACATCTAAAGTAAGAATAAAAGGTTCCACGTTTCCCAGAGGACGACCCGTACTCATCTCGGTCTAGCTATACGCGACACCGTTATTGATTGCGGTTACACTACAAACATACACTCTTTCGTATCAATCAAATGGCGCCGTTGCAGGGGATACGTGCGTAATTTTTAATTTTTACTATTTGTGTTGAATTCCTTGACGAGTCATATCATTATTAACACAAAACTGCAAATTGCATATTTAACGATTTGTGCGAGAATTTTGCGAGGGAATCTAGAGTCACGGACTTCAGGAAACAGGAGATCTAGGGTTCATACTTCTCTGGTATTTTTTTTTCAACTCCTCTCTCCTCTCAAATCCAATAAAATCTATTTTCTGCAGGATTCTTTGCAAAATTGCGCCGCTCAAAAATCTTTTTGCAAAAGTTTTGTGATTGGTTTTGTTTTGCATATCTAATACGGACTTTAAGGGGCAAAGACCAAATCAAGATTAGGTGGGGATTTCATCACCCTTCCTAAGCCCCACAAATCACAAACCGAGCATATAGATCAACCCTTCATTAATTTAAAAAATATCTAGACCAGACTCTAAGGACTGTCGCGCTCAATAAGGACAGAGGAAGGTCGTGGGTAATCTATCGTTTATCCGCATTACTTTTGTAGTGCCTTGGCAAGTGTGACAAAGGCTAGTGGTTTTTAATTAGGCCCACGACGTGGTTCCTTCCCACTTACCTGGCACTTACCTGGCTACAAGGGTAGTACGGAGGCGGTAGAGGATTTATCCTGCGGCTTGTCCTTTGGAAGTCTAGGAACGGTCTAGAGACTGGACCTAGGTGACCTTAGTTCTAGGGTTGCTTATGCATCTTAGGGTGATTTGTCTTGAGTCCCACATTTTTCAAAACAAGCCAATTTTAAATCACACACGCTGCCACTTGCACTAAACCCGCTTAGTGCTTGCTCGGCTGGACACGGGATCCTAGTGGCCGTCTTGTACGTGTTCCTTCTATCGACGCCGAAGTCGGTACTTCTTCATCTTCTTTTCCCCCACCACACACCACAACGACCGTGATGGACGGTACTCCATCTAATTATAACACCACGCTGCCACCGCCCGTAGGTGAGCAGAATTCCTCGCGCATCTCTCTCCAAGAGAGATGCTATCTTATCCGTGGTCCCCTTCCTACTTGTCTATCTCTTCCACCACCTAACGGGGATAATTTCGAAATTAAACCCCACTACATCAATCTGCTGCCCAAATTTCACGGGCTTTAGTCAGAAGACGCGTACGTTTTCATCACCAAATTCGAAAACGTATGCGCAATGATGGGTACTTCACAATTGACTTTAGATGCTATGCGCTTACGTCTTCTCCCATTCACACTGTGCGACTTGGCAGAAAAATGGCTTTATAATACTGCCGCACACTCTATCACTAATTGGGATGAATTTGTCATAGCATTTCTTAAGAAGTTTTACCCAAACCATAAGACTGGCCGTGTTAGGAGTGAGATCAACCAGTTCACCCAGCTTCCCAATGAACCATTTTGGAAGTGCTTTGAACGTTTCAAAGATCTGCTTGTCCAATGTCCCCATCACGGAATACAAAGATGGGATTTATGTCGGATTATATATGAGGGCATTAATCCAGAGACAAAGCAGATGCTTGAAACAATGTGTCAATGCAATTTCATGTCTAAAGATGACGGTGAAGCGTGGAAATATCTGGAAGACCTTGCTGAACACACGTTGCAGTGGGAAAGCGTAAGACCACCTTCAACTAAGGGAGGTATTCACTAGCTCGATGTTTCTATCGCAGTAAAAGTCGAAATGGCAGCGATACAGAAGAAACTTGACGCTATTGAAAACAAGTTCTCATCATTCTCCCTAAATCAGGTCACTCTTCCTAAGACCGTCTGTGGTTGCTGTTCGGATCCTTCACACTTAACGGAAGAATGTCCTATGAATGCATCGTTTCAAGCTAATGCTGCTTTTCAGCAGCGACCTAGAAACGACCCTTATTCTTCCATGTACAATCAAGGATGGAGGAATCATCTTAACTTTGCTTGGAACCAAAACCAACAAAGTAATTATCAAAGACCTCCTCCACAACAACCACAACCACAGAATCATCCCCCCTTTCAGTCGCAGAATTTCCAAAATCCGGCCAACATTTCTACACCACAAGTGGCCGGTACTGACAACTCGCTTGCACAAACTTTGGATATGTTCATGAAACAATCCATGCAAATTTCAGCTGAGATGAGGTCTTCTATTGATACCATAACGAAAAACTCCGCCTCCCATGGTGAGAGTATTAAATCATTAGAAAACCAAATCGCACAGTTAAATGCCGCAATGAGTGCGAGAGAAAAAGGGAAACTTCCATCTCAATCCCTACCGAATCCTGGCCATTCACAAAATCATAATGTGAATGCCGTTACTACGTTGAGATCGGGGAGAGTGCTGAATAACCGAGTGGGTGAGCAAGGTGATGATGTTAGTGACACATTTGATACCCCAGCTTCTTCTTCTTCTTACCCTAATTCGTCTAGTCTCCCACCTTCACCCGAGCCTATTCTCCATTTTCCAAAAGGCTTGAACCCTTCGCCCATTTCGCCAAATCTATCTAAGTCGATCCCCACTCCAATTCTGGGATCCACTCCATCCCAACAATCCTCTCCAATGTTGGACCAAACCCGTGTTGATAAAGCACCTTATCCAAACAGGTTAAGGGGCAACAGACCAAGTCCACAAATGGAGAAGATTGTGGAAATTTTTAAGCAAGTTAACATAAACATTCCTCTCCTAGATGCTATTCAACAAATTTCGTCATATGCGAAAATCCTAAAGGACTTGTGCACTAGGAAGAGAAAAGTTCAAGTACCTAAAAAAGTTTTCCTTACGAGTAATGTGAGCACTGCTTTTACACAACAACTACTCAAGAAAAGAAAAGACCCCGGAAGTCCTACAATTTCTATTTCTATTGGGGGTAAAAATATCAATCGTGCTCTACTCGATCTAGGTGCTAGTGTTAACTTCCTTCCGTATTCTGTTTATGAGCAATTAGGGATCGGAGAGTTAAAACCTACGCATTGCACTCTTCAGATGGCCGATCGATCTATCACCCAACCTAGGGGTGAGCTAGAGGATGTGTTAATCAAAGTCGGGGAATTCATATTTCCTGTGGACTTTATCGTTATAGATACACAACCTGTAGCAAACCCACGCAATCAAATCCCGGTGATACTCGGTCGACCCTTTTTGGCCACTTCCAACGCAGTAATCAATTGTAGAAACGGCTCTATGACCCTATCCTTTGGAAAGAAGTCAATTGAGCTTAACATTTACAAGTTGGGAAGTGAACCCTCCGAACCCTATGCTCATGTGTGTTCTGTCGAATTAATGGATGTCGACAGCAGCGAATATGATTAACCTCATAATTCTGACTCTTTTCATATGTTATTGCTTGACACGGACTCTTCCACCAAGTTGTCCGGGTCAACATCTAATGCTGATAAGGAACTTTTTATAGAGTCTGACGATCACCCCATTTTTTCTGATGACATTATTTTTCGGGGTATCGATGAAAGCTTTGAGAAAATTTTCGCTAATGAACTCGCATTTTTACAAGACACTGGTGTTGAGATGAATCAACTCCAAGATGAAGAAATTGGACCTCCACCCCTTCTTTTGGACAATCATGATAATGAGAGTAATCCATCATTACTATCACCGTGTCGTCTCTCCAAATTGAGACGCAATCCTTTTCCATTACACCTCTTGTCACCTCCCCACTTCTTCACGTCAATAGGTGACATGTTCTTCCACCAACCTTGGTGCTTCATTGATAAAATTTTTGAATGGTTGGCATTGACCTTCGGTCTTTGCAAAGCTTGGCATTAACCAATAACCTTGACCCCCTTGTGTGATTTTAAAAGATTAAAATTGTTTAACTCAAGTTTGGGGGGGAGGGTATTTTGGCTCTTGAAAGAAAATGATTTTTACAAAATTATGAGCCTAAAATAAGTTTGGGGGAGGATTTTCACTTTCATATATTCTTGCCCCGATTAATAATTTCCTCTCAAGTCTACAGGTTTTTGAGCTTAACGGATGACATCAGTGAGGACACTGCTGTAAACAGGTTTGGGGGAGGTTTGTGTTTATTTACGCATCACTTTGCATCACATTTTGCATAAGCACAACATTTTCAAAAAAATTTAAAAAAAAAATCTTTTATAAAAAAGGAGTAGAAAGTGAAAAATTACATCCAAAATATAGGAATAGTTTAAGAAAACCAAGAAAATTTGAAGTTTTCTTAAACGAACTAGTAATAAGTAGTTATGAGCTGTTGTCCCAAGGGTTAGTAAGATGAAGGAAGTCACTAATTTGAGGATAAAAATAAGTCTGAAAAATAGTTTCTATTCTTGAAGACAAATATTTGAATGTTGATACCCTACTATTTGCACTTACACACGTCTTGAAACTCGGGATATTAGAGGATACCTTGAAATGCTCTTGTCTAAAAGCCAAAGTATGAAGGAAATGAAAAAAAAAATGAAGAAAATATAAAAATGGTGAAAAGAAAAAAAATGAACACTGGTTTTGTTATCGCCAAGGCAGCAATAAAAAAATATAGCGAGGGTGCCTCTTCACCTAGTCCCTAAGGCCAACTGGTCTGGGAGTCAACTGGTCTGGGAGTCACTGCTAAGCCTTAGGTAGTTCAAGACGAGGAAAATATTATCACCGAATCAGCAAGCACATGAGTAATCGGTCTGTTAGTACCTTAAGAAGTATTAACGGTCGCATGAAAATGTGTGAGCAAATCTTAATATTCATCAAATTAAAAAGTACTAAGGTAGATGGACAAGAGTATGATAGCTTGAATTGAATTCTCCGAGTGTAGTGATGTTTTTTACACACACGTGGGGTTATATGATCAATGTTTGGATGAAAGGTAGGAATGAAGAATAAAGACGATGTTTTATTGAGGGATAATGTGATTTCTAACATTTTTTCATGACTATTAAGATAGGGCTCATGACAACTGAAAAGCTAGTATAGTTGGAAACTCTTATTTTCAAAGTATTTCTTTTATGGTTCTTATCTTTATATGTAAATTTCACCATCTCTCTTTTATTATAGGATTTTATGGGTGTAATCCGCTGAAAACCCTCAGGAGACAACACTCCTCCTACTAGGGACACCTAGAGGTTTAACGGCTTGTTGCACGTGCTCAGTGCAATCGTGTCTGCCTACGAATGTGTGCTTAGTTTTCTCCTTTCTTTTTCTCCTCTTAAATAAACTAGTTTGCTCGGGACGATCAAACATAAGTTTGGAGGTATTTGTTCAGTTGATAAAACTGCACATTTGTATTATATTTTTCCTACCATTTTCATATTAAAAAAGGACTTTATTATAATATATCATACATATGAGGGTTTATGTGTAAAAACATCATTTTCCATGTGTTAATATATTTTAATTAGCATTTGGTAGGAAAATGTATGCAAATAAATTCATTGATCAAATCCTAGTAGAACTAAGTCTACTAAATATTATTTGAGATTATTGTACAGAATTTTCCAAGTTGTTATGCAGAATTTATCAAACAAATCAAGTTGTTGAAGAAAACTTGCCAAATTAAGAAGCAAAACTTGGAGACCAAGTCTGGGAGCAACCGAGAGAAGATTTCTGAATTCTGAAGGTGCCAAGGATTGCCACATTTCAAAATCACAAAGCCCAAGAAAAATGATCAAGAGATCCCCACCATTGGCCGCGGAACCGCGGCCAAACTCCCCTGTTGGCCGCGGATCCACAGCAATATAGAGAGATTGTTTGGTAAAAATTTGGGGTATCAATCTTTGCTGAATTTTACCAAGTTTCCAACTAAAAGATTCTGGCTTTGCATTATAAAGAGCACCGAGAGCCTCTTGGAAAAGTTATCAAGCCGAAGAGATCACGAAGTCCAAGACGGCTCACGCATCCAGGCTGATCATCAACTGTTCATCTACCTCCTTAGGAAAGATCGAGAAGCAACTAGTTTGTAATCATTTTCTACGGATTAAAAGTGTAGATTGTTCAAGTTGATTAATAAAGGTAGTTGTTTTATTTAATTCTTTTGCATTTTACATTATGTTTTCCCTCTTTGTCTTTTCATCTTCTTCTTCCAACATGCGCGAGTAATTCTCCGCTTGTTAGGGTTCGTAGGATTAGGATAGGCTAATGGATGATGAAAATAACTAAACCCTTTTTAAGTCCTATAAAGTTTATGAACTTTATCAAAAGAATCATTAACATCCTAATCGGGCGCGCTAGCAATTCTTTGCTAGTTCCGACCGCGATTAGAGATTAGATTAATGATTGTTTTGGTAAAGGCTAAATATGAACGGATTTCTGTGTCGAGATAAGGGTTAAGAGTGGGATTCCTTTTCCCTCCAGAAACCCTAATCTACACGCATCACCGTCGTTCTAGTTATAAATCTATTAATGGATAAAAAGGGTAACTTTTAATTAATCGTCCATAACTACTAAATCCTAACGAACCCTACACGCCCCCTTATTATATTAACTACATCTTTAAAATAATCTAGATCTATATTTTACATTCTTGTTTAACGTAGATCTAGAAACCATTCTATAAAATTCTTTATCCCTCCTCTCTTTCTCAACACATCTAAAGTAAGAATAAAAGGTTCCACGTTTCCCAGAGGACGACCCGTACTCATCTTGGTCTAGCTATACGCGACACCGTTATTGATTGCGGTTACACTACAAACATACACTCTTTCGTATCAATCAGTTGGACACTCAGGTTTCATGAGACATACTCGATATTGGATACTGGTTATATGAGATTTACTTGATATTGGATACCGGTCATTTGAGATTTACTTGGTATTGGACACTCAGGATATATGAGACTTACAGGATATGTGGGCCAATTTAGGGGCTGATTTGAGGAAATTTGGGATTTAGATTGTCTTGATTGACTTTGGTCCTGCTACGAGGTCAGGATTCCGTGAGGATGACATGTTTTATCCCATACTCCGCATTTACTTTATATGCATTGCTTCATGTATTTGTAGTACCCGATAGAGTACCTTTCATGACTGTTGCATATACATATTGCCATTTATTGCTTCATGTATCAGTGGTACCTAATAGAGTACCTTTCATGACTGTTGCATACATATGGCCATTTATTGCTTTTAGCTTGCATGTGATAGATTTGCGCAGTACGTGCATACTTGCGATTACCTGCATATGTTATTTACTATTCACGATTTGGCAACTCACTCCCGTTGTGCCACAGGGTTTGCAGGTTGTTCTTCAGAGTAGTCGAGGCAGGGCTTCTACTTATCATATCATCTTTTACAGCGGATACCGCTTTGGCTGACTACATGCAGTTTTACTATAGGTGGGTTTGTGGTTATCCGATGATGCTCTTTGTATATCTTTGTACCTTGTACTCTCCATCTACCATTCTCATGTATTGACTTAGAGACGAGATGTGAGGACGATATTGTATATTTTAATGATTTGGATGTCTTTTATGCAGTTTTACTTATATCGTCTTTTATTTCTTCGCTACGGCGTCGTATATCTGTTGTGCTGGTTGTTTTCCATCGTTGGGTGTGGATTTGCTCCCGTTGGGGATGCTTTACTTATATTTATGTTGTACCCATTTTTGGGGTTAGTTTTTCAAAGGAGGTGCTGCCAAAATTTTTAAGAAACTAAAGTTGGATTTTAAAGAATTTGTATTTGAGATTTTCAAAAGTTTTAACAATGTTCTTATCACTTACAACTTTTGATGGTTTAGATTGCTGGGTTTTCGGCTTACTTAAATTGCATTACGCTTATAGACATTGCGTAGTTTAAGGGCCGTCATGTGCCAAATTTCGGGTTGTGACACCTACGACGCACACGGTTTGAGTTATTCAACTCAGGGGATTTATACAGATTATTATATATTGTCCAGTGTCCATTAGGACAGATGGGTTGGTCCTCGTGCTATATTCTGTTTACTTATGACTTCTCTAATTTTTAGACAAGTGTTTCATAGAAATACAAGGTCTAAGTTTTGAGAAGTTATAGGTACAAGAATAAAGTAGAGAACCAGGTGTTGTAAGTATTGGGATTTTTCAAGGTGATCGAAGATGTAGATACTTGTGTGAGGTATTAAGTTGATAGTAATGGTTTTGAGAAATTTGTTTCTCTTTCAGGTTACTCATATTTGGATGCACTCCTAAGTTGAGTAATGCTGATCGGCCTCTCTCCATTTAGTTGACATGCACTGGAGACAGCTGCATGATTTGAATCTGGTTCCAATTAAATCAGTGCCTCTATTTCTATATTGTATATAGAATGGATCATATCCTAACGGTGTTAAGGTATATGGAGTTGTCCGGCTTATGCTTGAAACCAGACACCGGATAACTCAAGGCATGTTTCTGTAATGGCAGTTTGTGGGTTAACTCGTGCTATGAAGAGGGTTAACTTTCTACCATCTGGAAGATCAATAGTGATATTGTTCTTGACTCGCCACAGTTTTAGTAAAATGGACTCTTTTAGAAAACAGTTGTGGGAGTATGGTAGAACTGGAAGTGATTCCAGAATCACAGACGATTACTGAAAATTTAATAGGAACAAAAGATTCAATCAGGTTTGACATTCCATTAGCCACTCCGCAGATATGGTGGATAACCTCAGGCACTCGAGAGGTACTCCGGTAGCCTCAAGCACGGTGATAGGGAGGTTTTTGTTTACCCAGACTTGACACTACTGTTGTTCCAGACTATGAGACCCGGCAGAGGGATAAGTATAGCTTCGTTCTAAACTAGCTTTAGAAGTGTACGTATATATGACTCTGCCAGAGGGTTGTCGTGGTCAGTGGGAGTAGCGGAAGCATAGTTGACAAGTAGCTTATGTTTATTTATACACTAAAGAAGATATTACAGAGAAAGATTATCTATTTTTGATGTGGCAGTCATAGGTTTTGACTTCATCAGAATAAGGGATGGATCTGTTAAGAAGGTAGTAGGGTGTGATGTCCTGGTATTTAGATGGCATACACATAGTAGGAAGTGAAATTCCTATACTATGATCGGTTATACTATGGTTGTCACACAGTGGTTTCTCCACATAGGATATGGATATTATATCAGACATTCTGGTTACTAGATCTATGGTTTTAGATCTAGATTTGGGAAGTGTTCCAATATGGGTACTTAGACAGCATTCTAAAGGTGTTTTAGAATGGACGACTCCTGGCATGGTGGTGTACCTGCAGGTGATGGAGTCACCCTCTCTAAAGGTGTCTTATAGACAAAAAGGGAGAGGGGTGTGCATGATTGGCATATCACTTGCTTATGCAATTGAGTTGATCATGAGCTGTCAAGTACCACACCAGATGTTGTTTTTGCACTAGCTGCAATAAGTTGATATTAATCCAATCCTGGAGAAATGTTCGGAAGCAGTTTTAGAACATAAGTGGATGTTTTAGAGATATGATGCGACAGCCTCCTTCAGGAGACAATTATCATTCCAGGCTTCCAAGGTGACCTGGATGACAGAGTGACTGTCAGAGTTATAGTTTTCCCTCTGACGAGGGACAGTAGTTTGGACAGGTGGTCCAAGCGGATACTGAGGGAGGCATGGTGCAGGATACTGATTATATTCAGTTGAAGATATAGTCTAAGAAGTTTGCTGGATTTGGAGTTCATTTGTGAACTAGGTCCCATCAGATATCCAGACATATTCTAAGACAGGTATTACTCAATTCGGGAGATGGTTTTCTCCGCGAACTTGAGATAAAAAAGAGACATAGAAAGAAACATCAGGGAAGATCCACTCACTGAGTTTATTTCTCGAACACAATAGTTTTACAAACGAGCTTTGTGAAACTGATTAATAGAGGAGTTGGGTGTTCGGTATCACACGGGCTGTGAGTATGCGACATCGCAATATTTAACCTTAAGTGCAAGTGGGAGATTGTTGGATATAGTGCCCTCAAAGTCAATTATTGGATCGCAGGCACGTGATTGCATTGATTGAGGGAGGACCTATACCAGTAGGACAGTCTTACTCGAGATGATAGTATGCTATCCGGTTTATCTTTATCATCGTGTACATGATTTAGGTGACATTACAGATCACTATTACATATTGATAGAGCCCATAGGATTCTTTCTTGACTACCAGCAGTATGATGGCTATCATATACGTGAGAGTTGGGTAGTCTATAAGCACATCCTTAAAGTGTCCCTAGTCGTGGGAGTTTCGAGACTGGGCATCGATACTCCGAGAGTAGACTAGTGTATACGGATCAAGACCCCAACGAGGGGCGATGGACGGTCTCACAAGCGATTAGTGTCAGTTGGTTCACCTAAGACGTATACAGGTGCTCATTGGGTTATGAGTATGTTAGTTATATGTATGCCCTAGAGGCCATTACTGTACATGCGTTGTATATTGTAGTGGATGCTGGGACATATAAAGGGAGGACTTTCTTGCTCGACATGATAGTATGCTATCCGGTTACTCTTTATCTTAACATGTACTCTCATTGTCTCTATGCCACATGTTGATAAAGCCCTTAGGATGAGTACTTGACTACCAGGACTATGATACGGATCATACTAGTGGGGACAGAGTAGTCGCCAAGTACATCCTTCAAATGTTCCTAGTCGTGAGAGTACCGATACAGGGAATCGACACTCCAGAGTAGACTAGCGTATGCGCTTCTTGACCCATGTGATGGGCGATGGATGATCCCATATCCATTGGTGTTTGACATCAGAGAAGGTATACGGGTGCTCAGTGGAGACTGGATACACTGGACGGACTCGCCGAGAACTCCCAGATGGTATTATACCTCACGTCAGATGGTAGTTCTCTGGTGACACTGGTACAGATTAGTCTGTAGACCCGAGATCATCATAGAGTCTTGTGTGATTCCCACTGTGCTTTGATTTCCATCATACCACATCCAAGAGGGCGTGCAAAAAGGTGGCTTTTTTCTACAGTCCCGAATCATATGGAGGCAATGAGCAATAGGAGGGGATTCGTCTTTCCCTGTATAGGGCGTTGATGTTGCGCTGTGTTCGATTGGCTATAACTGGAAATCCCTGGCCAAGGTCGCTGAGATTTTCTGGTAAGTCTTATCAGTAGTTTCTCGAACTGTTATAGACCACATATCAACACGACTTATCAAGCTACTGGGGTCTGACGTTTTCCACCCCTAGGCGAGATATGCGACATATCAGACGAAGAGACCGGACTGTACGGGAGTGTTACTGGTTGGATTCACGGGAAAATGTACAGGCTTGCTTGTTGATCTTCTGATTGCTCAATACCTGGGTGGCTGTTACGTTTAGCTGACCGTTTGCAGCTTGTGGGTGTTTGATATGATCATCACCTACTGCCGGCGTTTTGACGATTCTTTAGAGTCCTACACAGAGGTTTCCTGGCTCAGGCAAAATGGAGTAGGAGCACATATATGATATGTGTGGGACCGATAACAATACGTGTATGTGATACCGCATTAGATTCTCGCGATATGAGATATCGGCCGGGTATATGTGATATAGCCGGGTCATCGGATCAAGTGTTGATTCGATGAACTGATACAGATTATATTAGTCGGTTATTTATGAAATAGCCGGATTATCGGATCAAGTGTTGATTCGATAATTTAATGTATAATTATATATTTGATATATTAAATTATATTAACTAATATAAGCTCACTAAAAGATTCTTTTTCTCACTCGGGTAATACATTGATATATATGTTAATTGTATTATTTTATTTTGTTACAATAAATATTGTATATGTGATATATAATATTGTAACATGTTATGGTTATAAATGCAACATGATTAGTGAAGATTAAACTGTTGGATATATATGCCCTAGAGGCCTTCATTGTATAGGATGTTAGGGATATGTATGTACATGACAATCTTGCTTGATATGATAGTACGCTATTTGGTTTGTCTTTATCTTAACGTGTGATATACTTTACTTTGTATTTATATACATGTTGATAAAGCCCGTTGGGTGTTTGCCTGACTACCGGCGTTATGATGACAGTCATACTTGTGGGAGCTGGATAGTCAATAGGCACATCCTTAAATGTCCCTGGTCGCAGGAGTATCGAGATTAGGCATCGATGCTCCAGAGTAGACTAGTATATACATATCTAGACCCTGACGAGGGGTGATGGATTGGTCCCGCAGCCATTGGTGATGTGCACCTAAGATTGTATACAGATTCTCACTGAGTGTGAGTACACCAGACAGGACTCGCCAAGAACTGACTGGATGGTATTATACCTAACGTCAGATAGCAGTTCTCATGTGACATGTGTGTAGATAGTCTGTCGACTTGAGGTCGTCATTTGTCTCGTGTGAGTTCCCACTGTACTTTGATTACTACCCTACCATGGCTCAAAGGAGTCGTGCAAACAGGTTTCAGTTGGGTACAGTCCTGAGCCAAATGGAGGCAGTGAGCGACTGTTAGGGATTCGTCTCTCCCGGTATAGGGAGTCGATATCGCACTGTGATTGGTTGGTCATTACCATAATTCCCTGGCCAGGGCTGATAGAGAATTACTGGTGGACTGACCAGTAGATTCTCGGATGGTCTTGAGCCACACCGGCATGACTTGTACGGTTGTTAGGGGTCTGACGTTCGCCACCTCCCTAGACCATACATGCGATACTCTCAGATGAACAAACCGGACTGCGCGGATATTGACACGGACAGGCTCAGTAGGGGTTACGGACGAGTTCGCTCGTCGGCCTCCTTTTCGACACGTACCTGGGTTGCCGTTACGTACAGCTAGTGCCACTGAAGGACTTGTGGTTAAACCCACTACCAGCGTACTGTCGAGTCTTTAGAGTCCCACACAGAGGGTTTCTCTGAATCAGGCGAGACGATGTAGATTTCGTATGGTCTTACGGCAGGGTTTCGATCGCATTCGTGTACTTGCTACTCGAATGACGATCGGACGGATAATACTGGTAGGCTTTGGTTTAAGCCGAAAACTAGTATTGTAGTATTGGATTATACTGATCTCAGTGTATCCGTATTTTTCGGAATACGGATACGGGTATGAAAATATGGAAAAAGGGCATTCTTGTAAATCCACAAGATTGACCTTCTAGAAGGAGACACCTCATTATAGTTTTATTCTTTTTCATTAAAGGATTAATGTGGTGGAAATTAGGAGAGTTATGAGGCATGGGTTGAAAGCATGGCTAAGCATTTATTTATTCACTTTGGAATTACTATTCAAGTAAGGTTGCATTTTGTATGATTAAATAATTCCATGGTCGAATTATTGTGAAAATACTTAGCCATTCTCACAACTCATTCTGTTCTCATTCTCACAAATGCTTTCTCTCTCATAGGTTTCATTCTCTCCTTCTTCCTCAAGCTCATACACTTGCATGTGTTGCAAAACAATGAGCTATGAGATCAACTAGTCCAAAACACATCCTCTCTACATCCACATAGTAATCTCTCCTAGCAAGCTAGATCACTAAGGTATCTCATGGAGGTTGAAGCTTGATCATAGGCCCCTCGGGTGGATCCATCTTCGACGCAAAGGAAACCGGCAACCGAACTCTTCCAAGACCTAGAAGAAGCCAAAGGAAGGAGCTTGAACCAAGGAGCAAGGAGAAACTTGAAGACCCGAAGGACTAAGAACGAGGGTATAACTCCTTTACATAGTAGTTAGCTCTCTCTCTTAGTTTTGTTTTGTTAGTTAAGGTTTAATCAAGATCCTAAAGTGGGAAAAAGTTCATGAAGCAAAGCAAAAACTAGTTTCTTTTGGTGTGAGAAAACCATTTTTAAAGTAATCCACCTCTCCGCGACCCGTGGGGTGTGCATCATGGACTTACACAAACATGGTTAAGGTTTGATTTGGGTTAAACTTTCTAGTAGCTTCTAGAAGCTTTGCTTTTGTTTTAAGAAAAGATATTTGTTATGATATTTTGTGAGATATTTGTTTAACCCAATCCAACCCTTTAACCCTAGTTAACTCTCTACAATGGTTAGCTTTTCTTTTATCAACCATGGTTGCATTTCTAACCTCACTATAGATTCATTATTCATCACAAAAGGTTTTGGCTATTCTTCTTCTTCCTTGGTGAAAAGCTCTCTAGCTTTTTTCTTTGTGATGAAAATGAGTGAGATTAAGAAAACAAATGAGACCTAAATTCCTACTTCATCATCGTAATCTATTCTTGCCAATTAGATTAGGGTGTTCACTTCATTAGTAAGTAAGAGCTTGTGTTAAAGAAACTTCAAAGTAGATCATCTTTGTTATCGAAGATCGGAAGCAAGCATGCATCTTCCTCTTCGTAGAGCCTCTCTAGAGTCCGGGTACATGATGATCGCAGCGAAGGGACCTCAACACGTAGCTTATGAAGCGAAGGACCGGACTACAAAGGTTGTAATCCCAAACTCTTAGAAGTAAAGTTGTTTACTTACTTTTTTTTTCACCTAATCTCCAGTAAAGATCTTGGTTAGGGTTGTTCGGCACGTCTAAATTTTAAATCGGGCATTGTTGATACCTTGTATAACCTTGTGAGAGTGCCTAGTAACCCTACAATGGTATCAGAGCCATGCTAGAGCTTTAGGCGAAGTCTAGGCGAAGTTTAAAGTCCGATCGAACTCCGAATACCCGATAAAACCTTGTTTCTGGAAATTTTTTCAAAAGTTGACATTTTTCATATTAAAAATAAGCATGGAAATCTAAGAGCTACTGTGAAGTACAAACACTCAACTCCTTCATTAGACCGTGGAACCGCGGCCAAACCACGCGTTTGGCGGCGGTTCCGCGGCCAAAATTTTGAGTTGGGGGCTACTGTTTCAGGTATTTATTCTTGGGTCCTTTTTCATAGTTTTGGGAATTTTTAATTCTACTCAAGTGTTGAGTTTTCTGGGATGTAATGGGAACTCGTTGATTCGATCAAAAAGTTTAACTTCGTTTATGTTTTTTCCGGATAATTTTAGAACGTGTTAAAAAGTTCAAACGGATATCAATAGCTCACTTTTTCCCCTGCCGGAAAATTTCCAAGTGTTGGATTTTTCCGTAGTTTAAGAACGTTCTAAGTCGTGCAAGTAACGTGGTAGACCCTCTAGAAGAACACAAAGCTTAACTCGATTATGTGACCGTCTGAGCTGTTAGTGTATATGCCCTAGAGGCCATTACTGTATCATACTAGTTTGTATATTACTTAATGGAAGCTTGGGATATTCACAGTTGTATATACAATCTTGCTCGAAATGGTAGTATGCTACTTGGTTTGTCTCTGCTTTAATATGTGCATGTGTTTCTTTTAGCATATTGCTGGTATACATATTAGTAGAGCCCTTAGGATCTTTGCTTGATTACCAGCGTTGTGATGGCGCTCGCACTCGTGGGAGCTGGGTAATCTATAAGCACATCCTTATACAGGTCCCTGGTCGTTGGACTATCGAGACAGGGCATCGATACTCCGGAGTAGACTAGCGTATGCGCTTCTCATCCCAGTGTGGGAGACGGTCTGTCCCACAGCCGTTAGTACGTCGTACTTGGGATAGTATGCGGGTGCTCGTTAGGTTACGAGTACACTGGACAGGACTCGTCGGGAACTGTTGGTTGGTAATATACCTATCGTCAGTTATCAGTTCCCAGGTGACATGAGTACAGCTTAGTCCGCTGACTTGACACTGTCACTTCGCCTCGAGTGTGTTCCCACTGCACTTTGATTACTACCCTACCACGGCTTGAAGGTGTCGTGCAAACAGGTAGTTTTTGGGTGCAGTCTCGAAGCACTTGGAGGCAGTGACGGTTAGACAGGATTCGTCTCTCCCGGTATTGGGGGTTGACATCGCGCTGTGTCTAGGAGAGCCATTACACAAGTAGTCCCTGGCCAGGACAAGCGAGATATACTGGTAGGTTTCCAGTGTTATCTCAGGGTGTTCTGGGCTACACTCCGACACGACTTGTACCGCTATTAGGGGACTGACGTTCACCGCCCCCCTAGGCCCGCCATGCGATGTATCAGACGAACAGACCGGACTGTACGGAGACTGTCACATACAGGCTCAGTAGGAGTGCAGATGGGGTTCACCTCGTCAGTCTTCTTATCGACATCTACCTGGGGACCGTTACGTACAGCTAGTGCCGCTTGCGGTCTGTGGTTAAACCCACTGCCAGCGTAGTGTCGAGTCTTTAGAGTCCCACACAGAGAGCTATTCGCCTTTAGGCAAAATGAGTAGAGGTCGCATGGTTTTGCGACAGGGTTCGTTCGCATCCGCGCACTTGTGCACGTTTGCTGTCCGGACAGTTTATACTAGCGGGCTTTGGTTTAAGCCGGATCCTAGTATATGATTAGAGATTGGTTTTTCTCATTGTGTTCGTGTTCCTCGGATCACGAATGCGGGTGCGTATGCACAGTTGCTTGAGATTGAGGGAGAGGACCTTGATTAGGGTTAATGGCTATTGTCATTTTATTAACCCTAATATTTATGTGTGTGTTATTGTTAATTAGTAATTAGTTTAATAATTATCCATGGTTGTGGTTGTTGACCTTTTGACTTCTTTGACTTGTTGACCAAGGTTGACACTTTGACCATCATAATTTCTTTTGGAAGATGCTTTTTGATCTTTGCAATTTGAAATGATAATGGTCATGTCATGATTTACCATGATAATTATCTAGCTAATTATTCAATTAAATTAATTCACACATATCAGTGAGAAGAGCTCTATTATTTTCTCATTCTCTCATATCATTTCTCTCTCTTGTTCATCCTCTCCCTCAAGCTCTCTCCCTCTCATGTGTTGAGAAACAAAAAGCTTGAGAAAAACCTTCACTTGATCCTCTCTACTCTCTTCTAGGGTTCAAGTCTTAGCATTTCTTGCACTCTAGTTACTCCTAGCTTGGAGTTGAAGCTAAAGGTGGTGGCTTTCAAGTGGATCTTTCTTTGACGGAAGAAGACAAGCAAGGTGAGGCCTTTCTACCATTCCGACGAGCAAGGAGAGAAGGAGTTCGAGCTCAAGGTATAACCTTTCTACAACTTAGTTAGTTGTTAGTTTACTTTAGCTAGTTTTCGTTTAGCAAAGATCCTCACATGCTTGGTCCATGTTGCCTAAGTCATTAAAAATCCGTTTTTTATTATGTTTTCCGCCTCCCCGTAAGCACCGGGTTGGGCAACACGGACTTACAGTGGTATCAGAGCCTAACTAAACCTAAACTAGCTAAGTAGTTAAGTGTAACGAAGTTTTGAAACCGGAAAATCGAAAAACCAAACTCGCAAAACCCTAGTTTCTGTTAATTTTTTTCTGGTCAAAATGAAAAACTTTATACTTCAAAAATTATCTCAGGGTTTTGTGTGAAATACCACCAAATACGAACCAGAGAGGAGTCTAGAGGACCGCGCTTCCGCGGCATAAGGAAGCTCTTGCCGCGGAAGCGCGGCCGTCTTGTCCCCTCTCTGTATCGTTTTTGATGCAGTATGTTTCTGTGTTGGTTTTAGGATTTTTAGGATATGTTATATGTGCCCAGATTTTCCAGAACTAAAATTTACTTTTGGGGGCCTATAAATCCGTATTTTTCGGAACTTCACTACACTTTAACTACATCGGTTATATATGTAATGCTTGCATGTATTGAACGTCGGCTAATCGCTATAAGACGATTAGTCGGGGTTATACATGATCTGTGATTGTTATTGGTTTGTGGATATGAATGGATTGGATCGTCGCGGGTGAATGGCCGGGGTGGATGTGAGATGAGCGTTGTTTTTCTTTCATTCATTTGTAACATGTAAATTGATGTAATTATATTGTTTATATGGCCGCACAACCGGGTCGGGGTTGTAGCCGTCATTGTATAATTCTTTTTACTGTTTTTGCTCCTAGGATAGACCCATGGAGGGGGTGCACAAACTACCGGGTATCTCGAAGTGCCGAGTGGCCCACTCACGGTGGTGAGGGAGGTTGCTTCGCTTCGGGTGCTTGGCGGGTAGTTTGCCGCACCCGTAGGGGTCTTGGGTGGGGTATTGGCTATTCACCGCGACCGTGTAATCCGCTTTGCGTTGCAGGCTCGAACGCATTGCGGATTCCTAGTATATCCAATGTATTCATCTGTGATCTGTAATGTCTATCATTGCTATATATTTATATATAATAACTATTTAGGTGTTGCTTATGTTTTACAGCCGCGCTAGCCCAGCCCCCGCTCTGTCGTTAGTTAAGTAACCTAACGGGTGATGACGGGGCCCCGTGGCGAATGCGAATGGCATAAGCGTACGTCATATTTTGGTTGTTTTCTGCAATGGTAGGATTAAATGATGGGACGCATTAAAAGAACTAATGCAAGAAATAAACCAAGTAAAAGTCGATTGGAACACTTTGAAAACCACTCGGTTCTTTTCAAAACTAAACTTTTAAACGCGGAGCTTGAACCACTCCTTTTAAAAGCTATCTCGTTCCATCGATTATATCAAGTTCACTACGTTCACGGTTTCGCCAAAACCATTCATAGCCCTCCGTCATTCCACATGAATGGTCAAAAGTATTCAAGCTATGTATTTTGGCCAAAGTCAAGGCATAGTGATTGGTAGCGTTTGGGTATTCATGTGCAGCATAGATAGATGCGTTGATTTGGGACAGTCGTGCTGCCATTTTGGCTAAAGTCAAGGGTAGGTACGGGTGGGTCCAAATTAACCAGGAGAATGACGGGTAGAACTTGACATGTGACTTATGATATTTTGGCCAAAGTCAAGGTCATAAGAGCATGGGGCAAAAATCCACATCGGGAGTTTCATAAGTACTGAAATTTGCTAGTGTTGCATACCATTTGGAGTGTGATGATTCTGGTAGGATTCCTTCGGCTTTATCACGCGATGATATTTGGATCCCGATCCTACTGTGAGTATATGCTACTCCTCGGGAAAACTCTCACTTAACGATCAATGCTATAAACCTAGTAGGTGCCTAGAAAGGTGTTAGCGGGGCTACGCCCACAGGGAAAAGAGGTTACTTAATTAAGGAACTTCGCGAAAGCGTTGGAAAACCTCCCTCGAAGTACCGACACTGGCCTGGCTGAAAGGTTAAGCAAGTATTGTACGGTGAGAATGATCCCGGCTAATCCTTTTCTTTACGGTTTGAGAAGGGATTCGAGAGACAGTGGGAGCCATCCAGTTTAGACAAACTAAAAACCACTCTAAACTTGCAAGAGCATCATGCTAAAGTGTTTCTTTTCTCTCTCCTAATTGCAGCGACCATTCAAGATGACCGGACTTAAGTTACTATTAGATAAAAACATATTGACAGGGCCAAACTACAAAGATTGGCTCAGGAATGTCAAGATGGCTATCACTTATGACAAGCTGGGGTATATACTTACCACCAAAGCTCCCCCTGTCCCAGGTCCCACCTCCAGCGTCGCGGATGTTGAAATCCGTAAGACATGGGAGATGGATTGCGCGAGGGCCAAATGCCTCGTACTAGCCTCGATGGACAACGAACATCAGAGGAGGCACGAGAATATGGACCTAGAGTCCATATTTCTCCATACAAAAGAACTATATGGAGAGCAGTCTCGTATCGCTAGATACGAAGTGTCGAAGAAGCTCTTTTCGGCAAGGTTGGCCGTCGGATCATCGGTAGCGGACCACGTGCTTAAGATGATCGGCTACATAGAGGAGCTCGCGGACCTTGGGACCACGTTGGAGAATGAACTCTATACCGATTTGATTCTCCAGTCCCTTCCTTCCACTTACGCCCAGTTCATTCTTAACTTCAACATGCAAGGAAAGGAGGTTGAACTTGCCGAACTTCTGAACATGTTGAGGACTGCTGAGGGCACCCTACAGAAGGGTAGGGAGACATCCACTTTGTTTGTAGGAGGATCTTCCTCTTCTAGGTCCAGGGCGAAAGCCAAGGGCAAGAAGAAGAAAGCCCCCGCCAAACCAAGAGGCGGTGTCGGTAAAGTGGATACGAAGGGAAAGGGTAAAGCAACAAAGGTAGCGGGGAAGCTGGTGGGGAAGGAAGAATGCTTCTATTGTCACAAAAGTGGTCACTGGAAACAAGATTGCAAGGCTTGGAAAGCCAGAACACAGGATTTGAAGCGAGTTGCAGCTTCAGCTTCAGGTGTGTATGTTATTGAAAATTGTCTATCAATAAACTCTACTTCCTGGGTATTGGATACCGGATCAGGATCTCATATCTGTAATTCTTTGCAGGCGTTGAGAAAGCGTAGAGTTTTGAAGGCAGGTGACATGACCCTCAGAGTTGCGAACGGTGCTAGCATGGATGCTGAGGCCGTGGGGGACTATCACCTGGGATTATCAGATGGACACTTTTTGGTTTTGCGTAGTTGTTATTATGTACCAAATGCAACCTGTAATATCATTTCTGTATCTTTATTATCTAAAGAAGGTTATGAATTTGCATTTGTAAGTAATGTAGTGAACATTCACCTTAATCAAGTGTTGATTGGGTCAGGTACATTGAACAACGGTATATACGTTTTAAACCAACCACAGATTTTCAATATCCAGAATACACACAAAAGAAAGTCTCCAGAAATTAACAAAACTTTCTTATGGCATTGTAGACTGGGTCACATCAACGAGAGAAGATTGACTAAGTTACATACTGAAGGATATTTAGATTCGTTCGAATATCAATCGTATGCAACTTGTCAATCCTGTCTCAAAGGAAAGATGACAAAGGCTCCGTTTTCTGGACACGGAGAAAGAGCGAGCGAGCTCTTGGGACTCGTACACAGCGACGTGTACGGTCCAATGTCTACACATGCGCGAAGCGGTTATTCTTACTTCATTACCTTTACGGATGATTTTTCAAGGTACGGTTATGTCTTCTTAATGAAACATAAATCCGAGGCTTTTGAAAAATTCCAGGAATATAAGAATGAAGTAGAAAAACAAACAGGCAAAAGTATCAAGATCCTAAGATCGGATCGAGGAGGAGAATACTTAAGTGCCGAATTCCTGAACTATTTAAAAGAGAATGGAATTCTCTCTCAGCTTACTCCTCCATACACTCCGCAACATAACGGTGTATCGGAGAGACGGAACCGAACCCTATTGGATATGGTACGGTCCATGATGAGTAACGCTGAGTTACCGCGATCGTTCTGGGGGTATGCGCTAGAAACAGCTGCATATCTTTTGAACCGTGTTCCCACTAAGACTGTGCCTACCACACCATATGAGTTATGGAGTGGGAAGAAACCCTATCTTAATCACATTAAGACATGGGGATGTCCAGCTTTTATAAAAAAGCAGCATGCGGACAAGCTCGAGGCACGCTCAGTACAGTGCAAGTTTGTGGGATATCCAAAGAACTCCAAGGGATATTATTTCTATTGCGAAGAGGAAAAAAAGTCCTTGTTTCTCGCCATGCCCACTTTCTAGAACATCAGTTCATAGAAAAAGAAATAAGTGGGAGCGCAATAGAACTGGAAGAAATTCCAGAACCACAAACTATTACTGAAAGTTTAGTGGAACCAGAAGGTTCAAAAGAACAGGACATTCCTATGCCGCTCCGCAGGAGTAGTAGGCAGTCTCATCCGCCCGAGAGATACTACGGTTTTCTCATTGACGGGGATAGAGAAGACTGCATCCTGGATTGTGATGAGCCTACTAGCTTCCAGCAAGCCATTCAGAGCGTCGACTCGGTAAAATGGCTGGATGCAATGCGGACCGAGATGGAGTCCATGTACACCAACAAAGTATGGACGTTGGACATTGCTCCAGACGGGGTAAAACCCGTAGGATGCAAGTGGATCTTCAAAAGGAAGATTGGTGTAGATGGACAGGTTGAGACCTATAAAGCTAGACTGGTAGCAAAGGGTTTTCGTCAGCGACCTGGTTTGGACTATGACGAAACCTTTTCTCCAGTAGCTATGCTGAAATCCATTCGGATCCTTCTTGCCATCGCTGCTTTCCACGATTATGAGATTTGGCAGATGGACGTAAAGACAGCTTTTCTAAATGGTCATTTAGAGGAGTGTGTCTATATGGACCAGCCAGAGGGTTTCATTCAGGGTGGGAGCAGCGGAAAGGTGTGCAAGTTGCTCAAGTCCATTTATGGACTCAAGCAGGCATCGCGGAGTTGGAACATCTGTTTTGATGAGACGGTCAAGGAATTTGGCTTTATCAAAAATCCAGATGAACCATGCATCTATTGTAGATTTGTAGCGAGAACTGTAGTATTCCTCGTTTTATACGTGGATGACATTCTCTTAATAGGAAATGACATTCCTATGCTACAATCTGTCAAGGGGTTCTTGTCACACAGGTTCTCCATGAAAGACCTGGGTGATGCCTCCTACATTCTGGGTATCCGGATCTACCGTGACAGATCCAAGAGGATATTAGGACTCTCGCAGTCCAGGTACATCGACACCATACTGAAGAGATTCAGTATGGAAGATTCCAAGCGCGGTAATCTACCGGCTTGTCACGGGATCACCCTCTCCAAAGAGATGTCTCCCAAGACTGATTTGGAGAGGGATCGCATGTCTATTATACCCTACGCTTCTGCGGTAGGCTCTATAATGTATGCGATGTTGTGTACCAGACCGGATGTGGCTTATGCACTGAGTGTGGTAAGCAGGTATCAGTCAAACCCTGGGGAGAAACATTGGATAGCAGTAAAGAACATTCTCAAGTACCTGAGAAGGACTAAGGAGATGTTCTTGGTGTATGGCGGAAAAGACCTGCAGGTTGAGGCCTTTGCTGACTCCAGCTTCCAGAGTGACAAGGATGATTCCAAGTCCATGTCGGGTTTTGTCTTTACCCTCAATGGAGGGGCGGTGTGTTGGAAGAGCTCCAAACAGGAAACCGTTGCTGACTCGACTATGGAAGCGGAATACATCGCTGCATCTGATGCCGCAAAAGAAGCTGTCTGGATGAGGAAGTTCTTGAAAGAACTTCAGGTGGTTCCGTCCATTGTTGACCCAATACCTCTATATTGCGACAACAACGGGGCTATAGCTTTAGCGAAGGAACCCAGGTCCCATCAGAAATCCAGACACATCTTAAGGCGGTATCACCTGATCAGGGAGATCGTGGATCGCCAGGAGATCGAGGTCCGGAGAGTTGCATCAGAGGATAACACTGCAGATCCACTCACAAAGGCCCTACCCCAGACTCAGTTCGAGCGGCTGATCGAGATGATAGGTCTTCGATACGCCAGTACATGGCCTTAGTGCAAGTGGGAGATTGTTAGTGTATATGCCCTAGAGGCCATTACTGTATCATACTAGTTTGTATATTACTTAATGGAAGCTTAGGATATTCACAGTTGTATATACAATCTTGCTCGAAATGGTAGTATGCTACTTGGTTTGTCTCTGCTTTAATATGTGCATGTGTTTCTTTTAGCATATTGCTGGTATACATATTAGTAGAGCCCTTAGGATCTTTGCTTGATTACCAGCGTTGTGATGGCGCTCGCACTCGTGGGAGCTGGGTAATCTATAAGCACATCCTTATACAGGTCCCTGGTCGTTGGACTATCGAGACAGGGCATCGATACTCCGGAGTAGACTAGCGTATGCGCTTCTCATCCCAGTGTGGGAGACGGTCTGTCCCACAGCCGTTAGTACGTCGTACTTGGGATAGTATGCGGGTGCTCGTTAGGTTACGAGTACACTGGACAGGACTCGTCGGGAACTGTTGGTTGGTAATATACCTATCGTCAGTTATCAGTTCCCAGGTGACATGAGTACATCTTAGTCCGCTGACTTGACACTGTCACTTCGCCTCGAGTGTGTTCCCACTGCACTTTGATTACTACCCTACCACGGCTTGAAGGTGTCGTGCAAACAGGTAGTTTTTGGGTGCAGTCCCGAAGCACTTGGAGGCAGTGACGGTTAGACAGGATTCGTCTCTCCCGGTATTGGGGGTTGACATCGCGCTGTGTCTAGGAGAGCCATTACACAAGTAGTCCCTGGCCAGGGCAAGCGAGATATACTGGTAGGTTTCCAGTGTTATCTCAGGGTGTCTGGGCTACACTCCGACACGACTTGTACCGCTATTAGGGGACTGACGTTCACCGCCCCCCTAGGCCCGCCATGCGATGTATCAGACGAACAGACCGGACTGTACGGAGACTGTCACATACAGGCTCAGTAGGAGTGCAGATGGGGTTCACCTCGTCAGTCTTCTTATCGACATCTACCTGGGGACCGTTACGTACAGCTAGTGCCGCTTGCGGTCTGTGGTTAAACCCACTGCCAGCGTAGTGTCGAGTCTTTAGAGTCCCACACAGAGAGCTATTCGCCTTTAGGCAAAATGAGTAGAGGTCGCATGGTTTTGCGACAGGGTTCGTTCACATTCGCGCACTTGTGCACATTTGCTGTCCGGACAGTTTATACTAGCGGGCTTTGGTTTAAGCCGGATCCTAGTATATGTTTTGAGATTGGTTTTTCTCATTGTGTTCGTGTTCCTCGGATCACGAATGCGGGTGCGTATGCACAGTTGCTTGAGATTGAGGGAGAGGACCTTGATTAGGGTTAATGGCTATTGTCATTTTATTAACCCTAATATTTATGTGTGTGTTATTGTTAATTAGTAATTAGTTTGATAATTATCCATGGTTGTGGTTGTTGACCTTTTGACTTCTTTGACTTGTTGACCAAGGTTGACACTTTGACCATCATAATTTCTTTTGGAAGATGCTTTTTGATCTTTGCAATTTGAAATGATAATGGTCATGTCATGATTTACCATGATAATTATCTAGCTAATTATTCAATTAAATTAATTCACACATATTAGTGAGAAGAGCTCTATTATTTTCTCATTCTCTCATATCATTTCTCTCTCTTGTTCATCCTCTCCCTCAAGCTCTCTCCCTCTCATGTGTTGAGAAACAAAAAGCTTGAGAAAAACCTTCACTTGATCCTCTCTACTCTCTTCTAGGGTTCAAGTCTTAGCATTTCTTGCACTCTAGTTACTCCTAGCTTGGAGTTGAAGCTAAAGGTGGTGGCTTTCAAGTGGATCTTTCTTTGACGGAAGAAGACAAGCAAGGTGAGGCCTTTCTACCATTCCGACGAGCAAGGAGAGAAGGAGTTCGAGCTCAAGGTATAACCTTTCTACAACTTAGTTAGTTGTTAGTTTACTTTAGCTAGTTTTCGTTTAGCAAAGATCCTCACATGCTTGGTCCATGTTGCCTAAGTCATTAAAAATCCGTTTTTTATTATGTTTTCCGCCTCCCCGTAAGCACCGGGGTGGGCAACACGGACTTACAGGAGCCGCCTCTAAACCTTAGGGTTTGGGGCAGTACGGCGTTGTCACATGTGAGGCGTTGGTTTGACCCTTCTACGGCTGGACCATTGGTACTTTGGCCTGTGATGGATACTTTTTGAACTCCGCTCAAGTGTTGAGCTATTTGGGAAATCTTAGGCGTTTGTTATTCGATCGGAAAGTTTAACATTGTCTATTTATCTGGAATTGATACAATATTTATAATCCACAAGTATTTATGAGATATCTAATTTGAATATTATAAATCTAGCAGTTTAGTCTCAATTGATCGGTTGCCACGGGATTTTGATGTGATTAAAAGTCCGTCGTAATCACGTAGCGTATGCGGATACTCGCCGGGTAAACTTAATAGATAGCCACACCCCATAGCCCCAACCAAGTGATTGCAGGAGAACCCCGTCGCCAAAAACATCCGTTCGGGTGCTCGCGGCAGCGGTGTTCCGCCTTAGTGCACTTCGTCGACGGCATCCGGGGGTGCGGCCGTCTACCAAAGTTTGCGACGAGCATTCAATCAAGATGTCGGGAATCTTGTTGAATTGCCCGACTTGATATTGAAAAGTGTTTTCGAGATCGGGACTAAAATGTGGAGTTTATAATTGTTAGGCATGCGATGTCTAAAGAATTCATTTGGTTAGGCATGAGATGTCTAAGGACATTGCGGATTCCAACTGTTATAGTTTAACACTTTCTTTTCTGCAACCGTAAGCGTAGTATGTGTTGTATCGCCGGCTTCGTTGCTATACATCAACGACAATCGGGATACGCATACTTTCTTACGTTGATGATATGAGATATTATGTGTTGCTGTGATATGTTATATTGGATCGTCGTGTTTTGAATAGCCGGGGTTTTTTTGTGAGATGAGGGTTTTTATTTTCATTCATGTAAAATTCGTTGTATATAATATTCTTTTATTGGAGCACTTCCGGGCTGAGGATGATGTCACCATTGTGTATTATTTACTTTTCTGCATTAGGTAGACCCAAGGCGGGGAGCACAAGTAACCGGGTTCTAGGGTCCAGTGGGAGACCATCTCAAGGAGTCGAGACCGGGTCTCCTAACCCTAAAATTGGCAGTGTTGCTTGCCGCTCTCGTAGGGGTCTAGGGATGTGGGTTTGGCTATTCATCGCGACCGTAGAATCCGCGTTTTATACAGGCTCGCATAAAACACGGAAATCCTTGTATATCCAATATTTCATATGTTATCTTCTACTGCAATGTTCTGTGATGAGATCATATTACTGCCTGAGACGAATGTTTATATTATATATATGAGATATATATTATATATTGTTGTTTTCGTTTCAAATCTGATGCTTGTGAAGCTTAATAAAATGGGACTTCATTAATGAAATTAAAGAAACCTAAAGATGTTGTAGAAACTTGTCTAAAGAACTGGTAGCTTTAGTTCTTGCTTTACATAGCGGTGTTCCTTGTAGAACATCTAGCACCTTATTCGATAAGGAAAGAGCCGAGATCCCTTCACCGGGAGTGACCACTTTAGCAAAACTAGCAGATGCTACAAACTCGGTTTGTCTTTTGATTGTTTCTATAGTTTTTGCTTTGCATTGTGGTATTTGTGAAATATCCTGCACCTTATTCGATAAGGAAAGAGCCGACGATCCCTTCACCAGGAGTGACCTCTTTAGCAAAACTAGAAAAGGCCTAAAAAACATTCCAATTAAAATCACTAGATTCTACAACGTTATCAAGTTTATTATGCAAAGGGTTTTCTTAAAAACCTTTTGTAGCCCTCCATCATTTCAGATAAGTACTTCATAATATTCGTACTACGTTTGTTGTCTTTCTTCAAGGCGTAGTGTGCGGTAGCTATTTATGTTTATCTGTATAAGCATATGATGCGATTGAGTTAGGGTAGTCGTACGACTTTGTTGGCTTTTGTCAAGGGCCGTGCGGGTGGGTCTAATTCAATCGGGAAATGACGGGTTGGACTTGACTAGTAGCCTATGGTTTGTTGGCTTTCGTCAAGGTCATAGGATGCTAGGAGTAAAATATTATTGGGAATTGCAAGTGTTGAAATTTGCAATGAGATTGCATACCTTCTATGAGATAGTTGGATTCCGATACCCGCTGCGAGTAAGAGTTACTCCTGGGAGAGTTTTGCACATTACAATTAGCCGATCAAGTAGGTGTCTAGAAAGGTGTTAACGGGGTTACGCCGCTGGGAAAACGAGGTTTATTTTAATTAGGTCCGTGCGAAAGCGCGGGGAACCTCCCTCAAAGTACCGGCACTGGCCTGGCTGAAAGATTGACGAACTTGTAGAGTGTAATTAATCCCGGCTAGTCTTTCCTTTTAGGGTTTGAAGGAAGATTTGACTAAAACAGCAGGAGACATCCTGATTAGATAAATTGATAACCAATCTAATTTTGTAAAAGCGCACGCTGAATGTTTTCTTCTCTCTCTCTCTCCTGGTTGCGACTATGTCACACCTTAATCAAGATAATAATACGGATGTATTGACCGAACCCGCTTGTTATACTGCGCTAAGGAACGTTGGTCCCGCTCCAACTTAAAATTGTTATAAGACAGAGCAGGAACAGGGGATTACCAGAATTCCCGTACCGCCCAAACGAAGAAAGTGCATATTGATGCATCATCTTCGGGTGTGTTCATTACCGAGAACTGTTTCTTAGTATCCTTTACGTCCTGGGTATGAGATACCGGATCAGGATCCCGCAAAATGTAATTTGTTACATGGGCTCCAGATAGTTAGAGAATTGAGAACGGGTGATAAGTTTCAAGAGTTGGAAATGATGCAAGTGTTGCAGCAAGACTGTTGGCAGTTATCACCCTGTATTTCCAGAATACATTGATTCTGAACGAATGTTATTAGATACAGAACCAGATATACAACATCATATCAGTCACTTTATTAGTAAAGAAAGGATATAATTTTGTATTGTTGGATAATGTTTTGAGCATTTCCTATATCAAGAGTTGATCGGTTCAGGCACGTTATCTAAAAGCATAGACGTTCTAAATCAAACTACAGTTCTTTACGTACAAAACACACATAAGAGGAAGAGTTCAGAAATGAACGGATCCTTCTTGAGGTATTATAGACTAGGTCATATCAATGTGACCCGACTAGCTGAAGTTACATTTAGATGCATATTTAAATTAGTTTGAATTTACATCTTGTGAAACTTTCCGGTCATGTCACAAAGATAAGTTGACCACAGCTCTGTTTTTTGGAAACAGAGAAAGAGTTAGTGAACTCTTAGGATTGATACATGCTAATGTATGAAGGTCCCCTGTCTATACATGCCAAGACCGGTTCTTTGTACTTTACAGTCACTGATTATCTCTCAAGATCCGGACATATGTTCCTGTTGAAACACAAGTCTGGAACTTTTGAGAAATTCAATAAATATAAGTTAGAAGTAGAGAACCAAAAATGGGTATAAGTATTATGTCCTTTGATGAGATCAAGGAGGAGAATACTTGAGCATGGAATTACTGGACTATTCTAAAGGAGAATGAGATTCTCTCTCAGCATTACTCTCCGCATACACCACAGAACGTCGGTGTATCGGGGCGGAGCAATCACACCCTATGTGATATGGTGTGCTCTATGATGAGTACTACTGAGTTGCCTATTTTCTTTTGGGGTTATGCACTTAAGAAGATGCATACCTATTAAATAGGGTTCCAACCAAATCAGATGCCTACCACTCCATAAGTGATATGGTATAGGAAGAGCCCATCTCTTAAAGATGTTACAATTTGGGGTTGTCCGGCCTATGTCAAAAGAAAAATCCGGACAAGCTCGAGGCAAGGTTAGTTCTGTGGAAGTTTGTTGGATATCCCAAGCATTCGCAAGGGAATATCTTCTACCACACCGAGAAACAAAAGATGTTTTATTTCTCGGCATACCACTTTTTGAGAAAAAGGGAATTTCTTATGAAGAAATTAGTGATTATGAGGTAGAACTGGAAGGAGTTCCAGCTATACAAACTGCAACTGATGATTAGGTAAACCCGGAGGATTCAATAGTTTCCAACGAACCTCAGCCTCTCCGTCGATCTGGTAAGGTTCCTCATCCAACTGAGAGATACTTCGGTTTCTCTATGACAGTGGGAGCAAGGATTGCATCATGAGATGATGACCCAACTAGTTTCCAGCAGGCCATCAGGAGTGGGGACTCTGTAAGAATGGCTGGATGCTTAGCGATCTGAGATGGAATCCTTATACACCAACAAAGTATGGACTTTGGTTGCTTTATCTGAAGGGTTAAATCCACATCAGGAGCAAGTATATCTTGAGAAGATTACTTGGTGTACATGGAAAAGTTGAGACTTTCAAAGCTATGCTTAAGTCCATCCAGATCCTACTTGCCACTGTTACATACCATGACTACGATATCTGGTGGTTGGGTGTCATGAATGCTTTTCTAAATAGTGATTTGGAAGAGAGCTTCTATAAGTACACAGCCAGACGGCTTCGAAAACAGTGGGAGCAGCGGAAACGTGTGCAAGATGTTTTATGTGATAAATCAGGCATTGCAGAGTTGGAAAATCTGTTTTGATGTGGTAGTCAAAGAGTTTGACTTCATCAAAATGGTAGATGAACCTTGTATATACAAAAAGGTAGTAGAGAGTATGGTGGTGATCCTCTTAGAGTACGTAGATGTCATACTCTTGATAGGAAAGGAGTTTCCTATACTATGCTCGGTCAATCTCCTCTTATCACAAATGATTCTCCATATAGGATCAAGGTGATACCCCCTAAATCCTGGGTTATGGATCTATGAGATAGGTCTAATTGGATGTTAGGATTCTCACTAGTTGTAGTGAGATGGTATCAATTGATCCTGGGGAGAATCACTGGAAAGGTTCCAGGGTGATAAGGACGACTGAATGTCAGTCGCAGGCATTGTCTTTACCCTCAGTGGAGGGACGGTATGTTGGAAGAGTTCCAAGCTAGATACCGTGACTTACTAGACAATTAAAGGCAAGATACATTGTTACCAAGGATGCTACCAAAGAGACAGTTTGGATATATATATGAGTTCATAAGATGAATCTCGTTCCTACCATTGTATGACAATGGAGTTGTGGATTAGGCCTAGGAACCCCCGTCCAATTTATGATCCAGATATATTCTAAGGCAGTATCTCCTGATCATGGAGATGTTGATCTCCAGGAACATCGAGGTTAGGAGAGTAGACACAGAGGACAACAGCGCGGATCCACTTACAAAGGACAATTTCCCAGTAGAGACTTTTATGGGATGGTTGAGTATGGGATACTTCAACCACAGCTGATTGTTGGGTATGCGATACCACAACAGATGGCCCTAGTGCAAGTGGGAGATTGTTAATTATATGTATGCCCTAGAGGCCATTACTGTACATGCGTTGTATATTGTAGTGGATGCTAAGACATATATAGGGAGGACTTTCTTGCTCAACATGATAGTATGCTATCCGGTTACTCTCTACCATGTACTCTGATTGTCTCTATGTCACATGTTGATAAAGCCCTTAGGATGAGTACTTGACTACCAGGACTATGATGCAGATCATAATAGTGGGGACAGAGTAGTCGCCTAGTACATCCTTCAAATGTTCCAAGTCGTGGCAGTACCGATACAGGGCATCGATACTCCAGAGTAGACTAGCGTATGCGCTTCTTGACCCATATGATGGGCGATGGATGATCCCATATCCATTGGTGTTTGACATCAGAGAAGGTATACGGGTGCTCAGTGGAGACTGGGTACACTGGACGGACTCGTCGAGAACTCCCAGATGGTATTATACCTCACGTCAGATGGCAGTTCTCTGGTGACACTGGTACATGTTAGTCTGTAGACCCGAGATCGTCATAGAGTCTTGTGTGATTCCCACAGTGCTTTGATTTTCATCATACCATGTCCAAGAGGGCGTTCAAAAAGGTGGCTTTGTTAGTGTATATGCCCTAGAGGCCATTACTGTATCATACTAGTTTGTATATTACTTAATGGAAGCTTGGGATATTCACCTTGTATATACATTCTTGCTCAAAATAGTAGTATGCTACTTGGTTTGTTTCTACTTCAATGTGTACATGTGTTTATTTTAGTATATCGCCTATACACATTAGTGGAGCCCTTAGGATCTTTGCTTGATTACCAGCGTTGTGATGGCAGTCACACTAGTGGGGCTGGGTAATCTATAAGCACATCCTTATGCAGGTCCCTGGTCGCAGAACTATCGAGACAGGGCATCGATACTCCGGAGTAGACTAGCGCATGCGCTTCTCTTCCCAGTGTGGGAGACGGTCTGTCCCACAGCCGTCGGTACGACGTACTTGAGATAGTATGCGGGTGCTCGTTGGGTTACGAGTACACTGGACAGGACTCGTCGGGAACTGACTAGTTGGTATTATGCCTATCGTCAGTTATCAGTTCCCAGGTGACATGAGTACAGCTTAGTCCGCTGACTTGACACTGTCACTTCGCCTCGAGTGTGTTCCCACTGTACTTTGATTACTACCTTACCACGGCTCAAAGGGGTCGTGCAAACAGGTGGTAGTTGGGTGCAGTCCCGAAGCACTTGGAGGCAGTGACGGTTAGACAGGATTCGTCTCTCCCGGTATTAGGGGTTGACATCGCGCTGTGTCTAGGAGAGCCATTACACGAGTAGTCCCTGGCCAGGGCAAACGAGATATACTGGTAGGCTTCCAGTGTTATCTCAGGGTGTTTTGGGCTTCACTCCGACACGACTTGTACCGCTATTGGGGGACTGACGTTTACCGCCCCCTAGGCCCGCCATGCGATGTATCAGACGAACAGATCGGACTGTACGGAGAATGTCACATTCAGGCTCAGTAGGAGTTCAGACTGGTTTCGCCTTGTCAGTCTTCTTGTCGGCATCTACCTGGGGACCGTTACGCACAGCTAGTGCCGCTTGCGGTCTGTGGTTAAACCCACTGCCAGCGTAGTGTCGAGTCTTTAGAGTCCCACACAGAAAGCTATTCGCCTTTAGGCAAAAGAGTAGAGGTCGCATGGTTTTGCGACAGGGTTCGGTCACATCCGTGCACTTGTGCACGTACAGTGTCCGGACAGTTTACACTAGCGGGCTTTGGTTTAAGCCAGATCCTAGTGTACCTTTTGGGATTGGATTTATCTAGTATGCATTCGTGTTTCTTGGAACGCGGATGCGGGTGTGTATGCACAGTTGACGGAGAGACAGAGGCAGAGGATTCTCATTAGGGTTGTTGACCGTTGACAGTTGACTATTGACTTTTTGCTCAACCCTAATGAGAATATGATATGTGATTAACAATAGTATTAATTAAGTATTGTGGTGACATGGTTGTTGAGGGGTTGACTTTGTTGACTTGTTGACTTTGTTGACCGATTGACTAGGTTGGACTAGTTGACCACCATGATGACAATGGCTATCATTTCATGGAAAAGACTTTTTACTTGCTTGTTTCTTTTGTGAGAAATGAGTGCATGAAATGATTTAGCCATTTTGACTTGAACCATTTTACACAATACTTGATTATTATTTTTGTGATGATGGTTTTGGATTATGAGAGCAAAGAGAGAAAAGTCTTCTCTCATTCTTTCATGCTCATTCTCTCTCTTGTTCTTGAGCTCTCATCTCCTCCTCTTGCTCTCCCTCTCTTGATTCTATGGTTCACTTGTCTCATGAGTTGAGAACCAAGAACCATAGATAAAATCCCATACAAACTCTTCTCTACTCACTCTAGTTCACAAGGTTTAGCAAACCGAGTGAACTAGTTTCTTCAAAGTTCGAAGAAGGAGCCAAAGGTTGAAGCTTTCAGGTGGATCTATCTTCGGCGCAAGGAGACGACGGGGAGAAGCCGATTCGGACGACCATCGAAGCTTGAAGACGAAGGAGTTCGAGAAAAAGAAAGGTATAACCCCCTAACCGAGTAGTTAGCAACTCGTAGTTAGGTTGTTAGTTAGATGTTTAACAAAGATCCGGTTTTGAGTCCATGTTACCACCTCTATGAAAATCGTTTTTCACCAAATTCCGCATGCCCGAAAGTACCGGGAGAGGTAGCATGGACTTACAGTGGTATCAGAGCCTAGTTAAACTCTATCTAACATGTTAGCAAAGTAGCTAGAAGATCGATCAAAGAAAAGTCGCAAAACGAACCCCGTTTTTTAAACTTTTTGTCGATTTTAAAAGTGCTGGAAATTTTTTTTGAGATACACCAAAAATCGACTCAGGGTTTTCTGAAGAAACTGCAAAAATTTGACCCCCTAACTCGATCAAAGCGCCGCGGTTCCGCGGTGTGAGCTTGCTCCCGCCGCGGAACCGCGGCCGAGTTGACTCGGTCATGGGGTTTCTTCTTTGCAGTTTGCTCATAGGGGTATTTTGGGAATTTTGGTATATGTATTTTCACCCCAGATTTTCCAGAACGAAAATTTTATTTTTGGGGTCCTGAAAATCCGTATTTTTGATCGAACTTCTAAAAGACTTAAGCTGACGGGTTTTTCTGTGATGTGATATTTGTATTGAACGTCTGCTAATCGCTATATGTCGATTAGTGGGGGTTATACAAATCTGTGATCTGTAATGTTATTGGAATGTGTATATGAATATGTTGGATTGTCGCGGGTGAATAGCCGGGGGTTGTGAGACGAGAGTTTTCTTTTCTTTCAATTCATGTAAATTTGTAAATTGATGTAATAATTATTTGTATGGCCGCACAACCGGGTCGGGGTTGTAGCCGTCATTGTATAATTTCTTTTTACTGTTTTTGCTCCTAGGATAGACCCATGGAGGGGGTGCACAAACTACCGGGTATGCCGAAGTGCCGAGTGGCCTACTCACGGAGTTGAGGGAGGTTGCTTCGCTTCGGGTACTTGGCGGGTAGTTTGCCGCACCCGTAGGGTCTTGGGTGGGGTATTGGCTATTCACCGCGACCGTGTAATCTGCTTTTCGTTACAGGCTCGTACGAATTGCTGATTCCTAGCATATCCAATGTGTTCATCTGTGATCTGAAATGGCTATCATTGCAGTATATCTATATATGATATTATTTAGGCGTTGCTTATGTTTTATAGCCGCGCTAGCCCAGCCCCCGCTCTGTCGTTAGTTAAGTAACCTAACGGGTAATGACGGGGCCCCGTGGCGAATGCGAATGGCATAAGCGTACGTCATATTTTGGTTGTTTTCTGCAATGGTAGGATTAAATGATGGGACGCATTAAAAGAACTAATGCAAGAATATCACGCATTAAAAGAACTAATGCAAGATAATAAACCAAGCAAAAGTCGTTGGAACACTTTCGAAAAACCACTCGGTTCTTTTCAAAACCAACTTTTAAATGCGGAGCTTGAGCCACTCCTTTTAAAAGCTATCTCGTTCCATCGACTATATCAAGTTCACTACGTTCACGGTTTTGCCAAAACCATTCGTAGCCCTCCAACATTTCAGTTAAATATTCGGTAGTATTCAAGCTATGTATTTTGACCTCACGCCAAGGCATAGTGATTGGTAGCTGCCGGATATTTATCTGTTGCATAGATAGAATGCGTTGGTTTGGGACAGCCGTACTACCATTTTGGCCTACGTCAAGGGTAGGTACGGGTGGATTCAAATTAACCTGGATAATGATGGGAAGAACTTGACATGTGACTTATGACATTTTGACCTCACGCCAAGGTCATAAGAGCATGGGGCGAAAATCCACATCGGGAGTTTCAAAAGAACTGAAACTTGCTAGTGTTGCATACCATTTGGAGTGTGATGATTCTGGTAGGATTCCTTCAGTTTCGTCACGCGATGATATTTGGATCCCGATCCTACTGTGAGTATATGCTACTCCTCGGGAAATTTCTCACTAAACGATCAATGCTATAAGTAGGTGCCTAGAAAGGTGTTAGCGGGGCTACGCCCCCAGGGAAAAGAGGTTCTTGAATTAAGGAACTTCGCGAAAGCGTTGGAAAACCTCCCTCGAAGTACCGACACTGGCCTGGCTGAACGGTTAAGCAAGTATTGTGCGGTGGGATTGATCCCGACTAATTCTTCCTTTATGGTTTGAGGAGGGATTCGAGAAACAGTGGGAGCCATCCTGTTTAGACAAACTAAGAACCATTCTAAACTTGCAAGAGCATCAAACTGAGTGTTTCTTCTCTCTCCTAATTGCAGCGACCAATCGACATGACTGGACTTAAGTTACTCCTAGATAAAAACATACTGACAGGGCCAAACTACAAAGATTGGCTCAGGAATGTCAAAATGGCAATCACTTACGACAAGCTGGGGTATCTTCTTACCACCAAAGCTCCCCCTGTCCCTGGTCCCACTTCCAGCGTCGCGGATAAGGAAATCCGTAAGACTTGGGAGATTGATAGCGCGAAGGCCAAGTGCCTCGTACTTGCCTCTATGGACAATGAACATCAGAGGAGGCACGAGAATATGGACTTGAAATCCATATTTCTTCATACAAAAGAACTGTATGGAGAGCAATCTCGTATCGCAAGATACGAAGCGTCGAAAAAGTTATTTTCGGCAAGGATGGCCGTCGGATCATCAGTAGCAGAACACGTGCTTAAGATGATCGGCTACATTGAGGAGCTCGCGGACCTAGGGACCATATTGGAGAGTGAGCTCTATACGGACTTAGTTCTCCAGTCCCTTCCTTCCACTTACGCCCAGTTTATACTGAACTTCAACTTACAAGAAAAAGAAGTTGAACTTTCAGAGCTCCTCAATATGCTGAGGAGCGCAGAGGGCACCCTACAGAAAGGTAGGAAAACATCCACTTTGTTTGTAGGAGGATCATCTTCTTCTAGGTCCAAGGCGAAAGCCAAGGGAAAGAAGAAGAAAGCCCCCGCCAAACCAAGGGGCGGTGTTAGTAAAGTGGATACGAAGGGAAAAGCTAAAGCAACAAAGAAAGCGGGGAAGCTTGTGGATAAGGAAGAATGCTTCTATTGTCATAAGAAAGGACACTGGAAGAATGATTGCAGGGCCTGGAAGGCCAGAACACAGGAATTGAAGCAGGTTGCAGCTTCAGCTTCAGGTGTGTATGTTATTGAAAACTGTCTTTCAATAAACTCTACTTCCTGGGTATTGGATACAGGATCAGGATCTCATATCTGTAATTCATTGCAGGCGTTGAGAAACCGTAGTGTTTTGAAAGCAGGTGACATGACCCTCAGAGTTGCGAACGGAGCTAGCATGGATGCTAAAGCCGTGGGGGACTATCACCTGGGAATCTTAGATGGACATGTTTTGGTTTTGCGTAATTGCTTTTTTGTACCCAACGCAACTTGTAATATCATTTCTGTATCTTTAGTTTCTAAAGAAGGTTATGAATTTGCGTTTGTAAGCAATGTTGTAAACATTCACCTTAATCAAGTTCTGATTGGGTCAGGTACATTGAGCAATGGTATATACGTATTAAACCAACCACAGATTTTCAATGTCCAGAATACACACAAAAGAAAGTCTCCGGAAATCAATCGGACTTTCTTATGGCATTGTAGACTGGGTCACATCAATGAGAGAAGGTTGACGAAGTTACATACAGAAGGATATTTGAATCCGTTCGAATATCAATCGTATGCCACTTGTCAATCCTGTCTCAAAGGAAAAATGACAAAGACTCCGTTTACTGGGCACGGAGTAAGGGCGAGCGAGCTCTTGGGACTCGTACACAGTGACGTGTGCGGTCCAATGTCTACACATGCGCGAAGCGGTTTTTCTTACTTCATTACTTTTACGGATGATTTTTTAAGGTTCGGACATGTCTTCTTAATGAAACATAAATCCGAAGCCTTTGGAAAGTTCCAGGAATATAAGAATGAAGTAGAAAAACAGACCGGCAAAAGTATCAAGATTCTAAGATCGGATCGAGGTGGTGAATACTTGAGTGCCGAGTTCCTGGACTATTTAAAAGAGAACGGAATTCTCTCTCAGCTTACTCCTCCATACACTCCACAACATAATGGTGTATCGGAGAGACAAAACCGAACCCTATTGGATATGGTACGGTCCATGATGAGTATGCCGAGTTACCGCGATCATTCTGGGGGTATGCGCTAGAATCAGCTGCATACCTTTTGAACCGAGTTCCCACTAAGACTGTGCCTACCACACCTTATGAGTTATGGAGTGGGAAGAAACCCTATCTTCAATATCTGAAGATCTGGGGATGTCCAGCTTTTGTCAAAAAGCAGCATGCGGACAAACTCGAGGCACGCTTAGTACTGTGCAAGTTTGTGGGATACCCAAAGAACACCACGGGGTATCTTTTCTACCACACAGAGGAACAAAAAGTCCTTGTTTCTCGTAATGCCCACTTTCTAGAACACCAGTTCTTAGAAAAGGAAATTAGTGGGAGCGCAGTAGAACTGGAAGAAATTCCAGAACCACGAGCTATTACTGAAAGCTTAGTGGAACCAGAGGGTTCAAAAGAACAGGACATTCCTACGCCGCTCCGCAGGTGTAATAGGCAGTCTCATCCGCCCGAGAGATACTACGGTTTTCTCATAGACGGGGATAGAGAGGATTGCATCATAGATTATGATGAGCCTACTAGCTTCCAGCAGGCCGTTCAGAGCGTTGACTCAGTAAAATGGCTGGATGCAATGCGGACCGAAATGGAGTCCATGTACACCAACAAAGTATGGACGTTGGACATTGCTCCAGACGGGGTAAAACCCGTAGGATGCAAGTGGATCTTCAAAAGGAAGATTGGTGTAGATGGACAGGTTGAGACCTATAAAGCTAGACTTGTTGCGAAGGGTTTTCGTCAAAGACCTGGTTTGGACTATGACGAAACCTTTTCTCCAGTGGCTATGCTGAAATCCATTCGGATCCTTGTTGCCATTGCTGCCTTCCACGATTATGAGATTTGGCAGATGGACGTAAAGACAGCTTTTCTAAATGGAAATTTAGAGGAGTGTGTCTATATGGACCAGCCAGAAGGTTTCATTCAGAGTGGGAGCAGCGGAAAGGTGTGCAAGTTGCTTAAGTCTATCTATGGACTAAAGCAGGCATCGCGGAGTTGGAACATCTGTTTTGATGAGACGGTCAAGGAATTTGGCTTTATCAAAAATCCAGATGAACCATGCATCTATAGTAGATTTGTAGCGAGAACTTTAGCATTCCTTGTTTTATACGTGGATGACATTCTCTTAATAGAAAATGACATTCCTAAGCTACAATCTGTCAAGGGGTTCTTGTCGCACAGGTTCTCCATGAAAGACCTGGGTGATGCCTCATACATCTTGGGGATCCGGATCCATCGTGATAGATCCAAGAGGATATTAGGACTTTCACAGTCCAGGTACATCGACACCATACTGAAAAGATTCGGTATGGAAGATTCCAAACGCGGTAACCTACCGGCTTGTCACGGGATCACCCTCTCTAAAGAGATGTCTCCCAAGACTGATTTGGAGAGGGATCGCATGTCTATTATACCCTACGCTTCTACGGTAGGCTCTATAATGTATGCGAGGATGTGTACCAGACCGGATGTAGCTTATGCACTGAGTGTGGTAAGCCGGTATCAGTCAAACCCTGGGGAGAAACACTGGATAGCGGTAAAGAACATTCTCAAGTACCTGAGAAGGACTAAGGAGATGTTCTTGGTGTATGGCGGAAAAGACCTCCAGATCGAGGCCTTTGCTGACTCCAGCTTCCAGAGTGACAAGGATGATTCCAAGTCCATGTCGGGTTTTGTCTTTACCCTCAACGGAGGGGCGGTGTGTTGGAAGAGTTCCAAACAGGAAACCGTTGCAGACTCGACGATGGAAGCGGAATACATCGCTACATCTGATGCCGCAAAAGAAGCTGTCTGGATGAGGAAGTTCTTAAAAGAGCTTCAGGTGGTTCCGTCCATTGTTGATCCAATACCTCTGTATTGCGACAACAACGGGGCTATAGCTTTAGCGAAGGAACCCAGGTCCCATCAGAGATCCAGACACATCTTGAGGCGGTATCACCTGATCAGGGAGATCGTGGATCGCCAGGAGATCGAGGTTCGGAGAGTCGCTTCAGAAGATAACACTGCAGATCCATTCACCAAGGCCTTGCCCCAGACTCAGTTCGAGCGGCTGATCGAGATGATAAGTCTTCGATACGCCAGTACATGGCGTTAGTGCAAGTGGGAGATTGTTAGTGTATATGCCCTAGAGGCCATTACTGTATCATACTAGTTTGTATATTACTTAATGGAAGCTTGAGATATTCACCTTGTATATACAATCTTGCTCAAAATAGTGGTATGCTACTTGGTTTGTTTCTACTTCAATGTGTACATGTGTTTATTTTAGTATATCGCCTATAAACATTAGTGGAGCCCTTAGGATCTTTGCTTGATTACCAGCGTTGTGATGGCAGTCACACTAGTGGGGCTGGGTAATCTATAAGCACATCCTTATGCAGGTCCCTGGTCGCAGGACTATCGAGACAGGGCATCGATACTCCGGAGTAGACTAGCGCATGCGCTTCTCATCCCAGTGTGGGAGGCGGTCTGTCCCACAGCCGTCGGTACGTCGTACTTGAGATAGTATGCGGGTGCTCGTTGGGTTACGAGTGCACTGGACAGGACTCGTCGGGAACTGACTAATTGGTATTATGCCTATCGTCAGTTATCAGTTCCCAGGTGACATGAGTACAGCTTAGTCCGCTGACTTGACACTGTCACTTCGCCTCGAGTGTGTTCCCACTGTACTTTGATTACTACCCTACCACGGCTCAAAGGAGTCATGCAAACAGGTGGTAGTTGGGTGCAGTCCCGAAGCACTTGGAGGCAGTGACGGTTAGACAGGATTCGTCTCTCCCGGTATTGGGGGTTGACATCGCGCTGTGTCTAGGAGAGCCATTACACGAGTAGTCCCTGGCCAGGGCAAACGAGATATACTGGTAGGCTTCCAGTGTTATCTCAGGGTGTTTTGGGCTTCACTTCGACACGACTTGTACCGCTATTGGGGGACTGACGTTTACCGCCCCCTAGGCCCGCCATGCGATGTATCAGACGAATAGACCGGACTGTACGGAGAATATCACATTCAGGCTCAGTAGGAGTTCAGATGGGTTTCGCCACGCAGTCTTCTTGTCGGCATCTACCTGGGGACCGTTACGCACAGCTAGTGCCGCTTGCGGTCTGTGGTTAAACCCACTGCCAGCGTAGTGTCGAGTCTTTAGAGTCCCACACAGAAAGCTATTCGCCTTTAGGCAAAAGAGTAGAGGCCGCATGGTTTTGCGACAGGTCGCATGGTTTTGCGACAAGGTTCGGTCACATCCGTGCACTTGTGCACGTACAGTGTCCGGACAGTTTACACTAGCGGGCTTTGGTTTAAGCCAGATCCTAGTGTACCTTTTGGGATTGGATTTATCCAATATGCATTCGTGTTCCTCGGAACGCGGATGCGGGTGCGTATGCACAGTTGACGGAGAGACAGAGGCAGAGGATTCTCATTAGGGTTGTTGACCGTTGACAGTTGACTATGGACTTTTTGCTTAACCCTAATGAGAATATGATATGTGATTAACAATAATATTAATTAAGTATTGTGGTGACATGGTTGTTGAGGGGTTGACTTTGTTGACTTGTTGACTTTGTTGACCGGTTGACTAGGTTGGACTAGTTGACCACCTTGATGACAATGGCTATCATTTCATGGCAAAGACTTTTTACTTGCTTGTTTCTTTTGTGAGAAATGAGTGCATGAAATGATTTAGCCATTTTGACTTGAACCATTTTACACAATACTTGATTATTATTTTTGTGATGATGGTTTTGGATTATGAGAGCAAATAGAGAAAAGTCTTCTCTCATTCTTTCATGCTCATTCTCTCTCTTGTTCTTGAGCTCTCATCTCCTCCTCTTGCTCTCCCTCTCTTGATTCTATGGTTCACTTGTCTCATGAGTTGAGAACCAAGAACCATAGATAAAATCCCATACAAACTCTTCTCTACTCACTCTAGTTCACAAGGTTTAGCAAACCGAGTGAACTAGTTTCTTCAAAGTTCGAAGAAGGAGCCAAAGGTTGAAGCTTTCAGGTGGATCTATCTTCGGCGCAAGGAGACGACGGGGAGAAGCCGATTCGGACGACCATCGAAGCTTGAAGACGAAGGAGTTCGAGAAAAAGAAAGGTATAACCCCCTAACCGAGTAGTTAGCAACTCGTAGTTAGGTTGTTAGTTAGATGTTTAACAAAGATCCGGTTTTGAGTCCATGTTACCACCTCTATGAAAATCGTTTTTCACCAAATTCCGCATGCCCGAAAGTACCGGGAGAGGTAGCATGGACTTACAGGCTTTTGGGTACATTCCCGAATCACATAGAGGCAATGAGCGATAGGAGGGGATTCGTCTCTCCCGGTATAGGGAGTTGATGTTGCGCTGTGTTCGATTGGCTATAACTGGAAATCCCTGGCCAGGGTTGCTGAGATTTACTGGTAAGTGTTATCAGTAGTTTCTCGAACTGTTATTGACCTAATATCGACATGACTTATCAAGCTACTGGGGTCTGACGTTTTCCACCCCTAGGCGAGATATGCGACATATCAGACGAAGAGACCGGACTGTACGGGAGTGTTACTGGTTGGATTCACGGGAGAATGTACAAGCTTGCTTGTTGATCTTCTGATTGCTCAATACCGGGTGGCTGTTACGTTTAGCTGACCGCTTGCAGCTTGTGGGTGTTTGATGTGATCATCACCTACTGCCGGCGTATTGACGATTGTTTAGAGTCCTACGCAGAGGTTTCCTGGCTCAGGAAAAACGGAGTAGGAGCACATATATGATATGTGCGGGATCGAGAATAATACGTGTATGTGATACCGTATTAGATTCTCGCGATATGAGATATCGGACGGGTATTTGTTGTTGGAGATAGTGCCCTCAGAATCAATTATTAGGTCACAGGTACGTGATTGTAATGATTGAGGGAGGACCTATCCCGGTAGGACAGTCTTACTCGAGATGATAGTATGCTATCTGGTTTACCTTTATCATCGTGTACTGCTTTAGGTGACATGACACGTCGCTATTACACGTTGATAGAGCCCCTAGGATTCTTGCTTGACCACCAGCAGTATGAGGGCGATCATATAAGTGGGAGCTGGGGGTCTATAAGCTTATCCTTAAAAGGTCCCTAGTCGTGGGAGTTTCGAGACTGGGCATCGATACTCCATTAGTAGACTAGTGTATACAGTCGAGACCCCGACGAGGGGCGGTGGCCGGTCTCACAAGCCACTGGTGTCAGTTGGATCACCTAAGATGTATACAGGTGCTCATTGGGTTATGAGTACACCGGACAGGACTCGCCGGGAACATGCTAGTTGGTCATATACCAGACGTCAGATGGCAGTTCCCTGGTGACATGTGTGCAGGTTAGTTCATCGACCTGGGGATCGTCATTTGTCTCGTGTGAGTTCCCACTGTACTTTGATTACTACCCTACCACGGCTCAAAGGAGTCGTGCAAACAGGTTTTAGTTGGGTACAGTCCCGAGCCACATGGAGGCAGTGAGCGTATCTTCAGGGGTTCGTCTCTCCCGGTATTGGGGGTGAGGTCGTGCTGTGTCTAGGAGAGCCATTACATAAAGTCCTTGGCCAAGGCAAGGAGATTTACTGGTAGGTATTCCAGTAGTATCTCAGGGTGTTCTGGGCTACACTCCGACACGACTTGTACCGCTTTTGGGGGTCTGACTTTTACCAACCCCCTAGGCCCGCCATGCGATGCTCATAGACGAACGGACCGGACTGCACGGATATTGTCACTGACAGGCTCAGTTGGGTGTCGGGGTGAGCTTCCTCATCGACGTCCCTTTTGGTCAATAGCTGGTGGCCCGTCACGTATTGGCATATACCTCTGACGTGCTAGTGGTTAAATCCACAGCCATAGTATTGACGAGTCTTTAGAGTCCACCACATTTACAGTTACTCAGCTTTCGGGCGAAAGGTTGTAGAGGCCGTATGGAGATATGGCAAGGTCGGATCAGATACGTGCGGTATTGCACGGATCAGGATCGGACAGTTTGTACTATAGGCCGTATTGGTGTATGGCAGGGTTCGATCAGATACGTGCGGTATTGCACGGATCAGGATCGAACAGATATTACTAGCCGGCTTTGGTATAAGCCGGATCCTTGTATAGTACAGTGTAGTGTTTGTCTCATTGCATCTGTATTTCGGTCGAAATACAGATGCGGGTGTGTATGCACAGTATCGGGGTTTTCCTGTAATTTATTACGGGACCAGTTTTCTGGAGTTGCCAGTTTGCTTTCCGTTTCGGCCAATTTCCATTGTTCCGTTCATTGGCCGAAGTTTGGTGGAGGAGGGCTTATTTGCATTGTTGCAAATAAGCATTTGTGGAGGGGGTCTTTGTATATTATCATGTCATGATACTTGTCCCATCATTTGACTTCATATCTTCATGATGGCTTGACTTTATGTAACCATCATGGTTGTTGATGATGGTGGTGTTGGAGTGAGGGTTTTCTTGTGATCATTGGTTTTTCTTTCATCATCTCTTGCTTGCATCATTGCTATCCAACCACCCTCTTGACCTTGTTTCTCTCTCTCCAATCACATATGATGGAAAAAGGGGGCCGGCCATTCCTATGTGAATGGGATTCATTTTTCATTTTGAGGGTGGAAAAATGTTACTCTCAATTTGGTATGCTACATTTTTTCCCACTTCTCTCCAAGCTCTCTTTTTCTTCCACCAAATGGCAAAGCTCCAAAACCCCAAATGAGACTTGAAGACTACGAATTCTACAACGAACCTTGGGCACGTCGAGTAGCCGGCTTCGTGCCCGAGTTGCCTCGGCATTGAGGTGGGAGCCCGTAAACGAAGAAGGCGATGTGGTGCACTTCCGGCGATGAGGATGAGACGGACGGAGATCCCGCGAGGAGATCGGATTGGAGATGAAGACCGGAGGACTCGGATCGTATGGTATATCTCTATTCCCATTCTTGTAGATAGCTTAGACTAGTTAATGGTTCGATCCGGAGTTTAGTGCGCGGTGGTGCCGGTTTGCAAAGTCCGCAAAATTTTAGTTATTCACCGCTTCCGCATTCCGGCGTCGGATTGACGGCCGGGGCGCCGCCGTGCACTTACAGTGGTATCAGAGCCTCGCCATTAACTTCGTCTAGCTTCGTTTGATGTGTTTTGCGGTTCCGATCGACCAAAATTCCAAAAACTCATTTTTACCTCACATCAGTTTTCTGTTAAGAATTTTTGGTGTCTAAAAATTTTTCTGGTGGTCTCAGAATGATGTGCAGGAGATTCTAAGAACTCTGGGAAAATTCGACACTCTGATCTCTCACACAGAGCGCGGATCCGCGGCCCCACCCTTCTATTGGGCCGCTGTTCCGCCGCAGTCTTGAGAGTTCAGTGGGCCATCTTTTTCCAGTGGGCTTCAGGGGTGTAATTAGGGGTTTTGGAATATTAAAATTGGGCCAATTATTTCTGTGAGTGCTACAGTATTGTTTGGGGGCCCACTTGTTAATTTTTGGTCAATCGGAAAATTTTAAACACATTTTTCACAGTGTTTACATTATATCTGCGACCGTGAATGTCACTCGATCGGTAAATCCGGTCTAACTGCTATAGCCCGGTTAGACGGATTTGCGAACGTGACTTTCACGTTGATGTTCTATGTATTTGCTGTGATGTTGCGGATCGGTCGTGGGGGATAGCCTGGATGCAATGCTAGTACTGTGATGTTGTATTATGTACATTTGATATTGCGGGGCGAGCGTCCGACATGTGGACTGCCGTCACTGCCTGATTGTATTATTATTTTGGGGCACGACCTGGTTGCGGTCGATGTACCCGGTGTATGTATATTTTACTTTCTGTACTAGGATTGCCCCGTGGAGGGGTGCACGGATAGCCGGGTTCTGGAGGGCAACAAGCCCGCATCTCATGGCATTGAGACGGAGGGGGCTTCACTCTAGGATTGGCGGGCTATTCGCCGCACTCGTAGGGGGTACAGGTTGACCCAGGAGGGGTGCCCAAGTTGCCGGATTCCGTGAAGTGCTGGGTGGTCCATTCACGGCGCTGAAAGGGGCTGCCTCGCTTCAGGTTTTGGCGGGTGACTTGCCGCGCCCGTAGGGGTCTAGGATTTCTTTGCACAGGCTATCCACACGACCAGGGGAACGTCGGGTTTCAGTAGTGGCTCTGTGAAACCCGGGGATCCCAGATATCTGTATTGTTTCTGTGATGCTGTTCATTCTCTGTGATGTTGCATTTCTTTCACGCCTTGAGCGAAATATAATATATTGGTATATATATTAGTAGATGTTGTATATGTTTTTCATCCGCGCTAGTCCAGTCCCCGCTCTGTCGTTAGTAAGCTAACCTAACGGGTAATGACGGGACCCAGTGGCGAATGCGGATGGCATATACGTACATCAGTATATTTTCGTTCTTTTTGGTGTGATCAATTGATGGGACTGCATTGATTCGGATCAGTGCAAGTTAAAAACAAACCTAATCTGATGTTGTTGGAACACTTTTCAAAAAGCTGTTATTGCAAGGACGTTTACTTTTGTTTTGCATCGTGGTATTCATTGGAATATCCTGCTCCTCAGTCGACGAGGCAAGGGCCGAGATCCCTTCACCGGGAGTGACCCCTTGGACAGAAATTTGCGTCAGGGCATTGACTTCACTATAGCCGATTACTTTTGCTTTGCACCGTGGTATTCAGTTGGAATATCCTGCACCCCATTCTACGGGGAAAGAGCCGAGATCCCTTCACCGGGAGTGACCTCTTTAGCAACGGTTTTCGTCACTATATTTTCAAAAAGCTATCCGTTCCTTCAACGATATCAAGTTCATTACGTTAAAGGTTTTCGCCAGAAACCATTCGTAGCCCTCCATCATTTCAGTTAAATATTCGGTAGTATTCAAGCTATGTATTTTGACCTCACGCTAAGGCATAGTGTTTGGTAGCTGCCGGGTATTTATCTGTTGCATAGATAGATGCGTTGGTTTGGGACAGTCGTACTACTATTTTGGCCTACGTCAAGGGTATGTACGGGTGGATTCAAATTAACCTGGATAATGATGGGCAGAACTTGACATGTGACTTATGATATTTTGACCTCACGCCAAGGTCATAAGAGCATGGGGCAGAAATCACATCGGGAGTTTCAAAAGTACTGAAACTTGCCAGATATGCGCATACCTTCTGGAGTGTGATACCGTGAGCGGATTCCGTCACGTTATCATGCGATGAGAGTCGGATCCCGATTCCCACTGATGAGTTAGTATACTCCTCGGGTGACCCCGACTAATTCTTCTTTCAGGTTTGGAGGAGAATTTGAGGTACAGTGGGAGGATTCCAGATTAGATAAATTGGTAACCATTCTGATCTAGGTTAGAGTGCACGCTGAGTGTTTTCTTTTCTCTCTCTCTTTGGCAGCGACCATTGACCCGACCCTAAGGCTTTGACTCAGTGACCAAGTTGACCGAACCTTCTTAAACACCGGCTTTTGGATTGTCAGAGTTGCAAACCTCATTGCCACTCCTACTTTTACCCTTTTCTCCAGGACACCCCGTTTTACTACGAACGTCCACTTCCATTGGACAAAACCATCGTATGGTTAGATACGAACTCGAAGGAATTTATTCGAGGATGGTTTCAGGTTCTGGAGAAAACGGATAGGATTATTCAGTTGTCTTTTCCTTTTACCCTCTCTCAGGTTACGAGTACTCCTTGGTTTAGGGGTAGTACACCTATTACGCAAATTGGATTGTCTTCTTCCAAACCTTAGGCTGGTGCCGACCGGTAGGGAATGAAGAAAACCAATTAGCCTAACGATGGTGTACAGAAGGTATTAAGTTCAGACAAAGCAAGGGATTAGTAAGAGGGCAAAGTAAATTGCAACAGATATTCACGACCAAACCAAATATTTCGTTACCACTCCCACATCACCTTTGTATTTCTCCAGGACACTCCGTATCACTACGAAGATCCACAGTTTATTTGGATACTCCATCGTATGGTTATATACGAACTCGAATGGAACTTGTTCCAGTTCGGGGATGGATTCTGGTTCAGGAGAAATAGGAATAAAGTACATTCAGGTGTCTTTTATCTTCACCTTCTCTCGTGTTGCGAGTGTTCCTAGGATAGGGACAGTACACCCATTATTCTTATTGGATAGTCTTCTTCCAAACCATAGGCTGGTGCCGAACGGTAGGGAAGGAAGAAAACCATTTGGCCTAAAAGGGTGTGCAGAAGGTAAAGACTAAAGACATATGAAGGGATTTGAAGAGGTGGCAAAGAACTATACGGTTACAGTCGTGAATCTGGAAGAGGCATTACTAGGAATACCAGAATACCCCATTGGAATATTTCAATGTTTCAGTTTCACTGTGTAATGTTAAAGGAAAACTGATTTCCCGATTAGATACTTACTCCAGGGTATGTATTTACCAGGTACGATTCTCACATCTGTATGGTTTTACAGATGTTGAGTAGGAGTAAGTTATTGGGAATTGGGTGATTATCCTCATTATATCGGGATTCGTTGTAATCGGTGATATTTGAGGAAATCACCTGGGCTGTTTGCCGGTCGGCAAATATTTGGTTTTGAATATCCACTGTTATGCACCAATTTCAAATTGATATATCTGTACGTCTATTTTCATAGAGTGAGATATACCTTTCTGAAATTATGTCTACGACATTTACCTATATCAGTGGATGGTTAGGTAAGGAGCATTAAACAGCGGTGTAATTCTTCTTAACCATAAGTACAGTTTTCAACCTACGACACACAGTGAATGAGTTATCAGACTCAAGGGACTTATACAGAGTATTGTATGTTGTCCAGTGTCCATTAGGACAGAGGGGTTGGTCCTCGTACTATATTCGGTTTACTTATGACTTCTCTAGTTTTTAGACAAGTGTTTCGTGGAAACACAGGGTCCGAATTTTGAGAAGTTATAGGTATTTGAATAGAGTAGAGAACCAGGTGTAGCAAGTATCGGGATTCTTCAAAGAGATCGAAGATGTAGATACTTGTGTATGGTATTCAGTTGATAGTAATGATAAAGAGATCTTGCTTCTCTTTCAGGTTACTCATAATTGGAAGTATTCCTAAGTTGAGTAACGCTGATCGGCCTCCTTCCATTTAGTTGACATGCGCTGGGGACAGCTGCATGATTTGAATCTGGTTCAATTAAATCAGTGCCTCTGTTTTCTATATTGGATATAGAACAGTTCATATCTTAACGATGTTAAGGTACGGGGAGTTGTCCGGTTTATGATTAAAACCAGACACTGGACAACTCAAGGCACGTTTCTGTAATGGCTGTTTGTGGATTGACCCAGGCTATGACGCGGGTTGATTTTCTACCATCTGGAAGATCAATAGCAATATTGTTCTTGACTCGCCACAGTTTTAAATTAAAAATGGATTTTTTCAGGAAAACAGTAGTGGGAGTATGGTAGAACTGGAAGTGATTCCAGAACCACAAACGATTACTGAAGATTTGATAAGGAACCTAAAGATTCAATCTGGATTGACATTCCATTGGCCACTCCGCAGATAAGGTGGGTAACTTCAGGCACCCGAGAGGCACTACGGTAGCCTCAAGGACGGTGACAGGGAAGTTCTAGTTTACCCACAATTGCCATTGCTGTTGTTCCAGGTTACGAGACCCGGCGGGAGGATGAGTATAGCGTCGTTCTAAACCAGTTTTAGAAGTGTACGTCTATATGACTCTGCCAGAGGGTTGTCGTAGTCAGTGGGAGCAGCGGAAGCATTGGTGGACAGGTTGCTTATGTCTATTTATAGACTAGAGCAGATGTAGCGGAGAAAGATCATCTATTTCTGACGTGACAGTCATGGGTTTGACTTCATCAGAATAGGGGATGGATCTGTTGAGAAGGTAGTAGGGTGTGATATCCTGGTATATGGATGATATACACAGAGTAGGAAAGGAAACTCCTACACTACGATCGGTTATACTTTGGTCGTCACACAGTTGTTTCTCCACAAAGGAAATGGATTTTATATCAGACATACTGGTTACTAGATCTATGGTCTTAGATCTAGATTTGGGTGGTTTCCCAATCAGGGTACTTGACAGCGTTCTAAGAGTATTTAGGATGGACGACTCCTGGCACGGTAGTGTACCTGCAGGTAATGGAGTCACCCTCTCCAAAGCTGTCTTACAGACTAAAGGGGAGAGGGACGGGCATGATTGGCAGATCACTTGCTCAGGCAATTGAGTCAATCGTGAGATGTCAAGTACCACACCAGATGTTGTTCTTGCACTAGATGCAATAAGTTGACATTAATCCAATCCTGGAGAAACAGTCGGAAGCAGTTTTAGAACATAAGTGGATGTTCTAGGGAGATGATAACGACAACCTCATTCAGGAGACAGTTATCATTCCAGGCTTCCAAGGTGACATGGACGACAAGAAGGTTGTCAGAGTTATAGTTTTCCTTCAGATGAGGGGCAGTATTTTGGACAGGTGGTCCAAGGCAATACTGAGGGAGGCATGGCGCGCAGGATGCTGATTAAGTTCAGTTGACGATATAGTCTAAGAAGTTTGGATTTGGAGTTCATTTATGAGCTATGTCCCATCAGACATCCAGACACATTCTAAGACAGGTATTGCTCATTTCGGGAGATGGCTTTCTCCGTGAACTTGAGATATAGAGAGACATAGAAAGAGACAACTAAGCGGATCCACTCACTGAGGCTATTCCTCGAACGCAATAGTTTCGCAAACGAGCTTTGTGAGACTGACTTGTAGAGGAGTTGGGTGTTCGGTATCACACGGGCTGTGAGTATGCGACATCGCAATAATTAGCCTTGAGTGCAAGTGGGAGATTGTTGGAGATAGTGCCCTCAGAGTCAATTATTAGGTCACAGGTACGTGATTGTAATGATTGAGGGAGGACCTATCCCGGTAGGACAGTCTTACTCGAGATGATAGTATGCTATCTGGTTTACCTTTATCATCGTGTACTGCTTTAGGTGACATGACACGTCGCTATTACACGTTGATAGAGCCCATAGGATTCTTGCTTGACCACCAGCAGTATGAGGGCGATCATATAAGTGGGAGCTGGGGGTCTATAAGCTTATCCTTAAAAGGTCCCTAGTCGTGGGAGTTTCGAGACTGGGCATCGATACTCCATTAGTAGACTAGTGTATACAGTCGAGACCCCGACGAGGGGCGGTGGCCGGTCTCACAAGCCACTGGTGTCAGTTGGATCACCTAAGATGTATACAGGTGCTCATTAGGTTATGAGTACACCGGACAGGACTCGCCGGGAACATGCTAGTTGGTCATATACCAGACGTCAGATGGCAGTTCCCTGGTGACATGTGTGCAGGTTAGTTCATCGACCTGGGGATCGTCATTTGTCTCGTGTGAGTTCCCACTGTACTTTGATTACTACCCTACCACGGCTCAAAGGAGTCGTGCAAACAGGTTTTAGTTGGGTACAGTCCCGAGCCACATGGAGGCAGTGAGCGTATCTTCAGGGGTTCGTCTCTCCCGGTATTGGGGGTGAGGTCGTGCTGTGTCTAGGAGAGCCATTACACAAAGTCCTTGGCCAAGGCAAGGAGATTTACTGGTAGGTATTCCAGTAGTATCTCAGGGTGTTCTGGGCTACACTCCGACACGACTTGTACCGCTTTTGGGGGTCTGACTTTTACCAACCCCCTAGGCCCGCCATGCGATGCTCATAGACGAACGGACCGGACTGCACGGATATTGTCACTGACAGGCTCAGTTGGGTGTCGGGGTGAGCTTCCTCATCGACGTCCCTTTTGGTCAATAGCTGGTGGCCCGTCACGTATTGGCATATACCTCTGACGTGCTAGTGGTTAAATCCACAGCCATAGTATTGACGAGTCTTTAGAGTCCACCACATTTACAGTTACTCAGCTTTCAGGCGAAAGGTTGTAGAGGCCGTATGGAGATATGGCAAGGTCGGATCAGATACGTGCGGTATTGCACGGATCAGGATCGGACAGTTTGTACTATAGGCCGTATTGGTGTATGGCAGGGTTCGATCAGATACGTGCGGTATTGCACGGATCAGGATCGAACAGATATTACTAGCCGGCTTTGGTATAAGCCGGATCCTTGTATAGTACAGTGTAGTGTTTGTCTCATTGCATCTGTATTTCGGTCGAAATACAGATGCGGGTGTGTATGCACAGTATCGGGGTTTTCCTGTAATTTATTACGGGACCAGTTTTCTGGAGTTGCCAGTTTGCTTTCCGTTTCGGCCAATTTCCATTGTTCCATTCATTGGCCGAAGTTTGGTGGAGGAGGGCTTATTTGCATTGTTGCAAATAAGCATTTGTGGAGGGGGTCTTTGTATATTATCATGTCATGATACTTGTCCCATCATTTGACTTCATATCTTCATGATGGCTTGACTTTATGTAACCATCATGGTTGTTGATGATGGTGGTGTTGGAGTGAGGGTTTTCTTGTGATCATTGGTTTTTCTTTCATCATCTCTTGCTTGCATCATTGCTATCCAACCACCCTCTTGACCTTGTTTCTCTCTCTCCAATCACATATGATGGAAAAAGGGGGCCGGCCATTCCTATGTGAATGGGATTCATTTTTCATTTTGAGGGTGGAAAAATGTTACTCTCAATTTGGTATGCTACATTTTTTCCCACTTCTCTCCAAGCTCTCTTTTTCTTCCACCAAATGGCAAAGCTCCAAAACCCCAAATGAGACTTGAAGACTACGAATTCTACAACGAACCTTGGGCACGTCGAGTAGCTGGCTTCGTGCCCGAGTTGCCTCGGCATTGAGGTGGGAGCCCGTAAACGAAGAAGGCGATGTGGTGCACTTCCGGCGATGAGGATGAGACGGACGGAGATCCCGCGAGGAGATCGGATTGGAGATGAAGACCGGAGGACTCGGATCGTATGGTATATCTCTATTCCCATTCTTGTAGATAGCTTAGACTAGTTAATGGTTCGATCCGGAGTTTAGTGCGCGGTGGTGCCGGTTTGCAAAGTCCGCAAAATTTTAGTTATTCACCGCTTCCGCATTCCGGCGTCGGATTGACGGCCGGGGCGCCGCCGTGCACTTACATTTGTGATATAGCCGGGTCATCGGATCAAGTGTTGATTCGATGAACTGATACAGATTATATTATTCGGTTATTTGTGAAATAGCCGGATTATCGGATCAAGTGTTGATTCGATAATTTAATGTATAATTATATATTTGATATATTAAATTACATTAACTAATATAAGCTTACTAAAAGATTCTTTTTCTCACTCGTGTAATACATTGATATATATGCGATATATGTTAATTGTATTATTTTATTTTGTTGCAATAAATATTGTATATGTGATATATAATATTGTAACATGTTATGCTTATAAATGCAACATGATTAGTGGAGATTAAATATGGTTAGGGTTTGATTTGGGTTAAACTTTCTAGTAGCTTCTAGAATCATTGCTTTTGTTTTAAGCAAAGATATTTGTTATGATATTTTGTGAGATATTTGTTTAACCGAACCCAACCCTTTAACCCTAGTTAACTCTCTACAATGGTTATCTTTTCATTTATCAACCATGGTTGCATTTCTAACCTCACTATGGATTCATTATTCATCAGAAAAGGTTTTGGATATTCTTCTTCTTCCTCCTTGGTGAAAAGCTCTCTAGCTTTTTTCTTTGTGATGAAAATGAGTGAGATTAAGAAAACAAATGAGAGCTAAATTCCAACTTCATTATCCTAATCTATTCTTGCCAATTAGATTAGGGTGTTCACTTCATTAGTAAGTAAGAGCTTGTGTTAAAGAAACTTTAAGGTAGATCATCTTTGTTATCGAAGATCGGAAGCAAGCATGCATCTTTCTCTTCGTGGAGCCTCTCTAGTGTCCGGGTACATGATGATCGCAGCGAAGGGACCTCAACATAGAGCTTATAAAGCGAAGGACCGGACTACAAAGGTTGTAATCCCAAACTCTTAGAAGTAAAGTTGTTTACTTGCTTTTTGTTTTCACCTAATCTCTAGTAAAGATCTTGGTTAGGGTTGTTCGGCACGTCTAAATTTTAAATCGGGCATGGTTGATAACTTGTATAGCCTTGTGAGAGTGCCTAGTAACCCTACAGAGTACACCGGACGGACTCGCCGGGAAGATGCTTGTTGGAAATTGTACATATCGTTAGATAGAAGTTCCCTGGTGTCATGTGTACAGGTTAGTCTATCGACCTGAGATCGTCATTTGTCTCGTGTGAGTTCCCACTTTTCTTTGATTACTACCCTACCACGACTCAAAGGAGTCTTGCAAATAGGTTTTAGTTGGGTACAGTCCCGAGCCACATGGAGGCATTAAGCGGATCGGTAGGGGATTCGTCTCTCCCGGTATTGGGGGTGAGATCGCGCTGTGTTTAGGAGAGCCATTACACAAAGTCCCTAGCCAGGGCAAGTGAGATTTATTGGTAGGTATTCCTGTAGTTTCTCAGTGTGTTCTGGGCTACAGTCCAACACGACTTATACCTCTATTGGGGTCTGACGTTTACTAGCACCCTAGGCCTGATATGCGATACTCATAGACGAACGGACCGGACTGTATGGATATTGTCACTGATAGGCTCAGTAGGGTTTCACGATGAGTTTGCTCATCGGCATCTCTTTTGCTCAATACCTGGGAAGCCGTTACGTACAGCTAGTGCTACTGACGTGCTTGTGGTTAAACCCACTGCCAGCGTGTTGACGAGTCTTTAGAGTTCCCCACAGAGAGTTTCCCAAGTTCGGGCGAAACGTTGTAGAGGCCGTATGGTTTTATGGCAGGGTTCGATCATATACGTGCACTTGTGCATGGATCATGATCGGACGGATCATACTAGTGGGCTTTGGTTTATGTCGGATCCTAGTACTAGATTGTTGGATTCCTTTCGTCTCGTTGTATTCGTATTCAGTCGGAATACGAATGCAGGTATGTATATACGGATGAGGGGTAATCTTGTAATTCGTTACGGGATTACTTTTGAAGTTACCAATTTCTTATCTTCCATTTTAAACATTTGGTTTAATGTTTAATTAATGGAATTTGTTAGCAATTGTTTTTGGCCACATTCCTTCACTGAAATTTCGTGAGCATGGGGCAGTATGGGTTTATGGTGAGGTGTCTTTTGGGAATGTTCATGCATTAATGTTCATTGTCAAGTTAAGGATATTTTCATGTGTTGCTTTTCTTATTCTCACCACTTGATTTCTTACTCTCACCACCTCATTACATATTCCACAGGGAGCACCTTTATTGGCGGAGCCCATAATTTCCCGTGAGAAATTTTTTTCCTCCAAGGCAAAATTCTTCTGCTCACAAATTCTTTCCATGGAAACTTCATTTACCTCCACCCAAATCATTGGGTGCCTTGAAACAATGTATTCACACACTATCTCTACTTCACCTTGGACATCTCGACTAGCAAACTTGATGTCCGAGTTGCTTCGGTTTGAAATGGGAGCCCGTATAAAGAATTCTCGACGTGGAGCCACTTCGACGAGCAAGATCGGAGAGCGAACTTCGTTGGGAAGCCGCAAGGAGTTTGGCGCAGAGATTGAAGACCGAAGGACACGGATCGATCAGTATAATCTCTCTAAACTCTTTTACAGTTTACTAGTTTACTGTTAATGGAACGATCCGGTTTTAGGTTTACGTTAGAGCCAATTTTGAAAAAGTTTTATTCCGCATTTGGCCTCGGATTGACGGCCGGGGCGCTGGCGTAGACTTACAGGAATAACCACTTTGTGCATCTGTAGATATTAGACTACACACATCGTTGTGTATGAGTCCTAAGAGCTCGCTCGCTCTTATTCCATGTCTAGTGAACGGAGTCTTTTTCATCTTTCTTATGAGACAAGATTGACAAGTTACATAAGACTGATATTCAAACGGATCCAAATATCCCTTTCTATGTAACTTCGTCAACCGTGTTTCATTGATATGACCCAGTCTACAATGCCTTAAGAGAGCCTTATTTAATTCTAGAGACTTTCTTTTAAGTGTGTTCTGGATGTTTGAAAACCTGAGCATGATTCAATATATACCGTCCTCTAGTGTACCTGACCTAATCAAACTTTGATTTAGGTGGATGTGAACCACATCGCTTACAAACTAGACTTGGCACACACAAACGTTACGCAGAATCAATATCTGTCCACTTGTCAATTTTAGATGATATACCCTACGGATACAGCGTCCACGCTCATTCCATTAGCATCCCTGAGAGTCATATCACCTGCCCTGATAACTCTACGGTTTCTGAAAGCCTGTATTGAATTAGAGATATGAGATCCTGATCTGGTATCATGTACCTAGGAAGTAGAGTTAATTGACAGACTATTTCCAATCATTAACATACCCGAAGTCGAAGCCACAACATATTTCGGATCCTGGATTCTGGCTTTCTAAGCCCTGCATCCTTTCTGCCAATGCCCTTTCCCGTAACAATAGGAACATCCCTCCCTCCCTACTGTTAACCACGAAACTTTTGCCCTTCCCTTTTCTTCTACCTTACCGACACCGCCTATCGTCTTTGTAGAGGTCTTCTTCTTCTCACCCTTGGTATCCTCCTTAGATCCAGAAGAGGAAGATTCCAAAATAAGCAGAGCGGGCGTCTCCCTGGTTTCCTTCAGGGTGCCCTCAATTGGAAGTATAACTTTCTTCCCCTGGGCGTAGGTAGGAGGTAGGGACTGTAGAATCAAGTCAGTGTATGACTCATTCTCCAACGTAGTCTCTAGGTCCGTGAGCTTTTTAATATAGCTAATTATTGTAGGGACGTGGTCCCCTATAGATGATCCGACAGCCAACCTCGCTTGAAGCAATTCCTTCGAGGTCTCATATCTTGCGATATGAGATTTCTCTCCATATAAAACTTTGTTATGGAGGAAGATAGAAACTAAGTCCATCTTCTCGTGCTGCCTCTGGTTTACACCATCAACTGAGGCCAACACGAGGCACTTGGCATTCGCACAGTCTTTTTCCCTTGTCTTACGGATATCAAAATCCGTGACGGTGGAAACTGGACATGGAACGGCGGGGCTTAAGTAGTAATTGTAGGGTTCCTAGGCACTCAAATGAGGTCTCACAAGGCATCAACCATGCCAATTTAAAATTTTACAAGTGCCAAGAAACTCTAATACGGATCGTTAACTAGAATTTTAGGCGAAACATTAAGCTAGTTAACGACTTAACTAAAAGTGAGAAGCTACAAACTTTGTAGATCCGGTTCTCCACTTCCTTAGCTCCACGTAGACTTCCTCCCGCTGTCCAAGTCGGATCTCGGACCCTAGCATCGGCTTCATCGGAGAAACAAGCGGAATAGTCGTCGGCTACGATGCCGAAGATGATCTACGTCGAGGCTTCACAAGATCAAGCTCCGACTTCACCAAGTTGTGAAACTTGTGAAGAAAACACCCTATACTACTTGGCAAGAGGTAGAGGGTGAAGAAATAGGAGGTGGGTTCACTTTAGAATTGGATTTCTCACTTGTTTACTCAAGATGCCATTAATGGTGGCAAGCTTTTTCTTGAACTCAAGAAGAAGAAGAAGATCAAGATGATTATGATAAGTCTTTTAAAATGCAAAAGAAATGAATACTTATCATAATATGAACCATGGTTAGGTGTAGAGAATTGACTAAGGTTAGATGAATGGTTAGGGTTAAGCATGAAGACAAAATGGTCACTTTGGTCAAAGCTTCATGAAGCTTCAACAAGCTTCAAGAAAGAAAGCAACCATATTGTTTTCTTTTGCAATTTCTTTTTAATCCAAATGAAAAAGATAAATGAATGAATAAATAAAAACCCTAACCATTTACTTAACCAAGGTTTAATTCTTTACACTTAACCAAATGAGCAAGTATCATCAAACATGATACAAACATGTGCACAAAAGTATATCACATATACAACTTGCACATCAAGTGAGAAAATACATTTAAAGTGAACCAATACTAGTTAATGCAAAGTAATATATCAAATATATAATTATACATTAAATCATTAAATCAACACTTGATTTAACGATCCGGTCATATCGCATATAACCGACTAGTATCCTATGTATCGGCTTATCGAATCAATCCTTGATTCGATATCTAGGTTATATCACATATAACCAATCGATACATTCATCGCGAGAATGGAATACGGTATCACATACAAGCATTATTCTCGGTCCTGCACATATCTCATATGCGCTCCTATTTCGTTTCGCTTGAGCCAGGAAACCTCTGTGTAGGACTCTAAAGACTCGTCAATGCGCCGGTAGCAGATGATGATCATATCAAGAACCCACAAGCCGCAAGCGGTCTGCTAAACGTAACGGCCATCCGGGTATTGAGCGATCAGAAGATCGACGAGCTAGCACGCTCACACTCCTGTGAATCCAACCAGTAACACTTACCGTACAGTCCGGTCTGTTCGTCTGATATGTCGCATATCAAGTCTAGGGGTGGTAAACGTCAGACCCCAATAACCGATAAGTTGTGCCGATGTGAGGCTCATAACGGGTCGAGAAACTACTGGTAACACTTACCAGCAAATCTCTGATCAGCCCTGGCCAGGGACTTCCCTGTTACAGCCAATCGAGCACAGCGCAACATCAACCCCCAATACTGGGAGAGACGAAACCCCTCCTATCGCTCATTGCCTCCATGTGACTCGGGACTGTACCCAAAGACCACCGTTTTGCACGCCCTCATGGACGTGGTAAGGTGGAGATCAAAGCACAGTGGGAATCACACAAGACTCTATGACGATCTCGGGTCTACAGACTAACCTGTACAAGTGTCACCTGAGAACTGCCATCTGACGTGAGGTATAATACCATCTGGGAGTTCTCGGCGAGTCCGTCCAGTGTACCCAGTCTCCACTGAGCACCCGTATACCATCTCTGATGTCAAACACCAATGGATATGGGATCATCCATCGCCCATCTCATGGGTCGAGAAGCGTATACGCTAGTCTACACTGGTATATCGATGCCCCGTCTCGATACACCCACGACTAGGGACCTTGAAGGATGTACCTATGGACTACCATGTCCCCACTAGTATGATCTGCATCATAGTCTAGGTAGTCAAGTACACATCCTAAGGGCTTTACCAACATGTAACTACAAGACAGTTTAAAGAGACTAGTATACATGTTAAGATAAAGAGTAACCAGATAGCATACTATCATAGCGAGCAAGAAAGTCATCTCTATATATGTCCAAGCATCCAATATAATATACATCATCTGTACAATACTGGCCTCTAGGGCATACATACAACTAACAGTAATGAGGTGGTCCAGCTTGTCATAGGTAGTGGAAATCTGGACAAACCTTTGCCAGTCAATATAGTATAACTCAGTCATTTTATTATCTATCTGTAACCTAATCTTGTCACCTGGTTGCTGCAATTTAGGAGAGAGAGAAGAATACACTCAGCAAGATGCTCTTGCAAGTTTAGATTGGTTTTTAATTTATCTAAACAGGATGGCTCCCATTGTTTCTCGAATCCTTCCTCAAACCATAAAAGAAGAACTAGTCAGGATTAATCTCACCGTACATGTCACGATCCAAAATTGGCCCGTGACGGCCCTAATACTACACAACGCCAAAAGACGTAACGCAGTAAAAGAAAGCCAAAACCCAGAAATCTAAACCAAGAAAATACGGAAAAGATAATATAAGCTTTTGAACATTTGAAATCGCAACCCAAATTCTTTAAAAGTCCTAATTTCTTTCTTTAAAATTTTGGCAACACCCCATTTTGTAAAAACTAGCCAAAATGAATACAATACAAATATACGACGCCTAAGCGAAGAAATAAAGACAATAGAGAGAAAGCTGTATATAAAAGACAACAAATCCACCAATAATATACAATATCGTCCTCACCAAGTCTCTCAGTCAACAACATAATAGTAGATGGAGAGTACAAGATACAACGAAGGTACAAAACAAAATACAGATAACCACCAAAACCCACCTAAGCAAAATAGTACTGTGAGCTGATGCGGTATGTGTAGCAAAAGATGATAGCTGAAAAGCTGAATAGCCTGCCTCGACTACTCTGGGGAACAACCTGAAACACCTGTGGCACAACGGGGTGAGTTGCCAACTCGTGAATAGTAGATAACATATGCAGGTAATCGCAGGAATGCACGTACAGCATGAATCTAAGATATGCTATTACAGTAATAACATGTCATGCAAATGCTGAATAAAGGGAAGTACACTAGCAGGTACAATCAATATGTGAAGCAATAGTAACATGACAATAATATGCAATAACCATGCAATAGGGATATGAGAATGTAAATATGCAACTATCATAAAGGTACACTAACAGGTACTACCAATATATGAAACTGTGCATAAAGTAGATAAGTGTGAGGTATGGGGTGGAATATGTCATTTCCACGGAAATCTGACATCGTGGTAGGATCACAATCCATCAAGACACTCAAATCCACAATTCCTCAAATCAGCCCCCAAACTGGGCTCTCACATCATATAGGTCTCACATCACCTCAATGTACAATATCGAATAGCTCTCCTATATCTCGAATGTACAAATCAACAATCTCTTTCATATCCAATATCCAATCTCAATGAATCACCTATATCCCAAGTCAAATCTCAAGTAAGTTTCTAACATCCTAAAGGTATATATATATATACATATATTTGCAGAAATAAATATGATGGGGGCAATACACATATATTAGCGTCCCATTCCACTAATATTGGTGTAAGGGTATATATAACAACGGCTAATCCCCTGTTATATATACAAAGGTGTTTAAAAGAAATATCATGAAAACAATGTGCCAAGCATCGACACAGAAATCCTGATAGGCACGTATCATACGCTGTCCCGAAAGCACGAGTGCCTAGCTCTGACCCTCGCCTTTCGACGTATGCATACGTGCATGACTCCCAACGGTGTCTCCATGACCCCCGCAGAGTCATTAGTACTGTCACCGGTAGGTACTAGCCCGCTTCCATGCTCAATCGGCAACATCCATCGATCTTCTTGCCGAGGGGAACCATACCGGGCCCCACCATGTACCCTCATACGGCAACCACACCTCGTATGGAGTATATAATCAGAATCGATAAATCTCATGGTGGCTGCGCAAATATCATATCAAGGAAACCGGGTTTTTCAATGTATGCATAATTTCATGAATTCCCGCCGTTCCCAAATCCAGAAATCATCATGTGAAATCCAAATAACAATGCGCAAATCCAGGAATAAATATATGCGATATATCTGAAATGCGAGCATATAAATGAGAATATGTAGCTGAAACCAGATGTATGCGAAACCAATAAGGTACAACTAAGTAACATCAGTAAAGGTAAATATATGATTGCAACTGAATATGTGTGTAACATACAGGTGTAGCAATGTATAGGTATCTACCTATAGGAACTGATGTCGTATACCCCCTGGGTATAAGAAGAATATGAGTAAGATATACCTGTAGATGTATCGTAAAGTGTATGTGTACCTATCACTAATGGTACGATACTCTATAGGTATATAGGTATGGTAATGTCATATGTGATAAGCAGTACGAATCAATGTCACAAGGTCCCTAACCAAGCAATATAATGTCTATAATGGTTTGTGTGTGACATGGCAATTATTGACGGTGTGTGTGTAGCATACAATCCGTGCTCGTGCAACATGAACCGTCAATAATATGTGCAGTGTCCTACGGCTGCTAGTCACAGTATAACTATATCAAGGAAATAAAGTAAAGGCGCAATTCTAACAATGACGTAGAATATGCGACAAGTATTAGAATCCTAGCCCAGACGCATAACGCCATGCGGGCGATTCCCCCGTAGATGTTAAATCTACTCACCTACACTCCACGCTAGGTGAATCCTACCATCTGCTCCCCTATGTAGCAGTGTCCGTAGTCCCTGCCTGCAAACCTGCAAATAAGACAAGGAAATCACATATAAGCCAAATATTCTGCAGAACGCGATATCGAACCAAAACGAGAAACTCGCGTCGCGAACTAAACGCGCGTGTGCACGATATGCTGAATCGTGTGTGTATGCGTCTAAAACTATCGCGATACGCTGGATCATAGAACCCTCTCACGTATCGCGCGTATCGCGCAAACAAACGGACACCAAATACAATATATAGTCCCAGATTTTCCTACAGGTCAAATCTTACAAAACTAGAAATACCAAAACACTATAGAACACAGCAGACTACCCCACACAAAAACCCAACACCTCAGCCCCCCACTTGGCCGCAAATTGCGGCCAATAGGATTAAATATGCGGCCATGATTTGGGGAGAGGGGCTCGTGTTCTGGTGGAGGTGTCTAGACCTAGGTAGCATGTTCCAGTTTCCTCAATTTTGTCCTGAAAGGTCCGGGCCAAAAGCAGATCACAGAATGTCACAAATATCGCTTAAAAACAACAATTTTGCACAAAACACAAACCCTATGGTATTTTAGTGTAATCCAGGATTAAACTCAGTTAAGGTGACCCTAACAACACTTAAATAAGTAGGGTTTACCAACAAAATCATCACTTAATCAACACTCCACACAAATCACCTTAATTAGCACTAAACTAGCTAATTAACACAAACCGACACCAATTAACACATAAACCAAGCAACTAGGAGATTGGGTTCAGAAAATATACCCTAAAGAACCCTAGAGAGCAGGTGAAGAAGTGGAGAAGAGCTGCTGTAGGTTGCTGGTGCTCCTGCTCCTGCTGCTGCTGCCTGCTGCTGCTGCTGCTGCTGCTGAAGATGATGATGCTGTTGCTGATGATGATGATGCTGGAGCTGCTGCTGCCTCTGGTGCTGGTGAGTGTGTGTGTGTGTGTTTGAGAATGAGAGAATGAGAGCAATGAGTGAGAATGAGAGAATGCAAACAACCCCCCTTCTCACTCTCTCTCACTTCATTAATGAGGCTTGGCTCTCTCTCCATGTAGCACCATACCCTCTCCCTCTCACAAAGTCAACATTTCTTACCAAAATAAAACCCTTTTGCAAATTCATTTTCCATTTTTAAAAAGAAAAACCATAACACTTAAACAAAACATAAAACTAACTTAAGATAAATGGTTAGCTAACCATGATTGCTAATCATGGTTAACCTCCAAATTACAACCCAAGTTATCATGCACAAGTGTGTGTGCCTAGAAAAATCCTAATAAAATACTCAATAAATGGGATAAAATAATTAAAAACCAATTTGGTAAACTTTTTATTAAAAATCCATACATTAAAATATAATTAGTTACAAAACACATTCTAAGGTGTTACAATCTCCCCCCCTTAAAAGAAATTTGTTCCCGAATTTAAAAATATACTGTTACGCGTACCTTCAAAGAGAAGATTGAAATCCTCAAATCTTGCTCGCAGCCTCCCAAGTGACTATCTCACTATACGGCTACGTCCAAGAAAACCCTCCACAGATAGCAAGACCCTTGACCGATGTTCCTCCACCTGCTGAGCCATTAACACATTTGGCTGCTGGTGAACGAAAGATCGCGTCCAAGCTAAATGGTCTGGTGCTAAATCATGTGAGAATGGTCAAGAAGGTAATTGTAGAGTATCATCACAAGGAATACGGGATGAAAATCCAATAATCTGGGCGGAAGTGCCAAATTAAAGGCAACGAAACTAACTCGCTTATAGGATCTCAGAAAGACCTAAATCCTGGGACAAGCTCCCCACAATCCAACACGTCATTCATCGGAAAAGTCCGTAGGAATACATGATCTGTCCCTGCGAACTCGAGTTTATGACCAACACAGTCGGCATAAGACCTCAGTTCGCAATGGACAATTCCCATCCTGACCTAACACAACTGGACCATCTCCGAAGTCTCTAGACTAGCTGGGGTCCAAGGTCCTACTTACGTAGAGTCAGAAAGACAACAGACTGGTGATCGACACGACCTAACCCCTAAACCTAAAGGTGGCCAATTGGAGTGTCTCCTGAAAACAACTATCGAAGGAGAACCCTAACGATGGCGAGTTACGATCCCCAACTGCCGACAACAAACAACACAACCCACAACTTTAACAAAAACAACTGAGCAAACTGAGTATAACCGGATGACAAGAATTCGAATGGAGTCACACCCTGACTAAACTTGAGTAGAAACCATAACGAAATTCGTGGAGATCTGCTCCCACTCCTACTTCGGAACGGTAAAAGGTTGCAACTCTCCAGCCGGCCTCAGATGCTCAACCCAAACACACAACAAGACAGACACCTTGAAACGAAACCTGAAACTTCTCTTTACATCTCTGTCCACACGTAACTGTCTCACAAGTCACGATAAATGTTGGTGGAACTTGAATGCATATAGAGAGTTGACAGATGTGCATGTTCTAGGATTTCACGTCTCTACCCGATGATATCAGGTACTCAAACGCATCCCTAACTTAGCACACCATTGTCATAAATCAAGGTCTCCGAATCATTACCCAGCCGAGTATGCTCAAGTATCTCTGACGAACGAGCATCGGCGGGCAGTGTCTCGCGAAAACGATTTAAGGAAAGTGGTCGGGCGCGGACATGAGCAAGCTGTCCCCTCCGTAGATACGAACTTAAGCTGTACTCAACGATCACACAAGAACTGTAAATCTGCAGAAGACTATCAAAACAATCCAAATCCGCTGCAGGAAGATGTACATTAGCTCTGGTGGTCCGTGAAAATCTGACATGACTCTCGAATAGATAGTGTCTCCAAATCTCCAACACAAAACCACCGCGGCCATCTCCAGATCATGAGTGGAATATCCTTCTCGTACTTCTCCTAAATGTAGGGAAGCAAAAGCGATAACTCTATAGTGTCACCTCAGTACACACTTGAGCCCAACTCAAGAAACATCACAGTTAAACAACAAGGTCGCCCGATCCAAAGGCAAAGAAAGAACTGATGCAGTTGTTAACCGAATCTCCAACTGCCGAAAACTCCGTACACATGCCTCAGTCCATAGAAAAGAAACCTCCCTTCCGGTCCATTCAGTCGACGGTGCAGCACTACTCTAGCAATCCTGCATAAAACGGCGGTAAAACCTGCTAAGCCCAACAATCTGCAGATCTCCGTCCTGCACACATGTCTGGACCTAAGATGTACGGTCACGATCTCCCTCGAGACTATACAAAACCGTCTCCCGTGACTACAAGACCTAGGAGTCAACACAAAACAAGCCTGAAGAAACACTCCGAGAATTTAGCAAACTGCTGGTGCTCTCCCAGTATCTGCATTACAAATCCTCAAGTGATACTACTGTCCCTCAAGACACATTAAATAGACCAGAATGTCGTAAATAACACAACAGTAACTGGTCGAGGAACGGCCTGAAGAAATCTGGTTCATCACATCTACGAATGCTGCCAGGGCATCAGTGAATCCAACGACTCATAAAAACACACAAAGCCCATAGCACGCACAAGGCAGTCTTCGGAATGCCATCACTCCGAATCCGCAATAATGATGACCTGATCCCAAGCAAACTTAGAAATGTCTCGCACTGTGGAGCTGATCGAAGAAATCGTCACGGCGAGGTAAAGGATACCTATCCGCACCGTAAGCCGGTCCAATTGACGATACGTCGATACACAACCTCAAACTGCCGTCTTCCTCCTCGATGAACAGAAATAGGAGCTTCCAAAAGAGAAACACTCAGACGCACGAACTCCCCAAACCACAACTCTGCAGCTGATCCTTAAGCTCCCTAAGCTTCGCCGGCTCATCCGGAACAACGTCAGAAAACTCTCGCACGAATGGAACCCGGTCCAACAAACCCTCTGTGGCTATGGTATCATGAATGAACGCCAAGAATCCACGACATCTCCTCAGTAGCTGACTAGCGAAAAAGGCTGAATTCAAGCTGTGAGAGGCGGCACAACTATCCACCTGCACAACAAGAACTGACCTGCCGGGAAAACAAAACTAACTGTTTCCTCACGGTAGTCCACAGACGCCTAACACGTAACTAAACAGTTCGTGCCCAGGAGAACGTCAAATCCAACATCTCTAGAAGGATCAAAACGACGGACGAATCTCTATCTCCTATCCGATTGGCACACAACTGAAATACGTGTCGCGCAACAAAAGAATTGCTGACAGAAGTTAAAACAACAACTACGACTAATCTACCCAACCACGGTACAAGCATGAAAAACAACGAACACATCAAAAAAAAACTTGCGAAATAAGGATACCTGAAAACTCTGCATTGGACATCTGCGCGTCCCGATGAGTAGAAGCAAACTCCTGTGTCTGCCCTCTACTCGCAGCTGGATGAACTCCTCTGGTAGCCTGAGCCCTCGGAGCGAACCTTCCACGTCCACGGCCTCTCTGAGTACGATCCTGACGCCATGCTGAGGAACAATCCCTGACGAAGTGCTGAAGGCTCCCGCATCGAAAACATCCATGCGCTGACTGCTGACCATCCTGGGGATGAGAGCTGAACGACTACCCTCGTCCTAAACCTCTGCTACTCCCGCGACGGCCATGAAATCTGTCTCGATGACCAAACCTCTGTCTCTGGGCTGGTACACTGGTACGAGTCCTACACTGTCCTGGAACTCTTTGAGGCTCTGGAATATGCGCCTCATCAACTGGAGCTGCAACCACCGGTGCTATGTAGGTGACGGACTGCCGCATGCTGATCGCAAGTGACAACTGAGTAACAGGGGTGACAACCTCCTGTCGTAGCTCCCGAACGACATCAACCAAAGAACTCATAGTCTGGCGGAAGTCCTGCATCTCTGCCAAAAGTCTACCAATAGTATATGTCGTAGGTTGATACGTCTGCACCTGTGCAACTAGAGTGCCATCCTGGTCAGTACTCTCTCACCCAAGCCAACTCTGACCTCAGCACTCGCTGCATCACTCTGAGTCCCCATAGTCATCGGCGGCAAGGCTATAAATAGATATAAGATTCGATGAGAATAAGGAATCGAATCTCAAGGATATGAATCATAAAGGAAGGAATTTCAAGAAAATTGTACTTAGGTTACTTAATGCAAGGTACCGCATCGTGGGTATGCTGCAGACATACACACACTACGTTACTCTGCTTAAGCTACCTACTCTATCATACTAAGGTTATCCTACACTCCGAAAGGTAAAACCTAGCGCTTTGATACCAACTTTGTCACGACCCAAAATTGGCCCGTGATGGCCCTAATACTACACAACGCCAAAAGACGTAACGCAGTAAAAGAAAGCCAAAACCCAGAAATCTAAACCAAGAAAATACGGAAAAGATAATATAAGCTTTTGAAACATTTGAAATCGCAACCCAAATTCTTTAAAAGTCCTAATTTCTTTCTTTAAAATTTTGGCAACACCCCCTTTTGTAAAAACTAGCCAAGATGAATACAATACAAATATACGACGCCTAAGCGAAGAAATAAAGACAATAGAGAGAAAGCTGTATATAAAAGACAACAAATCTACCAATAATATACAATATCGTCCTCACCAAGTCTCTAAGTCAACAACTTAATAGTAGATGGAGAGTACAAGATACAACGAAGGTACAAAACAAAATACAGATAACCACCAAAACCCACCTAAGCAAAATAGTACTGTGAGCTGATGCGGTATCTGTAGCAAAAGATGATAGCTGAAAAGCTGAATAGCCTGCCTCGACTACTCTGGGGAACAACCTGAAACACCTGTGGCACAACGGGGGTGAGTTGCCAACTCATGAATAGTAAACAACATATGCAGGTAATCGCAGGAATGCACGTACAGCATGAATCTAAGATATGCGATTACAGTAATAACATGTCATGCAAATGCTGAATAAAGGGAAGTACACTAGTAGGTACATTCAATATGTGAAGCAATAGTAACATGACAATAATATGCAATAACCATGCAATAGGGATATGAGAATGTAAATATGCAACTATCATAAGGGTACACTAACAGGTACTACCAATATATGAAACTGTGCATAAAGTAGATAAGTGTGAGGTATGGGGTGGAATATGTCATTTCCACGGAAACCTGACATCGTGGTAGGATCACAATCCATCAAGACACTCAAATCCACAATTCCTCAAATCAGCCCCCAAACTGGGCTCTCACATCATATATGTCTCACATCACCTCAATGTACAATATCGAATAGCTCTCCTATATCTCGAATGTACAAATCAACAATCTCTTTCATATCCAATATCCAATCTCAATGAATCACCTATATCCCAAGTCAAATCTCAAGTAAGTTTCTAACATCCTAAAGGTATATATATATATATATTTGCAGAAATAAATATGATGGGGCAATACACATATATTAGCGTCTCATTCCACAAATATTGGTATAAGGGTATATATAACAACGGCTAATCCCCTGTTATATATACAAAGGTGTTTAAAAGAAATATCATGAAAACAATGTGCCAAGCATCGACACAGAAATCCTGATAGGTACGTATCATACGCTGTCCCAAAAGCACGAGTGCCTAGCTCTGACCCTCGCCTTTCGACGTATGCATACGTGCATGACTCCCAACGGTGTCTCCATGACCCCCGCCGAGTCATTAGTACTGTCACCGGTAGGTACTAGCCCGCCTCCACGCTCAATCGGAGACATCCATCGATCTTCTTGCCGAGGGGAACCATACCGGGCCCCACCATGTACCCTCATATGGCAACCACACCTCGTATGGAGTATATAATCATAACCGATAAATCTCATGGTGGCTGCACAAATATCATATCAAGGAAACCAGGTTTTTCAATGTTTGCATAATTTCATGAACTCCCGCTGTTCCCAAATCCAGAAATCATCATGTGAAATCCAAATAACAATGCGCAAATCCAGGAATAAATATATGCGATATATCTGAAATGCGAGCATATAAATGAGAATATGTTGCTGAAACCAGATGTATGCGAAACCAATAAGGTACAACTAAGTAACATCAGTAAAGGTAAATATATCATTGCAACTGAATATGTGTGTAACATACAGGTGTAGCAATGTATAGGTATCTACCTATAGGAACTGATGTCGTATACCCCCTGGGTATAAGAAGAATATGAGTAAGATATACCTGTAGATGTATCGTAAAGGGTATGTGTACCTATTACTAATGGTACGATACTCTATAGGTATATAGGTATGGTAATGTTATATGTGATAAGCAGTACGAATCAACGTCACAAGGTCCCTAACCAAGCAATATAATGTCTATAATGGTTTGTGTGTGACATGGCAATTATTGACTGTATGTGTAGCATACAATCCGTGCTCGTGCAACATGAACCATCAATAATATGTGCAGTGTCCTACGGCTGCTAGTCACAGTATAACTATATCAAGGAAATAAAGTAAAGGCGCAATTCTAACAATGACGTAGAATATGCGACAAGTATTAGAATCCTAGCCTAGACGCATAACTCCATGCGGGCGATTCCCCTGTATATGTTAAATCTACTCACCTACACTCCATGCTAGGTGAATCCTACCATCTGCTTCCCCCTGTAGCAGTGTCCGTAGTCCCTGCCTGCAAACCTGCAAATAAGACAAGGAAATCACATATAAGCCAAATATTCCGCAAAACGCGATATCGAACCAAAACGAGAAACTCGCGTCGCGAACTAAACGCGCATGTTCACGATATATTGAATCGTGTGTGTACGCGTCTAAAACCATCACGACACGCCGTGATACGCTGGATCACAGAACTCTTTCACGTATCGCGCGTATCGCGCAAACAAACGGACACCAAATACGATATATAGTCCCAGATTTTTTCCTAGAGGTCAAATCTTACAAAACTAGAAATACCAAAACACTATAGAACACAGCAGACTACCCCACACAAAAACCCAACACCTCAGCCCCCCACTTGGCTGCAAATTGCGGCCAATAGGATTAAATCTGTGGCCATGATTGGGGGAGAGGGGCTCGTGTTCTGGTGGAGGTGTCTAGACCTAGGTAGCATGTTCCAGTTTCCTCAATTTTGTCCTGAAAGGTCCGGGCCAAAAGCAGATCACAGAATGTCACAAATATCGCTTTAAAACACCAATTTTGCACAAAACACAAACCCTATGGAATTTTAGTGTAATCCAGGATTAAACTCAGTTAAGATGACCCTAACAACACTTAAATAAGTAGGGTTTACCAACAAAATCATCACTTAATCAACACTCCACACAAATCACCTTAATTAGCACTAAACTAGCTAATTAACACTAACCGACACCAATTAACACATAAACCAAGCAACTAGGAGATTGGGTTCAGAAAATATACCCTAAAGAACCCTAGAGAGCAGGTGAAGAAGTGGAGAAGAGCTGCTGTAGGTTGCTGGAGCTCCTGCTACTGCTGCTGCTGCCTGCTGCTTCTGCTGCTGCTGCTGAAGATGATGATGCTGTTGCTGATGATGATGATGCTGGAGCTGCTGCTGCCTCTGGTGCTGGTGAGTGTGTGTGTGTGTGTTTGAGAGTGAGAGAATGAGAGCAATGAGTGAGAATGAGAGAATGCAAACAACCCCCCATTCTCACTCTCTCTCACTTCATTAATGAGACATGGCGCTCTCTCCATTTAGCACCATACCCTCTCCCTCTCACAAAGTCAACATTTCTTACCAAAATAAAACCCTTTTGCAAATTCATTTTCCATTTTTAAAAAGAACAACCATAACACTTAAACAAAACATAAAACTAACTTAAGACAAATGGTTAGCTAACCATGATTGCTAATCATGGTTAACCTCCAAATTACAACCCTAGTTATCATGCACAAGTGTGTGTGCCTAGAAAAATCCTAATAAAATACTCAATAAATAGGATAAAATAATTAAAAACCAATTTTGTAAACTTTTTTTTAAAAATCCATACATTAAAATATAATTAGCTACAAAACACATTCTAAGGTGTTACAGTACAATACTTGCTTAACCGTTTAGCCAGGCTAGTGTCGGTACTTCGAGTGAGGTTTTACGATACTTTCGCGAAGTTCCTTAATTAAATAACCTCTTTTTCCTGGAGGCGTAACCCCGCTAACACTGTTCTAGACACCTACTTGGTTTATAGCATTGATCGTTAAGTGAAGAATGTCCCGAGGAGTAGCGGATACTCACAGTAGGATCGGGGTCCAAATATCATTGTGTGATAACCCTGAAGGAATCCTACCAACATTATCACACTCCAAATGGTATGCAGCACCAGCAAGTTTCAGTTTCTTTAGAAACTCCCGATGTGGATTTTTGCCCCATGCTCTTATGACTTTGACTAAGGCCAACAAATCATAAGTCACATGTCATGTTCTACCCGTCATTGTCCAGCTTAATTTGAACCCACCCGTACATACCCTTGACTAAGGCCAACAAAGTAGTACGACTGTCCCAAACCAATGCATCTATCTATGCAACATATGAATACCCAGCAGCTACCAATCACTATGCCTTGACTAAGGACAACAAACATAGCTTGAATACTATCACGACCCGAAGGTGCGGAACGTGACTTGCACTTAAATTACGAAACGTTTAGAGGCGTATCGTAATCTAAGCAAGCCGAAACCCAGAAATCTAAACTATTTAAAAGAAGAAGTAAAGGAAAACATGTAGGAAAACAAGTTTAAAAGTAACATCAAATTTTCTGAAAAATTTCAGCAGAGTCTCCTTTATAAAATCTGGCCCCAAACAGGTACAAACAAGAATAATATATACAAGCAATAAAAAGGCATCCCCAAGCGGAGCTAGCTCTACGCCAAATGGCGGAAACAACCACACAATGCACTATAATATACAACGCCGAAGGACGAGGCTCAAAATTCAAAAGAAAACCAAATCCATCTCAAAAACCATATTAATACAAGCGCGACTCTAAGGTCGAAATAAAAACAACTGGTCTTCTAAATCTATCAGGTAATACAAGTCTGGTTAATGGAGCTTACTAGATACAAATGAAATAATAAAAGTATAACGGCGGTCCTGATATAAGTGAACCAACCTACCAAGCAAATCATCCTGAATGAAATGATGTACCAGCAAGCTGCCAAGGAAACCTGTACATCGAAACCTGTAAGAAAAATTTAGCACAACGGGGTTGAGTTGCCAACTCGTGAGTAGAAGACATCTGCGAGTATAAATCGCATGCACGACGATCTCCTAGGTCATAATAATATACTTAATATATCACTAGTCATCTAGTAGTGGCAGGGTAATAAACTATGCGTAAGTGCAATGCTCAGTCCTCGTGTCAGTGCCTCAAGTAGTAACATGTCATGTGTATGATTATGCATGCACAATGAATGTAAAACAATCAACCATGAAATCTGGATATATCTGTATAAGAAATCTTTAACTTTTATCATAGTAAAATTTGTATAGTAATCTGAAACATAATCAATGAAATCCATGGAAATCCGTGTCAAGTATCGACACAAAACATGTAAATCTAAAGTCGCAATACCTCATAGTCTCAATATCTCATAGTCTCAATATCTCGGGCTCCGTCAGTCCAGATCGGCCCATATCATCAAATCTCACGACAACGGTCGGTATTCTCCGGATATCCGCCGTGCGAGACATCACCGGTAGGTAGTCTTCCCCTGCCAGGCTCATCATCTACAACTCGAGCTTCTTCCCCTGGGGTACTATACCGGGCCCACCATATACCCGAGACGGTTTATCCACTTCTCGAATCGGGTCTCGAAATCCAACAGAAAATATGAAATCTCATGGTGGACGACACATTCATCACGAGAAAACCGCAACTTGTATTTTAAAATAAGAGGGATAGAGAGAGAGAAGTTTTTATATATATTCTTGCGGTTTTCCCCAAAATCCAGAAATCTCATAGAAATCCAAAATCCCAAAATCATGAGTAAATAAATAATGAGTATCGTCATAAGCCCCACAAACTGCATGATAATATGAATATGTAAATGCATGAAGTGTCTAAGTAATAAATGCAATATCTAAACAAGCACATGAGAGTAATCACACAATATTATATTGATCTAGCCTTTAGCTGATTTTATCAATAAAAGATAATATGTTCAAAAGTGTACGTGACATGGCAATTACCGACGATGATGTGTGTGAGCCGGCAAATAAGTGTACGTGGAACATGCATATCATCGGTAATGGTGCTGGTGTCCTAACAGGCAGAGTTTCATATTGGCTAAAGAAACATGTATGTGTACGTTACCCAACCTGGTACTTACGGGGAGGCGGAATCGGTAAAAAGCCAATTTTTAACACAAGGTAACATAGACTAAAACTTGAGGATCTTTACCAAACCATTTCTAACAAACTACATGAGGTTCTATCTACTATGCAAGGAGATTATACCTTATGCTACTAGTCCTTCGGGTCTTCTCCGCTATCCTCCTCATCTCCGTAGGCTCCATGGGTCGATCCGGATCTTGGTCACCTCCACGGCCTCCTTGAGTCGAAGGCGATCCACCCGAGTGTCTATAGTCCGAGCTCCACATCAAGCTGAGGTAACTAGGGCAAAAAGTTTGCTACTCTTGATGTCCTAGGTGATGTAGAGGAAGAAGATGGATTTGTTTGTCTATTTGAACCCCAACTTGCTCAACACATGAGACCTTTTGGGAATTCTAGTGAGGAAGAAAAAGAAGAGCTAAGCTTGAGAGGTCAAAAATGTAGAGATAGAATGCCAATGAGATAACAAGCCATAGAAAAATAAAAACAAATCTTTTATCATAATAATTATGATGGCTAAGTTTGATTTGACCACTATCATGTCTTGATAAAGCAAAGAAGAGTCTAGAGCTCACAAGAAATATCCAAGTCAACAATGGTCAACTAGGTCAAATTGTCAAGCATGGTCAAATGGTCAAAGCAATTAGCCATAACATAATTATCATTAAAAAGATTAGTAAATATTTTCCTCACCTCATAATGGTTTTGACCGAATCAACGGTCAGAACCCCAATGAGGCACCTCTTTCTTCGCTCCTCACAACCGTGCATACACACCCGCATCCGCATTCCGTAGAATGCGAATGAACAGAAGACAAAACCAATCCATCTATACAATACCAGGATCCGGCTTAAACTAAAGCCCACTAGTATCGTCTGCCCGAACAGCATACGCGCACAAGTGCACATAAGTGATCATAGCCTTGCCGTAAAACCATACGGCCTCTACACCTTTTGCCCAGTGCAGGGAAACTCTCTGTGTGGGACTCTAAAGACTCGACACTACACTGGCAGTGGGTTTAACCACAGACCGCAAGCGGCACTAACTGTACATAACGGTCCCCAGGTAGATGTCGATAAGAAGGTCGATGAGGTAAACCCTCCCGAACTCCTACTGAGCCAGAATGTGACAATCTCTGTGCGGTCTGGTCTGTTCGTCTATGAGTATCGCATGTCGGGCCTAGGGGGCGGTAAACGTCAGACCCCTAATAGGGGTACAAATCATGCCGGAGTGTAGCCCAGAACACCCTGAGAAACTACTGGAAACACTACCAGTAATTCTCGCTTGCCCTGTCCAGGGACTTTGTGTAATGGCTCTCCTAGATACAGTGCGATATCAACCCCCAATACCGGGAGAGACGAATCCAATCTAACCACTACCGCCTCCAAGTGCTTCGGTACTGCACCCAACTACTACTTATTTGCACGACTCCTTCGAGCCGTGGTAGGGTAGTAATCAAAGTACAGTAGGAACACACTAGAGCGAAGTAGCAGTGTCAAGTCGACGGACTAAGCTGTACTCCTGTCACCTGGGAACTGTTATCTGACGATAGGTATAGTACCAACCAACAGTTCCCGACAAGTCCTGTCCAGTGTACTCGTAACCTAACGAGCACCAGCATACTATCTCCAGTGCGACGTACTGATGGCTGTGGGACAGACCATCTCCCCTGCTGAAATGAGAAGCGCATACGCTGGTCTACTCCGATATATCGATGCCCCGTTTCGATAATCCTACGACTAGGGACCTGTATAAGGATGTGCTTGTAGATTACCCAGCCCCCACTAGTGTGACTGCCATCACAACGCTGGTAATCAAGCAAAGATCCTAAGGGCTCCACTAATATGTATAAGCGATATGCTAAAAGAAACACATGCACATATTTAAGTAGAAACAAACCAAGTAGCATACTACCATTTTGAGCAAGATTGTCTATACAACTATGAATATCCCAAGCTTCCATTAAGTAATATACAAACTAGTATGATACAGTAATGGCCTCTAGGATATATACACTAACATTCTCCCACTTGCACTAGGGCCATGTACTGGCGTATCGAAGACCTATCATCTTGATCAGCCGCTCGAACTGAGTCTGGGGTATGACCTTCGTGAATGGATCTGCAGTGTTATTCTCCGAATCTACTCTCTTCACCTCGATCTCCCAGCGACCTACGATCTCCCTGATCAGGTGGTACCACCTCAAAATGTGTCTAGACTTCTGATGGGACCTGAGTTCCTTCGCTAAAGCTATAGCGCCGTTGTTGTCACAATACAGCGGTATTGGATCAACAGTGGTAGGAACCACCTGAAGCTCCATGAGGAACTTTTTCATCCAGACAGCTTCCTTTACGGCATCGCAAGCAGCTATGTACTCCGCTTCCATAGTTGAGTCAGCAACGGTTTCCTGCTTGGATCACTTCCAGCAAACCTCCCCTCCATTGAGGGTAAAGACATAACCCGACATGGACTTGGAGTCATCATTGTCACTCTGGAAGCTGGAGTCAGCAAAGGCCTCGATCTGAAGGTCCTTTCCGCCATACACCAAGAACATCTCCTTAGTCCTTCTCAGGTACTTGAGAATGTTCTTTACTGCTATCCAGTGTTTCTCCCCTGGGTCCGACTGATACCGGATTACAACTCTTGATTCGTATGCTACATCTGGTCAGGTACACAACATCGCATACATTATAGAGCCTACCGCAGATGCGTAGGGTATAGATAACATGCGAGCCCTTTCCAAATCAGTCTTGGGAGACATCTATTTTGAGAGGGTGATTCCGTGACAAGCCAGTAGATTACCGCGCTTTGAATCTTCCATACTGAATCGTTTCAGTATGGTGTCAATGTACCTGGAGTGAGAAAGTCCCAACATCCTTTTAGATCTATCACGATAGACCTGGATCCCCAGAATGTAGTTGGCATGGCCCAGGTCCTTCATGGAGAACCTCTGTGACAAGAATCGTTTGACTGACTGTAGCATAGGAATGTCATTTCCTATTAGGAGAATGTCATCCATGTACAAAATGAGGAATACCACAGTTCTCCCTACAATCTTACTGTAAATGCCTGGTTCATCCGGATTTTTGATAAAGCCGAATTCTTTGACAGTATCATCAAAGCAGATGTTCCAACTCCGCGATGCCTGCTTTGCTCCATAAATGGACTTAAGCAACTTGCATACTTTTCCGCTGCTCGCACTCTGAATGAAACCCTCCGGCTGATCCATATAGACGCACTCTTCCAAATTTCCATTTAGAAAAGCCGTCTTTACGTCCATCTGCCAGATCTCATAATCGTGGAAGGCAGCAATGGCAAGAAGGATCCGAATGGATTTGAGCATAGCCACTGGAGAAAAGGTTTCGTCATAGTCCAAACCAGGTCTTTGACGAAAACCCTTTGCAACAAGTCCAGTTTTATAGGTTTCAAACTTCCTATCTAAACCAATCTTCTTTCTGAAGATCCATTTGCAGCCTACGGGTTTTACCCCTTCTGGAGCAATGTCCAAAGTCCAAACTTTTTTGGTGTACATGGACTCCATCTCGTTCCGCATTGCATCCAGCCATTTTACTGAGTCACCGCTCTGAATGGCTTGCTAGAAGCTAGTAGGCTCATTATTTTCAATGATGCAATCCTCTCGATCCCCGTCTATGAGAAAACCGTAGTATCTCTTGTGCGGATGAGACTACCTACTACTTCTGCGGAGTGGCGCTGGGATGTCCGGTTCTCCTGAAACTTTTGGTTCCACTAAGCTTTCAGTAATAGCTTATGGTTCTGGAATTTCTTCCAGTTCTATTGCGCTCCCACTTATCTGATTTCCTAAAAACACAGTTTCCAAGAAGCGGGCATGACGAGAAACAAATACCTTTTGCTCCTCTACGTAATAGAAAACATACCCTTTGGAGTTCTTTAGGTATCCCACAAACTTACACTGTATTGAGCGTGCCCCGAGCTTGTCCGCATGCTGCTTTTTGACAAAAGCTGTACATCCCCATGTCTTAAAGTGTTTAAGACAGGGTTTCTTCCCATTCCACATCTGATATGGTGTGGTAGGCACTGACTTGGTAGGAACTTGGTTCAAAAGATAAGCAGCTGTTTCTAGTGCATAACCCCAGAAAGATCGCGGTTACTCAGCCTTACTCATCATGGAACGAACCATATACAATAAAGTTCGATTCCGCCTTTCCGATACACCGTTGTGTTGTGGTGTGTATAGATGAGTAAACTGAGAGAGAATTCCATTCTCTTTTAAGTAGCCCAGAATCTCGGCACTCAAGTATTCACCACCTCGATCACATCTCAGTGCCTTGATACTTTTGCCTATTTTTTTTTCAACTTCATTCTTGTATTCCCGAAATTTCTCAAAGGCCTCGGATTTATGCTTCATCAGGAAGACATGTCCATACCTAGAGAAATCTTCCGTAAAAGTAACGAAGTATGAATAACCACTTCGCGCATGTGTAGACATTGGACCACACACATCACTGTGTATGAGTTCCAAGAGCTCGCTCGCTCTTACTCCGTATCCAGTGAACGGAGTCTTTGTCATCTTTCCCATGAGACAAGATGCACAAGTAGCATAAGACTGATACTCGAACGGATTCATGTATCCCTCTTTATGTAACTTTGTTAACCGTGTCTCATTAATGTGACCCAGTTTACAATGCCATAAGAAAGCCTGATTTGTGCCCGGAGACTTTCTTTTAAGTGTGTTCTCGATACTGAAAACTTGAGCTTGATTCAATACGTATATTCCATTTTCTAATGTACCTGACCCAATCAGAGCTTGATTTAGATGGATGTGGGCCACATCGCTTACAAAAGTAAAATCATATCCTTCCATAGAAAGTAAGGATACAGATATGATATTACAAGCCATACTAGGTACATAAAAACAGTTACACAGAATCAATATCTGCCTACTTGTCAATCCAAGGTGATATTCCCCTACGGATTCAGCGTCCACGCATATTCCGTTGGCAACCCTGAGAGTTATATCACCTATTCTGATAAATCTACGGTTTCTCAAAGTCTGTAATGAATTACAGATGTGAGATCCTGATCCGGTATCCAGTACCCAGGAAGTAGAGTTAATTGACATACAGTTTTCTATTACAAACACACGCGAAACCGAAACCACAACATGCTTCGAATAATGGCTACAGGCTTTGCTAGCCCTGCAATCTTTATGCCAATGTCCTTTCCTGTAACAATAGGAAAGTCCCTCCTTTACTACATCTAGTCCCGAATCTTTTGCCCTTTCCTTTCCTTCTTCTTCCCTGGTTTCCTTCAGGGTGTAAGTAGAGGGTAGAGACTGTAGAATCAAGTCAGTATTTGACCCGTTCTTCAACGTGGTCTTCAGGTCCATGAGCTCATCAAAATAGCTAGTCTCTGTAAGGACGTTGTCCCCTACAGATGACCCGAAAGCCAACCTCGCTTGAAGAAATTCATTCGAGGTCTCATATCTTGTGATACGAGATTGCTCTCCATATAAATCTTTGTAATGGAGGAAGACAGAAACTAAGTCCATCTTCTCGTGCTGCCTTTGGTATGCACCATCAACTGAAGCCAACACGAGGCACTTGGCATTCGCACAGTCTTTTTCTGATGTCTCACGGATATCAATATCCATGACAGGGGAAACTGGTCCTGAGACGGCAGGGGTTTGATTAGTTAGGAGGTGTCCCAGCTTGTCATGGGTAATGGACATCTGGACAGACCTTTGCCAGTCATAACAGTCAGATTCAGTCATTTTATTATCTAGATGTAACCAATGTCTGGTCATTGGGTCGTTGCAATTAAGAGAGAGAGAAGAAAACACTTAGCATGATGTTCTTGCAAGGTTAGATTGGTTTTTAGTTTATCTAAACAGGATGGCTCCCACTGTTTCTCGAATCCTTCCTCAAACCTGTTAGTTATATGTATGCCCTAGAGGCCATTACTATACATAGGATGTATATTGTAGTGGATGCTTGGACATATATAGGGAGGACTTTCTTGCTCGACATGATAGTATGCTATCTGGTTGCTCTTTACCTTAACGTGTACACTGATTGTCTCTCTACTACATGTTGGTAAAGCCCTTGGGATGTGTACTTGACAAGCTGGACTATGATGCGGATCATACTAGTGGGGACATGGTAGTCCATAAGTACATCCTTTAAGGTCTCTAGTCGTAGGTGTATCGAGACAGGGCATCGATGCACCAGAGTAGACTAGCGTATACGCATCTTGACCCATATGATGGGAGATGGATGATCCCATATCCATCGGTGTTTGACATCAAGGATGGTGTACGGGTGCTCAGTGGAGACTGGGTACATTGGACGGACTCGCCGAGAACTCCCAGATGGTATTTTACCTTACGTCAGATGGCAGTTCTCTGGTGACACTGGTACAGGTTAGTCTGTAGACCCGAGATCGTGCTTTGATTTCCACCTTACCACGTCCAAGAGGGCGTGCAAAACGGTGGTTTTTGGGTACAGTCCCGAATCACATGGAGGCAATGAGCGATAGGAGGGGATTCGTTGTTAGTGTATATGCCCTAGAGGCCATTACTGTATCATACTAGTATGTATATTACTTGATGGAAGCTTGGGATATTCACAGTTGTGCAGACAATCTTGCTCAATATAGTAGTATGCTACTTGGTTTGTCTCTGCTTTAATGTGTACTTGTGTGTTTATTTATTATATCACCTATACGCATTAGTAGAGCCCTTAGGATCTTTGCTTGATTACCGGCGTTGTGATGGCGATCACACTCGTGGGGGCTGGGTAATCTACAAGCACATCCTTATACACGTCCCTGGTCATGGGAGTATCGAGATAGGGCATCGAAGCTCCGGAGTAGACTAGCGTATGCGCTTCTCATCCCAGCACAGGAGACGGTCTGTCCCACAGCCGTCGGTACGTCGTACTTGAGATAGTATGCGGGTGCTCGTTAGGTTACGGGTACACTGGACAGGACTCGTCGGGAACTGATGGTTGGTATTATGAGCCGCGAACATCATTTACTAATTCTATTAGTGATAATCTTATAATGGTCATTTCAAAGTAGCCATCAACTTTATCTTGATGGGATTGGTAATGATGTTGTTTTGCATTATTTGCAACCATGGTTGTTTTTCTTTTGTATCATAATTTTATTCTCATTCTCTCTCTTGAAATGAGAAGCTCCATGGTTGCTAACCTTCCTCCTTCTTCTTCGTCCTCTTGATTTCTCCTTTGATCTCATGTGTTGAGAGAAAAAGGATTCCACTTGACAAACACATCCATACATCTTCTCTACACATCCTAGGGCTTCTAGATTAGCAATCTCCTTGCCCTAGTTACCTCGGCTTGAGGTGGAGCTTGGTGTACATCTCTCGGGTGGATCGTCTTCGACTCAAGGAGGCCGCGGAGGTGACCGAAGTCCGGATCAACCATTGAGCAAGCAAAGAGAAGAACAACAAGAAGAGAAGAACAACAAAGAAGAAGAACAACAAGAAAAGAAGGAGTTCAAGTTGAGGTATAACCCCTAACCGAGTAGATACATCTCTTGTTAGGATGCTAGTGTATTGTTTAGCAAAGATCCGGCTTTTACGGTCCATGTTACAAAGTTTAGAAAAAATTTTGTTTTACCGTTTCCGCAACCCCGAAAGTACCGGGAGAGGTAACGTGGACCTAACAGTGGTATCAGAGCCTAACTAAACATAAACTAGCTTGGTAGTGAAGTGTATCGAAGTTCGAAACGGAAAAAATCGAAAAAACCAAGTTACGAAAACCTGAGTTTCTGTTAAAATTTTTTCTGGTCAAAACAAAATTTGTTATACTCCAAAAATCATCTCAGGGTTTTTAGAAGAAAGCCACCAAAAACGAGCCAGCAACTCGACCAAAGCGCCGCGTTTCCGCGGCAATAGCAAGCTATTGCCGCGGAACCGCGGCCATCTTGGTGAGTCACTGGGTCATTTTTGGTACAGAGTGTTTCTGACTTGGTATTAGGATTTTTAAGATGGTTTAAATGTGCCCAGATTTTCCAGAATAGAAATTTGTTTTTGGGGGCCTATAAATCCGTATTTTTTCGAACTTCAATATACTTTGACTATAAAGGTTATATCTGTGATGTTCTTATGTATTGAACGTCGGCTAATCGCTATATGTCGATTAGTCGGGGTTATACATATCTGTGATCTGTGATTGTTGTTGATGGTTTGTGTATATGAACTCGTTGGATTGTCGCGGATGAATAGCCGGGGTGGATGTGAGATGAGAGTTTCTTTTTCTTTCATTCATGTAATAAATTTGTAAATTGATGTAATATTATTTGTTTGGCCGCACAACCGGGTCGGGGTTGTAGCCGTCATTGTATAATTCTTTTTACTGTTTATGCTCCTAGGATAGACCCATGGAGGGGGTGCACAAACTACCGGGTATCTCGAAGTGCCGAGTGGCCTACTCACGGCGATGAGGGTGGTTGCTTCGCTTCGGGTACTTGGCGGGTAGTTTGCCGCACCCGTAGGGGTCATGGGTGGGGTTTTGGCTATTCATCGCGACCGTGTAATCCGCTTTTCGTTGCAGGTTTGAACGAATCGCGGGTTCCTAGTATATCCAAAGTGTTCATCTGTGATCTGGATTGGCTATCGTTGCAGTATATCTATATATAATAACTATTTAGGCGTTGCTTATGTTTTACAGCCGCGCTAGCCCAGCCCCCGCTCTGTCATTAGTTAAGTAACCTAACGGGTGATGACGGGGCCCAGTGGCGAATGCGAATGGCATAAGCGTACGTCATATTTTGGTTGTTTTCTGCAATGGTAGGATTTAAATGATGGGACGCATTAAAAGAACTAATGCAAGAAAATAAACCTGAAAGACGTTGTTGGAACAATTTTTTCAAAAAGCTGTTATTGCAAGGACGCTCATTTTTGTTTTGCATCGCGGTATTCGGTTGTGAATGCCCAGCACCTCAGTCGACGAGGCAAGGGCCGAGATCCCTTCATCGGGAGTGACCCCTTGGACAAAAGTTTGCGTCAGGGTAATAACTTCACTATAGTCGATTATTCTTGCTTTGCATCGAGGTATTCAGTTTGGAATATCCTGCACCTCATTCGACGAGGAAAGAGCCGAGATCCCTTCACAGGGAGTGACCTCTTTAGCAAAAGTTTTCGCCGCTATATTTTCAAAAGATTACCAGGTTCCTTCAACGATATCAAGTTCATTACGTTAACGGGTTTTTCGCCAAAAACCCAGCCGTAGCCCTCCGTCATTTCTTACAAGTAATACTTAGTATTCGTGCTGCGTTTGTTGACTCCGTCAAGGCGTAGTGTACGGTAGCTAAGTGCTACTTGTTTGTATCGGTATATGGGATTGATTAGGACAGTCGTATAACCTTGTTGACTCCGTCAAGGGTTATGCGGGTGGGTTTAATGCAATCCAGATAATGACAGGTTGAACTTGACTAGGACTCTTTGATTTGTTGACTCCGTCAAGATCACTTGGGTCCTGGGGGCAAAAAACCACATCGGGAGTTTCAAAAGTACTGAAACTTGCAGATTTAGCATACCTTCTGGAGTATGGTGACTAGAGTGGATTCCATCTAGGTTATCACACAATGACAGTTGGATCCCGATCCCACTGATGAGTTGGATTACTCTCGGGAGGTTATTTCACTTAACGATCAATGCTATAAACCTAGTAGGTGTCTAGAAAAGTGTTAGCGGGGCTACGCCCCCAGGGAAAAGAGGTTCTTGAATTAAGGAACTTCGCGAAAGCGTTGGAAAACCTCCCTCGAAGTACGACACTAGCCTGGCTGAAAGGTTAAGCAAGTATTGTGACGTGAATTAAAAACCCGGCTAGTTCTTCCTTTAAAAAGGTTTTAAGAAGAATTTGAGTAAACAGTGGGAGACATCCTGGTTAGATAAATTAATAAACCAATCTAATCTTGCAAGAGCATACGCTGAGTGTTTCTTTTCTCTCTCTCCAGGCAGCAACCTTTTTACTCCCTAATCAAGATAATAAAATGTATCGCTTGACCGATCCGAATTCTTATCGGGACTGGGGAAAGTTGGTTCAGCTCTAACTTGTGACAACAGTCATGAGTGTGAGAATGGGAAAGGGGATTGTATGGATTTCCAGGATACCCAGTTGAAGGAGAAGCATGGTTTTGCATCTACTTCAGGTGTTCTTGTAATTGAGAACTGTTTTACGGTCAGCCCTACCTCCTGGGTACTTGATACCGGATCAGGATCTCATATCTGTAATTTATTGCAGGGACTGAGAAAAAGTAGGAAAGTTGCACCGGGTGATATGTCGCTCAGAGTAGCGAACGGAGCACAAGTTAATGCGGCAGCCGTCGGTGAATATCACCTAGTATTGCCAAATGGCAAGACTATGATTTTGAACGATTGCTACTATGTACCCTCCATGGTTTGCAACATCATATCAGTTTCTTTACTCGATAAAGATGGATATAACTTTGTTCTTGAAAAGAATATCATGAACATTTACCTTCATAAGGTACTGGTTGCAGAGGGTACACTGTGTAATGGTATCTACGTTCTAAATCAGAATACAGTTCTCAATATACAAAACACATGCAAGAGGAAGAATTCAGATACGAATGAATCCTACTTGTGGCATTGTAGGCTTGGTCAGATCGGAGAGAAAAGACTGAGTAAGTTACATAAAGATGGACTCTTGAATACGTTCGAGTTTTCATCTTATGAAACTTGTCAGTCTTGTCTCAAAGGAAAGATGACCAAATCTCCGTTCACCGGACATGGAGAAAGAGCAAGAGAGCTCTTGGGACTCATACACAGTGATGTGTGTGGTCCGATGTCTATACATGCAAGGGGTGGGTTCTCATACTTCATCACATTCACTGACGATCTCTCTAGGTTCGGATATGTGTATCTGATGAAACACAAATCTGAAGCTTTTGAGAAATTCAAGGAATTCAAAAAGGAAGTAGAGAACCAGATTGGCAAAAGTATCAAGATCCTCCGGTCTGACAGGGGAGGGGAGTACTTAAGCACGGAATTCCTAGATTACTTAAAAGAGAATGGTATTCTCTCTCAGCTTACTCCTCCTTATACACCACAGCACAACGGTGTTTCGGAGCGGAGGAATCGTACCCTATTGGATATGGTTCGCTCCATGATGAGTAGTGCTGAGTTGCCTCTTTCATTTTGGGGACATGCGCTTCAGACAGCGGCGTACCTATTGAACTATGTTCCATCCAAATCAGTGCCTAAGACTCCATATGAAATATGGAATGGAAGAAATCCGTATCTTAAGCGATTTAAGATATGGGGTTGTCCGGCCTATGTGAAAACACAGAAACCGGACAAGTTAGAGGCACGGTCAGTTCTCTGTAAATTTGTGGGATATCCTAAAGACTCACTAGGATATCTGTTCTACCACACTTAGGAACAGAAGGTGTTTGTATCTCGCCACGCTACCTTCTTAGAAAGGGAGTTTCTTGCAAAAGAAGCTAGTGGGAGTTCGGTAGAACAGGAAGAAATTCAGCGACCACAAAATGTAACTGAAAATTTGGAGGAACCGCTAGATTCAATGACCCCAAACGAACCTCAGCCACTCCGCAGATCTGGTAGGATTTCTCATCCGCCCGAGAGATACTACGGTTTTCTCATAGACGGGGATCGAGAGGATTGCATCTTGGAAGAAGATGACCCTACCAGTTTCAGGAAGGCCATTATCAGTAGGGACTCTGATAAGTGGCAGGAAGCAATGCAAACCGAAATGGAGTCCATGTACGCCAATAAAGTGTGGACCTTGGATATTGCTCCACCTGGGGTAAAACCCGTTGGATGCAAATGGATCTACAAAAGGAAACTTGGTGTAGATGGGCAGGTGGAAACCTATAAGGCTAGACTCGTTGCAAAAGGTTTTCGTCAAAGACCTGGTTTGGACTATGACGAAACTTTTTCTCCGGTGGCTATGCTCAAATCCATTCGGATCCTACTTGCCATTGCTTCCTTCCATGACTATGAAATCTGGCAGATGGATGTTAAAACGGCTTTCCTAAATGGTTGTTTGGAAAAGTGCGTTTACATGGATCAACCAGAAGGTTTCGTGGACAGTGGGAGCAGCGGAAAGGTGTGCAAGTTGCTTAAATCCATTTATGGATTAAAGCAGGCATCGCGGAGCTGGAACATCTGTTTTGATGAGGCAATCAAGGAATTTGATTTCATCAAGAACGAAGATGAACCCTGTGTATATAAGAAGATTGTAGGACGAACTGTCGTATTCCTAGTCTTGTACGTGGACGACATTCTTTTGATAGGAAATGATGTTCCTATGCTATAATCGGTCAAGCTGTTTTTGTCACAAAGGTTCTCCATGAAGGACCTGGGTGATGCCTCGTACATTCTGGGGATCAAGATCTATAGAGATAGATCCAAGAGACTATTGGGACTTTCGCAGCCCAGGTACATAGAGACCGTACTAAAGAGATTTAGTATGGAGGGTTCCAAGCGCGGTAACATACCCGCATTGCACGGAATTACCCTCTCCAAGAAGATGTCTCCTAAGACTGACGAGGAGAGGGTTCGCATGAGCACTATACCCTACGCTTCGGCGGTAGGATCTATAATGTATGCGATGCTATGTACAAGACCAGATGTAGCTTACTCGTTGAGCACGGTAAGCCGGTATCAGTCAGACCCAGGGGAGGACTACTGGACAGCAGTGAAGAACATTCTCAAGTACCTGAGAAGGACTAAGGAGATGTTCCTGGTTTACGGTAATGGAGACCTCAGGGTCGAGTCCTTTACCGATTCAAGCTTCCAGAGTGACAAAGATGACAGCAAGTCCGTCTCGGGTTTTGTGTTTACCCTCAACGGAGAGGCGGTATGTTGGAGGAGTTCCAAGCAGGATACCGTCGCAGACTCGACAATGGAGGATGAATACATTGCTGCAAGCGATGCCGCAAAAGAGGCGGTCTGGATTAAGAAGTTCATTAGTGAACTTCAGGTGGTTCCGTCCATTGTTGACCTAATACCTTTGTATTGCGATAACAATGGGGCTATAGCTTTAGCGAAGGAACCAAGGTCCCATCAGAAATCCAGGCACATCTTAAGGCGGTATCATCTGATCAGGGAGATCACTGATCGCCAGGAGATCGAGGTGCGGAGAGTGGACACAAAGGACAACACTGCGGACCCATTCACGAAGGCTTTACCCCAGACTCAGTTCGAGCGGCTGATCGAGATGATAGGTCTTCGATACGCCAGTACATGGCCTTAGTGGAAGTGGGAGATTGTTAGTGTATATGCCCTAGAGGCCATTACTGTATCATACTAGTATGTATATTACTTGATGGAAGCTTGGGATATTCACAGTTGTACAGACAATCTTGCTCAATATAGTAGTATGCTACTTGGTTTGTCTCTGCTTTAATGTGTACTTGTGTGTTTATTTATTATATCACCTATACGCATTAGTAGAGCCCTTAGGATCTTTGCTTGATTACCGGCGTTGTGATGGCGATCACACTCGTGGGGGCTGGGTAATCTACAAGCACATCCTTATACACGTCCCTGGTCGTGGGAGTATCGAGATAGGGCATCGATGCTCCGGAGTAGACTAGCGTATACGCTTCTCATCCCAGCACGGGAGACGGTCTGTCCCACAGCCGTCGGTACGTCGTACTTGAGATAGTATGCGGGTGCTCGTTAGGTTACGGGTACACTGGACAGGACTCGTCGGGAACTGATGGATGGTATTATACCTATCGTCAGTTATCAGTTCCCAGGTGACATGAGTACAGCTTAGTCCGCTGACTTGACACTGTCACTTCGCCTCGAGTGTGTTCCCACTGTTCTTTGGTTACTACCCTACCACGGCTCTACTGAGTCGTGCAAACAGGTAGTAGTTGGGAGCAGTCCCGAAGCACTTGGAGGCAGTGACGGTTAGACAGGATTCGTCTCTCCCGGTATTGGGGGTTGACATCGCGCTGTGTCTAGGAGAGCCATTACACAAGTAGTCCCTGGCCAGGGCAAGCGAGATATACTGGTAGGTTCCAGTGTTATCTCAGGGTGTTCTGGGCTTCACTCCGACACGACTTGTACCGCTATTAGGGGTCTGACGCTTGCCGCCCCCCTAGGCCCGACATGCGATGTATCAGACGAACAGACCGGACTGTACGAAGATTGTCACATACAGGCTCAGTAGGAGTTCGGATGGGTTTACCTCGTCGGCCTTCTTATCGACATCTACCTGGGGACCGTTACGTACAGCTAGTGCCGCTTGCGGTCTGTGGTTAAACCCACTGCCAGCGTAGTGTCGAGTCTTTAGAGTCCCATACAGAGAGTTTCCCTGCACTGAGCGAAACGTGTAGAGGCCGTATGGTTTTACGGAAGGGCTGCGATCACTTACGTACACTTGTGTGCGTATGGTGTTCGGGCAGGCAGTACTAGTAGACTTTGGTTTAAGCCGGATCCTAGTATTGCACGGATGGATTTGTTTTGTCTTCTGTGCATCCGCATTCTACGGAATACAGATGCAGGTGTGTATGCACAGTTTTTCGGAGTGATGAAGGAGAAGGTGCCTCATTAGGGTTTTGGCAGTTGGTTCGGCCAAAACCGTTATGTGGCGGGCTCATTAGGGTTTTGACAGTTGATTCGGTCAAAACCATTTTGAGGCGGACTCATTAGGGTTTTGACAGTTCGTTTGGTCAAAACCATTATGAGCCGCGAACATCATTTACTAATCCTATTAGTGATAATCTTATAATGGTCATTTCAAAGTAGCCATCAACTTTATCTTGATGGGATTAGTAATGATGTTGTTTTTCATTATTTGCAACCATGGTTGTTTTTCTTTTGTATCATAATTTTATTCTCATTCTCTCTCTTGAAATGAGAAGCTCCATGGTTGCTAACCTTCCTCCTTCTTCTTCCTCCTCTTGATTTCTCCTTTGATCTCATGTGTTGAGAGAAAAAGGATTCCACTTGACAAACACATCCATACATCTTCTCTACACATCCTAGGGCTTCTAGATTAGCAATCTCCTTTCCCTAGTTACCTCGGCTTGAGGTGGAGCTCGGTGTACATCTCTCGGGTGGATCGTCTTCGACTTAAGGAGGCCGCGGAGGTGACCGAAGTCCGGATCAACCATTGAGCAAGCAAAGAGAAGAACAACAAGAAGAGAAGAACAACAAAGAAGAAGAACAACAAGAAGAGAAGGAGTTCAAGTTGAGGTATAACCCCTAACCGAGTAGATACATCTCTTGTTAGGATGCTAGTGTATTGTTTAGCAAAGATCCGGCTTTTACGGTCCATGTTACAAAGTTTAGAAAAAATTTTGTTTTAGCGTTTCCGCAACCCCGAAAGTACCGGGAGAGGTAACGTGGACCTAACATTCGTCTCTCCCGGTATAGGGAGTTGATGTTGCTCTGTGTTCGATTGGCTATAACCGGAAATCCCTGGCCAGGGTTGCTGAGATTTACTGGTAAGTGTTACCAGTAGTTTCTCAAACTGTTATAGACCTCGTATCGACACGACTTATCGAGCTACTGGGGTCTGACGTTTACCACCCCTAGGCGAGATAAGCGACATATCAGACGACGAGACCGGACTGTACGGTAAGTGTTACTGGTCGGATTCACAGGAGTGTGAGCGGGCTTGCTCGTTGATCTTCTGATCGCTCAATACCCGGGTGGCCGTTACGTTTAGCAGACCGCTTGCGGCTTGTGGGTGTTTGATATGATCATCACCTGCTGCCGGCGTATTGACGAGTCTTTAGAGTCCTACACAGAGGTTTCCTGGCTCAAGCGAAACGAAATAGGAGCGCATATGAGATATGTGCGGGACCGAGAATAATACCAGTATATGATACTGTATTCGATTCTCGCGATTTGTGACATTGATCGGTTATATGCGATATAGCCGGGTTATTGGATCAAGTGTTGATTCGATAAGTTGTTACTATTGATATTAGTCGGTTATATGCAGTATGACCGGATCATTAAATCAAGTGTTGATTTAATGATTTAATGTATAATCATATATTTGATATATTACTTTACATTAACTAGTATTGGTTCACTTAAGATTATTTTCTCACTTGAATGTGCACATTGTATATATGATATATGTTTGTGCACTAGTTTGTATCATGTTTGATGATACATGCAAACTTGGCTGTGTATGATTAAACCATGATTAGGTTAATGGTTAGGGTTTGATTTACTTATTTATTTAATCTTTTCATTTATTTTTTGGGCAAGAAATAAAATGGTGGATTCTTTTGTTTTTACTTGAAGCTTCATGAAGCTTTGAAAATCTTTGACCATTTTGTTTCTTTCCTTAACCCTAATCATTTACTTAAACCCTAGTTTATTCTCTACACTTGTTAACTCACCCATGGTTGCTAAATGATAAGTATCACTTGGATTTTCTTTTTGAAAGAATTGATTTTCTTTTCTTTCTTCTTCTTCTTCTTGATGAAGTAAGAAAACCATTGCTTGAAAATTTCCAAGTGAGAAATCCAAATCCAAAGTGAACCCACTTCCTATTTCTTCATCCTCTACCACTTGCCATGTTGTATACGGTGTTTTCTTCACAAGGTTCATCACCAAGTGAAGATGGAGCTTGAGTTTGAGTCGCCTCAACGTAGATCATCTTCGGCACCGAAGTCAACGACCTAGCCCGCTCATTTCTCCGATGAATCCGACGGTAGAGTCCGGGATCTCGATGATCGCCGTGGAGGGTTGTCATCTTGGAGCTAAAGAAGTGGTGGACCGGATCTACAAAGGTTGTATTTCCATTCACTTAGCAATAAACTTGTTTACTTGCTTGCTTTTCGCCTTTACCTCTAGTTAACGATCTAGCATTAGGGTTTCTCGGCATATAATTTTTGAATTTGGCATGGTTGATGCCTTGTGGAACCTCTTGAGTGTGCCTAGGAACCCTACAGTGGTATTAGAGCCTAGCTAGAGCCTTAGGCGAAGTGTAGACGATATTAGAAGTCCGATCGAACCCGAAACCCTAATCCAAAACCCTTCTCTATACATTTTTTCAAAACTGGGAATTTTGTGAATTAAAAATATGCAGAAAAATCAGCAGGGATTTCTAGGAAATACTGTGCCGCACGTGCCCCTGAATCCACTAAAGCGCCGCGGAAGCGCGACACGAGCATGGCTCGTGCGGCGGTTCCGCGGCCATACAGTCAAGTTAGCCTTTGAAAATTGCATGGTAATTCATATCTGTTAGTGCTGTATTTTCTGGGAATTTTTAACTTCTACTCAAGAGTTGAGTTTTCTGGGTTGTATTGGGAGTTCGTAGATTCGATCGGATTGTCAAACTTTGTCTATGTGTTTTTCCGGGTAATTTTAGAATATGTTAAAAAGTTCGACCGGATATAAATACCCACTTTTTCCCCTGTCGGGAAATTTCCAATTGTTGGATTTTTCCGTAGTTTAATGACATTCTAAGTAGTGCAAGTAACGCGATGGTCGCTCTAGAAGACAACAAACCTTAACTCGATTATGTGACCGTCTTGAACTGCTCTTTGAACCTTAGGGTTTGGGGAAGTACGGCGTGCCACATTTGAGGCGTTGGCTTGACCCTTCTATGGCTAGACCGTTGGTACTGAGGCATGAAGCGATTGTTTTTAAACTTATTTCATGTATTGAGCTGTTTCGGGAAAACTTGGGTGTTTGATTGTTCGATCGGAAAGTTTAACATTTTCTATTTATCTGGAATGTGATACAATATTTGGAATTCACAAGTAGTTATGAGATAACTAATATGAATGTTATAAACATAGCACTTTAGTCTCACTTGATCGGTTGCCACGGAATTTTGATGCGATCAAAAGTCCGTCGCAATCACGTAGCGTACGCGGATACTCGCCGGTAAACTTAATAGACAGCTACACCCCATAGCCCCGACCAAGTGACTGTTGGAGAACCCCGTCGCCGAAAGCATCCGTTCGGGTGCTCGCGGCAGCAGTGTTCCGCCTTAGTGCAGTTCGTCGACGGTATCGGGGGTGCGGCCGTCTACTAAAGTTTGCGACGAGCATTCGATCAGAATGTCGGGAATCCTGTTGAATTGCCCGACTTGATATTGAAAAGAGTTTTCGATAATGAGACTAAAATGCAGGGTTTATAATTGTTAGGCATGCGATGTCTAAGGAATTCATTTGATTAGGCATGCGATGTTTAAAGAAGTTGCGGATTCCAACTGTTGTAGTTTTTCACTTTCTTTTCTGTGACCGTAAGTGTAATATGTGATATCGCCGATTTCGTTGCTATATGTCAACACTAATTGGGATGGGCTTATTTACTTACGTTGATGACATGTGATGTTATGTGTTGCTGGATATGTTATATTGGATCGTCATGTTTGAATAGCCGGGGGGTTATTATGTGAGATGAGCGTTTTTCATTTTCATTCATGTAAAAACTTGTATGTAATATTCTTTTATTGGGGCACTTCCAGGTTGCGGAAGATGTCACCTTTTGTATATTATTTACTTTTCTGCATTAGGATAGACCCAAGGAGGGGAGCACAAGTAACCGGGTTCTAGGGTCCAGTGGGAGACCATCTCGAGGAGTCGAGTCCGGGTCTCCTAACCCTAGAACTGGTAGGGTTGCTTGCCGCTCTCGTAGGGGTCTAGGGGTGTGGGATTGGCTATTCATCAGGACCGTGGAATCCGTGTTTTATACTGGCTCGTATTAAAAATACGGACGTCCTAGTATATCCAATGTTTCATATGTTTCTTCTGCTGCGATATCTGTGATGTGATCATTTGATATGCGGTGATGGATACTGTATATAGTATATATGATATATTATAAAGACGTTACTCATGTTTTACACCCGCGCTAGCCCTGCCCCGCTCTGTCGTTAGTTACCTAACCTAACGGTGCACGAGGGGACATCGAGGCGAATGCAGATGGCATAAGTGTACGTCGTATTTATCCGTGATGTTTAGGTACTTAAATGATGGGACATCATTAATGTTATTAATGAAAGAAAAAAATCCTAAGATGTTGTGGAATCGAATTTTCAAAAAAAACAGGTAGCTACAGTTCTTGCTTTGCATCAAGGTGTTCCTTGCAGAACATCCTGCACCTTATTCGATGAGGAAAGGGCCGAGATCCCGTCACCGGGAGTGACCCCTTTAGCAATAACTGGCAGATGCTACACACTCGGTTTGTCTTTTGATTGCTTCTATAGTTTCTACTTTGCACAGTGATATATATGATATATCCCGCACCTCATTCGACGAGGAAAAGGCCGACGATCCCTTCACCGGGAGTGACCCCTTTAGCAAAACTAGAAAAGCCTAAAAAACACTCCATTTCAAAATTCATTTGATTCTACAACGATATCAAGTTCATTACGCAATAGGTTTTCAGAAAAAACTGTCGTAGCCCTCCGTCATTTCAGATAAGTACTATTTAGTATTCGTGCTGCGGTAGTTTGGCTTGCGTCAAGGCGTAGTGTATGGTAGCTAACTAGTGCTTATCTGCTAGCATACGATGCGATTGGATTAGAGTATTCGCACGGCGTTGTTTGGCATGCGTCAAGGGTCGTGCGGGTGGGTTTAATTCAATCAAGAAATGTACGGGTTGGACTTGACTAGCGGACTATGGGTTGTTTGGCATGCGTCAAGGTCATAGCACGATAGGGGCAAAATATTATCGAGAATTTTAAGTGTTGAAATTTGCAATGAGATTGCATACCTTCTATGAGATAGTTGGATCCCGATACTCTCTGCGAGTAAGAGTTACTCCTGGGAGAGTTTTACACATTTCAATTAGCCGATCAAGTAGGTATCTAGAAAGGTGTCAACGGGGTTATGCCTCTGGGAAAACGAGGTTTACATTAATTAGGTTCGTGCGAAAGCACGGGGGACCTCCCTCAAAGTACCGACACTGGCCTGGCTGAAAGATTGGCGAACTTGTAGCGTGTAATTAATCCCGGCTAGTCTTTCCTTTTAGGGTCTGAAGGAAGATTTGATAAAAACAGTGGGAGCCATCCTGATTAGATAAAATAATAACCAATCTATTCTTGCAAGAGCGCACGCAGAGTGTTTTCTTCTCTCTCTCTCCAGGTAGCGACCGTATCACGCCTTAATCAAGATAATAATACGGATGTATTGACCGAACCCGCTTGTTATACTGAGCTGGGGAACGTTGGTCCCGCTCTAACTTATAAATGTTATAAGACAGAACAGGAAATTGGGGAATACCAGAATTCCCGTGCTGCCCAAACGAAGAAAATGCATGATGATGCATCATCTTCGGGTGTGTTCATTACAAAGAACTGTTTCTCTGTATCCTCTACGTCCTGGGTATTTGATACCGGATCAGGATCCCAGATATGTAATCTGTTACATAGGGCTACAGAAAGGTAGAGAACTGAGAACGGGTGATAAGTTTCATGAGACAGAAAACGGTGCAAGTGTTGCAGCCAAGTCTGTTGGTCACTGTCACCCTGTATTCCAAATACATTGATTCTGAACGAATGTTATTAGATACCGAACCTGATACACAAAATCATATCAGTCTCTTTATTAGTAAAGAAATGATAAAATTTTGTATTGTTGGATAATGTTTTGAACATTTCCTATATCAAAAGTTGATCGGTTCAGGCACGTTATCTAAAAGCATTGATGTTCTAAATCAAACTACAGTTCTTAGTATACAGAACACACACAAGAGGAAGAGTTCAGAAATGAACGAATCCTTCTTGAGGTATTGTAGACTAGGTCATATCAATGCGACCCGACTGGCTAAAGTTACATTTAGATGCATATTTAAATCTGTTTGAATTTACATCTTATGAAACATTGCCAGTCATGTCACAAAGATTAGATGACCATAGCTCTGTTTATTGGAAACAGAGAAAGAGTTAGTAAACTCTTGGGACTGATACATGATGATGTATGTAAGGTCCCCTGTCTGCACATGTCAGGACCGGTTCTTTGTACTTCATTACATCCTCTGATAATCTCTCAAGATTCAGCCATATGTTCCTATTGAAACATAAGTCCGAAGCTTTTGAGATATTCACAGAATATAAGTTAGAAGTAGAGAACCAAAATACGGGTATAAGTATTATGTCCTTTGATGTGATCAAGGAGGAGAATACTTGAGCACAGAATTCTTGGACTCTTCTAAAGGAGAATGAGATTCTCTCTCAGCATTACTCCTCCGTATACACCACAGCACGTCGGTATATCGGGACGGAGAAATCACACCCTATATGATAAGGTGTGCTCTATGATGAGTACTACTGAGTTACCTATTTCCTTTTTGGGAGTTATGCACTTGAGAAGCTGCATACCTATTAAATAGGGTTCAAATCAAATCAGTTGCCAACCACTTCATAAGTGATATGGAAAGGGAAGAGCCGATATCTTAAGTTAGTTAAGATTTGGAGTTGTCCGGCCTATGTCTAAAAAGAAAGATCCGGAAAAGCTCGAGGCAAGGTCTGTTCTGTAGAACTAGAAAGGTTCCAGCTATACAAAATACAGCAGATGATTTGATAGAACCAAAGGATTCAATAGTAACCAACGAACCTCAGCCTCTTCGCCGATCTAGCAGGGTTCCTCACCCACCTGAGAGATACTTCGGTTTCTCTATGACAGTGGGAGCGAGGATTGCATCATGAGATGATGACCCAACTAGTTTCGAGCTGGCCATCAGGAGTGGGACTCTGTAAGAATGGCTGGATGCTTAGCGATCTGAGATGGAATCCTTACACACCAACAAAGTATGGACTTTAGTTGCTTTATCTGAAGGGTTAAATCCCCATCAGGAGCAAGTATATCTTGAGAAGATTACTTGGTGTACTTGGAAAGGTTGAGACTTTCAAAGCTAGACTTGTTAAAGGTTTGCATCATTGACCAGGTATGGATTTTGTTGAAACTTTTCTAAGTAGCTATGCTTAAGTCCATCCAGATCCTACTTGCCACGGCTACATACCATGACTACGGTATCTGGTGGTTGGGTGTCATGACTGCTTTTCTAAAATCATGTTTCAGAAAAGAGAGTCTGTAAGTACACAGTCAGAGGGCTTCGTAGACAGTGGGAGCAGCGGAAACGTATGCAAGATGTTTTATGTGATAAAGCAGGCATCGCAGAGTTGAAACATCTGTTTTGATGTATTAGTCAAAGAGTTTGACATCATCAAAATGGTAGATGAACCTTGTATAAACAAAAAGGTAGTAGGGAGTATGGTGACGATCCTCGTAGAGTACGTGGATGACATACTCTTGATAGGGAAGGAGTTTCCTATGCTACGCTCGATCAATCTCCGCTTATCACAATGATTCTCCACATAGGATCAAAGTGATACCTCCTAAATCCTGGGTTTTAGATCTATGAGATAGATCTAATTGGATGTTAGGATACTCACTAGTTGTAGTGAGATGGTATCAGTTGATCCTGGGGAGAATCACTGGAAAGGTTCCAGAGTGATAAGGACGACTGAAAGTCAGTCACAGGCATTGTCTTTACCCTCAGTAAAGGGATGGTATGTTGGAAGAGTTCCAAGATAGATACCGTGGCAAACTAGACGATAAAGGCTAGATACATCGCTACTTAAGATGCTACCAAAGAGGCGGTCTGGGTGTATATTAGTTCATGAGATGAACTTAGTTCCTCCCATTGTGTGACAATGGAGTTGTGGCTTATGCCAAGGAACGTCCGTCCCATCAGTGATCCAGACATATTCTGAGGCAGCTTCACCTGATCATGGAGATAGTTGATCTCCAGGGTGATTGAGGTTAGGAGAGTAGACTCAAAGGAAAACACGGCGGATCCACTCATAAAGGCCTTTTCCTAGATAGAGACTTCTATGGGATGGTTGAGTATGAGATACCACAACCACTGCTATCAGATGGCCCTAGTGCAAGTGGGAGATTGTTAGTTATATGTATGCCCTAGAGGCCATTACTATACATAAGATGTATATTGTAGTGGATGCTTGGACATATATAGGGAGGACTTTCTTGCTCGACATGATAGTATGCTATCTGGTTGCTCTTTACCTTAACGTGTACACTGATTGTCTCTCTACTACATGTTGGTAATGTTGGAGATAGTGCCCCCAGAGTCAATTATTGGATCACAGGCACGTGATTGCAATGATTGAGGGGAGGACCTATCCCGGTAGGACAGTCTTACTCGAGATGGTAGTATGCTATCTGGTTTATCTCTATCATCGTGTACTGCTTTAGGTGACATTACGAGTCGCTATTGCACGTTGATAGAGCCCCTAGGATTCTTGCTTGACTACCAGCAGTATGAGGGCTATCATATACGTGAGAGCTGGAGTCTATAAGCACATCCTTAAAAGGTCCCTAGTCGTGGGAGTTTCGAGACAGGGCATCGATTCTCCAGAGTAGACTAGTGTATACAGTCGAGACCCCGACGAGGGGCGGTTGCCGGTCTCATAAGATGTATACAGGTGCTCATTGGGTTATGAGTACACCGGACAGGACTAGCCGGGAACCTGCTAGTTGGTATTATACCTGACGTCAGATAACAGTTCCCTGGTGACATGTGTACAGGTTAGTTCATCGACCTGAGATCGTCATTTGTCTCGTGTGAGTTCCCACTGTGCTTTGATTACTACCCTACCACGGCTCAAAGGAGTCGTGCAAACAGGTTTTAGTTGGGTACAGTCCCGAGCCACATGGAGGCAGGGAGCGGATCTGCAGGGGTTCGTCTCTCCCGGTATTGGGGGTGAGGTCGCGCTGTGTCTAGGAGAGCCAGAACATGAAAAGTCCTTGGCCAAGGCAGGAGATTTGCTGGTAGGTATTCCAGTAGTATCTCAGGGTGTTCTGGGCTACACTCCGACACGACTTGTACCGCTATTGGGGGTCTGACTTTTACCAACCCCCTAGGCCCGCCATGCGATGCTCATAGACGAACGGACCGGACTGTACGGATATTGTCACTAACAGGCTCAGTAGGGTGTCAGGATGAGTTCGCTCATCGACGTCCCTTTTGGTCAATAGCCGGTGGCCCGTTATGTATTGGCTGATACCTCTGACGTGCTAGTGGTTAAATCCACAGCCATAGTATTGACGAGTCTTTAGAGTCCACCACACTCAGTTACTCAAGTTTCGGGAAAAACGCTGTAGAGGCCGTATGGAGATATGGAAACGTTCGATCTGATACGTGCGGTATTGCACGGATCATGATCGGACGGATTTTACTAGCCGGCTTTGGCTTAAGCCGGATCCTAGTATTAGATAGTGTAGTTTTGTCTCTTTGCATTTGTGTTCAGTGGGAATACAAATGCGGGCATGTATTTGCAGTAGCGGGGTTTTCCTGTAATTTATTACGGGATCAGTTTTCTGGAGTTGCCAGTTTGCATTCCGTTCCGGCCGGTTTTCTTTTATTCCTTCACGACCGGACTTCCGTTGGAGGGGGTTAATTGCAAGTTTGCAATTAACTTATTTGATGAGGGGTTTCTTGCATTTGTGTCGCTTCATATCAATTTCTTCATGATGAGATTCTTTTTGAGTCTTGTCTTTTGCACTTATGAGAAAAGGGATTGATTAGGTTTTGAGTGGATGGGGATTAGAAATTTGGTGTAACCTTTTTCCTTGCATTATCTTTTCTTTTCTTATTGGATTATTCATTCCATTATCTCCTTTTTGGAGATGAGGGGGCCGGCCACTTGAGTGAGATGAGAGGATTGATTTTGTGGTGGTGGGATTTTTATTCATCTCATTTTTCTCTTTGGCTTGCTTGCAAAATTCCACACAACTCTCCATAGCTCATTTTCTTCCTCCACCTCCATCCATGGCAACTTCCAAAGACCCCAAAAGAGACATAGCTTACTACACTATATCTACAGCAGATCTTGAACGCGTCGGCTAGCCAACTTCGCGCCCGAGTTGCCTCGGTCAAGAGGTGGGAGCCCGTAAAAGACTTTGGCGATGTGGTGCCCGTTTCGACGAGGAGGTGACGGACGAAGTATCCGCGGGAGATTGGAGTGGAGACGAAGACCGAAGGACACGGATCGCTTGGTATACTTCTCTACCCATATTTTACTTTGCTAGTTGCTAGGTTAATGGCCCGATCTGGGGTAAAAGTGCGCGGTGGTGCTGGTTCAATAGTTTTTGAAAGTTTTTGTTTCCGCGTTTCCGGCGTCGGATCGACGGCCGGGGCACCGCCGCGGACTTACATTGGTGTCAAAGACACGCCATTAACCATGCCTAGCTTGCTCTAGTATGTTTAGTACTCGATCGAACAAAATTCCCTAAAAACCGTATTTTGTATGCACATGTGTTTTCAGTCGAAATTTTTTCTGTTCCAAAAATTTTTCAGGTTGTCTCAGAATACTGTGCATGGATATAGAAGCAATCTGTGAAAATTTGGTGGCGCGATCTCTCCAAACTGCCGCGGAACCGCGGCCAAACCCATGCTTGGGCCGCGGTTTCGCCGCTCTTTTGATTGATCGCTTGATTAAAATTTTGCAGATAGCTTATGAGTTAAAAATAGGGGTTTTGGCATATTCTTTTCGGGCCCAGATTTTCTGTGAGTGCTACAGTACTGCTTGGGGCCCACTTTGATAAATTTGTTCGATCGGATATTTTAAACATGCTAGTTCACAGTATTTACATTATATCTGCGACCGTGAATGTCACTCGATCGGTAAATCCCGTCTATCTGCTATAGCCCTTTTAGACTGATTTGCAAACGTGACATTCACGTTGATGTTCTGTGTATTGCTGTGTTGTTGCGGATCGGTCGTGGGGATAGCCTGGATGCAATATTAGTACAGTTTTGTTTTATATGTACATTTGATATTGCGGGGCGAGCGTCCGACATGTGGACTGCTGTCACTGCCTGTTTGTATTATTCTTTTGGGCCACGAACAGGTTATGGTCGATGTACCCGTTGTATGCATATTTTACTTTCTGTATTAGGATTACCCCGCGGAGGGGTGCACGGATAGCCGGGTTCTAGAGGGCAACGAGCCCGCATCTCATAGCTTTGAGACGGAGGGGGCTTCACTCTAGAATTGGCGGGCTATTCGCCGCACTCGTAGGGGGTACAGGTTGACCCAGGAGGGGTGCCCAAGTTACCGGATTCCGTTAAGTGCTGGGTGGTCCATTCACGTTGCTGAAGGGGGCTGCCTCGCTTCAGGTTTTGGAGGGTGACTTGCCGCGCCCGTAGGGGTCAAGGATTTTCATTGCACAGGCTATCCACACGACCAGGGGAACGTCGGGTTTCAGTAGCGGCTCTGTGAAACCCGGGGATCCCAGATATCTGTATTGTTCTGTAATGCTGTACATTTCTGTGTTGTTGCATTTTATCACGCCTTGAGCGAAAATAATATATATTATATATATACTAGTAGATGTTATATATGTTTTTCATCCGCGCTAGTCCAGTCCCCGCTCTGTCGTTAGTTGGCTAACCTAACGGGTGATGACGGGACCCAGTGGCGAATGTGGATGGCATATACGTACGTCAGTATATTTTCGTTCTTTGTGGTGTGATCAACTGATGGGACTGCGTTGATTCGGATCAATGCAAGATAAACAAACCAATTCTGATGTTGTTGGAACACTTTTCAAAAAGCTGTTATTGCAAGGACGTTCTCTTTTGTTTTGCATCGTGGTATTCAGTTGGAATATCCTGCTCCTCAGTCGACGAGGCAAGGGCCGAGATCCCTTCACCGGGAGTGACCCCTTGGACAAAAAGTTTGCGTCAGGGCAATAACTTCACTATAGCCGATTACTTTTGCTTTGCATCGTGGTATTCAGTTGGAATATCCTGCACCTCATTCTACAGGGAAAGAGCCGAGATCCCTTCACCGGGAGTGACCTCTTTAGCAAAGGTTTTCGTCACTATATTTTTAAAAAGCTATCCGTTCCTTCAACGATATCAAGTTCATTACGTTAAAGGTTTTCGCCAGAAACCATTCGTAGCCCTCCATCATTTCAGTTAAATATTCGGTAGTATTCAAGCTATGTATTTTGACCTCACGCCAAGGCATAGTGTTTGGTAGCTGCCGGGTATTTATCTGTTGCATAGATAGATGCGTTGATTTGGGACAGTCGTACTACTATTTTGGCCTACATCAAGGGTATGTACGGGTGGATTCAAATTAACCTGGACAATGATGGGTAGAACTTGACATGTGACTTATGATATTTTGACCTCACGCCAAGGTCATAAGAGCATGGGGCAAAAATCCACATCGGGAGTTTCAAAAGAACTGAAACTTGCCAGATATACGCATACCTTCTGGAGTGTGATAGCGTGAGCGGATTCCGTTACGTTATCATGCGATGAGAGTTGGATCCCGATTCCCACTGATGAGTTGGTTTACTCCTCGGGTGATCCCGGCTAATTCTTCTTTCAGGTTTGGGGAAGAATTTGACATTACAGTGGGAGGTTTCCAGATTAGATAAAGTGATAACCATTCTGATCTAGGTTAGAGTGCACGCCGAGTGTTTCTTTTCTCTCTCTCTTTGGCAGCGACCATTGACCCGACCCTAGACTATGACTCAGTGACCAAGTTGACCGAACCTTCTTAACACTGGCTTTTGGATTGTCAGAGTTGCAGACCTCATTGCCACTCCTACTTTTACCCTTTTCTCCAGGACACCCCGTATTACTACGAACGTCCACTTCCATTGGACAAAGCCATCGTATGGTTATATACGAACTCGAAGGAATTCGAGGATGGTTTCTGGTTCTGGAGAAAACGAATAGGACTATTCAGTTGTCTTTTCCTTTTACCTTCTCTCAGGTTGCGAGTACTCCTTGGTTTAGGAGATTGTACACCTATTACGCAAATTGGACTGTCTTCTTCCAAACCATAGGCAGGTGCCGAATGGTAGGGAATGAAGAAAGCCAATTAGCCTAAGCGGTGTACAGAAGGTATTAAGTTCAGACAAAGAAAGGGATTAGTAAGAGGGCAAAGTAAATTGCGACTGCTATTCACGACCAAACCGAGTATTTCTTCGCCAATCCTAAATCACCTTTGTATTTCTCCAGGACACTCCGTATCACTACGAAGATCCCAAGTTTATTGGATAATCCATCGTATGGTTATATACGAACTCGAAAGGAACTTATTCCAGTTCGGGGATGGATCCTGGTTCAGGAGAAATAGGAATAAAGTTCATTCGGTTGTCTTTTATCCTCACCTTCTCTCGCATTGCGAGTGCTCCTAGGATTAGGACAGTACACCTATTATGCTTATTGGATAGTCTTCTTCCAAACTATAGGTTGGTGCCGAACGGTAGGGAAGGAAGAAAACCATTTGGCCTAAAGGGGTGTACAGAAGGTAATGACTAAAGACATGAAAAAGGGATTTGGAGAGATGGCAAAGAATTATACGGTTACAGTTGTGAATCTGGATAATGGAAGAGGCATTACTAGGAATACCAGGATACCCCATCGAAACATTCACATGTTTCAGTTTCACTGTGTACTGTTAAATGAAAACTGATTTCCCAATTAGACACTTGCTCCAGGGTATGTATTTACCAGGTATGATTCTCACATCTGTATGGTTTTACAGATGATGAGTGGGAGTAAGTTATTGGGAATTAGGTGATCATCCTCATTATATTGGAATTCGTTGTAATTGGTGATATTTGAGGAAGCCACCTGGGTTGTTTGCCGGACGGCAAATATTTGGTTTTGAATATCCGTTGTTGTCCACCAATTTCAAATTGATATATCTGTACGTCTATTTTTATAGAGTGAGACATACCTTTTTGATGTGTCTATGACATTTACCTATATCAGTGGATGGTTAGGTAAGGAGCATTGAACAACGGTATAATTTTTCTTAACCATAAGTACAGTTTTCAACCTATGACACACAGTGAATGAGTTATTTGACTCAAGAGACTTATACAAAGTATTGTATGTTGTCCAGTGTCCATTAGGACAGAGGGGTAGGTACTCGTACTATATTCTGTTTACTTGTGACTTCTCTAGTTCTTAGACAGGTGTTTCGTAGAAACACAGGGTCTAAGTTTTGAGAAGTTATAGGTATATGAATAAAGTAGAGAACCAGGTGTTGCAAGTATCGGGATTCTTCAGAGTGATCGAAGATGTAGATACTTCTGAATGGTATTCAGTTGATAGTAATGATTAAGAGAACTTGCTTCTCTTTAAGGTTACTCATAATTGGAAGTATTCCTAAGTTGAGTAACGCTGATCGGCCTCTTCCATTTAGTTGACATGCACTGGAGACAGCTGCATGATTTGAATCTGGTTCAATTAAATCAGTGCCTCTGTTTCTTGGATATAGAACAGTTCATATCTTGACATTGTTAAGATACGGGGAGTTGTCCGGCTTATGCTTAAAACCAGACTCCGGATAACTCAAGGAACGTTTCAGTAGTGGCTGTTTGTGGGTTGACCCGGGCTATGACGAGGGTTGATTTTCTACCATCTGGAAGATCAATAGTGATATTGTTCTTGACTCGCTACGGTTTTAATAAAAACGGATTTTTTCAGAAAACAGTAGTGGGAGTATGGTAGAACTGGAAGTGATTCCAGAACCGCAAACGATTACTGAAGATTTGACAAGAACTTAAAGATTCAATCTGGTTTGACATTCCATTGGCCACTCCGCAGAAAAAGTGGGTAACCTCAGGCACCCGAGAGGTACTTCGGTATGCTCAAGGACGGTGGCAGGGAGGTTCTTGTTTACCCAGACTTGCCATTGCTGTTGTTCCAGACTGTGAGACCCGGCAGGAGAATGAGTATAGCGTCATTCTGAACTAGTTTTAGAAGTATACGTCTATATGACTCTGCCAGAGGGTTGTCATAGTCAGTAGGAGCAGCGGAAGCATTGGTGGACATCAGGCTTATGTCTATTTATAGACTAAAGCAGATGTAACGGAGATAGATCATCTATTTCTGATGTGACAGTCATAGGTTTGATTTCATCAGGATAGGGGATGGATCTGTTAAGAAGGTAGTAGGGTGTGATGTCCTGGTATTTGATGACATACACAGAGTAGGAAGTGATATTCCTATACTACGATCGGTTATACTTTGGTCGTCACACAGTGGTTTCTTCACATAGGACTTGGATATTATATCGTACATTCTGGTTACTAGATCTATGGTATTAGATCTAGATTTGGGTGGTTTCCCAATCTGGGTACTTTTACCGCATTCTAAGAGTATTTAGAATGGACGACTCCTGACATGGTAGTGTACCTGCAGGTAATGGAGTCACCCTCTCTAATGGTGTCTTACAGACTAAAGGGGAGAGGGATGCACATGATTGGCAGATCACTTGCTTCGGCAATTGAGTCAATCATGAGATGTCAAGTACCACACCAGATGTTGTTCTTGCAGTAGGTGCAATAAATTGATATTGATCCAATCCTGGAGAAACATTAGGAAGCAGTTTTAGAACATAAGTGGATGTTCTAGGGATATGATAATGGCAGCCTCCTTTAGGAGACGGTTATCATTCCAGGCTTCCAAGGTGACATGGACGACAGGGTGGTCGTCAGAGTTATAGTTTTCCCTCTGACGAGGGGCAGTATTTTGGACAGGTGGTCTAGGTGGATACTGAGGGAAGGCATGGCGCAGGATACTGATTAAGTTCAGTTGTCGATACAGTCTACGAAGTTTGGATTTGGAGTTCATTTATGAGCTAGGTCCTATCAGACATCCAGACATTCTAAGACAGGTATTGCTCATTTCGGGAGATGGCTTTCTCCGTGAACTTGAGATTAAGAGGGACATAGAAAGAAACACCAGAGCGGATCCACTCACTGAGGCTATTCCTCGAACGCAATAGTTTCGCAAACGAGCTTTGTGAGACTGACCAGTAGAGGAGTTGGGTGTTCGGTATCACACGGACTGTGAATATACGACATCGCAATAATTAGCCTTGAGTGCAAGTGGGAGATTGTTGGAGATAGTGCCCTCAGAGTCAATTATTGGATCACAGGAACGTGATTGCAATGATTGAGGGGAGGACCTATCCCGGTAGGACAGTCTTACTCGAGATGATGGTATTCTATCTGGTTTATCTCTATCATCGTGTAATGCTTTAGGTGACCTTACGAGTCGCTATTGCACGTTGATAGAGCCCCTATGATTCTTGCTTGACTACCAGCAGTATGAGGGCGATCATATACGTGAGAGCTGGAGTTTATAAGCACATCCTTAAAAGGTCCCTAGTCGTGGGAGTTTCGAGACAGGGCATCGATTCTCCAGAGTAGACTAGTGTATACAGTCGAGACCCCGACGAGGGGCGGTGGCCGGTCTCACAAGCCACTGGTGTCAGTTGGTTCACCTAAGATGTATACAGGTGCTCATTGGGTTATGAGTACACCGGACATGACTCGCCGGGAACCTGCTAGTTGGTATTATACCTGACGTCAGATAGCAGTTCCCTGGTGACATGTGTACAGGTTAGTTCATCGACCTGAGATCGTCATTTGTCTCGTATGAGTTCCCACTGTGCTTTGATTACTACCCTACCACGGATCAAAGGAGTCGTGCAAACAGGTTTTAGTTGGGTACAGTCCCGAGCCATATGGAGGCAGTGAGCGGATCTGCAGGGGTTCGTCTCTCCCAGTATTGGGGGTGAGGTCGCGCTGTGTCTAGGAGAGCCAGAACATGAAAAGTCCTTGGCCAAGGCAGGAGATTTGCTGGTAGGTATTCCAGTAGTATCTCAGGGTGTTCTGGACTACACTCCGACACGACTTGTACCGCTATTGGGGGTCTGACTTTTACCAACCCCCTAGGCCCGCCATGCGATGCTCATAGACGAACGGACCGGACTGTACGGATATTGTCACTGACAGGCTCAGTAGGGTGTCAGGATGAGTTCGCTCATCGACGTCCTTTTTGGTCAATAGCCGGTGGCCCGTTATGTATTGGCTGATACCTCTGACGTGCTAGTAGTTAAATCCACAGCCATAGTATTGACGAGTCTTTAGAGTCCACCACACTCAGTTACTCAGGTTTCGGGCAAAACGCTGTAGAGGCCGTATGGAGATACGGCATGGTTCGATCAGATACGTGCGGTATTTCACGGATCATGATCGGACGGATTTACTAGCCGGCTTTGGCTTAAGCCGGATCCTAGTATTAGATAGTGTAGTTTTGTCTCTTTGCATTTGTGTTCAGTGGGAATACAAATGCGGGCATGTATTTGCAGTAGCGGGGTTTTCCTGTAATTTATTACGGGATCAGTTTTCTGGAGTTGCCAGTTTGCATTCCGTTCCGGCCGGTTTTCTTTTATTCCTTCACGACCGGACTTCCGTTGGAGGGGGTTAATTGCAAGTTTGCAATTAACTTATTTGATGAGGGGTTTCTTGCATTTGTGTGGCTTCATGTCAATTCCTTCATGATGAGATTCTTTTTGAGTCTTGTCTTTTGCACTTATGAGAAAAGGGATTGATTAGGTTTTGAGTGGATGGGGATTAGAAATTTGGTGTAACCTTTTTCCTTGCATTATCTATTCTTTTCTCATTGGATTATTCATTCCATTATCTCCTTTTTGGAGATGAGGGGGCCGGCCAGTTGAGTGAGATGAGAGGATTGATTTTGTGGTCGTGGGATTTTTATTCATCTCATTTTTCTCTTTGGCTTGCTTGCAAAATTCCACACAACTCTCCATAGCTCATTTTCTTCCTCCACCTCCATCCATGGCAACTTCCAAAGACCCCAAAAGAGACATAGCTTACTACACTATATCTACAGCAGATCTTGGACGCGTCGGCTAGCCAACTTCGCGCCCGAGTTGCCTCGGTCAAGATGTGGGAGCCCGTAAAAGACTTTGGCGATGTGGTGCCCGTTTCGACGAGGAGGTGACGGACGAAGTATCCGCGGGAGATCGGAGTGGAGACGAAGACCGAAGGACACGGATCGCTTGGTATACTTCTCTACCCGTATTTTACTTTGCTAGTTGCTAGGTTAATGGCCCGATCCGGGGTAAAAGTGCGCGGTGGTGCCGGTTCAATAGTTTTTGAAAGTTTTTGTTTCCGCGTTTCCGGCGTCGGATCGACGGCCGGGGCGCCGCCGTGGACCTACAGGTAAAGCCCTTGGGATTTGTACTTGACTACCTGGACTATGATGCGGATCATACTAGTGGGGACATGGTAGTCCATAAGTACATCCTTCAAGGTCCCTAGTCGTTGGTGTATCGAGAAAGGGCATCGATGCACCAGAGTAGACTAGCGTATACGCATCTTGACCCATATGATGGGCGATGGATGATCCCATATCCATCGGTATTTGACATCAAGGATGGTGTATGGGTGCTCAGTGGAGACTGGGTACACTGGACGGACTCGCCGAGAACTCCCAGATAGTATTATACCTTACGTCAGATGGCAGTTCTCTGGTGACACTGGTACAGGTTAGTCTGTAGACCCGAGATCGTCATAGAGTCTTGTGTGATTCCCACTGTGCTTTGATTTCCACCTTACCACATCCAAGAGGGCGTGCAAAACGGTGGTTTTTGGGTACAGTCCCGAATCACATGGAGGCAATGAGCGATAGGAGGGGATTCGTCTTTCCTGATATAGGGAGTTAATGTTGCGCTGTGTTCGATTAGCTATAACCGGAAATCCCTGGCCAGGGTTGCTGAGATTTATTGGTAAGTGTTACCAGTAGTTTCTCGAACTGTTATAGACCTCGTATCGACACGACTTATCGAGCTACTGGGGTCTGACGTTTACCACCCCTTGGCGAGAAATGCGACATATCAGACGATGAGACCGGACTGTACGGTAAGTGTTACTGGTCGGATTCACAGGAGTGTGAGCGGGCTTGCTCGTTGATCTTCTGATCGCTCAATACCCGGGTGGCCGTTACGTTTAGCAGACCACTTGTGGCTTGAGGGTGTTTGATATGATCATCACCTGCTGCCGGTGTATTGACGAGTCTTTAGAGTCCTACACAGAGGTTTCCTGGCTCAAGCAAAACGAAATAGGAGCGCATATGAGATATGTGCGGGACCGAGAATAATACCAGTATGTGATACTGTATTCGATTCTCGCAATTTGTGACATTGATCGGTTATATGCGATATAACCGGGTTATTGGATCAAGTGTTGATTCGATAAGTTGTTACTATTGATATTAGTTGGTTATATGCATTATGACCGGATCATTAAATCAAGTGTTGATTTAATGATTTAATGTATAATCATATATTTGATATATTACTTTACATTAACTAGTATTGGTTCACTTAAGATTATTTTCTCACTTGAATGTGCACATTGTATATATGATATATGTTTGTGCACTAGTTTGTATCATGTTTGATGATACATGCAAACTTGGGTGTGTATGATTAAACCATGATTAGGTTAATGGTTAGGGTTTGATTTACTTATTTATTTACTCTTTTCATTTATTTTTTGGGCAAGAAATAAAATGGTGGATTCTTTTGTTTTTACTTGAAGCTTCATGAAGCTTTGAAAAGCTTTGACCATTTTGTTTCTTTCCTTAACCCTAACCATTTACTTAAACCATAGTTTATTCTCTACACTTGTTAACTCACCCATGGTTGCTAAATGATAAGTATCACTTGGATTTTTTTTTTGAAAGAATTGATTTTCTTTTCTTTCTTCTTCTTCTTCTTGATGAAGAAAGAAAACCTTTGCTTGAAAATTTCCAAGTGATGATTCCAAGAGAGAAATCCAAATCCAAAGTGAACCCACTTCCTATTTCTTAATCCTTTACCACTTGCCATGTTGTATAGGGTGTTTTCTTCACAAAGTTCATGACCAAGTGAAGATGGAGCTTGAGTTTGAGTCGCCTCGACGTAGATCATCTTCGGCACCGAAGTCAACGACCTAGCCCGCTCATTTCTCCGATGAAACCGACGCTAGAGTCCGGGATCCCGATGATCGCAGCGGAGGGACGTCATCTCGGAGCTAAAGAAGTGGTGGACCGGATCTACAAAGGTTGTATTTCCATTCACTTTGCAATAAAGTTGTTTACTTGCTTGCTTTTCGCCTTTACCTCTAGTTAACGATCTAGCATTAGGGTTTCTCGGCATATAATTTTTGAATTTGGCATGGTTGATGCCTTGTGGAACCTCTTGAGTGTGCCTAGGAACCCTACAAAACCATAAAAGAAGAATTAGTCGGGATTAATCTCACCGTACAATACTTGCTTAACCGTTCAGCCAGGCTAGTGTCGGTACTTCGAGGGAGGTTTTACGACGCCTTCGCAAAGTTTCTTAATTAAATAACCTCGTTCCCTGTGGGCGTAGCCCCGCTAACACTTTTCTAGACACCTACTTTGTTTATAGCATTGATCGTTAAGTTAAAAAGTCTCCCGAGGAGTAGCGGATACTCACAGTAGGATCGGGATCCAAATATCATTGTGTGATAATGCTGAAGGAATCCTACCAACATTATCAAACTCCAAATGGTATGCAGCACTAGCATGTTTCAATTTCCTTAGAAACTACCGATGTGGATTTTTGCCCCATGCTCTTATGACCTTGACTAAGGCCAACAAATGATAAGTCACATGTCAAGTTCTACCCGTCATTGTCCAGATTGATTTTAACCCACCCGTATATACCCTTGACTATGGCCAACAAAGTAATACGACTGTCCCAAACCAACGCATCTATCTATGCAATATATGAATACCCAGCAACTACCAATCACTATGCCTTGACTAAGGCCAACAAACATTGCTTGAATACTATTGAATATTCATACGAAATGACGGAGGGCTACGAATGGTTTTGGCAAAACCGTGAACTTAGTGAACTTGATATAATCGAAGGAACCTTGATAGCTTTTAAAAGGAGCGGTTTAAGCTCCGCGTTTTTAATAGTTTTCTGTTTTTGAAAAAACCGAGTGGTTTTGAAATTGTTCCAACGATTCAGGTTTGGTTTATTTTCTTTGCATTAATACAATGCGTCCCATCAATTAATCCTACCATTGCAGAAAACAACGAAAATATGATGTACGTTTATGCCATCCGCATTCGCCACTGGGCCCCGTCATCACCCGTTATGTTACTTAACTAACAACAGAGCGGGGGCTGGACTAGCGCGGATGCAAAACATAAGCAACGCCTACTAGATATCATATATAGATATATACATTCGTCAGATACAATGATAGCCATTCCAGATGACAGATGAACACATTGGATATGCTAGGAATCCGCGTTTCGTTCGATCCTGCAACGAAAGACGGATTACACGGTCGCGATGAATAGCCAAACCCCACCCTAGACCCCAACGGGTGCGACAAACTAACCGCCATGTACCCGAAGTGAAGCAACCTCCCTCAACAACGTGAGTAGGCCACTCGGCACTTCAAAGTACCCGGTAGTTTGTCCACCCCACCTTCGGTCTATCCTAGGAGCAAAAACAGTAAAAGAAATAATATACAATGGCGGCTACAACCTCAACCCGGATATGCGGCCATAAAATAATATTACATCAAATTACAAATTTTATATTGAATGAAAAATGAAAACTCTCATCTCACATCCCCGGCTATTCATCACGACAATCCAACAAGTTCATATACACAAACCAATATCACAGATCACAGATATGCACAACCCCCACTAATCAACGTATAGCGATTAGTAGACGCTCAGTACATATATCACATCACAGAAGATCCATTTAGCTAAAATACTTAGAATTTCGATCGATTACCAGATTTTAATCTACCTCAAGCACAACACAGTACTCAACAAAATCTGGGTAGAAACAAAATATCAGAGAAATCACAAAACACCAAGATAGACATTCTGCAGGAAAACCGAGCTGACTCGAAGTCGACTCGGCCGCGGATCCGCGGCAAAACCCATGGTTTCGCCCGTTTCCGCGGCGGTCTCATCGAGTCATGATCTCGTTTTTCTTGGGTCTTCTTAAAAAAGCCTGCACGTATTTTTAAGGTCCTTGGAAAAAAATTTGGACCAGTTTTTAAAAACGACAGAAAACGTGCAGTTTTGACGTGTTTTTGGGATTTCTCTGGCGATCGAATTTCTAACACTTTGCTAACAAGTTAGTAATGGTTTATCGAGGCTCTGATACCACTGTAAGTCTATGTTACCCACCCCGGTACTTACGGGGAGGCGGAATCGGTAAAAAACAAATTTTTAACACAAGGTAACATAGACTAAAACTTGAGGATCTTTGCCAAACCATTTCTAACAAACTACATGAGGTTCTATCTACTATGCAAGGAGATTATACCTCATGCTACTAGTCCTTCGGGTCTTCTCCGCTATCTTCCTCATCTCCGTAGGCTCCATGGGTCGATACGGATCTTGGTCACCTCTGCGGCCTCCTTGAGTCTAAGACGATCCACCCAAGAGTTTATAGTCCGAGCTCCACCTCAAACCGAGGTAACTAGGGAAACAAGTTTGCTACTCTTGATGTCCTAGGTGATGTAGAGGAAGAAGATGGATTTGTTTGTCTATTTGAACCCCAACTTGCTCAACACATGAGACCTTTTTGGAATTCTAGTGAGGAAGAAGAAGAAGTGCTAAGCCTGAGAGCTCAAAAATGAAGAGAGAGAATGCCAATGAGATAATGAGCCATAGAAAAATAAAAACCAATCTTTTATCATAATAATTATGATGGCTAAGTTTGATTTGACCACTATCATGTTTTGATAAAGCAAAGAAGAGTCTAGAGCTCATAAGAAATATCCAAGTCAACAATGGTCAACTAGGTCAAATTGTCAAGCATGATCAAATGGTCAAAGCAATTAGCCATAACATAATTATCATTAAAAAGATTATTAAATATTTTCCTCACCTCATAATGGTTTAGACTGAATCAACGGTTAGAACCCCAATGAGGCACCTCCTTCTTCGCTCCTCACAACCGTGCATACACACCCGCATCCGCATTCCGTAGAATGCGAATGCACAGAAGACAAAACCAATCCATCTATACAATACCAGGATTCGGCTTAAACCAAAGCCTACTAGTATCTTCTGTCCGAACATCTTACGCGCACAAGTGCACGTAAGTGATCGTAGCCTTGCTGTAAAACCATACGGCCTCTACACCTTTTGCCAGTGCAGGGAAACTCTCTGTATGGGACTCTAAAGACTCGACACTACGCTGGCAGTGGGTTTAACCACAGACTGCAAGCGGCACTAGCTGTACGTAACGGTCCCCACGTAGATGTCGATAAGAAGGCCGATGAGGTAAACCCACCCGAACTCCTACTGAGCCTGAATGTAACAATCTCTGTACGGTCCGGTCTGTTCATCTATGAGTATCGCATGTCGGCCTAGGGGGCGGTAAACGTCAGACCCCTAAAAGCGGTACAAGTCGTGCCAGAGTGTAGCCCAGAACACCCTGAGAAACTACTGGAAACACTACCAGTAACTCTCGCTTGCCCTGGCCCGGGACTTTGTGTGATGGCTCGCCTAGACACAGCATGATATCAACCCCCAATACAGGGAGAGACGAATCCTATCTAACCGCTACTGCCTCCAAGTTCTTCGGGACTGCACCCAACTACTACCTGTTTACATGAATCCTTTGAGCCATGGTAGGGTAGTAATCAAAGTATAGTGGGAACACACTCGAGGCGAAGTAGCAGTGTCAAGTCGACGGATTAAGCTGTACTCCTGTCACCTGGGAACTGTTATCTGACGATAGATATAGTACCAACCAACAGTTCCCGATGAGTCCTGTCCAGTGTACTCGTAACCTAACGAGCACCCACATACTATCTCTGGTACGACGTACTGATGGCTGTGGGACAGACCATCTCCCCTGCTGGGATGAGAAGCGCATACGCTAGTCTATTCCGGAGTATCGATGCCCCGTCTTGATAATCCTACTACTAGGGACCTGTACAAGGATGTGTTTGTAGATTACCCAGCCCCCACTAGTGTGACTGCCATCACAATGCTGGTAATCAAGAAAAGATCTTAAGGGCTCCACTAATATGTATAAGCGATATGCTAAAGAAACACATGCACATATTTAAGTAGAAACAAACCAAGTAGCATACTACCATTTTGTGCATGGTTGTCTATACAACTGTGAATATCCCAAGCTTCCATTAAGTAATATACAAACTAGTATGATACAGTAATGGCCTTTAGGGCATATACACTAACAAAACATACGTATGAATATGCAATGCGATAAATGCAACATGAATATAACAGTGAATGTGTAGTAAACACACAACTAAAGAATACATACTAATTACGAGTCATACAGTTTGTTGTTTGAAAAAGTACGAATCGTGGTTTTTAGAAAATTAAGAGCTACGGGATTTTTAAGAAAAGATATGTCCTTTGAAAATCCGTAGTATCCCTCAGGCTGTCTTTAAAAATGCGCACGATTCGTTAGTTTTGCAAATAAGTATGACTCGAGCCTAAACTAAGATCTACCTAACCAACTAGGAACTAACTAAAGACACTAGTCGAAATGTAAGAAGAATCCTCCTAAAGTCTGAGTCGATATCTCTAGTAGTCGGTGATCCAGCCTCAATAGCGCCACGTACATAGTACGACTTCCTTGAGTCAAGAGTGCGGATCAATCATCACATCTATGCCTCGTACAGTAAAATCCATCGTACGGCATCCCAAAATCGGGGTACAGGTCAACTATCACGTATATATACATCATCGTTCGTATAGTATCATCATCAAACAATATCATGATCAAGGATACTGTACCATAATCGCATACATCCCAATATCATCAAACATATATCATCGTCTGTGTAACTATACATCATCAAATGATCCACTAAAACATCATGTCATATATCATATCGTGATTAAGTCACATATTACAATCTGGGTTCTATTCTAGAGTCTCGTTCATTCCATTGTCATCAACACATATTATCGTTTATATAAATATATTTTATATAATCTCATTGCCCAACGATCCGCTACTAACATAACACATCTCATGTCATAACCTGATCATCTATCCAATAAATCACGGTATCAAGCGTAGTCATATCAACTCATCCTCATGTATCATATAAGCTCCTCATATCACATGTATATGTTGTGTGTGTGTGTATACCTGCACACATTCCTACACACACACACACACACATACTCCAAGGCAAGTTTAGGTGTGTGCGTGTGCGTGTGTGTCTACATGAAACCTACGAATTCTCTCCAAGGCAGTCATCCTCTGGTTAAGTCTTTCTAAATCAGTCTAGTCCAATCTAAAGTCTTCAATAGGACCCTACACGCAAAGAATCTAAGATCACTTTCGACTTCCTAATAACAATACGTAATATCCGTATTCTACTTTTGCGGGGGTGCTATACGCCATCCACCCGATTTCCCCCGTAGATATACATCTATTCACCTGGTCCTTGTCTGCCGAAGTCGATGCCGCCATCCTCTTCTTCATCGTCTGAAGTCCACGTGAGGGGTACCTATACGCAAACATATATAATATCATAAACTGAAATCGCGGACAAAACCAAAACAGCGCACGAAACGTGCATAGGTTAAAACCTATGACCCGCTCATGCAAAATAACCAAATAACCTTCGACATCGGCGTACAAACGCCGATTGATCGAGAAAAAAAACCTAAATACACCAATCATGGTTTCATAAATAACTAATTATAATATGAAATAGATTGCAACTCATCAAAATCTCAAAATAATTCAAATCGATTTATTTCCGAAAACCTAGAAAGCTTTAAATAACCGTTTTAATTCGAAACTTGATGTTTTAATAAAACTAATGGCCATAATATTCACTAAATATTATAACTAAGTCATACAAATCATTACTATATTTTTATCACACTAATTTGTATAAATCCAAAAATTCTAGTCTGCAAATTTATCCAATTTTAACACCTTTAAAGAAAAATTTCACAAATCATCAACTAAACTATGTTTGGCATGATCTAAGTTGCTAAACAACAAACTAAAATGTTAATAATGTCATGAAAACCATAATTAGATTATAATCTCAATTATTTAATCAATTTCTAAAACCTAGTTTGCAAAATAGCATATTTATCACAATTTCCAACTAACAATTTGAAACTAGTAACTCGATTAGCTTTTGCATTCAATTAACATGTTAATCTACCGACTAAAACTATAAACTAATGATAAAAATCCTAATTAGAATTTTATCTCACCAATATATATCTTTTACAAAAACCTAGTTAGCAAAATTAAGCAATTTGGACAAATTAATTGTAAAAATTTACAATTTAGCTTCTATATTAGGTTTGGCATTACCTAATATGTTAAACTACACATTGCATACTTAATGATGAAGTAAAAACCCTAACTTGATTAAAAAACCCTTTCTTGAATTTTCAAGTTAGCAATTAGAACCCTAATTAAATACCGAAATTCATTAAATTGAAGTAATTAAACATCAAGTGACAATTGGTTTAAGATTATACCTCAAAAACATGAGATTAAACATGCAACTTGATCTCCAAAATGCTAACTTTGCTCCAAGATCCATGCTAGATTGGCCAAAGAATAATGGGTAGAGATTGGATTTGGATTTTGAGGTTTTATTTGGGATTTTTTGATGGATTTTTGGAAGTGTTTTGAGTTGGAATGAAGTGGGGAATTTTTGGGACAGCATGGGGGGAGGCTTGGCCGGGTATTTTTGGGAGTGGGGAGAGAGAGAAATGGGTGGATGAGTATGTAGAAATTTCCAGACTAAACACATCTTTTAAGTCTTTTCAATAATTTCCTTATTTTCCTTTTTCTAATAACTCATTCTATAATTTTCTAGAACCCTCATGACAGCTCCAATTCATATCAAAGTAACATGTTATATTTTGTTTTAGTGTGTCATGGTGCACCATTTTGTAATTAACCCATTTCTAATTTATAATTTACACTAATTTAATGGATAATTAAAGCTTATGTTAATATTTGAATTTAATTAATTACGGAAAATATTTTAGTAAACTAATAATTTATAAGTCACTAAATAAACACCATTTACTAGTAATTACATAGTTAAAATAGGCGTATTGAATTCTATATTGAAAAATAATTATAGTTAAGTTTTACGGAAAATACGGTTTATTTGACCGATTATCTGAAAATCTACCTAAAAGATTTTATTTATTTAATTATTTAATTATTTATTTTTAAAACGTTAAAAATACTATTGAATATTCATATGAAATAACGGAGGGCTATAAATGGTTTTGGCGAAACCGTGAATGTAGTGAACTTGATATAATCGAAGGAACCTGATAGCTTTTAAAAGGAGTGGTTTAAGCTCCGCATTTAAAAGTCTGCTGTTTTAAAATAACCGAGTGGTTTTAAAATTTGTTCCAGCGATTCAGCTTTGTTTTGTTTTCTTTGCATTAATTTAATGCAGTCCCATCAATTAACCTACCATTGCAAAAAATAACAAAAATACAATGTAAGCTTATGCCATCCGCATTCGCCACGGGGACCCGTCATCACCCGTTAGGTTACTTAACAAACGACAGAGTGGGGAATGGACAGTGCGGATGCAAAACATAAGCAACGTCTATATATAATATATATTTAATAATATCCATTCGTTAGACGCAATGATAGGAATTCCAGATCATAGATGAACACATTGGATATACTAAGAATTCCGCATTTCGTTTGAGCCTGTAACGAAAAACGGATTCTACGGTCGTGATGAATAGCCAAACCCTACCCTAGACTCCTACGGGTGAGGCAAACTACCCACCAAATACCCGAAGTGAAGCAACCTCCCACAAAAAAGTGAGTTGGCCACTCGGCACTTCAAAGTACCCGGTAGTTTGTGTACCCTACCTTGGGTCAATCCTAGAAGCAAAATAGTAAAAGAAATAATACAACGGTGCCTACAACCTCAACCCGGATATGCCCCACAAAAATAATATTACATTAATTTACAAATTTTACATCGAATGAAAAAATGAAATCCCTCATCTCACATCCCCAGCATCCCCAGCTATTCATCTACGACGATCCAACAAGTTCATATACACAAGCCATCATAACATCACTGATATGTGCAACCCCGACTAATCGACGTATAGAAATTAGTTGACGTTTCCAAACACATATATTCATCAAAATGCTTGTAAAGTAACTACAACATTAAAATTCCGCACGCAATTAGCAAACTTAAGCAATTTTCCAAGGCTCGAAAATCCAGTGAGCTAAAGTTCCAAAACCGATAATTTTGAGCCAATTCGGAAGTCCGAATCAAAAAGAAACATGCCCGAACCTTCGCAGGAAGTTAGAGCATGAAATTAAAATCGAGTCGGGGGGCCTAGAGGGGTTACCCCACCCCCGAGGCCACCACGAGGTGGCCAGGAGGTGTGGTAGAACCAAAACTGCCCAAGGTGGGGCAGTTTCGGGTCCCCGCTCCAAGACCACCTTGTGGTGGTCTTCGGGAGTGGGCCCAGTCATTTGGACCCCCAGAGGGTGCCCGGGGTGCGCACTCTCCACCCCGCGGCTTCTCGTTTCAAACCGTGAGCCCGCGGGTTATGCAAACAATTCAAAACCTCACTTTTGAAAACTGTTTTTGTCGACAGTTTTTGTGCGACAAAAAGGGCGGAATTCTAACATCGCTACAAGCTATTTAAGGTTTATGAGAGGCTCTGATACCACTGTAAGTCGATGTCGCACACCCTGAAAGTTCGCGGGGAGGCGTAATTTGCAAAAATGATTTTTTACGAGCTTTGCAACACCGACTAGAACCTAGGATCGTTCATAAACTTTAGCTAGCAAACTACTTGAGGTTTAACTACTCGGATACGAAGTTATAGCCCACAATACACATCCTTCAGATCTTCATCGCTGTCCTCCCCATCTACGTAGGCTCCAAGGATCGATCCGGATCGTAGTAACCTCCACGGCCTCCTCCAGTCGAACACGATCCACCTGAGAGTCTATAGTCCGAGCTCCACCTCAAAACCGAGGTAACTAGGGCAACAAGCTTGCTAAACTTGATGTCTTAGGTGATGTAGAGTATGAAGATGGATTTATTTGTCTCTTGAAACCCTAATTTAGTCAACTCATGAGACCTTAAGGGTCTTCTAGTGAAGAGGAAGAAGAAGAGCTAGCATGAGAGCTCACTTGAGGAAAGAGAAAGTATTTTTACAAATGATAATGCATCATGAAAATGTGATGGCTCCCTTGACTTGACAACTCTGATGGAAAGAAAATACCTCGCAAAAAAATATCTAGTTCCACAAAATATCTAAGTCAAATAGTCAACCCAAGTCAAGTGGTCAACCCAAGTCAAAAGGTCAAACAAAGTCAAGTAGTCAAAACTATTAGCCATGTCACAATTATAATTTACAAAAATAACAAATACTTTCCTCCACCTCATAATTGTTTTAATCAAGTAAATGGTCAAAACCCTAATGAGGTGCCTCCTTCTATGCTCCTCACATCCGTATATACATACCCGCATTCGTGTTCCGAGAAACACGAATACAAAGAGACGAAACTGATCCATCAATATAATACTAGGATCCGGCTTAAACTAAAGCCTAATAGTATTATCCGCCCGAACATTATACGCGCACAAGTGTATGTAAGTGATCGAAATCCTGCCGTAAAACCATACGGCCTCTACACCTTTTGCCCAGTGCAGGGAAACTCTCTGTGTGGGACTCTAAAGACTCAACACTACGCTGGCAGTAGGTTTAACCACAGGCCGCAAGCAGTACTAGCTGCACGTAATGGTCCCCAGGTAGATTTCGATAAGAAGGCCGATGAGTAAAACCCATCCAAACTCCTACTGAGCTTGAATGTGACAATCTCTGTACAGTCCGGTCTTTTCGTCTAAGAGTATCGCATATAGGGCCTATGGGCGGTAAACGTCAGACCCCTAATAGCGTTATAAGTCATGCTGGAGAGCAGCCCAATACACCCTGAGAAACTACTGGAATACCTACCAGAAAATCTCGCTTGTCTTGGCCAAGGACTTTGTGTAATGGCCTTCCGAACACAGCGCGATATCAACCCCGAATACCGGGAGAGACGGATCCTATCTAACCGCCACTGCCTCCAAGTGCTTCGGGACTGCACCCGACTACTACCTATTTGCACGACTCCTTTGAGCCGTGGTAGGGTAGTAATCAAAGTACAGTGGGAACACACTCGAGGCGAAGTAGCAGTGTCAAGTCGACGGACTAAGCTGTACTCATGTCACCTGGGAACTGCTACCCGACGATAGGTATAATAGCCACCAACAGTTCTCGGCGAGTCCTGTCCAGTGTACTCATAACCTAATGAGCACCTGCATACTATCTCCAGTACGACGTACTAATGGCTTTGGGACAGACCATCTCCCCTGCTGGGATGAGAAGCGTATACACTAGTCTACTCCGGAGTATCGATGCCCCGTCTCGATAATCCTACAATTAGGGTCCTGTATAGTATGTGCTTATAGACTACCCAGCCCCTACTAGTGTGACTGACATCACAACGCTGGTAATCAAGCAAAGATCCTAAGGGCTCTACCAATATGTATAAGCGGTATGCTAAAAGAAACACATGCACATATTGAGGTAGAAACAAACCAGGTAGAATACTACCATTTTGAGCAAGACTGTTACTATATCCGTGTTGTTAGTTATGTATATGCCCTAGAGTCCATTGTTGTACATATGATGTATATTATAATGGATGCTTGGATATATATAGAGAGGACTTTCTTACTCGACATGATAGTATGCTATCTGGTTTCACTTTGTCTTAACATGTTGACTTGTATTAGTTTACTGTCTTGCTCTCACATGTTGATAAAGCCCTTAGGATCTATACTCGACTACTAGGACTATGATAAGATCATACTAGCGAGGCCTAGGTAGTCCCTGAGTACATCCTATAACTGTTCCTAGTCGAGGGTGTATCGAGACAGGGTATCGATACTCTAGAGTAGACTAGCGTATACGCATCTTGACCCATATGATGGGCGATGGATGATCCCATATCCATAGGTGTTGGAAATCAAAGATGGTGTACGGGTGCTCAGTAGAGACTGGGTACACTGAACGGACTCGCCAAGAACTCCTAGATGGTATTATACCTATCGTCAGGTAGCAGTTCTCTTATAACACTGGTATATGTTAGTCTTTAGATCCGACATCGTCATAGAGTCTTGTGTGATTCCCACTGTGATTTGATTTTCACCTTACCACATTCAAGAGAACGTGCAAAACGGTGGCTTTTGGGTACAGTCCCGAATCACCTGGAGACAATGAGCGATAGGAGGGGTTTCGTCTCTCCCGGTATTGGGGGTTGATGTTGCGCTGTGTTCGATTGGCTATAACTGGAAGTCCCTGGCCAGGGCTGATATGGAGATTTACTGGTAAGTGTTATCAGTAGTTTCTTAACCCGTTATGAGCCTTACATCGACACGACTTATTGGTTACTAGGGTCTGACGTTTACCACCCGTAGACTGGATATGCAACATATCAGACGAAGAGACCGGACTGTACGGTAGTGTTTACTGATTGGATTCGCAGGATTTTGTACAGGCGTGCTTGTTGATCTTCTGGATGCTCAATACCCGGGTGGCTGTTACGTTTAGCTGACCGCTTGCAGCTTATGGGTGTTTGATATGATCATCACTTACTGCCGGCGTATTGACGAGTCTTTAGAGTCCTACATAGAGGTTTCCTGGCTCAGGTAAAATGGAGTAGGAGCACGTATGCGATATGTGCGGGATCGAGATTGATACGTGTATGTGATACCGTATTCGATTCTCGCGATATGTGATATCGGCCGGTTATATATGATATAGCCGGGTTATCGGATCAAGTGTTGATTCGATTAAATATAATATATATATATATATATATATATATATATTATGTGCTCACTTATATATTTATTATTCTTACTTGTGATATATTTAACATATATGTGATATATGTTTATTGTATTGTTTTCTTTTGTTACTTAAATATTATATATGTGATATATAATATTGTAGCATGCTAGGTTATACATGCAACATGTATGTATGAGAATTATACCATGCTATATATAATGTTTGGGTTTAAATATCTAAGTAATTCAAATTGTGGAAATGAGTCATGGATGAAGCTTCATGAAGCTTATAGATTTCCATTAACCAAGTCCACCCTTTTTGTTTTGCCCTACATATTTCTAACCCAACCATGACACATAGCCATGGTTAACTCTCTACAATGGTTAAGGATGATATACTTGACCCATGATTGCATTTCTAACCTCAATCTCATTCATTCTTCTTCTTCCTCCTCATTCTCATTTTGCTTTCTAGCTTTTGAGATCTAGAAGAAAATAATGAGAAATTAAATAATAGAGTGAGCATAATTCCTACTTCATCATTCTCTTCTATACTAGCCATATAGATTAGTGTGTTAACTTCACTAATTCATAATTAGTGAAGTCATAGCTTGAGTTCGTGTTTCTTCGAAGTAGATCATCTTGGATTTCGAAGTCTTCAAGCAAGCATGGATCATTCGACTCGTGGAGCCTCTCTAGAGTCCGGGAGTTCATGGATCATGGCGAAGGGACTACTACTCGGAGTTTATGAAGCGAAGGAACAGACTACAAAGATTGTAATCACTCTCTCTTAGATGTAAAGTTGTTTACATGCAAAGTTAACCCTAATTCTCTAGTTAAGATCTTGGTTAGGGTTTCATAGCACACCAAATTTTTATAATATGGCATGTGTGATGCCTTGCTAAACCTTGTGGTAGTGCTACGCAACCCTACAGTGGTATCAGAGCCAAGCTAGAGCTTTAGGCATTGTCTAGACAAAGTCCGATCGAACCCCGAAAACCCAATCGAGACCCCTACTCTGGAAATTTTTTCAAAAGGTGAAATTTTTCATATTAAAAATACTCAGAAATTCATGCAGGGAATTATATGGACCCGCCTGAAGAACGAGTCCCTAACTCGCTACAGTGACCGCGCAACCGCGGCGCCACTGTGGAGGCTTAGGACGGGCCCTTGAGCGACGGTCCGTAGGTGTTAGGGCATGCTACTGGGAATTTTTTTTTCTGCTCAAGTGTTGATCTCATTGGGGTATTTTGGGAATTCGTTGAATCGATCGAATTTTGTAATATCGCCTAGATATTTGTGTTGTGATACAATATGTGGAATTCATTTAGTTAGGCATGAAATCAGTAATATGTGATATTTCACGTTTACGATGTCTAAAGAAGATTGTGGATTCCAAATATTGTAGTTTTACATTTTCTTTTCTGCGACCGTAAGTATAATTTGTGGTATATCGATGTTTTCGTCGCTATAGATCGACGACAATTGTGATAGGCATATTTACTTACATTGATGACATGTGTTGCTATGTGTTGCTGTGATATGTTATATTGGATCGTCGTGCTTTGAATAGCCGGGGGTTTTATGTGAGATGAGAGTTTTCTTTTTCATTCATGTAAAATTCATTTGTATGTAATATTCTCTTATTGGGGCACTTCCAGGTTGAGGATGATGTCACCATTGTATATTATTTACTTTTCCGCATTAGGATAGACCCAAGGAGGAGAGCACAAGCAACCGGGTTCTAGGGTACAGTAGGAGGCCATCTCGAGGAGTCGAGACCGGGTCTCCTAACCGTAGAACTGGCAGGGTTGCTTGCCGCTCTCGTAGGGGTCTAGGGGTGTGGGTTTGGCTATTCATCGCGACCGTGGAATCCGTGTATTATTCAGGCTCAAAATAAAACACGGACGTCCTAGTATATCCAATATTTCATATGTTATCTTCTGCTGCTGCTGTTCTGTGATGAGATCATATTACTGCCTGAGACGAATGCTTATACTATGTATATATGATATATATAAATATTATTGCATTCGTTTCTTCTATGATGCTTAGGAAGCTTTAATGATGGGATTTCATTAATGAGATTAATGGAAAGAAAAGAAACCTAAAAGATGTAGAATCAAATTTTATAAAAACGGTAGCTCTAGTTTTTGCTTTGCATAGCGGTATTCCTTGTAGAATATCCAGCACCTTATTCGATAAGGAAAGAGCCGAGATCCCTTCACCGGGAGTGACCTCTTTAGCGAAACTAGCAGATGCTACAACTCACTCGGTTTTGTATAGTTCTTGCTTTGCATAGCGGTATTCCTTGTAGAATATCCAGCACCTTAGTCGATAAGGAAAGAGCCGAGATCCCTTCACCGGGAGTGACCTCTTTAGTGAAACTAGTAAAAGCCTAAAAAACACTCCTTTTCAAAATCACTTGTTTCTATAACGATATCAAGTTCATTACGCAAAAGGTTTTATAAAAACCTGTCGTAGCCCTCCGTCATTTTAGATAAGTAATATTTAGTATTCGTGCTACGTTTGTTGACTTATTCAAGGCGTAGTGTACGGTAGCTAAATAGTGTTTATCTGCTAAAGCATGAGATGCAATCGGATTAGGGTAGTCGTACGGCCTTGTTGACTTAGTCAAGGGTCGTATGGGTAGGTTTAATTCAATCGGGAAATGTACGGGTTGAACTTGACTTGCGATTTATGGTTTGTTGACTTAGTCAAGGTCATAGATCGCTAGGGGTAAAAGCATTATCGGGAATTCAAGTGTTGAAATTTGCAATGAGAATGCAAACCTTCTATGAGATTGTTGGATCCCGATACCCACTGCGAGTAAGAGTTACTCCTGGGAGTGTTTTACACATGACAATTAGCCGATCAAGTAGGTGTCTAGAAAGGTGTTAACGGGGTTATGCCTATGAGAAAACGAGTTTTATTTTAATTAGGTCCGTGTGAAAGCATGGGGAACTTCCCTCAAAGTACCAACACTGATCTGGCTGAAAGATTGACAAACTTGTAAGGTGTAATTAATCCCGGCTAGTCTTACCTCTTTGGGTTTGAAGGAAGATTTAATAAAAACGGTGGGAGCCATCCTGATTAGATAAGATAATAACTAATCTAATCTTGCAAGAGCATACACTAAGTGTTTTCTTCTCTCTCTCTCCAGATAGCGATCATGTCAGGCCTTAATCAAGATAATAACATTGATGTATTGACCGAACCCGCTTGTTATACCGAGCAGGGGGACGTTGGTCCCGTTCTTTCTTATAAATGTTATAAGACCGAGCAGGGAATAGTAATATATCCGGATTCTCACGCCGGACAAACAAAGAACAAGTATGCTGACACATGTTCTTCGGGTGTGTTAGTAATCGAGAAATGTTTCTCAGTTCACTCTACGTCCTGGGTATTAGATACCAGATCAGGATACCACATATATAATATGTTGCATGGACTACGGAAAGGTAGAGAACTGGGAATGGGTGATCATTCCGTAAGAGTAGGGAATGGTGCAGATGTTGCAGCCAAAGCAGTTGGCGAATATCACCTTGTATTACCAAGTGGTAATACATTGATTCTGAACGAATGCTATTACATACCGAGCATGATATGCAACATTATATCAGTTTCTTTATTAAGTAAAGAATGATATAATTTTGTAGTACAGGATAATGGTATGAACATCTTCCTGAATCAAAAGTTGATTGGATCAGGCTCGTTAAATAATGGTATATACGTTCTAAATCAAACTACGGTTCTTAATGTACAAAACACTCACAAGAGGAAGAGTTCAGAAATGAACGAATCCTTCTTGTGGCATTATAGACTAGGTCATATCAATGCGACACGACTAGCTAAGTTACATAAAGATGGATATTTGAATACATTCGAATTATCATCTTATGAAACTTTCCATTGATGTCAAAGGCAAAATGACCAAAACTCCGTTTAGTGGACACGGAGAAAGAGTTACAGAACTCTTGGGACTGATACATAGTGATGTATGTTGTCATGACCCGAAATTGGCACATGACGGCCCTTAATCTACGCAACGTCTACAGGCGTAACGCAATTTAAGTAAGCCGAAAACCCAGCAATCTAAACCATCAAAAGTAGTAAGAAATAATAACATTTTTAAAAACTTTGAAATCTCAACCCAAATTCTTTAAAAGTCCAACTTTGTTTCCTTTAAAATTTTGGCAGCACCTCCTTTGTAAAAACCAGCCCCAAAAATGGGTACGAAGAAAAAATAAGTAAAGCATCCCCAAACGGGAGCAAATACACGCCCAATGGCGAAAAACAACCACCACAACAGATATACGACGCCGTAGCGAAGAAATAAAAGACGATATAAATAAAACTGCATAAAAGACATCCAAGTCGTAAAATAATATATAATATCGTCCTCACATCAAGTCTCTAAGTCAACATGAAAGTAGTAGATGGAGAGTACAAGGATACAACGAATATATAATACAACAACGAATAACCACAAAACCCACCTAAAACAAAACTGCACACTGTGAGCCGATGCGTTATCCGCAGCAAAAGATGATTAGATAGATGAATAGCCTGCCTCGACTACTCTGGGGAACAACCTGCAAAACAAACTGTGGCATATCAGCGGTGAATTGCTAACTCGTGAATAGTAAATAACATATGCAGGTAATCGCATGCATGCACGTACAGCGCGAATATAACATATGTAAGCTAATAGCAGTAAAAGGTCATTTGAATGCAATAGTCATGAAAGGTACACTAAAGGTTACTACAAATACATGAAGCAATAATATGACAATCGGTATGCAATAATCATGCAATAATGATATGAAAATGTATATATGCAACAGCCATGAAAGGCACTCTAGCAGGTACAACTAACACATGAAGCAATGCATATAAAATGAAGTATGTAAATGCAACAGTCATGAAAGGTACACTAACAGGTACTACAAATACATGAAGCAGTGCATAAACAATAAATGTGGAGTATGGGGTGAAACATGTCATTTCCACGGAATCCTGACATCGTGGTAGGACCAAAATCCATCAAGACAATCCAAATCCCAATTTCCACAAATCAGCCCCCAAATTGGCTCTCATATCATATAAGTCTCACAAATCCTGAATGTACAATATCAAGTAAATCTCATATACCATGAATGTACAAAATCAGCAATCTCATATATCATGTATCAAATATCAAGTCAACCTCATATATATCCGGTATCCAATCTCAAATGAATCTCCTATATCCCAAATCCAATATCATGTGAATCACATATATCCTAAGTATAATTGCATGAATAATTATGATTAAGTATATGAATTTATATGTATACATATATATTAGCGTCCCATTCCACACACACACACACATATATATATATATGCATATATAACAGCGTCCCATTCCACTGTTATATATACTTTGGAGTAAAAATATCATGAAAACAATGTATCAAGTATCGACACAGAAATGCTGATCTATCAGGTGCTGTCACCACGACTGGCACTCTGATAGGTACGTATCATATGCTATATCGAAAACTCGAGTGCTTAGCTCCGACCCTCGCCTCTCGACGTATCCATACGTACAAGACTCCCGTCGGTATCCCCACGATAACCGCCGAGTCATAGGTAATGTCACCGGTAGGTATGGTTCCCCTGTCAGGCTCAATCGGTAAGGTCCTTCAATCGTCTTACCCAGGGGTACCTCTGGGCCCCACCATGTACCCTCATACGGCCCCCGACTCCTCCTCGCATGGGGTATATATATCAGAACCGATAAAACTCATGGTGGATGCTGAAATATCAAATCAAGAGAAACCGGTTTCTTCAAATAATGCATAATTTCATGAAACTACCACGGTCCTCAAATCCAGAAAACATCATGAAAAATCCAAATCACAATGCGAAAATCCATGAATGTAATATACGCAACATAAAAACTGAAATGCGAGCATATAAAGGAAAAGCCGATATTTGACTGCAACAAGTTAATATAAATATCATGCGGTTCCTAATTTCTCCAAGTCTATATAATATCAAATAAAGGTAAACATGTAGCTAAAGCCAGATATATGTGTAACATAAAGGTATAGCAAGGTATATGTATCTACCTATCAGAAATGATGTAATATACCCTCCAGGTATAAGTGAAGTAAGTATGCAAGGTATACATGTAGCTATGTCATTATGTGTGTATGTACCTATCGCTAATTGTACAATACCTTATAGGTATTCAGGTAACTAGCATGTAAGCATGTCTAGGCATATGTGTAAGCATGTAGGTATACAGGTATGCTATATATCATATGCATAAAGAAATATGAATCAATGTCTCAATATCCCTAACCAAACAATATCATATCTATAAGTGTGTTGTGCATGACATGGCAATTATAGACGGTGTGTGTGGCATACAATCAGTGCTCGTATAACATGAGCCGTCAATAATGGTGCAGTGTCCTAAGGGTACTAGTCCAAGCAAAACAATTAACTAAGCAATAAAGTCTATGCGCAACTCGATATATGAAATAAAATATGCGACAAGTCAAGTCATCTCTAGCCCAGACGCATAACGCCATGCGGGCGATTCCCCTATAGATGTTAAATCTACTTACCAATGCTCCTGGCTAAGTGAAGCCTACCACCTGTTTTCCCTTCGTCGCAGCGCCCGAAGTCCCCGCCTACAAACCTAGAACGTAAAACAATATATTAGTATATATTAGCAATAGACCCAAAACACGTACAAACTACACGGACCAACGCGACAACACAAACATACTCTCAAGTGTTCGTATTGTAGCTAACGTGCATAGCGACACTACGAAACCAACTCAAGAGCAACAGAACACAGAACACGAACCGTATCGGATAACGTATCACGTGAAACGAAACACAAGAAATACACCAAGTGGTCCCAGATTTTTCTGTACCAATAATTTGTAAAAGTTGCAAATACCTTGAGACCACATACAACCCCAGAGACTCCAACACCAAAATCCACACCGTAACTCCCCAGTCTGGCCGCAAATTGCGGCCAGAAGCAATAAAATTGTGGCCTGAACATGATGGAATTGGTTCGTATTTTGAGGGTAGGTTCTAGGTCACTACACTAGGTCACTGTGATGGGAACTTTTGCAACAATTACCTAGTTTGATAGCAGATCATCCCAGACCCAAAATTACACTAAAAATAAGATATTTAGCCGAAACGGTAAGATACGTGATCAAAACTGAAACGACTAAGCTACACTACACTATAAACACATAAATAACAGAAAGAGATCATTACCCAACCAAAAGAACTCGAAGATCCAAGCTTTGCAAGCTCCAAGGCATCCAAGAGGCAAAAGATGGTGAAAGATGTGATTTTTGTGAGTTTTGTGAAGGATTTGAGATGGATTGATGTAGAACTTGATAGTGTTCAGTTGTGATGAGAGAGGAATGAGAGAATAAAAGAGATAGAGAAATGAGAGAGTATGAGGTTAAAGAGAGAGGGAGGTGAGTGTAGGGTGAGAGGTAAGTGCACCATTAGCATTAATTCTCCATTAATGCTTTCACACCAAGTCACCATGCCACCTCCTCATTTCCAAAACAAATATCTTCTCTTCTCACACAAAAGATTTAGGAGTTTAGGTTAAGGATTGGATTAAAGCAAAGATTAGATAAATGGTTATGTGTCATGGTTGCTAAGAACAAGATTAACACAAAACAAACCATCACATTAACGTGCACACATGCGTGTATGCCATAACAAATAATAATAAATTATTAATTAAATGTTATAAAATGTGAGGAACCCGAATTGATAAACTTTTCACAGTAAACCCGCATTAACGTCTAAACTAACACTAACCGAAATCTAAGGCGTTACAATCTCCCCTCTTACAAAAATTCGTCCCCGAATTTAAAATTCTCACTAAGCGTACCTTCAAAGAGAAGATAACAAAACTCTCATATCTCGCTCGCAGCCTCCCAAGTGATCACCTCACTATACGGCTACGTCCAAGAAAACCCTCCACAGATGGCAAGAACCTTGACCGAAGTTTCTCCACTTGCCGAGCCATTAACACAATTGGCTGCCGGTGAACAAAAAGATTGCGTCCAAGCTAAATGGTCTGGTGCCGAATCATGCGAGAAAGTCATGAAGGTATATGCGAAGTATCTTCACAAGGAATACGGGGTGAATACTCAATAATCTGGGCGGATGTGCCAAATTAAAGGCAACAGAACTAACCCGCTTTAAGGATCTCAAAAGACTTACAATCCTAGGATAAGCTTCACAAAACTCAACACGTCATTCATCGAAAAATCAGTAGGAATACATGATCTCCCACTGCGAACTCAAGTCTGTGACCACTACGGTCGGCATAAGACCTCTGTCTGCACTGGGCTGTTCTCATCCTGACCTGAAACAACTGGATCATCTCCGAAGTATCTAGACTAGCTGGGGTCCAAAAATCCTACTGAGTTAGAAAAATAGACTGGAGATCGACACCACCTAACAAACAAAACCTAAAGGTTGCCAATTGGAGTGTCTCTTGATAACAGCTATCGAAGGAGAATCCTAGCAATGGCAAGTGACAATCCCAACTGCCAACAACAATTAATACATACACACAAGCATATCCTCTAGAGTCGGTATAGCCCGCTCTCACAAAACCATCATCCTGCGGATGGAAAAATGGAGCTAAAGTTCAACTAGTACCCAAGGCTTCCTGAATCTCCTGCCCGAGACGGCAAGCGAACAGGGTGCCTCTATTGGATACAACGCATGACGGAACTCCGTGCAAACGCACAAACTTAACAAAGAACAACTGAGCAAACTGAGCATAATCGGACAACAAACACCCGAATGGAGTCACACCCTGACTAAACCTTGGTAGACGCCACGCCACAATGAATATTCATGGAGATCTGCCCCTACTCCCACTCCGGAACAGTTAAAGGTTGCAACTCTCCAGGCGGTCTTAGATGCTCAACCCTAGCTCACAACAAGACAGACACCTAAAAACGAAATCCGAAACTTCACTCTTCATCCCTGTCCACCCGTAACTATTTCACAAGTCACGCTACAAATTGGTGGAACTTGAATGAACACCGAAAGCTGACTGATGTGCCTGCTCTAGGATTTCGCGTCTTTGCCCATCAGCAACAGGTACACACAAACGCGCCCTTAAATGTAGCACATCTGGTCACAAATCAAGGACTCTGAATCTTTACCCAGCCAATTATACTCAAGAATTTCTGACAACCGAGCATCGGCGGGTAGTGCCTCATGAAAGCGATTAAGGAAAAGTGGTCGGGCGCAGACTGTTAGTTATATAAATGCCCTAGAGCCCATTGTTGTACATATGATGTATATTATAATGGATGATGGGATATATATAGAGAGGACTTTCTTGCTCGTCATGATAGTATGCTATTTAGTTTCTCTTTATCTTAACATGTTGACTTATATTAGTTTACTGTCTTACTCTCACATGTTGATAAAGCCCTTAGGATATGTACTCGACTACTGGGACTATGATGAGATCATACTAGTGGGGCCACGGTAGTCGACGAGTACATCCTATAATTGTTCCTAGTCGAGGTTGTATCGAGACTGGGCATCGATACACCAGAGTAGACTAGCGTATACGCATCTTGACCCATATGATGGGCGATGGATGATCCCATATCCATCGGGGTTTGACATCATGGATGGTGTACGGGTGCTCAGTGGAGACTGGGTACACTGGAAGGACACGCCGAGAAATCCTAGATGGTATTATACCTCACGTCAGATGGCAGTTCTCTGGTGACACCGGTACAGGGTAGTCTGTAGACCCGAGATCGTCATAGAGTCTTGTGTGATTCCCACTGTGCTTTGATTTCCACCTTACCACATCCAAGAGGGCGTGCAAAACGGTGGCTTTTGGGTACAGTCCCGAATCACATGGAGGCAATGAGTGATAGGAGGGGATTCGTCTCTCCCAGTATAGGGAGTTGATGTTGTGCTGTGTTCGATTGGCTATAACTGGAAGTCCCTGGCCAGGGAGGATTTTGAGTACTACTGGTAAGTGTTATCAGTTGGTTCTCGACCTGTTATGAGCCTCACATCGACATGACTTATCGGTTATTGGGGTCTGACGTATACCACCCCTAGACTAGATATGCAACATATCAGATGAAGATACCGGACTGTACGGGAGTGTTACTGATTGGATTCACAGGAGAATGTACAGGCTTGCTTGTTGATCTTCTGATCGCTCAATACCTAGGTGGCTGTTACGTTTAGCGAACCGCTTGCAGCTTGTGGGTGTTTGATATGATCATCACCTGCTACCGGCGTATTGACGATTTTTTAGAGTCCTACACAAAGGTTTCTTGACTCAGGCAAAACGGAGTAGGAGCACATATGTGATATGTGCAGGATGTTGAATATGTATGCCTTAGAGGCCATTATTGTATAGTACTAGTTTGTATAATACATTTTGGAGGCATGGGATATATATATACGGGTTTACGACAGTCTTGCTCGATATAGTAGTATGCTACTTGGTTTGTTTCTATCTTAATATGTGTATATGTTTCTTTTAACATATCGCTAAAAACATATTGATGGAGCCCTTGGGATCTTTGCTTGACTACCGGCGTTGTGATGGCGATCATACTAGTGGGGGCTGGGTAGTCTATAAGCACATCCTTATTTTTCTCCCTGGTCGTAGGATTATCAAGACAGGGCATCGATACTCCAGAGTAGACTGGTGCATACGCTTCTCGTCCCAGCAGGCGAGATGGTCTGTCCCACAGCCATCACTACGTCCAACTGGAGATAGTATGCAGGTGCTCATTAGGTTACAAGTACACTGTACAGGACTCGTCGGGAACTGTTGGTTGGTATTATACCTATCGTCAGTTGACAGTTCCCAGGTGACATGAGTACAGCTTAATCCGCTGACTTGACACTGTCACTTCGCCTCGAGTATGTTCCCACTGTTCTTAGATTACTACCCTACCACAGCTCTACTGAGTCGTGCAAACAGGTAGTAGTTGGGTGCAGTCCCGAAGCACTTGGAGGCAGTGACGGTTATACAGGATTCGTCTCTCCCGGTATTTGGAGTTGATATCGCGCTGTGTCTAGGAGAGCCATTACACATTGTCATCCCTGGCCAAGGCAAGCGAGAATTGCTGGTAGGTTTTCCAGTAGATTCTCAGGGTATTTTGGGCTACACTCTGACACGACTTGTACCGCTATTAGGGGACTGACGTTTACCGCCCCCTAGGCCCTCCATGCGATATTCTAAGATGAACAGACCGGACTGTACGGAGATTGTCACATTCAGGCTCAGTAGGAGTTCGGATGGGTTCAGCTCATCAGTCTTCTTGTCGGCATCTACCTGGGGACCATTACGTACAGCTAGTACCGCTTGCGGTCTGTGGTTAAACCCACTGCCAGCGTAGTGTCGAGCCTTTAGAGTCCCACACAGAGGGTTACTCGCCTTTGGGCAAAACAGTGTAGAGGTCGCATGGTTTTGCGATGGGGTTCGTTCACATCCGCGCACTTGTGCACGTTTAGTGTTCGGGCAGTTAGTACTAGCGGGCTTTGGTTTTAGCCAGATCCTAGTATTCGTTTTGGGATTGGTTTTGTCTCAGTGTATTCGTGTTCCTCGGAACACGAATGCAGGTGTGTATGCACAGTTGACAGAGGCAGAGGCAGAGGGTTCTCATTAGGGTTGTTGACCATTTGACTTTGGTTGACTGGTTGACCGTTGACTTTTTCTAAACCCTAATAAGAATGAGAAATATGATTAATAATATTAATTAAGGATTATTGTGCCATGGTTGAGTTGAACATTTGACTTTTGTTGACTTGTTGACTTTATTGACTGGTTGACCATTGTGGACTTGTTGACAATCATCATTTCTATGACTTTTGTTTACTTGTTGTTCTTTACAAAATGCATTAAATGCATGAAATGATAATGGTCATTGAAACTAACCATCACAATTCTTAATTATTATTATTATCATCATTATTTTTTCTTTTGTGAGCATGGATGCATTATGAGAGCTCATTCTATCATATTCTTTCTCTCTCTTAGAAGGAAAGCTCTCCCTCTTCCTCTCTCAAGGTTGAAGTGTTCCATGAGTTGGAAATCATGAACCTTTGAGACAAAACCACCATAACTCTTCTCTACTCATTCTAAGGTTCTAGGTTTAGCAAACCAAGCACCTTAGTTATCTCTAGGTTGAGATAGGAGCTCAAGTTCGAGGCCCTCGGTTGGATCCATCTACGGCAAAGAGGAGACGACGAGGAGGAGCCGTTCAAGCCAATACAAGGAGCAAGTAAGGAGAATAACCACCAAAAGAAGATAAGGAGTTCAAGACCTAGGTATAACCATTCTACATAGTAGCTAGAACTTGTAGTTTATTTGTTAGTTTTTGTTTAGCAAAGATCCTTCATGGATGGTCCATGTTACCTTTTGAGGAAAATTTTGATTTTTACCTATTCCGTCTTCCCGAAAGAACCGGGATGGGTAACATGGACCTAACAGTGGTATCAGAGCCTAGCCAAGCAACAACTAACTATTAGCAAAGTGTTTAGAACTTTGATCCGGAAAAAAATCCTGAAAACAAACCGAAAAATTGTGTTTTCTGTCGATTTTGATTTTCAAAACAGGCCTAAAAATATTTTGTATGACATGAAAAATACAAGCAGGGTTTTCTAGGAAAAGTCAAGAAATTTGAACCCACGACTCGGCCAACTCGGAACCATGCGTTCCGCCGCGGATCCGCGGCCGAGTTGACTCGGCTGTGACTCCAATTTAGTGCAGTTTTCTCTATTTGCTGTTTTGGGATTTTTAAAATGTTTTGTTTCTGCCCAGATTTTCCAGAGAACAATGTTATGTTTGGGGTAGTTACAAATTGGTATTTTGATCGATGTTCTATAAACTTAGCTATTTGGTTATATCTGTAATGCTATATGCACTGAACGTCGGCTAATCGCTATACGTCGATTAGTGGGGGTAGTGCATATCTGTGATCTGTAATGTTGTTGGATTGTGTATATGAACTTGTTGGATTGTCGCGGATGAATAGCCGAGGTTTGTGAGATGAGAGTTTCTTTATCTTTCATTTGATGTAATATTATTTTTATGGCCGCACATCCGGGATGAGGTTGTAGCCGCCATTGTATATTATTTCTTTTACTATTTTTGCTCTTAGGATAGACCCAAGGTGGGGTGCACAAACAACCGGGTACCTCGAAGTGCTAAATGGCCTACTCATGTTGTTAAGGGAGGTTGCTTCACTTCGGATACTTGGCGGGTAGTTTGCCACACCCATAGGGGTCTAGGGTGGGGTTTTGGCTATTCATCGCGACCGTGTAATCCTTCTTTCGTTGCAGGCTCGAACGAAACACGGATTCCTAGCATATCCAATGTGTTCATCTGTGATCTGGAATGGCTATCATTGCATCTGACGAATGTATATATCTATAAATGATATCTAGTAGGCGTTGCTTATCTTTTGCATCCGCGCTAGTCCAGCCCCCACTCTGTCGTTAGTTAAGTAACCTAACGGGTAATGACGGGGCCCCGTGGCAAATGCGGATGGCATAAGCGTACGTCATATTTTCGTTGTTTTCTGCAATGGTAGGATTAATTGATGGGATGCATTATATTAATGCAAAGAAAAAACAAACCTAAAAGACGTTGTTGGAACAATTTTCAAAAAGCTGTTATTGCAAGGTCGTTCTCTTTTGTTTTGCACAGAGGTATTCGGTTATGAATGCCCAGCACCTCATTCGACGAGGCAAGGGCCGAGATCCCTTCATCGGGAGTGACCCCTTGGACAAAAGTTTGCGTCAGGGTAATAACTTCACTATAGTCGATTATTCTTGCTTTGCACAGAGGTGTTCGGTTATGAATGCCCAGCACCTCATTCGATGAGGAAAGAGCCGAGATCCCTTCATAGTGAGTGACCTCTTTAGCAAAAGTTATCGTCACTATAATTTTAAAAAAAAATGGTTATCAGGTTCCTTCAACGATATCAAGTTCATTACGTTAACGGGTTTTTCGCCAAAAACCCAGCCGCAGCCCTCCGTCATTTCTTACAAGTAACACTTAGTATTCGTGCTGCGTTTGTTGACTCCGTCAAGGCGTAGTGTACGGTAGCTGAGTGCTGCTTGTTTGTAGCAGTATATGGGATTGGTTAGGACAGTCGTATAACCTTGTTGACTCCGTCAAGGGTTATGCGGGTGGGTTTAATACAATCCAGATAATGACGGGTTGAACTTGACTAGGGCTCTTTGATTTGTTGACTCCGTCAAGGTCACTTGGGTCCTAAGGGCAAAAATCCACATCGGGAGTTTCTAAAGAAACTGAAACTTGCAGATTTAGCATACCTTCTGGAGTGTGGTGAGTAGAGTGGATTCCATCTAGGTCATCGCACAATGATAGTTGGATCCCGATCCCACTAATGAGTTGGATTACTCTCGGGAGATTATTTCACTTAACAATCAATGCTATAAACCAAGTAGGTGTCTAGAACGGTGTTAGCGGGGCTACGCCTCCAGGGAAAAGAGGTTACTTAATTAAGGAACTTCGCGAAAGCGTTGGAAAACCTCCCTCGAAGTACCAACACTAGCCTGGCTGAAAGGTTAAGCAAGTATTGTGACGTGCGATTAATCCTGACTAGTTCTTCTTTTAAAGGTTTGAAGAAGAATTTGAGGAAACAGTGGGAGCCATCCTGGTTAGATAAATTAATAAACCAATCTAATCTTGTAAGAGCGCACGCTGAGTGTTTCTTTTCTCTCTCTCTAGGTAGCAACCATTTCCCGCCCTAATCAAGACAATAAAATGTATCGCTTGACCGATCCGAATTCTTATTCAGGGCTGGGGAACGTTGGTTCGGCTCTAACATACGACAACAGTCATAAGTATGAGCAAGGGAAAGAGGATTGTATGGATTCCAAGGATACCCAGTTGAAGAAGAAGCATGGTTTTTCATCTACTTCAGGTGTTCTTGTAATTTAGAACTGCTTTTCGGTCAGCCCTACCTCCTGGGTACTTGATACCGGATCAGGATCTCATATCTTTAATCTATTGCAGGGACTGAGAAAAAGTAGGAAAGTTGTACCTGGTGATATGTCGCTCAGGGTAGTTAACGGAGCACAAGTTAATGCTGCAGCCGTCGGTAAATATCACCTAGTGTTGCCAAACGGCAATACTATGATTTTGAACGATTGCTACTATGTACCTTCCATGGTTTGCAACATCATATCAGTTTCTTTACTCGATAAAGATGGATATAACTTTGTTCTTGATAGAAATATCATGAACATCTACCTTCATAAGGTACTGGTTGCAGAAGGTACACTGTGTAATGGTATCTACGTTCTAAATCAGAATACAGTTCTCAATGTACAAAACACACGCAAGAGGAAGAATTCAGATACGAATGAATCCTACTTGTGGCATTGTAGACTTGGTCATATCGGAGAGAAAAGACTAAGTAAGTTGCATAAATATGGACTCTTGAATACGTTCTAGTTTTCATCTTATGAAACCTGTCAGTCTTGTCTAAAAGGGAAGATGACCAAATCTCCATTCACCGGACATGGAGAAAGAGCAACAGAGCTCTTAGGACTCATACATAGTGATGTATGTGGTCCAATGTCTATACATGCAAGGGGTGGGTTCTCGTACTTCATCACATTCACTGACGATCTCTCTAGGTTCGGATATGTGTATCTGATGAAACACAAATCTGAAGCTTTTGAGAAATTCAAGGAATTCAGAAACGAAGTAGAGAACCAGACTGGCAAAAGTATCAAGATCCTCCGATCGGATAGGGGAGGGGAGTACTTAAGCACGGAATTCCTAGATTACTTAAAAGAGATTGGAATTCTCTCTCAGCTTACTCCTCCTTATACACCACGGCACAACGGTGTATCGGAGCGGAGGAATCGTACCCTATTGGATATGGTTCGCTCCATGATGAGTAGTGCTGAGTTGCCTCTTTCATTTTGGGGAAATGTGCTTCAGACAGCGGCATACCTACTGAATTACGTTCCATCCAAATCTGTGCCTAAGACTCCATATGAAAAATGGAGTGGAAGAAATCCGTATCTTAAGCGATTTAAGATATGGGGTTGTCCGGCCTATGTGAAAACACAGAAACCGGACAAGCTAGAGGCACAGTCTGTTCTATGTAAATTTGTGGGATATCCTAAAGACTCACTAGGATATCTGTTCTACCACACTGAGGAACAGAAGGTGTTTGTATCTCGCCATGCTACTTTTTTAGAAAGGGAGTTTCTTGCAAAAGAAACTAGTGGGAGTTCGGTAGAACTGGGAGAAATCCATGAACCACAAAATGTAACTGAAAATTTGGAGGAACCACTGGATTAAATAACCCCAGACGAACCTCAGCCACTCCGCAGATCTAGTAGGATTTATCATCCGCCGGAGAGATACTACGGTTTTCTCTTAGACGGGGATCGAGAGGATTGCATCTTGGAAGAAGATGACCCTACCAGATTCAGGCAGGCCATTATCAGTAGAGACTCTGATAAGTGGCTGGAAGCAATGAAATCCGAAATGGAGTCCATGTACGCCAATAAAGTGTGGACCTTAGATATTTCTCCACCTGGGGTAAAACCCGTTGGATGAAAATGGGTCTACAAAAGGAAACTTGGTGTAGATGGGCAGGTGGAAACATATAAGGCTAGACTCGTTGCAAAAGGTTTTTGTCCAAGACCTGGTGTGGACTATGACGAAACTTTTTCTCCAGTGGCTATGCTCAAATCCATTCGGATCCTACTTTCCATTGCTTCCTTTCATGACTATGAAATCTGGCAGATGGACGTTAAAACGGCTTTTCTAAACGGCTGTTTGGAAGAGTGCCTTTACATGGATCAGCCAGAAGGTTTCGTAGACAGTAGGAGCAGCGGGAAGGTGTGCAAGTTGCTTAAATCCACTTATGTATTAAAGCAGGCATCGCGGAGCTGGAACATCTGTTTTGATGAGGCAATCAAGGAATTTGATTTCATCAAGAACGAAGATGGACCTTGTGTCTATAAGAAGATTGTAGGATGAACTGTCGTGTTCCTAGTCTTGTACGTGGACGACATTCTTTTGATAGGAAATGACATTCCTATGCTACAATCGGTCAAGCTATTCTTGTCACAACGGTTCTCCATGAAGGACCTGGGTGATGCCTCGTACATTCTGGGGATCAAGATCTACAGAGATAGATCCAAGAGACTACTGCGACTTTCGCAGTCCAAGTACATAGAGACCGTACTAAAGAGATTTAGTATAAGAAGATTCCAAGCGCGGTAATGTATCCGCATTGCACGGAATCACCCTCTCCAAGAAGATGTCTCCTAAGACTGACGAGGAGAGGGTTCGCATGAGCACTATACCCTACGCTTCGGCAGTAGGATCTATAACGTATGCGATGCTATGTACAAGACCAGATGTAGCTTACGCGCTGAGCGTGGTGAGCCGGTATCAGTCAGACCCAGGTGAGGACCACTGGACGGCAGTGAACAACATTCTCAAGTACCTAAGAAGGACTAAGGAGATGTTCCTGGTTTACGGTAATGGAGACCTCAGGGTCGAGTCCTTTACCGATTCAAGCTTCCAGAGTGACAAAGATGACTGCAAGTCTGTCTCGGGTTTTGTGTTTACCCTCAATAGAGGGGCGGTGTGTTGGAGGAGTTCCAAACAGGATACCGTCGCAGACTCGACGATGGAGGCTGAATACATTGCTGCAAGCAACGCCGCAAAAGAGGCGGTCTGGATGAAGAAGTTCATTAGTGAACTTCAGGTGGTTCCGTCCATTGTTGACCCAATACCTTTGTATTGCGATAACAATGGGGCTATAGCTTTAGCGAAGGAACCAAGATCTCATCAGAAATCCAGACATATCTTAACGCGGTATCACCTGATCAGGGAGATCATTGACCGCTAGGAGATCGAGGTACGGAGAGTGGACACAAAAGACAACACGGCGGATCCATTCACAAAGGCCCTCCTTCAAACGCAGTTCGGGCGACCTTTTGAGCTATTGGGTATGCGGTACGCCAGCAGCTGGCCTTAGTGCAGACGTTGGGTATGCGGTACACCAATTACTGGCCTTTAGTGCAAGTGGGAGATTGTTGAATATGTATGCCCTAGAGGCCATTATTGTATAGTACTAGTTTGTATAATACATTTTGGAGGCTTGGGATATATATATACGGGTTTACGACAGTCTTGCTCGATATAGTAGTATGTTACTTGGTTTGTTTCTATCTTAATATGTGTATATGTTTCTTTTAACATATCGCTAAAAACATATTGATGGAGCCCTTAGGATCTTTGCTCGACTACCGGCGTTGTGATGGCGATCACACTAGTGGGGGCGGGGTAGTCTATAAGCACATCCTTATTTTGGTCCCTGGTCGTTGGATTATCGAGACAGGGCATCGATACTCTAGAGTATACTGGTGCATACGCTTCTAGTCCCAGCAAGGGAGATGGTCTGTCCCACAGCCATCAGTACGTCGTACTGGAGATAGTATGCAGGTGCTCGTTAGGTTACGAGTATACTGGACATGACTCGTCGAGAACTGTTGGTAGGTATTATACCTATCGTCAGTTAACAGTTCCCAGGTGACATGAGTACGGCTTAGTCCGCTGACTTGACACTGTCACTTCGCCTCGAGTGTGTTCCCACTGTTCTTAGATTTATACCCTACCATGGCTCTACTGAGTCGTGCAAACAAGTAGTAGTTGGGTGCAGTCCCGAAGCACTTGGTGGCAGTGACGGTTAGATAAGATTCGTCTCTCCTGGTATTGGGAGTTGATATCGCGTTGTGTCTAGGAGAGCCATTACACATTGTCGTCCCTGGCCAGGGCAAGCGAGAATTGCTGGTAGGTTTTCCAGTAGATTCTCATGGTGTCTTGGGCTACACTCCGACACGAATTGTACTGCTATTAGGGGACTGACGTTTACCGCCCCCTAGGCCCGCCATGCGATATTCTCAGACGAACAGACCGGACTGTACGGAGATTGTCACATTCAGGCTCAATAGGAGTTCGGATGGGTTCACCTCATCAATCTTCTTGTTGGCATCTACTTGGGGACCGTTACGTACAGCTAGTACCGCTTGCGGCCTGTGGTTAAACCCACTGCCAGTGTAGTGTCGAGCCTTTAGAGTCCCACACAGAGGGTTACTCGCCTTTGGGCAAAACAGAGTAGAGGTCGCATGGTTTTGCGACGGGGTTCGTTCACATCCGCGCACTTGTGCATGTTTAGTGTCCGGGCAGTTAGTACTAGCGGGCTTTGGTTTAAGCCAGATCCTAGTATTCGTTTTGGGATTGGTTTTTTCTCAGTGTATTCGTGTTCCTCGGAACATGAATGCGGGTGTGTATGCACAGTTGACAGAGGCAGAGGCAGAGGCAGACGGTTCTCATTAGGGTTGTTGACCATTTGACTTTGGTTGACTGGTTGACCGTTGACTTTTTCTAAATGTAGCGTCTTGAAAAGTCGTATTGGTGATTTCCTGAAATTCGGTGAAAATTCGGTATTTTTCCGAAAACCGTCTTTCTTGTTATTTTGCAGCTTAGGGCTAATTATACCTAAAATGGATAGGTAATTGCTTGTTTTTAGTAGCTAATGAGTTAATTATGAAATTCTGGTCGTTTAAAAATTTTCCCTAATTTTTCAATTTTTTTATATTATTTTAAGCCGGTAAGAAAATACATTAAATTAGCGATAAATACAAATTTTTCCGCGCTAATTTTAATCTCTAAAATTATGATAATTAAAATCTAGTGGTAACATAAATTTTTAGTAATTTATTTTGTTTTTTAACAAATTTTTATGATATGAAACGAATTTATTGAATTTTGAGCTAAAACTTGCAATTTTTGAGTTGTAGGGGGCCTTTTTGCATAAAATTTCTTTTGTAAAACCCCTCTCCCTTTTCCCTCAGCCCTAGGACAGCCCAACCTTGTGCAAGTACAGAAATTTCTGGCCTCATTTCTTGGGTTGCTTTCTTGAGTTGAATTTGATAGTTTATGGATTTATTTTAAATATAATTGATAAAGTATGGTGCTTTGACTTTGGAGACTTGACCCATGACTTTTCCCCACTTGCCCACACCCTCCCCCTCACCTCCTAATCTGGCCGAACCTGCACCTCATCCTCTTCAACTCTTTTCTATTCATTTCTTCAAATTCTTCATGTTTAAATCAACAAAAAATTCAATTTCAAGCTTACAAATTCAAACCATCCTTCATCCTTCTTTCCTTCACCTCCCTAGCTTGGATCTTGATGCTTGAGGCCATCATTTGGAGCAAAATCCATTCTTGCTAGATCTCTAGTGAGGTATAATCCCTTGCTAATTAAATTCTTTTGTTTAAGATTTTTAAGTAGATTGTTGTAGTGTTAAATTTAGTGTAGTTCTAATCTAGTTTTCTTAGGTTATGCTTGAAAATTTTAATTAGGGTTTTGAAGCCATAATAGTTAATTAGATTGTTTTATAGTTAATCTAGTTGTTAATTAACAAATCTATATGGTCACCTTGTTTATGTAGTCTTCAATTTTGCTAAATTAGTTAATTTTAGAAGTGTGAAATTGTTGTTTTAGGAAAATCTAGAAAGGGGTTTATGTATGGAAAATGGTATTTGAAGCTTGATAAATGAGTTGATAAGGGTTTAGAAAACATTATTTAGTTGATTAAACCTAAATTGTTATCTAGTTATTTTGCTAACCTAATCTAAGAGATTAATTTTCTTATGTGGGATTTTGTTGTGTTAATTTAAGTTTTCAAGTGTGGAAATTGATTTTGAATTTGCTAGGTTATAAATTCAAGAAATGGTTGTTATGGAAAATAGGATTGGAATCATTGTTATTGTGTTGTAATTAGTGTTTGTAGATTGCTTGTAGTGTGGTTGGGTGTTCAAGCTTGATAGTAGTCTTTTGTAGCCAATCGGCGATTTTTGCACCGATTTTGGAATGCAATTGCTTACTAGTTTTGTTATAAAGTTATGTGATGGATTATTTTCGACATCTTGATGATTGTGTTGGCTTATCCTATGACGTTTAGGATGCGTGTGTGCGGGTTTTTGGGTAGTCGGGTTTTAGTCTTGCCGGGCGATCAAATCGGCGTTTTTGGCAGTTTTTGCGGTTTTCGCGTGTGTTCCGCGCACTTTGTGCACGTTGTACCTAGCTAGCGAACGTTAGTAGTTTCGTTTGGGTTTTGCGTCGTTCTTGATATGTAACCTTATGTTTGGTATTGATGTTAATTCCAGGTTCGGTCGCGGAGACGTCAGACGCGGCGCGAAAGGGGAAAGCGGTGATTGGACACAGCTAGCCAGGGATTCCGGTGAGTAGATGTAACATCTACGGGGGACTATCGTTGGATGGCGCAAGCCGCCCGATAGTTTTAGTAACTTACAAGATCCTTAGTAATGTTAGTAATTAGGGGTGAAATGCTTAATTGACTATTTGCTGCATCCATGCATTATATTGACATACCTATACGAAACCATTTCATACGACACCTGCACCATTACCAGGGTTTTTATATGCAGCACGAGCACTATTCATGCTTACACACACACCCTGGTAATTGCCATGCCACCACACTAGATAACCTTTAAATTTAAACCTGTTACTAATTGATACTTAAACTTGTGCTATTGCCTTTAATTCCTTAAAAATGAAACCGTAGTATTGCTATTCATGTGCATGTACTTCATCATATTAATTGTTCATGCTTAATACATTAATCACACATCGCAACTTGATTATTGATATCATATGCATTCATTATCATTGATATATGCACTTATGAGGATTTCTTGAGATTTTATGATATTGCTGGATTTCAGGGGGAAAGCCGCAAAATTTCTAAACTTATTATATTTTTAAAATATGTAAATTGCGGTTTTCTAGTGATGTAAGTGTCGTCCACCATGAGTTTGCTGTGGATTTGGAAATCCGTGTCGAGGAGTGGAGGAACCGGCACGGGTACATGGTGGGCCCGGTAAGGTACCCCGGGGCAAGAAGAATGTGGTGATGACGTTGAGCCTGGCAGGGGACGGATTACCTACCGGTGACTGTTTGGGACGGCGGATATCCAGAGGATACCGACCGTGGCCGCTAGATGATGAGATATTGATATTTGAGATGGGTCAGCCGGACGGCTGAGGCCAGAGATACATTTATGAGATTTGAGACAGCTTTTGGGTGTCGTTGCTGGACACCGGTTCTCGTCGATTCTTTGAGTATTATGCTGGCATTCTAAAAGAGTTTCAAGAACAAAAAGAGATAAAATGTTTCTTATATATACGTATTGAGACCTCAGATTTTCATGTTGCATACATATTAGTACCCTGATGTTGTATACACACCTGCTAGTGCATCCCGTCATACCTGTATTTTAGATGCTAGGATGCTTGTGTGCATGCATGCGATAGCCTTTGTAGATGTTATTTATTACTCACGAGTTGGCAACTCACCCCCGTTGTGCCACAGTCTTTTGCAGGTCCGCTCCGTCAGTTCAGTAGCGGCGGGCGCACTTGTTCTTTTGCCTCTTTTGCCTGAGCTCGAGATTTGCTCATAGGTGGGTTATGTTATCATTTTTGTACCACCTTGTATATTCTTGTATCTAGTGTACTCCATCTACTGTTTCTACCAGATTTATTGTATATTGACCTAGAGATGAGACTGTGAGGTTTGGGGACTTTTATGCTGTATTTTGGGGTCGAGCTCACTTGAGTCGACATGATGTTTTCTTATGCTTTATTATGATTATTATGCTTGCTGTCATTTACATTGCGTGGGATTTGTGACCGCCTTGTGGCGAAGACCTAGCTCCCGCTTGGGGATGCCTTATTTGTTGGATTTACATATATTCTTGTTGTACCCATTTTTGGGGGCCAGTATTTACAAAGGAGACTCTGCCGAAATTTTCGGAAAAATTAGTGTTGTTTTTAAAAAGGGTTTTACATGACTTATTTGATAAACTTGCATTCAAATGTTTGGGTTTTCTTCACTCTTTTGCTTAATTGGTTTTGTTTTCTGGGCTTTGGCTTACTTATTTTACGGACGTCTTTAGACGTTTCGTAAACTTAAGTGCCAGTCACGTTCCGTACCCTGCGGGTCGTGACAAAGTTGGTATCAGAGCGATAGGTTTTACCTTTTTGAGTGTAGGATGACCCTTGGTAGATGGAGTAAGTGACTTAAGCAGGGTAACGTAGCGTGCGTATGTCCGCGGCATACTTACGATACGGTACTCCGCCTAAGTGACTTTAGGATATACTTGCTTGAAAAATTCCTTCTTCAATTCCGTGTATCCTATGATCCTATTGCACTGTCCTTACTATCCGTTTTCCTGTAACAGCCACTATGCCGCCGAAGGCTACGAGGGCACAGAGGGCTGCCGCCAGAGACGAGATTCGAGCTGGCTCGTCCGCGACTAGGACTGAGCAGGGTGGTATGCCTACGCCGCAGGGACAGACCGATCCACCTTCCCCAGGCCGTATGGATAGGCTCGAGACCGGTATGGAGGAGTTGCGACAGATGATGGGAGGCATGCAGGAGCTACGTCAGATGGTAGGATCCCTAGTTGCAGCCAGTCGTACACCGAGGCCGGATGACGTACCTACTACATCACAGACGACCATGATACCTGCTCCTACTACTACCACCGTGGCCATTCCGGTTTCACTACAGGATTTCATGAGGCTGAGACCTCCAGTATTCACCGGCACCGAGGCAGCGGAGGACCCACAGACGTTCCTTGACAGTTTAGCCAGGATCTGCCGTTCGCTGAGATGTTCGGATGATCGATGGGTAGAGCTTGCGAGTTTCCGACTAGAGGGTCTCGCGCAGACATGGTGGGAGTCAGTCTTGAGAGGTCGAGCTGCAGGTCTACCGCCTATGACTTGGGCCGAGTTTACAGCGGTCTTTCTAGCCCGTTTCCTTCCAGAGAGCGTTCGTGACGCCAGAGCTCGCAGCTTCGAGGCCTTAGTCAAGACACCTGAGATGACGGTGTCTGAGTATGACATCCAGTTTACACAGTTATCCCGCTATGCTCAGTATTTGGTGGATACCGAGGAGAAGATGGTGAAGAGGTTCGTACAGGGACTTGATGCCCAGCTATATCTTGCCATTGGCGCCCAGCACTACGACACTTATTCAGCTGCTATGGATACGGCATTGCGGATGGAGGCACGCATATCACGGACTTCGGCCGTTTCTGGGCCGAAGAGGATGCACACCGATGTACCATCTCAGAGGCAGCGCGCCAGATTCTTTCCGAGAGATAGGCCTGGCAGAGGATTTGGGCGGGGACAGTTATATGGTTCTTATCCCCAAGGGCGGCAGCCGTCGCCAGGATGTTTTGGGTGCGGGAGTTTGCACCATCTTGTCAGAGACTGTCCGGTGAGACGACAGGGAGCAGCGACAGTTCCGCATGTGACCCTACCACCATCACCACCCCCTCCTCAGAGAGCCCTACTTCCTACCCCAGGCGATGCTCCACGCCAGTTAGGTGCACCGAGAGGCCGTGGACGTGGCGGTCCTGTTCAGAGAGGACGAGGAGGCAGAGGCCGAGGTCGAGGTCAGCCCGCTATCGGTGGAGGACAGGCCCGAGTTTTTGCTTTGACACCGCAGGATGCGCAGGCATCCAATGCCGTTGTGACAGGTACTTTGCCAGTTTGTTCTTTCGACGCACGGGTATTATTCGACCCAGGTTCCACACATTCGTACGTATCTACACACTTTGCACCGATGTTGGGCCGTGAGTCGTCGTCGTTAGATCAGCCGCTTGTTGTTATTACTCCGGTAGGCGAGTCGTTTGTCGCTCGGTTTGTATTTCGTTTGTGTTCCGTTCGTATCGGGGAGAGGGATTCATCAGTTGATTTGATACTCCTCGATATGTTGGACTTTGATGTGCTTCTGGGCATGGATTGGCTAGCCACTTGTTATGCTTCAGTGGACTGCCGTGAGAAGGCAGTCAGATTTAGCTTTCCGGGAGAGCCAGTCCTTGTTATTCAGGGAGACCGCAGTGTCACCCTTCCCAGCTTAATTTCGTCTCTTCGCGCTGGTCAGCTCTTGCGGAAGGGATGTCAGGGATTCTTAGCGTCTATTTGTGATACTCGAGCTGCAGAGGTTCCGTTAGACCGGGTCCCGGTAGTTTGTGAGTTCCCTGATGTTTTCCCTGATGAGCTACCTGGGCTACCGCCTGAGCAGGATGTTGAGTTCTGCATTGATTTGATTCCCGGCTCGGGGCCTATTTCTATACCTCCTTATCGGATGGCCCCGACAGAGCTTCGAGAGCTGAAGGATCAGTTGCAGGATTTGTTAGATAAGGGGCTTATTCGACCGAGTGTTTCTCCGTGGGGTGCTCCGGTCCTGTTTGTCAAGAAGAAGGATGGAAGTTTGCGCTTATGTATCGACTACCGCCAGCTGAACAAAGTTACCGTTCGGAACAGATATCCGTTGCCGCGCATTGATGATTTGTTCGACCAGCTTCTGGGTGCGGGGTATTTTTCGAGGATCGACTTGCGATCAGGATACCATCAGCTGCGAGTTCGACAGGAGGATATACCGAGGACAGCTTTCCGCACGCGCTACGGCCATTACGAGTTTTTGGTGATGTCGTTCGGACTCACCAACGCCCCGGCAGCATTCATGGATTTGATGAACCGTACATTCAGGCCGTATCTTGACTTGTTCATCATCGTGTTTATCGACGATATCTTGGTGTACTCCCGGAGCAGAGAGGAGCACGAGCAGCACTTGCGGATTACGTTACAGACTCTGAGGGAGCACCAGCTGTTCGCGAAGTTCTCCAAGTGTGCTTTCTGGCTGGACAGCGTCGGATTCTTGGGTCACGTGGTTACGAGAGACGGCATTTGTGTGGACCCGAAGAAGATTGAGGCTGTTCAGCAGTGGCCCCGACCTACATCGGTTACTGAGATCCGTAGTTTTCTAGGCCTGGCGGGCTACTACAGGCGTTTTGTTCAGGACTTCTCCCGTATAGCTGCACCGTTGACCAGTTTGACCCGGAAGGGAGTTCCTTTCGTTTGGACAGAAGAGTGCGAGCGCAGTTTTCAGCAGCTACGGACTTGTTTGACTACGGCGCCGGTATTATCTTTGCCTTCGGGATCAGGCGGATTTGTTGTCTACTGTGATGCTTCGCGAGTGGGATTAGGATGTGTATTGATGCAGCATGGCCGGGTGATCGCTTATGCTTCTCGGCAGTTGAAGAAGCATGAACAGAACTACCCCACTCATGATTTGGAGATGGCTGCAGTGGTCTTTGCACTGAAGATTTGGCGACATTACCTTTACGGCGAGTCGTGTCAGATATTCACCGATCACAAGAGCTTAAAGTACATATTTCAGCAGCGAGACCTGAACCTCAGACAGCGTCGTTGGATGGAGTTGGTGAAACACTACGACTGCGAGATCTTATATCACCCCGGCAAGGCAAATGTGGTGGCAGATGCGTTGAGTAGGAGGCCCGGGGGTAGTCTATCCTTTTTGCGCGCAGTGCAGAGGAAGTCGTTAGCAGATTGGCAGATGTTATGCGACAGCCGAGTTGAGTTCAAGTTCACTCAGACAGGGGGACAGCTCGCGCATGTTCGTGCATGCCCACAGTTGCTTGACCGTATATATGAGGCACAGCGCAGTGACGACCGTTGCTCAGAGATCATGGCACAGATGGGACAGGGCAGATTTTCCGAGTTCGTGGTTGACGATCAGGGGATTTTACGATATGGATCTAGACTATGCGTACCAGATGCTGATGGATTGCGGCGCGACATTCTTGAGGAGGCACACCGATCAGTGTATAGTGTCCACCCCGGTTCCACCAAGATGTACCATGATATGAGATAGACCTACTGGTGGGACGGGATGAAGAGGGACATTGCGGAGTTCGTTTCGAGATGCCTGACTTGTCAGCAAGTCAAGGCCGAGCACCAGAGGCCCGCAGGAGAGCTACAGCCGTTACCCATTCCAGAGTGGAAATGGGAACAGATTTCGATGGACTTCGTTGTGGGTCTACCCAGGACCAGTCGAGGGTACGACTCCATCTGGGTGATCGTGGATAGATTGACGAAAGCGGCTCACTTCCTGCCAGTGAAGACGACTTTCAGCTTCGCTCAGTATGCTCAGCTCTATATTGACGAGATCGTGCGACTACATGGTGTACCGACTTGTATCGTGTCAGATCGAGGCACTCAGTTCACCAGCCGACTTTGGCAGAGACTTCAGGAGGCTTTGGGCACTCGTTTGAGCTTCAGCACAGCGTTTCATCCGCAGACAGACGGACAGTCAGAGCGGACCATTCAGACTCTCGAGGACATGCTCAGAGCGTGCGTTTTAGACTTTGGTGGTAGCTGGGATCATCATTTACCTCTAGTGGAGTTCTCCTACAACAACAGCTTCCAGGATACTATTCAGATGGCACCTTTCGAGGCATTGTATGGGAGGAGATGCAGATCGCCCGTGTGTTGGACAGAGCTCAGCAAGAGCAGCATTTTGGGGCCGTAGCTTGTTGAGGAGACGACAGCGAAGATACAGTTGATCCGAGACCGGATGAGAGCGGCTCAGAGCAGGCAGAAATCCTATGCGGACAGGCACCGTCGCAGATTAGAGTTCGCAGTTGGCGACCATGTTTTTCTGAAAGTCTCCCCGATGAAGGGCGTGATGCATTTTGGGCGAAAGGGGAAGCTTAGCCCTAGATTCGTAGGTCCCTTCGAGATCCTCGAGCGGGTTGGCGCTGTTGCTTATCGTTTGGCTCTTCCTCCCAGCTTTCCCGATGTTCACCCCGTCTTCCATGTTTCGATGCTCCGCAAGTACCTTCACGACCCTTCGCATGCGATTCAGCACCCGACAGTCCAGCTAGAGCGCGACCTTTCTTTTGCAGAGCAGCCGGTGGCCATCCTGGATCGGCAGGTGAAGAAGTTGAGGTCGAAGATTATACCAACCGTCAAGGTCCTTTGGCGTAGCCCGAGCAGCGAGGAGGTTACCTGGGAGACCGAGGGCGAGATGAGGAAGAAATATCCCCATCTCTTTGAAGGTACGCGTAGCTATATTTTTAAATTCGGGGACCGAATTTCTTTAAGGGGGGAAGATTGTAGCGTCTTGAAAAGTCGTTTTGGTGTTTTCCTGAAATTCGGTGAAAATTCGGTATTTTTCCGAAAACCGTCTTTCTTGTTATTTTGCAGCTTAGGGCTAATTATACCTAAAATGGATAGGTAATTGCTTGTTTTTAGTAGCTAATGAGTTAATTATGAAATTCTGGTCGTTTAAAAATTTTCCCTAATTTTTCAATTTTTTTATATTATTTTAAGCCGGTAAGAAAATACATTAAATTAGCGATAAATACAAATTTTTCTGGGCTAATTTTAATCTCTAAAATTATGATAATTAAAATCTAGTGGTAACATAAATTTTTAGTAATTTATTTTGTTTTTTAACAAATTTTTATGATATGAAACGAATTTATTGAATTTTGAGCTAAAACTTGCAATTTTTGAGTTGTAGGGGGCCTTTTTGCATAAAATTTCTTTTGTAAAACCCCTCTCTCTTTTCCCTCAGCCCTAGGACAGCCCCACCTTGTGCAAGTCCAGAAATTTCTGGCCTCATTTCTTGGGTTGCTTTCTTGAGTTGAATTTGATAGTTTATGGATTTATTTTAAATATAATTGATAAAGTATGGTGCTTTGACTTTGGAGACTTGACCCATGACTTTTGCCCACTTGCCCACACCCTCCCCCTCACCTCCTAATCTGGCCGAACCTGCACCTCATCCTCTTCAACTCTTTTCTTTTCATTTCTTCAAATTCTTCATGTTTAAATCAACAAAAAATTCAATTTCAAGCTTACAAATTCAAACCATCCTTCATCCTTCTTTCCTTCACCTCCCTAGCTTGGATCTTGATGCTTGAGGCCATCATTTGGAGCAAAATCCATTCTTGCTAGATCTCTAGTGAGGTATAATCCCTTGCTAATTAAATTCTTTTGGTTAAGATTCTTAAGTAGATTGTTGTAGTGTTAAATTTAGTGTAGTTCTAATCTAGTTTTCTTAGGTTATGCTTGAAAATTTTAATTAGGGTTTTGAAGCCATAATAGTTAATTAGATTGTTTTATAGTTAATCTAGTTGTTAATTAACAAATCTATATGGTCACCTTGTTTATGTAGTCTTCAATTTTGCAAAATTAGTTAATTTTAGAAGTGTGAAATTGTTGTTTTAGGAAAATCTAGAAAGGGGTTTATGTATGGAAAATGGTATTTGAAGCTTGATAAATGAGTTGATTAGGGTTTAGAAAACATTATTTAGTTGATTAAACCTAAATTGTTATCTAGTTATTTTGCTAACCTAATCTAAGAGATTAATTTTCTTATGTGGGCTTTTGTTGTGTTAATTTAAGTTTTCAAGTGTGGAAATTGATTTGGAATTTGCTAGGTTATAAATTCAAGAAATGGTTGTTATGGAAAATAGGATTGGAATCATTGTTATTGTGTTGTAATTAGTGTTTGTAGATTGCTTATAGTGTGGTTGGGTGTTCAAGCTTGATAGTAGTCTTTTGTAGCCAATCGGCGATTTTTGCACCGATTTTGGAATGCAATTGCTTACTAGTTTTGTTATAAAGTTATGTGATGGATTATTTTCGACATCTTGATGATTGTGTTGGCTTATCCTATGACGTTTAGGATGCGTGTGTGCGGGTTTTTGGGTAGTCGGGTTTTAGTCTTGCCGGGCGATCAAATCGGCGTTTTTGGCAGTTTTTGCGGTTTTCGCGTGTGTTCCGCGCACTTTGTGCACGTTGTACCTAGCTAGCGAACGTTAGTAGTTTCGTTTGGGTTTTGCGTCGTTCTTGATATGTAACCTTATGTTTGGTATTGATGTTAATTCCAGGTTCGGTCGCGGAGACGTCAGACGCGGCGCGAAAGGGGAAAGCGGTGATTGGACACAGCTAGCCAGGGATTCCGGTGAGTAGATGTAACATCTACGGGGGACTATCGTTGGATGGCGCAAGCCGCCCGATAGTTTTAGTAACTTACAAGATCCTTAGTAATGTTAGTAATTAGGGGTGAAATGCTTAATTGACTATTTGCTGCATCCATGCATTATATTGACATACCTATACGAAACCATTTCATACGACACCTGCACCATTACCAGGGTTTTTATATGCAGCACGAGCACTATTCATGCTTACACACACACCCTGGTAATTGCCATGCCACCACACTAGATAACCTTTAAATTTAAACCTGTTACTAATTGATACTTAAACTTGTGCTATTGCCTTTAATTCCTTAAAAATGAAACCGTAGTATTGCTATTCATGTGCATGTACTTCATCATATTAATTGTTCATGCTTAATACATTAATCACACATCGCAACTTGATTATTGATACCATATGCATTCATTATCATTGATATATGCACTTATGAGGATTTCTTGAGATTTTATGATATTGCTGGATTTCAGGGGGAAAGCCGCAAAATTTCTAAACTTATTATATTTTTAAAATATGTAAATTGTGGTTTTCTAGTGATGTAAGTGTCGTCCACCATGAGTTTGCTGTGGATTTGGAAATCCGTGTCGAGGAGTGGAGGAACCGGCACGGGTACATGGTGGGCCCGGTAAGGTACCCCGGGGCAAGAGGAATGTGGTGATGACGTTGAGCCTGGCAGGGGACGGATTACCTACCGGTGACTGTTTGGGACGGCGGATATCCAGAGGATACCGACCGTGGCCGCTAGATGATGAGATATTGATATTTGAGATGGGTCAGCCGGACGGCTGAGGCCAGAGATACATTTATGAGATTTGAGACAGCTTTTGGGTGTCGTTGCTGGACACCGGTTCTCGTCGATTCTTTGAGTATTATGCTGGCATTCTAAAAGAGTTTCAAGAACAAAAAGAGATAAAATGTTTCTTATATATACCTATTGAGACCTCAGATTTTCATGTTGCATACATATTAGTACCCTGATGTTGTATACACACCTGCTAGTGCATCCCGTCATACCTGTATTTTAGATGCTAGGATGCTTGTGTGCATGCATGCGATAGCCTTTGTAGATGTTATTTATTACTCACGAGTTGGCAACTCACCCCCGTTGTGCCACAGTCTTTTGCAGGTCCGCTCCGTCAGTTCAGTAGCGGCGGGCGCACTTGTTCTTTTGCCTCTTTTGCCTGAGCTCGAGATTTGCTCATAGGTGGGTTATGTTATCATTTTTGTACCACCTTGTATATTCTTGTATCTAGTGTACTCCATCTACTGTTTCTACCAGATTTATTGTATATTGATCTAGAGATGAGACTGTGAGGTTTGGGGACTTTTATGCTGTATTTTGGGGTCGAGCTCACTTGAGTCGACATGATGTTTTCTTATGCTTTATTATGATTATTATGCTTGCTGTCATTTACATTGCGTGGGATTTGTGACCGCCTTATGGCGAAGAGCTAGCTCCCGCTTGGGGATGCCTTATTTGTTGGATTTACATATATTCTTGTTGTACCCATTTTTGGGGGCCAGTATTTACAAAGGAGACTCTGCCGAAATTTTCGGAAAAATTAGTGTTGTTTTTAAAAAGGGTTTTACATGACTTATTTGATAAACTTGCTTTCAAATGTTTGGGTTTTCTTCACTCTTTTGCTTAATTGATTTTGTTTTCTGGGCTTTGGCTTACTTATTTTACGGACGTCTTTAGACGTTTCGTAAACTTAAGTGCCAGTCACGTTCCGTACCCTGCGGGTCGTGACACTAAACCCTAATGAGAATGAGAAATATGATTAATAATATTAATTAAGAATTATTGTGCCATGGTTGAGTTGAACATTTGACTTTTGTTGACTTGTTGACTAGTTGACCATTGTGGACTTGTTGACCATCATCATTTTTATGACATTTGTTTACTTGTTGTTCTTTACAAAATGCATTAAATGCATGAAATGATAATGGTCATTGAAACCAACTATCACAATTCTTAATTATTATTATCATCATCATTATTTTTGCTTTTGTGAGCATGGTTGCATTATGAGAGCTCATTCTATCATATTCTTTCTCTCTCTTAGAAAGAAAGCACTCCCTCTTCCTCTCTCAAGGTTCAAGCGTTCCATAAGTTGGAAATCATGAACCTTTGAGACAAAACCACCATAACTCTTCTCTACTCATTCTAAGGTTCTAGGTCTAGCAAACCAAGCACCTTAGTTATCTTTAGGTTGAGATAGAAGCTCAAGTTCGAGGCCCTCGGGTGGATCCATCTACGGCAAAGAGGAGACGACGAGGAGGAGCCGTTCAAGCCAATACAAGGAGCAAGTAAGGAAGAGAACAACCAAAAGAAGAGAAGGAGTTCAAGACCTAGGTATAACCATTCTACATAGTAGCTAGAACTTGTAGTTTCTTTGTTAGTTTTTGTTTAGAAAAGATCCTTCATGGATGGTCCATGTTACCTTTTGAGGAAAAATTTGATTTTACTTATTCCGCCTCCCCGAAAGAACCGGGGTGGGTAACGTGGACCTAACACAGGACTGAGGATAATACGATATGAGATACCGTATTATATTCGCGCGATATTTTGATATGAGCCGGATCATCGGATCAAGTGTTGATTCGATGAATCGGTACATAATATATTAGTCGGTTATATTCGATATAGCCGGATTGTCGGATCAAGTGTTGATTCGATAATTTAATGTATAATAATATATATAATATGTTGCATTACATTATCTAATATTGGCTCGCTTTATTATTTCATTTTCTCACCGGATAATACATTGATATATATACGATATATGTTAATTGTATTATTTTCTTTTGATACAAAATATATTATATATGTGATATATAATATTGTAACATGTTATAATTACTAATGCAACATGATTAGTGGAGATTAGACATGGTTAGGGTTTGATTTGGGTTAGCTTATTCATGAAGCTTCTAAAAGCTTTTCTTTTGTTTCTTGCAAAGGTATTATGATGGATATTTTGTGAGATATTTTCCTTACCCAAACCACACACTTAACCCTAGTTAACTCTCTACAATGGTTTGCCTTGTCATCTTTGACCTTGGTTGCATTTGTAATCACATATCTTTTTCATTATTCATCACAAAAGGATTTATTCATTCATCTTCTTCTTCTTCCTCTTTGCAAAGCTTTCTAGCTTTGAGATTTGTGATGAATTAGTGTGAGAATTTGATAAAAAAAGGGAGCATAAATCCTACTTCATCATCCTCATCTAATCTAGCCAATTAGATTAGGGTGTTCACCTCATTAGTGAGAAAGAGCTTGAGTTAAAGGAACTTCAAGGTAGATCATCTTTGAAAAGGAAGACTTCAAGCAAGCATGGATCGTTCGGGTTGTGGAGCCTTTCTTGAGTCCGGAAGATCATGGATCGCGGCGAAGGGACTTTTACTCGGAGCTTATGAAGCGAAGGAGCGGACTACAAAAGTTGTAATCCCTCTCTCTTAGTTGTAAAGATGTTTACTTGGATATTTAACCTTAATTATCTAGCAAAGATCCTAGCTTTGGGTTGTTCGGCACGTCTAAATTTTAAATCGGGCATGGTTGATGCCTTATAGACCCTTGTATGACTGCTTAGGAACCCTACAGTGGTACCAGAGCCTAGCTAGAACATTAGGCGACGTGTATACGAAGTTAAAACTCCGATCGAACCCCGAAATATCGAACTTGACCCCCTCTCTGGAAATTTTGTAAATATGTGATTTTTTCTGCATTAAAAATACTCAAAAAAATCTGCAGGGAACTCTAATAGTTACTGTGAAAAACGACACCAAAATTCCACTAAAGCGCCGCGGAACCGCGGCAATACCATGCCATGCGCTGCGGTTCCGCGGCAGCACAGTAGAATTTGGGTTAGCTTTTTGGCACAGTACATCCGTAGGTACTTGTACATGATTCTGGTTATTTTTAATCTTACTCAAGTGTTGAGTGTTCTAGGGATTTTTATGTATTCGTTGATTCGATCGGAAAGTTTAATTTCGTTTTGTTTTCCGGAAATTTTAGAAATTGTTAAAATGTTCAAACGGATATCATTAACTCACTTTTTCCCGGCATGAAAAACTTTCAAGTGTTGATTTTTTCTTAAGTGTAAAACTTACAGAAAAACATGCAAGCATATCTGTGGACGCTCTGGAAGAACACAAATCTTAACTCGATTATGTGACCGTCTGAACTGCCTCTAAACCTTAGGGTTTGGGGCAGTACGGGGTTACCACATGTGAGGCGTTGGTTTGACCCTTCTACGGCTGGATTATTGGGCTGTGACATGTTCTTGTGGGATTTTTGGAATCCGCTCAAGTGTTGTGCTATATTTTGGGAAACATTGGGTATTTGATTATTCGATCGGAAGGTTTAATATTGTCTATTTATCTGGAATGTGATACAATATGTGAAATTTATATAGTTAGGCATGAAATGCGAAGTATGTGATATTTCGGATTTACGATGTCTAAAGTGATTGCGGATTCCAAATGTTGTAGTTTTACACTTTCTTTTCTGTGACCGTAAGCGTAGTATGTGGTGTATCGCCGTCTTCGTTGCTATACATCAACGACAATCGGGATACGCATACTTGCTTATGTTGATGATATGAGATATTATTTGTTGCTGTGATATGTTATATTGGATCGTCGTGTTCTAAATAGCCGGGGGTTTTATGTAAGATGAGGGTTTTTATTTTCATTCATGTAAAATTCATTTGTATGTAATATTCTTTTATTGGGGCACATCCGGGATGAGGATGATGTCACCATTGTATATTATTTCTTTTCCGTATTAGGTAGACCCAAGGAGGGGAGCACAAGTAACCGGGTTCTAGGGTACAGTGGGAGGCCATCTCGAGGAGTCGAGACCAGGTCAGTGTTACTTGCCGCTCTCGTAGGGGTCTAGGGATGTGGGTTTGGCTATTCATCGCGACCGTGGAATCCGTGTTTCATACAGGCTCGAAATAAAACACGGACGTCCTAGTATATCCAATATTTCATATGTTATCTTCTGCTGCAATGTTCTGTGATGAGATCATATTACTGCCTGAGACGAATGCTTATACTATATATGATATATAAATATTACAGCTTTCGTTTCTTCTGTGATGCTTAGGAAGCATTAAATGATGGGATTTTTATTAATGGATTAATAAAAGAAAAGAAACCTAAAACATGTTGTAGAATCAAAACTTTATAAAAAGGTAGCTACAGTTCTTGCTTTGCACAGCGGTATATATGATATACCCTGCACCTTATTCGATGAGGAAAGAGCCAAGATCCCTTCACCGGGAGTGACCTCTTTAGCAAAACTGGCAGATGCTACAAACTCACGGTCTAGTTTTTGACAGCTTAAATAGTTTTGCTTTGCACAGCGGTATATATGATATACCCTGCACCTTATTCAATGAGGAAAGAGCCGAGATCCCTTCACTGGGAGTGACCTCTTTAGCGAAACCGGAAAAGCCTAAAAAACACTCCTTTTCAAAAATCACTTGTTTCTACAGCGATATCAAGTTCATTACGCTCATACTTTTCTGAAAAAGCTGCGTAGCCCTCCGACATTTCAGATAGGTAATACTTAGTATTCGTACTGCGTTTGTAGGCTCTCGTCAAGGCGTAGTGTGCGGTAGCTAACTATTGCTTATCTGTAGCATATGATGAGATTGGGTTACGGTAGTCGTACGGCTTTGTTGGCTTTCGTCAAGGGTCGTACGGCTGGGTTTAATTCAATAAAGAAATGTACGGGTTGAACTTGACTAGCATACTATGGTTTGTTGGCATTCGTCAAGGTCATAGCACATTATGGGTAAAAGTATTATCGGGAATTTGAAGTGTTGAAATTTGCAATTAGATTGCATACCTACTGTGAGATAGTTGGATCCCGATACCCACTGCGAGTAAGAGTTATTCCTGGGAGAATTTTACACAGGACAATTAGCCGATCAAGTAGGTGTCCAGAAAGGTGTTAACGGGGCTATGCCTCTGGGAAGACGAGGTTTCTTTTAATTACGTCCGTGCGAAAGCATGGGGAACCTCCCTCAAGTACCAACATTGATCTGGCTGAAAGATTGACGAAATTGTAGGGTGTAATTAATCCCGGCTAATCTTACCTTTTAGGGTTTGAAGGAAGATTTGATAAAACCGGTGGGAGACATCCTGATTAGATAAGATAATAACCAATCTAATCTTGTAAGAGCATACGCTAAAGTGTTTCCTTCTCTCTCCCTCCAGGTAGCGACCATTTCAGGCCTTAATCAAGATAATAGTATGGATGTATTGACTGAACCCGCTTATTTTACTGAGCAGGGGATCGTTGGTCCCGTTCTTTCTTATAAGAGTTATAAGACTGAGCAGGAAACTGGAGAATATCTGGATTCTCATACCGCCCAAACAAAGAACAAGCATGCTGATGCATCTTCTTCAGATGTGTTAGTTATTGAGAACTGTTTCTCAATTCACCCTACGTCCTGGGTATTAGATACCGGATCGGGAACCCACATATGTAAATTGTTGCGTGGGCTACGTAAAGGTAGAGAACTGGGAAAAGGGTGATCATCCCGTTCAAGTAGGGAATGGTGCAAGTATTGCAGCCAAAGCAGTTAGCGAATATCACCTTGTATTACTAAGTAGTAATACATTCATTCTGAACGAGTGCTATTATATACCGAACATGATGTGCAACATTATATCATTTTCTTTATTAAGTAAAGAAGGATATAATTTTGTAGTACAGGATAATGTTATGAATATATTCCTGATCAAAAGTTGATTGGATCAGGCTCGTTACATAATGGCATATACGTTCCCAATCAAAATACAGTCCTTAATATACAAAACACAAATAAGAGAAAAAGTTCAGAAATGAACGAATCCTACTTATGGCATTGTAGACTTGGTCATATCAATGTGACACGGCTAGCTAAGTTACATAAGGATGGATATTTGAATCCGTTCGAATTATCATCTTATGATACTTGCCATTCATGTCTCAAATGAAAATTGACCAAAACTCCATTTAGTGGACACGGAGAAAGAGTTACGGAACTCTTAGGACTGATACATAGTGATGTATGCGGTCCCATGTCTACACAAGCCAGGAACGGTTCTTCCAACTTTATTACATTCACTGACGATCTCTCTAGATACGGACATGTGTTCCTGATGAAACACAAGTCTGAAGCTTTTGAGAAATTCAGAGAATATAAGAACGAAGTAGAGAACCAAACGTGCAAAAGTATTAAGATCCTTCGATCTGATCGAGGAGGAGAATACTTGAGCAATGAGTTTTTGGACTATCTAAAAGAGAATGGGATTCTCTCTCAGCTTGCTCCTCCTTATACACCACAGCACAACGGTGTATCAGAGCAGAGGAATCGCACCCTATTAGATATGGTGCGCTCTATGATGAGCAATGCCGAGTTGCCTATTTCCTTCTGAGGGTATGCGCTTGAGACAGCCATACACCTATTGAATATGGTTCCTACCAAATCAGTGCCTACCACTCCATATGAGATATGGAAAGGGAAGAGAACATCTCTTAAGTATGTTAAGATATGGGGTTGTCCGGCTTATGTCAAAAGGCTAAATCCGAACAAACTCGAGGCAAGGTCTGTCCTATGCCAGTTTGTAGGATATCCCAGGAATTCACAAAGGTATATCTTCTACCACACCGAGGAACAAAAGGTGTTTGTTTCTCGACATGCCACCTTTTTAGAAAAGGAATTTCTTGCAAAAGAGATTAGTGGCTCTGAGGTAGATCTGGAAGAAGTTCCAGCAGAACAAACTACGACAGATGATTTTATGGAACCAAAGGATTCAGTAGTTCCCGACAAACCCCAGCCTCTCCGCCGATCTAGTAGGGTCTCTCATCCACCTGAGAGATACTACGGTTTTCTCATTAATGGTAGGAGCGAGGATTGCATCATGGAAGATGATGACCCAACTAGTTTCGAGCAGACCATCAAGAGTGGTGACTCTGTGAAGTGGCTGGATGCAATGCGATCTGAGATGGAATCCATGTACACCAACAAAGTATGGACTTTGGATGTTGCTCCTAAAGGGCTAAAACCCATTGGGTGCAAATGGATCTTTAAGAAAAAATTTGGTGTAGATGGAAAAGTTGAGACTTTCTAAGCTAGACTTGTTGCAAAGAGTTTTCGTCAACGACCAGGTGTGGATTATGACGAAACCTTTTCTCCATTGGCTTTGCTTAAGTCCATCCGGATCCTACTTGCTATTGCTGCATACCATGACTACGAAATCTGGCGGATGGATGTTATGACCGCCTTTCTAAATGGTGATTTAGAAGAGTGCGTGTACATGACTCAGCCAGAGGGCTTCACAGTTAGTGGGAGCAGCGGAAAGGTGTGCAAGCTGCTTAAATCCAACTATGGATTAAAGCAAGCATCCCGGAGTTGGAACATCTGCTTTTATGTTGTAGTCAAAGAGTTTGACTACATCAAAATTGTAGATGAACCTTGTATATATAAGAAGGTTGCAGAGAGTAAGGTAGTCTTCCTCGTATTGTACGTCGATAACATACTCTTGATAGGAAATGACGTCCCTATGCTGCAATCAGTCAAGCTCTTCGTATCACAAAGATTCTCAATGAAAGATCTAGGTGATGCCTCCTGCATACTGGGAAAAATGATCTATAGAGATAGATCTAAACGGATACTGGGATTGTCCCAATCCAGGTATATTGACACCATACTAAAGAGGTTTAGTATGGAAGAATCTAAGCGTGGGAACCTACCCACAATCTCTGGACTCACTCTCTCCAAAGAGATGTCTCCCAAGACTGATTTGGAGAGAGCTCGCATGCAAGGGAAATCCTATGCTTCGGCAGTAGGCTCTATCATGTATGTGATGCTATGTACCAGACCCGATGTAGCATACTCACTAAGCGTAGTGAGTCGGTATCAAGCAGATCCTGGAGAGAGTCATTAGATAGCTGTGAAGAACATTCTCAAGTACTTGAGAAGAACTAAAGAGATGTTCTTGGTGTATGGTAACGGAGAACTCCAGGTGGAGTCTTTTACCGATTCAAGCTTCCAAAGTGATAAGGACGACTCTAAGTCGCACTCGGGATTTGTCTTTACCCTCAATGGAGGGGCGGTATGTTGGAAGAGTTCCAAACAGGATACCATTGCAGACTCGACGATGGAGGCTGAATACATCGCTGCCAACGATGCTGCCAAAGAGGCTGCCTGGATAAAGAAGTTCATTACTGAACTTGGTGTGGTTCCATCCATTGAGAATCCAATACCTTTGTATTGCGATAATAATGGAGCTGTGGCTTTGGCCAAGGAACCCAGGTCCCATCAGAAGTCCAGACATATTCTGAGGCGGTATCACCTGATCAGGGAGATAGTTGATCGCCGGGAGATCGAGGTCAGGAGAGTTGATACGAAGGACAACACTGCGTATCCATTCACGAAGGCCATTCCCCAGATACAGTTTGAGAGATTATTCGGGATGCTAGGTATGAGATAGTACAACAGCTGGCCTTAGTGCAAGTGGGAGATTGTTAGTTATATATATACCCTAGAGGCCATTGTTGTACATATGATGTATATTATAATGGATGCTTGGATATATATAGAGAGGACTTTCTTGCTTGTCATGATAGTATGCTATTTGGTTTTTCTTTATCTTAACATGTTGACTTATATTAGTTTACAGTCTTACTCTCATATGTTGATAAAGCCCTTAGGATATGTACTCGACTACTGGGACTATGATGAGATCATATACTAGTGGGGCCACGGTAGTCGACGAGTACATCCTATAACTGTTCCTAGTCGAGGGTGTATCAAGACTGGGCATCGATACACCAGAGTAGACTAGCGTATACGCATCTTGACCCATATGATGGGCGATGGATGATCCCATATCCATCGGTGTTTGACATCAAGGATGGTGTACGGGTGCTCTGTGGAGACTGGGTACACTGGACGGACTCGCTGAGAACTCCAAGATGGTATTATACCTTACGTCAGATGGCAGTTCTCTGGTGACACTGGTACAGGGTAGTCTGTAGACCCGAGATCGTCATAGAGTCTTGTGTGATTCTCACTGTGCTTTGATTTCCACCTTACCACGTCCAAGAGGGCTTGCAAAACTGTGGTTTTTGGGTACAGTCCCGAATCACAAGGAGGCAATGAGCGATAGGATGGGGATTCTTCTCTCCCGGTATATGGAGTTGATGTTGTGTTGTGTTCGATTGGCTATAACTGGAAGTCCCTGGCCAGGGCGGATATTGTGTACTACTGGTAAGTGTTATGAGTAGGTTCTCGACCTGTTATGAGCCTCATATCGACACGACTTATCGGTTACTGGGGTCTGACGTATACCACACCTAGACTAGATATGCAACATATCAGACGAAGAGACCGGACTGTACGGGAGTGTTACTAATTGGATTCACAGGAGAATGTACAGGATTGCTTGTTGATCTTCTGATCGCTGAATACCTGGGTGGCTGTTACGTTTAGTTGAACGCTTGCAACTTGTGGGTGTTTGATATGATCATCACCTGCTACCGGCGTATTGACGATTCTTTAGAGTCCTACACAGAGGTTTCTTGACTCAGGAAAAACGGAGTAGGAGCACATATGTGATATGTGAAGGACCGAGGATAATACGATATGAGATACCGTATTATATTCTCGCGATATTTTGATATGAGCCGGAACATCGGATCAAGTGTTGATTCGATGAATCGGTACATAATATATTAGTCGTTTATATTCGATATAGCCGGATTGTCGGATCAAGTGTCGATTCGATAATTTAATGTATAATAATATATATGATATTGTCACGACCCGAAAGTACGGAACATGACCGGCACTTAAACTACGAACGTCTCGAGGCGTACGTAATCTAAGTAAACCGAAAACCCAGAAATCCAAACCAAGAAACGTAGTAGAGTGCAGGAAAAACCAACTTAAAGCAAGTAGTTTCAATAGCATAAGCCGAATTATGCGGTTTTGAAAATATCAAAAATTTACTGAAAATTTCGGCAGAGTCTCCTTTGTAAATACTGGCTCCCAAACGGGATACAACATGAATAGTATACGAAATCAATAAAAAGGCATCCCCAAGCGGGAGCTAGCTCTTCGTCAATCGACGGTCACAACCACACAAGCAATATAATATACAACGCCAACGGCGAGGATCAAAACTCAAAAGGAAACTCAAACCACCAGAAATATAACGAGCGACTCTAAGGTCGAAAGAATAAACAACACTGGTCTCTATCTCAATAAAAACATGTTTGGTTGATGGAACTTCTAGATACAACAGAATAATGATATACAAGATATAATGATGGGTGCGATACAAATAAACCCACCTACGAGCAAGTCACCCGAATGAAACTGAGCCCGCAAAGCCGTAACGAAACCTGTACGGCAAACCTGCAAGAAACTGGGGTACAACGGGGGTGAGTTGCCAACTCGTGAATAGAAAAACATCTACGCACAGAAATCGCATAAATAACGCAATCCTAGGTCAATGATCATAATATATCCTCAAATATATGAATAACACGTAGCCTATAACAAGGCTAGGGTAAATATCTAACCCGAGTGTAAACTCATGTACCCGTGTCAGTGCCTCAAGTAGCAATATATCATATGAATGAGGTATGAATGCATGAAAATAGAATACATGTAAATGAAGATCTGTTTTCATAATTTAGTGAGATTTCCTTTGTATTTTTAAAATGAGGTATCATAATGAAATCAGCATAAAACAGTGCCTAGCATCGGCACAAAACGTAATCCCAATATCTCGATATCTCTGTATCACAGTCTCTGTACCTCAATATCTCGAAATCTCAATGTCTCAATCACAATATCTAGGGCGCCGTCAGTCCAGACCGGCCCCTACCATCCATCTCAAAACCACGACGGTATCCTCCGGATATCCGACGCGTCTGGTAATATCACCGGTAGGTAGTGCTCCCCTGCCAGGCTCACATCGTCATCATCACGCGCTTCTTGCCCCGGGGTACCTTACCGGGTCCACCATGTACCCGAAACGGTTCATCCGTCTCCTCGAATCGGGTCTCGAAATCCATCAGCAAACTCATGGTGGACGACTCATACATCATGGGAAAACCGCACTTTTTATATTAAAAAGAGAGAAATCAGTTCATATAAGTTTTTGCGGTTTTCCTCCAAATCCAGAAAATCTCATGGAAATCCGAATCCAAAACCTCAATAACACGTAAAATAGTGAATATATGCATGAGAATCCATGAATACGGCATAACAATGAATAACAGTATGCATGAAGTAGCAGGTAATAACTACAATGTCTAAACTAACATATAAGGCAAGTACACTAATATCATGTCTAACTATTAGCTAACAGGCTATGTCAAGCAATAATATTCTCTAAAGTGTACGTGACATGGCAATTACCGATGAAGATGTGTGTGAGCCGGCAAGTAGGTGTACGTGGTACATACGCATCATCGGTAATGGTGCTGGTGTCCTAACAGCATGATATCAATAATGGAATATGCAGCAAAATAAGCATGCGAGGCAGAGCGAACAGCAATAATGTGCGGGAGCTGAATACTAGACACAACGATAACTAATCAGTATTAATCTAATATAAGTCCTACAAATGGTGCCTTTTGAAATAACACGAATAATGGGGTTTTGAAAATAGGGCTACGGCGTTTTTATGAAAAGGTACGTCTTTTGAAATATCCGTAAGATCCCTTGGGCTGTCTTTTAAAATACCCACGATTCGTTAGTTTTGAAATAGGTAAGAAACGAATCTAATCTAACAACTAAACTAAACTAAAGGGCTAAGCTAACAAGCTGGACTACAGATAAGGAAACCGCCTAACATCTGAGTCGATACATATACATACCTGTATATGTATAGTCGGTGATCCCGCTTCATTAATATCATAGCCGATACCATATCTATAATCAGGCATCCCAAGTCAAGAGTGCGGATCAATCATCAATATAGCTCGTACGTAAATCCGTCGTACGGCATCCCAATCTGGGTACGGGTCAATATCACATTCATCATACTATTCACCTGGTATCCTCTTTATCAAATATCATGATCGGGGTATTGATCTATGTCTAGTACCATATTGATACCGCCTACGTATGCATGGACGTGTGTGAAACACTACGTCAAGGACCCGCTACAACGTCATGTCGTATCTCAAATACGAACCCTGCTATATCACCGATCTCACGGCCTCAAATCAAATCTCATCGACTCAGCTCAATCCCAAGTATCATCCTCAAATCCGTATGTGAACACATAGTCCCATACCCATGTGAACACATAACCATAAAGAATCCCATGAGCACATAACAATAGGAATGTATGCAAGTATGCATGTGTGTATGTGTAGTGCAACACTACCCTAGGGTTCGCAACACTAAAGTAATCCAACACACCAATATCCATCCTAATCATCGTTATTAATCCCAAATAACATATACTAATTGTTGGTGTGTATACGCATCCGTATACACCACCACGGACTGCGGGGTGCTATACGCCATCCACCCGACTTCTCCCCGTAGATATAAATCTACTCACCTGGTCCTCGCTAGCCGGTGCCCACGTCGCCACGCGCTTGCTTGTCGTCTCGAAGTCCACATGGGGGTACTTACATATCATAACGCACCATATCGCATTAAAACTAAATTCGAAATCGAAACGGCATACGAAAATCAAATCGGCACGCCTATCACGCATAGGTCCAAACCTATCGCCTACGCATGCAAGAATAGTCAAACCAACCCTCGATGTCGATGTACAAACGTCAAACCATCGAGAAAAATCCAATCACACTCATTTGCACATTCACGCGCACTAATTTTAATATAAACTAGGTTAAAACTCACAAAAACCCCAATTTCACTTAAAAAGTCATTTTTCCGAAAATCTAGCAAGCACAATTCGCCGTTTTTGTACAAAGCAGGATGTTTAAATGAATGTAGCGGCCAATATATTTATTAAATATCTTAAATAAGTCATATAAACAATTCCCGGAATTTAATCTCATTAAATTCCAAAAACCCTAATATTCTAGTTTACAAAATACCTAAAATTTAACAATTTCAAAGCAAAAATGCACAAACTACAATCTAGCTTAGATTTGCATGATCTAAAGCATTAAACCACACTTAATAAAGTTAATGAAGTCATGAAAAACCTAAACACATTTTTAATCCCAAGTATTTAACCAATTTCAAAAACCTAGTAAGCAAATTAGCAAATTAACACAATTTTTAAACTAACCATTAGCACAAGCTACTAATCTTGGATTAACATGACAAAAAAAAGCCTAAATATAACACACAACCATACACCAATTTTATAAAACCCTAACTTGCATTCAAATTCATAACTTGAATTCCAAAACTTGCAACTTAAGCCTAATTAACACTTAAGTAGTTTAGCTTTAAGAAATTAGTAACAAATTAAGCAAAAATGTTTTAGAATTATACCCAAAAACATTTGAAGATCCACAAGCACCCATGGCCTCCCAAAATGCTCTCTTTTCACAGAGATCCATGCTATACGGGCTAAGCTAAAATGGGTAGGAGTCGGATTTGGGTTTTACGATTTTTTTTGATGGATTTGAGGCAATTTTTGATGAAGTTTGAAGAGAAAAGAGAAGGGAAATGGGGGGGGCTGTTGCTGCTGTAGGTGGGTGGGGGGGTCGGCTGATTGGGAGTGGGAGAGGAGAGAGAGGGAGGTAGAGAAAGTTGGGGAATAAGTCAAAGTCAATTCAAGGTCAAAGGTCCACCTCATTTCTCCATTTTCTTATCTTTTCTTTCATTTCTTTCCTTTGAAATTCAAGTGGGGAAAATAAATGGGGGCTGCTGAATTCTTCAAGGGGAGAAGTAAATGGGAGTGTGTGGATGTGGGTACGGGTGTGAGGTGATGAAAAATGATAAATATAATACCCCAAACATCCATTTACGCTAAAAAAAAGCCTTTTTTCTTCAATAATTTCTAAACCGTTTTGGCAAATGATTTCGTTCCAAAAACCACATGATAAAATTTTATTTAATGTTTTATGATGCACAAAATTTATTTCAACTCATTCCAATTTGTAACTTTCCCTAATTAAATGTATTAGTGACGGCTTAAATAATAATAAAATAATGTTTTTTTTTCAGAAAATTTGAAATTTCACCAGCGGCTCAATAAACACCAAATAATAGCAATTACATAGCTAGAATATGTATATTTAATTTTTATAATAAGATATTTGTATTTTGACTTTTTACAGAAAACCCTCTTATTTTACCGATTTTTCGAAATTTCACCGAAACGATTTTCAAAACGTTAAAATCTTCCCCCCTTAAAGAAATTTGGTCCCCGAATTTAAATTCAAACTCCCTCAAATACTAAAACATCTAAGAAAACCATCAAGTCGTCGGGGCTCCGAAATTGTAAATACATAAAACAAATCGTAGCGCAGCGCATGGGCTTGAAAAATGAGTATATAACTCAAATCAAAACTCCGTCAAGCATCCCGTAATCATCGGAGTCATGGAGAAGACATCAATGCCAAATCTAAATCAAACCAATATGATATAACTCGAAACTATACATGTAAACATCGAATCTATATCTGTAAGTATCTGAAGGAAATGCATGCCAAATCTCTTTAAGTCGCTGTGCAACACGTATAACACTGCACAGTGGCGGACGTCTATCATAAGAAAATAACTATATACATATATACCTTTGTTTGAAATGTACGTTCCGCCGTTTTGGAAACAATTTAGAAGGGTCTCCTTGTTTTAAACATTTCGTGTCACATCAGACACGTAGGTAAATACTGAGGCTATAGCTCGCTTTTTGGAAATCCCTTCAATAAATATCAATGCATGCAAAATATATTCAGGTACAGTCCTCTGACTACTCCTGCTCAGTACGAAAACACATAGCAATATCATAAAAACGTACTGCTCTATAAGAAAAAAATCAATCGCAAAATACGTGTATGAATACTACGTGCGTCTGGTGCGCACGGAAATCAAAATCCATATACGTGCCATACAAGTGCACAGAAACAAGACCTAAGTGCATCGGGTGTGCACAAAGCATCTGTCATAGGCAACGTGTGTGCCTGACAGCAAAATCAGGTGCATCTGACATGCACGAAAAATTCTCGATTTAGTGCCTCTGGTGTGCACCAAAATCACCCTTCAAAACATGCGCCCAACATGCGCGAAAATCCAAATCAGGTGCATCCATCGTGCACGAGATCATGAAATCCAATATCAAGCGTCGGATGTGCGCAAAATCAATCAGGTGCACAAGGTGCACAAAACAAATATCGAGTATCACAATCGAAATCGAAGTCCAGTGCATCTAAGTGCACAAAAGGCGTATCACTGCACTGCAAGCATATAATAACTATACAGAGTGCAGGAACCAATTCGTGTGCATGCATACGCACAAAACCAACTCAACTGTTTAAAACCGTAAAATCACAAACATGTGAAACTAAAGCATGAAAACGATGTCAAGTGCAACACTGTGCAAAGATCGTAAATCCTCAATCATCAAAATCAAATCATACGAATAAATCACCCAAAACATCGAAATCAATAATGGCGGAACAGTACCGCTCAAGCGCATCCTCTAAGAATCTCGGCCAACTGTCACGGTCACTAGTGGGACGTCTCATCAATGATCATGAACTCTGTCCTGCTGATGTGCGTAACCATGACCACTCCTGGGTCAAGGTCTTCACTGTGAATTACCAATCTTTCGGTCCATCGGCTCATCGGCCCTGTCGGGTGTGCTAACGGGGATGATCCAGTTCTGGCACGTCTCTTGTCATCTCCCGGTCAATCATCACGACCACTCGTAAGACAGCATATCACTGGCGTCGGCCTCTGGCTCTCTGAATGTACGTGACACATCTGATCCTGGGTGCAAGTATCATTGCAGCAGTGTCCTGGAAGGAATCCTGCTCACGGTCTCTTCCATGTCTCGTCTCTGCCAACTGTCCGGAAGTCATTGTCCTTTCCTATATCTGCATCTTGCTCTGGAACGACTGCATACTCATCGCGACTCCTTCTGGAAGGTAAGTCCAAGTACCATGCCTCGGCATGCGCATCGCCTCTCTGATGTCGGCGGAGTGGAACGTCATCTCACCTAGATCTGGTGCGAACCTCCTACTCCACTTTTCTCTAATGTTGTCTGCTTTGGACTCGTCTCGTCGCGGCTGCATGGACTGAGCTCCAACGACTATCCTCGTATCTGGAGTCTCCCAAGAATGCATCTCACCACCAAGCATCCGATTGAAGTCGAATCATTCGATCGATTCGTCAAAACCTCATAATCCCCCAAGGGCTCAACATCTTGGGCACAGTTTAATAGTATCGAGTACATACCACAGCATCGGTGGTCCAGCCGTAGAAGGGCAAACCCAAGCCTGACTAATGGCGCAGCAGAACTGCCGCAAACCCTAAGGTTCAAAGGCTTTCATACGGTCATTAAGTCGAGTTAGGGTTTCATTCTCCTAGAGGGACCATAGAATTGCTTGCATGTCTTTCCGAATACTTTAAACTTGGAATAGTAAGTTTCTGACATTCGATCGTCTCCGTCGACTCCCAACGTCTCCGCGTGAAGTCGTCTCTAGCTGGAATCAATCTATCTGATGACCTCGCATCGGGGTAGCGAACGAACCACCTGTCCTAGTCATTCATCATCGGGTGATTAGCGACCTTCTATCATCTTTTAGTACAACTCGTACTGTAATAGCTCCAACTTCTGGGGCGATATCTCGTCGTTCGCAGCAATAACTAGCTCACTCGTCTGCACGCTGAACAGTGCCTCAAACATCATGAATAAGCAACACACCAACGGTCATCAAAATCTGGCTGGCCTCTATCATTGGCTCAATTCTCTAGTGTCGATCAGCGCCTCCGAGTAACCTCATAATGGCGATCCGCCAAACGCTCATGGCGCGGAAACACAGTAAAAAGACACATCTCTGCAATCGTGTGTCGCCGGAATTTCGCCCTGGTCAGTCCTCGTTCGTGACGAGCTTGTGCTGACCGCAACTCTAGCCGTAGCTCTCCCTGCCGTAACGGTAGCAGCAAAACCAAACTGGTACCGATGAGGCTAGATCAGGAAGGAATATAATACTGAACAAGGGAATGTACATCCTAAGGCTTCATAAGTGGAGTGGCGTGTCGTAAATATGCCGCGGAACATATCAACGGTACGTCACTCTACTTTAGTCACCTATTCCATCAACCAAGGGTCATCCTACGCTCCGAAGGTTAAAACCTAACGCTCTGATACCAACTTTGTCACGACCCGAAAGTACGGAACATGACCGGCCCTTAAACTACGAACGTCTCGAGGCGTACGTAATCTAAGTAAACCGAAAACCCAGAAATCCAAACCAAGAAAAGTAGTAGAGTGCAGGAAAAACCAACATAAAGCAAGTAGTTTCAATAGCATAAGCCGAATTATGCGGTTTTTAAAACATCAAAAATTTACTGAAAATTTCGGCAGAGTCTCCTTTGTAAATACTGGCTCCCAAACGGGATACAACATGAATAGTATACGAAATCAATAAAAAGGCATCCCCAAGCGGGAGCTAGCTCTTCGTCAATCGACGGTCACAACCACACAAGCAATATAATATACAACGCCAACGGCGAGGATCAAAACTCAAAAGGAAACTCAAACCACCAGAAATATAACGAGCGACTCTAAGGTCGAAAGAATAAACAACACTGGTCTCTATCTCAATAAAAACATGTTTGGTTGATGGAACTTCTAGATACAACAGAATAATGATATACAAGATATAATGATGGGTGCGATACAAATAAACCCACCTACTAGCAAGTCACCCGAATGAAACTGAGCCCGCAAAGCCGTAACGAAACCTGTACGGCAAACCTGCAAGAAACTGGGGCACAACGGGGGTGAGTTGCCAACTCGTGAATACAAAAACATCTACGCACAGAAATCGCATAAATAACGCAATCCTAGGTCAATGATCATAATATATCCTCAAATATATGAATAACACGTAGCCTATAACAAGGCTAGGGTAAATATCTAACCCGAGTGTAAACTCATGTACCCGTGTCAGTGCCTCAAGTAGCAATATATCATATGAATGAGGTATGAATGCATGAAAATAGAATACATGTAAATGAAGATCTGTTTTCATAATTTACTGAGATTTCCTTTGTATTTTTAAAATGAGGTATCATAATGAAATCAGCATAAAACAGTGCCTAGCATCGGCACAAAACGTAATCCCAATATCTCGATATCTCTGTATCACAGTCTCTGTACCTCAATATCTCGAAATCTCAATGTCTCAATCACAATATCTAGGGCGCCGTCAGTCCAGATCGGCCCCTACCATCCATCTCAAGACCACGACGGTATCCTCCGGATATCCGACGCGTCGGGTAATATCACCGGTAGGTAGTGCTCCCCTGCCAGGCTCACATCGTCATCATCACGAGCTTCTTGCCCCGGGGTACCTTACCGGGTCCACCATGTACCCGAAACGGTTCATCCGTCTCCTCGAATCGGGTCTCGAAATCCATTAGCAAACTCATGGTGGACGACTCATACATCATGGGAAAACCGCACTTTTTATTTTAAAAAGAGAGAAATCAGTTCATATAAGTTTTTGCGGTTTTCCTCCAAATCCAGAAAATCTCATGGAAATCCGAATCCAAAACCTCAATAACACGTAAAATATTGAATATATGCATGAGAATCCATGAATGCGGCATAACAATGAATAACAGTATGCATGAAGTAGCAGGTAATAACTACAATGTCTAAACTAACATATAAGGCAAGTACACTAATATCATGTCTAACTATTAGCTAACAGGCTATGTCAAGCAATAATATTCTCTAAAGTGTACGTGACATGGCAATTACCGATGAAGATGCGTGTGAACCGGCAAGTAGGTGTACGTGGTACATACGCATCATCGGTAATGGTGCTGGTGTCCTAACAGCATGATATCAATAATGGAATATGCAGCAAAATAAGCATGCGAGGCAGAGCGAACAGCAATAATGTGCGGGAGCTGAATACTAGACACAAAGATAACTAATCAGTATTAATCTAATATAAGTCCTACAAATGGTGCCTTTTGAAATAACACGAATCATGGGGTTTTGAAAATAGGGCTACGGCGTTTTTATGAAAAGATACGTCTTTTGAAATATCTGTAAGATCCCTTGGGCTGTCTTTTAAAATACCCACGATTCGTTAGTTTTGAAATAGGTAAGAATCGAATCTAATCTAACAACTAAACTAAACTAAAGGGCTAAGCTAACAAGCTGGACTACAGGTAAGGAAACCGCCTAATATCTGAGTCGATACATATACCTACCTGTATATGTATAGTCGGTGATCCCGCCTCAATAATATCATAGCCGATACCATATCTATAATCAGGCATCCCAAGTCAAGAGTGCGGATCAATCATCAATATAGCTCGTACGTAAATCCGTCGTACGGCATCCCAATCTGGGTACGGGTCAATATCACATTCATCATACTATTCACCTGGTATCCTCTTTATCAAATATCATGATCGGGGTACTGATCTACGTCTAGTACCATACTGATACCGCCTACGTATGCATGGACGTGTGTGAAACACTACGTCAAGGACCCGCTACAACGTCATGTCGTATCTCAAATACGAACCCTGCTATATCACCGATCTCACGGTCTCAAATCAAATCTCATCGACTCAGCTCAATCCCAAGTATCATCCTCAAATCCGTATGTGAACACATAGTCCCATACCCATGTGAACACATAACCATAAAGAATCCCATGAGCACATAACAATAGGAATGTATGCAAGTATGTATGTGTGTATGTGTAGTGCAACACTACCCTAGGGTTCGCAACACTAAAGTAATCCAACACACCAATATCCATCCTAAGCATCGTTATTAATCCCAAATAACATATACTAATTGTTGGTGTGTATACGCATCCGTATACACCACCACGGACTGCGGGGGTGCTATACGCCATCCACCCGACTTCTCCCCGTAGATATAAATCTACTCACCTGGTCCTCGCTAGCCGGTGCCGACGTCGCCACGCGCTTGCTTGTCGTCTCGAAGTCCACATGGGGGTACCTACATATCATAACGCACCATATCGCATTAAAACTAAATTCGAAATCGAAACGACATATGAAAAATCAAATCGGCACGCGTATCACGCATAAGTCCAAACCTATCGCCTATGCATGCAAGAATAGTCAAACCAACCCTCGATGTCGATGTACAAACGTAAAACCATCGAGAAAAATCCAATTACACTCATTTGCACATTCACGCGCACTAATTTTAATATAAACTAGGTTAAAACTCACAAAAACCCCAATTTCACTTAAAAAGTCATTTTTCCGAAAATCTAGCAAGCACAATTCGCCGTTTTTGTACAAAGCAGGATGTTTAAATGAATGTAGCGGCCAATATATTTATTAAATATCTTAAATAAGTCATATAAACAATTCCCGGAATTTAATCTCATTAAATTCCAAAAACCCTAATATTCTAGTTTACAAAATACCTAAAATTTAACAATTTCAAAGCAAAAATGCACAAACTACAATCTACCTTAGATTTGCATGATCTAAAGCATTAAAACACACTTAATAAAGTTAATGAAATCATGAAAAACCTAAACACATTTTTAATCCCAAGTATTTAACCAATTTCAAAAACCTAGTAAGCAAATTAGCAAATTAACACAATTTTTAAACTAACCATTAGCACAAGCTACTAATCTTGTATTAACATGACAAAAAAAAGCCTAAATATAAAACACAACCATACACCAATTTTATAAAACCCTAACTTGCATTCAAATTCATAACTTGAATTCCAAAACTTGCAACTTAAGCCTAATTAACACTTAAGTAGTTTAGCTTTAAGAAATTAGTAACAAATTAAGCAAAAATGTTTTAGAATTATACCCAAAAACATTTGAAGATCCACAAGCATCCATGGCCTCCCAAAATGCTCTCTTTTCACAAAGATCCATGCTATACGGGCTAAGCTAAAATTGGTAGGAGTCGGATTTGGGTTTTAGGATTTTTTTTGATGGATTTGAGGCAATTTTTGATGAAGTTTGAAGAGAAAAGAGAAGGGAAATGGGGGGGGCTGTTGCTGCTGTAGGAGGGTGGGGGGTCGGCTGATTGGGAGTGGGAGAGGAGAGAGAGGGAGGTAGAGAAAGTGGGGGAAGAAGTCAAAGTCAATTCAAGGTCAAAGGTCCACCTCATTTCTCCATTTTCTTATCTTTTCTTTCATTTCTTTCCTTTGAAATTCAAGTGGGGAAAATAAATGGGGGCTGCTGAATTCTTCAAGGGGAGAAGTAAATGGGACTGTGTGGATGTGGGTACAGGTGTGGGGTGATGAAAAATGATAAATATAATACCCCAAACATCCATTTGCGCTAAAAAAAAGCCTTTTTTCTTCAATAATTTCTAAACCGTTTTGGCAAATGATTTTATTCCAAAAACCACATGATAAAATTTTATTTAATGTTTTATGATGCACAAAATTTGTTTCAACTCATTCCAATTTTTAATTTTCCCTAATTAAATGTATTAGTGACGGCTTAAATAATAATAAAATAATGTTTTTTTTCAGAAAATTTGAAATTTCACCAGCGGCTCAATAAACACCAAATAATAGCAATTACATAGCTAGAATATGTATATTTAATTTTTATAATAAGATATTTGTATTTTGACTTTTTACAGAAAACCCCCTTATTTTACCGATTTTTCGAAATTTTTCACCAAAACGATTTTCAAAACGTTACAGATATATTGCATTACATTATCTAATATTGGCTCGTTTTATTATTTTATTTTCTCACCGGATAATACATTGATATATATGCAATATATGTTAATTGTATAATTTTCTTTTGTTACAAAATATATTATATATGTGATATATAATATTGTAACATGTTATAATTACTAATGCAACATGATTAGTGGATATTAAACATGGTTAGGGTTTGATTTGGGTTAGCTTATTCATGATGCTTTTAGAAGCTTTTCTTTTGTTTCTTGCAAAGATATTATGATGGATATTTTGTGAGATATTTTCCTTACAACTACACCCTTAACCCTAGTAAACTCTCTACAATGGTTTGCCTTGTCATCTTTGACCATGGTTGCATTTGTAATCATATATCTTTTTCATTATTCATCACAAAAGGATTTATTCATTCATCTTCTTCTTCTTCCTCCTTTCAATGCTTTCTAGTTTTGAGATTTGTGATGAATTAGTGTGAGAATTTGATAAAAAAAAAGAGAGCATAAATCCTACTTCATAATCCTCATCCAATCTAGCCAATTAGATTTGGGTGTTCACCTCATTAGTGAGAAAGAGCTTGAGTTACAGGAACTTCAAGGTAGATCATCTTTGAAAAGGAAGACTTCAAGAAAGCATGGATCGTTCGGGTTGTGGAGCTTCTCTTGAGTCTGGAAGATCATGGATCGTGGCGAAGGGACTTCTACTCGGAGCTTATGAAGCGAAGGAGCGGACTACAAAGGTTGTAATCCCTCTCTCTTAGTTTTAAAGATGTTTACTTGCATGTTTAACTCTAATTATCTAGCAAAGGTCCTAGCTTTGGGTTGTTCGGCACATCTAAATTTTAAATCGGGCATGGTTGATGCCTTATAGACCTTTGTATGAGTGCCTAGGAACCCTACACGGACATGATCAAGCTGTCCCCTCAGTAGAGGCGAACTTAAGCTGTACTCAACGATTGAACAAGAACTGTAAATCTGCAGAAGACGGTCTCAACAAACAAAACCCGCTGCAGGAAGATGTACATTAAGCTCTGGTGGTCCGTGAAAATCTGACACGACACTCCGAACAAGTAGTGTCTCCAAATCTTCAATGCATGATTACCGCGGCCATCTCCAGATCATGGGTGGGATATCCTTCTCGTACTTCCTCCAAATGTCGGGAGGTAAAAGCGATAAATCTATAGTGTCACCTCAGTACACAATCGAGCCCTACTCGTGAAACATTACAGTTAAACAACAAAGTCGCCCGAACCAGAAAGCAAAGAAAGAACTGGTGCAGTTGCCAAAAAAGTCTTCAACTGCCGAAAACTATGCACGCATGCCTCAATGCAAAGAAAAAGGAAACTCCTTTCCGGTCAGTCCAGTCTGTAAGTCCATGCTACCCTTCCCCGGTACTTACGGGGTTGCGGAAGTGATAAAAAACGATTTTCAAGAGGGTGGTAACATGGACTCAAAATACGGATCTTTGTTAAACAACAAACTAACAACCTAACTAGAGTATTACCTACTCGGTTAGGGGGCTATACCTTTCTTGAACTCCTTCACCTTCCACACTTTCCGGTGTACGGATCGGCCTCACCTCATCGTCTCCTTGCGCCGAAGATGGATCTACCTGAAAGCTTCTACCTTTGGCTTCTTCTTCGAACTTTGAAGAAACAAGAACACTTGGCTTGCTATGCCTTGTGAACTAGAATGAGTAGAGGATTATTTTGGTATCTTTTTATCTCTAAGGCAATGAGTCTCAACATATGAGAATGGTTTGCCTTGAGCTAGAGAGAGCAAGAGGAAGAGGGAGTGCTTGAGAATGAGAGAGCTCAAGAGAGAGAAAGCAAATGAAAGAATGAGCCTCACTTTTCTCATCCACCCTCTCATAATCCAAAAGCCATCATAACAAAAATAGTAATCAAGTATTGTGTGATGGTTTAAGTCAAAATGGCTATATCATTTCATGCACTCATTTTGCATAAATAAACAAGCAAGGAAAAGTCTTTGCCATGGAATGATAGCCATTGTCATGATGATGGTCAACTAGTCCAACCTAGTCAACCGGTCAACAAAGTCAACAAGTCAACAAAGTCAATCCCTCAACAACCATGTCACTATAATACTTAATTAATATTATTGTTAATCATATATCTTATTCTCATTAGGGTTTAGTCAAAAGTCAATAGTCAACAGTCAACAGTCAACAGTCAACAACCCCAATGAGAATCCTCTGCCTCCGTCTCTCTGTCAACTGTGCATACACACCCGCATCCGCGTTCCGAGGAACACGAATACAAACGAGATAAAACCAATCCCAAAATGTACACTAGGATCTAGCTTAAACCAAAGCCCGCTAGTGTTAACTGTCCGGACACCAAACGTGCACAAGTGCACGGATGTGACCGAACCCTATCGCAAAACCATGCGACCTGTCGCAAAACCATGCGACCTCTACTCTTTTGCCTAAAGGAGAATAGCTTTCTGTGTGGGACTCTAAAGACTCGACACTACGCTGGCAGTGGGTTTAACCACAGACCCCAAGCGGCACTAGCTGTGTGTAACGGTCCCCAGGTAGATGCCGACAAGAAGACTGACGAGGTGAAACCCATCTGAACTCCTACTGAGCCTGAATGTGACAATCTCCGTACAGTCCGGTCTGTTCATCTGATACATCGCATGGCGGGCCTAGGGGGCAGTAAACGTCAGTCCCCTAATAGCGGTACAAGTCGTGTCGGAGTGAAGCCCAGAACACCCTGAGATAACACTGGAAACCTACCAGTATATCTCGCTTGCCCTGGCCAGGGACTACTCGTGTAATGGCTCTTCTAGACACAGCGTGATGTCAACCCCCAATACCGGGAGAGACGAATCCTGTCTAACCGTCACTGCCTCCAAGTGCTTCGGGACTGCACCCAAAAACTACATGTTTGCACGACTCCTTTGAGCCGTGGTAGGGTTGTAATCAAAGTACAGTGGGAACACACTCGAGGCGAAGTGACAGTGTCAAGTCAGCGGACTAAGCTGTACTCATGTCACCTGGGAACTGATAACTAACGATAGGTATAGTACCAACCCACAGTTCCCGACGAGTCCTGTCCAGTGTACTCGTAACCTAACGAGCACCCGCATACTATCTCAAGTACGACGTACTGACGGCTGTGGGACAGACCGCCTCCCACACTGGGATGAGAAGCGCATACGCTAGTCTACTCCGGTGTATCGATGCCCTGTCTCAATAGTCCTGCGACTAGGGACCTGCATAAGGATGTGTTTATAGATTACCCAGCCCCCACTAGTGTGACTGCCATCACAACGCTGGTAATCAAGCAAAGATCCTAAGGGCTCCACTAATGTGTATAGGTGATATACTAAAATAAACACATGTACACATTAAAGCAGAAAGAAACCAAGTAGTATACTACTATATTGAGCAAGATTGTCTATACAAGGTGAATATCCCAAGCTTCCATTAAGTAATATACAAACTAGTATGATACAGTAATAGCCTCTAGGGCATATACACTAACAATCTCCCACTTGCACTAAGGCCATGTACTGGCGTATCGAAGACCTATCATCTCGATCAGCCGCTCGAACGGAGTCTGGGGTAAGGCCTTTGTTAGTGGATCAGCAGTGTTATCTTCCGTAGAAACTCTCCGAACATCGATCTCCTGGCGACCCACGATCTCCCTGATCAGGTGATACCGCCTTAAGATGTGTCTGGACTTCTGATGGGAACTGGGTTCCTTCGCTAAAGCTATAGCCTCGTTGTTGTCGCAATACAGCGGTATTGGATCGACAATGGACGGAATCACCTGAAGTTCTGTTAAGAACTTCCTTATCCAGACGGCTTCTTTTGCGGCATCTGCAGCAGCGATATATTCCGCTTCTATCGTCGAGTCAGCAACGGTTTCCTGTTTGGAACTCTTCCAACACACCACCCCTCCATTGACGGTAAAGACATAACCCGACTTGGACTTGGAATCATCCTTGTCACTCTGGAAGCTGGAGTCAGCAAAGGCCTCGATCTGGAGGTCTTTTCCGCCATACACCAAGAACATCTCCTTAGTCCTTCTCAGGTACTTGAGAATGTTCTTTACTGCTATCCAGTGTTTCTCCCCAGGGTTTGACTGATACCGGCTTACCACACTCAGTGCATAAGTTACATCTGGTCTCGTACGCAACATCGCATACATTATAGAGCCTACCGCAGAAGCGTAGTGTATAATAGACATGCGATCCCTTTCCAAATCAGTCTTGGGAGATATCTCTTTGGAGAGGGTGATCCCGTGACAAGCCGGTAGATTACCGCACTTGGAATCTTCCATACTGAATCTTTTCAGTATGGTGTCGATGTACCTGGATTGTGAGAGTCCCAGTATCCTCTTGGATCTGTCACGATAGATCCGGATCCCCAGAATGTATGAGGCATCACCCAGGTCTTTCATGGAGAACCTGTGTGATAAGAACCCTTTGACAGATTGTAGCATAGGAATGCCATTTCCTATTAAGAGAATGTCATCCACGTATAAAACGAGGAATACTACAGTTCTCGCTACAAATCTACTATAGATGCATGGTTCATCTGGATTTTTGATAAAGCCAAATTCTTTGACCGTCTCATCAAAATAGATGTTCCAACTCTGCGATGCCTGCTTTAGTCCGTAGATAGACTTAAGCAACTTGCACACCTTTCCGCTGCTCCCACTCTGAATGAAACCTTCTGGCTGGTCCATATAAACACACTCCTCTAAATTTCCATTTAGAAAAGCGGTCTTTACGTCCATCTGCCAAATCTCATAATCGTGGAAGGCAGCAATGGCAAGAAGGATCTGAATGGATTTCAGCATAGCTACTGGAGAAAAGGTCTCGTCATAGTCCAAACCAGGTCTTTGACGAAAACCCTTTGCAACCAGTCTAGCTTTATAGGTCTCAACATGTCCATCTACACCAATCTTCCTTTTGAAGATCCACTTGCATCCTACGGGTTTTACCCCATCTGGAGCAACGTCCAACGTCCATACTTTGTTGGTGTACATGGACTCCATTTCGGTACGCATTGCATCCAGCCATTTTACCGAGTCAACGCTCTGAATGGCTTGCTGGAAGCTAGTCGGCTCATCATAATCATTGATGCAATCCTCTCTATCCCCGTCTATGAGAAAACCGTAGTATCTCTCGGGCGGATGAGACTTCCTACTACTCCTGCGGAGCGGCGTAGGAATGTCATGTTCTTTTGAACCCTCTGGTTCTACTAAGCTTTCAGTAATAATCTGTGGTTCTGGAATTTCTTCCAGTTCTATTTCGCTCCCACTTGTTTCCTTTTCTAAGAACTGGTGTTCCAGAAAATGGGCATTACGAGAAACAATGATCTTTTGTTCCTCTGCGTAATAGAAGAGATACCCCCTGGAGTTCTTTGGGTATCCCACAAACTTGCACAGTACTGAGCGTGCCTCGAGTTTATCCGCATGCTGCATTTTGACAAAAGCCGGACATCCCCAGATCTTCAGATATTGAAGATAGGGTTTCTTCCCACTCCATATCTCATATGGTGTGGTAGGTATAGTCTTAGTTGGAACTCGGTTCAAAAGGTATGCAGCTGATTCTAGTGCATATCCCCAGAATGATCGCGGTAACTCAGTGTTACTCGTCATGGAACGTACCATATCCAATAGGGTCCGGTTCCGTCTCTCCGATACACCGTTATGTTGCGGAGTGTATGGAGGAGTAAGCTGAGAGAGAATTCCATTCTCTTTTAAATAGTCCAGGAACTCGGCACTCAAGTATTCACCACCTCGATCCGATCTTAGTGTCTTGATACTTTTGCCGGTTTGTTTTTCTACTTCATTCTTATATTCCTGGAATTTTCCAAAGGCTTCGGATTTATGTTTCATTAAGAAGACATAACCGTACCTTGAAAAGTCATCCGTAAAAGTAATGAAGTAAGAATAACCGCTTCGCGCATGTGTAGACATTGGACCGCACACGTCACTGTGTACGAGTCCCAAGAGCTCGCTCGTTCTTACTCCGTGTCCAGTGAACGGAGTCTTTGTCATCTTTCCTTTGAGACAGGATTGACAAGTGGCATACGATTGATATTCGAACGGATTCAAATATCCTTCTGTATGTAACTTCGTCAACCTTCTCTCATTGATGTGACCCAGTCTACAATGCCATAAGAAAGTCTGATATATTTCCGGAGACTTTCTTTTGTGTGTATTCTGGACATTGAAAATCTATGGTTGGTTTAGTACGTATATACCATTGCTTAATGTAGCTGACCCAATCAGAACTTGATTATGGTGAATGTTTACAACATTACTTACAAACGCAAATTCAAAACCTTCTTCAGAAATCAAAGATACAGAAATGATATTACAAGTTGCGTTGGGTACAAAATAGCAATTACGCAAAACCAAAACGTGTCCATCTGACAACCCTAGGTGATAGTCCCCCACGGCCTTAGCATCCATGCTAGCTCCGTTTGCAACTTTGAGGGTCATGTCACCTACCTTCAAAACCCTACGGTTTCTCAACGCCTGCAAAGAATTACAGATTTGAGATCCTGAATCGGTATCCAATACCCAGGAAGTAGAGTTTGTTGATAGACAGTTTTCAATAACATACAAACCTGAAGCTGAAGCCGCAACTTTCTTCAGATCCTGTGTTCTGGCTTTCCAAGCCCTGCAATCTTTCTTTCAGTGCCCACTCTTATGACAGAAAAATCACTCTTCCTTCCCTAAAAGCTTCCCCGCTATCTTTGTTGCTTTTGTCTTTCCCTTCATATCCACTTTACTAACACCGGCCCTTGGTTTGGCGGGGGCTTTCTTCTTCTTTCCCTTGGCTTTCGCCTTGGACCTAGAAGAGGAAGATTCTCCTACAAACAAAGTGGATGTTTCCCTACCTTTCTGTAGGGTGCCCTCTGCACTCCTCAGCATGTTGAGGAGTTCTGCAAGTTCAACTTCTTTTTCTTGTAAGTTGAAGTTCAGGATAAACTGGGCGTAAGTGGAAGGAAGGGACTGAAGAATCAAGTCCGTATAGAGCCCATTCTCCAACGTGGTCCCAAGGTCCGCGAGCTCCTCAATGAAGCCAATCATCTTAAGCACGTGTTCCGCTACCGATGATCCGACGGCCAACTTTGCCGAAAATAGCTTCTTCGACACTTCGTATCTTGCGATACGAGATTGCTCTCTATACAGTTCTTTTGTATGGAGAAATATGGATTCAAGGTCTATATTCTCGTGCCTCCTCTGATGTTCGTTGTCCATAGAGGCAAGCACGAGGCACTTGGCCTTCGCACAATCGATTTCCCAGGTCTTACGGATTTCCCTATCCACGACGCTGGTTTTGGGACCTGGGACAGGGGGAGCTTTGGTGGTAAGGAGATACCCCAACTTGTCATAAGTGATTGCCATTTTGACATTCCTGAGCCAATCTTTGTAGTTTGGCCCTGTCAGTATATTTTTATCTAGTAGTAACTTAAGTCCGGTCATGATGATTGGTCGCTGCAATTAGGAGAGAGAGAAGAAACACTTTAGCATGATGCTCTTGCAAGTTTAGAGTGGTTTTTAATTTGTCTAAACAGGATGGCTCCCAATGTCTCTCGAATCCCTCCTTAAACCAAAAAGGAAGAATTAGTCAGGATCAATCTCACCGTACAATACTTGCTTAACCGTTCGGCCAGGCTGGTGTCGGTACTTCGAGGGAGGTTTTTCAACGCTTTCGCGAAGTTCCTTAATTAAATAACCTCTTTTTCCTGAGGGCGTAGCCCCGCTAACACCTTTCTAGACACCTACTTGGTTTATAGCATTGATCGTTAAGTGAGAAATTTTCCGAGGAGTAGCATATACTCACAGTAGGATCGGGATCCAAATATCATTGCGTGACAAAACTGAAGGAATCCTACCAGAATCATCACACTCCAAATGGTATGCAGCGCTAGCAAGTTTCAGTTCTTTTGAAACTCCCGATGTGGATTTTTGCCCCATGCTCATATGACCTTGGCGTGAGGTCAAAATGTCATAAGTCACATGTCAAGTTCTTCCCATCATTATCCAGGTTAATTTGAACCCACCAGTACCTACCCTTGACGTAGGCCAAAATGGCAGTACGACTGTCTCAAACCAACGCATTCTATCTATGCAACAGATAAATATCCGGCAGCTACCAATCACTGTGCTTTGGCGTGAGGTCAAAATACATAGCTTGAATACTACCGAATATTTAACTGAAATGATGGAGGGCTACGGATGGTTTTGGCAAAACCGTGAACGTAGTGAACTTGATATAATCGATGGAACGAGATAGCTTTTAAAAGGAGTGGCTTAAGCTCCGCGTTTAAAAGTTATTTTGAAAAGAAACCGAGTGGTTTTGAAAGTGTTCCAACGACTTTTATTTGGTTTATTTTTCTTGCATTAGTTCTTTTAATGCGTCCCATCATTTAATCCTACCATTGCAGAAAACAACCAAAATATGACGTACGCTTATGCCATTCGCATTCGCCACGGGACCCCGTCATTACCCCTTAGGTTACTTAACTAACGACAGAGCGGGGGCTGGGATAGTGCGGTTGCAAAACATAAGCAACGCCTAAATAATATCATATATAGATATATTGCAATGATAGCCATTTCAGATCACAGATGAACACATTGGATATACTAGGAATTCGCAATTCGTACGAGCCTGTAACGAAAAGCGGATTACACGGTCGCGGTGAATAGCCAATACCCCACCCAAGACCCCTACGGGTGCAGCAAACTACCCGCCAAATATTCGAAACGGAGCAACCTCCCTCAACGACGTGAGTAGGCCACTCGGCACTTCGAGATACCCGGTAGTTTGTGCACCCCACCTTGGGTCTATCCTAGGAGAAAAAACAGTAAAAAGAAATTATACAATGACGGCTACAACCCCGACCCGGTTGTGCGGTCAAAAATAATATTACATCAATTTACATATTACATGAATTGAAAGATAAAAGAAAACTCTCATCTCACAACCCTCGGCTATTCATCCGCGACAATCCAATGAATTCATATACACATACCATCAACATTACAGATCACAGATATGTATAACCCCCACTAATCGACGTATAGCGATTAGCGGACGTTCAATACATATAACACATCACAGATATATACCCGTCAGCTTAAGTCTTTAGAAGTTCGATCAAAATACGGATTTTTAGGCCCCAAACACAAATTTTTCTTTCTGTAAAATCTGGACAGAAAAAACATATTTTAAAAAACCCAAAACAACCCCAGAAACAAACTGCAAGAAACATTTTCCTCGACCGAGTCAACTCGGCCGCGGAACCGCGGCGGGAGCATGCTCCCGCCGCGTTTCCGCGGCTCTTTGATCGAATCGATGGACCAAATTTCTTGGGTGTTTAACAAAAGACCTGAGCCGATTTTTAAGATAAGATTTATCATTTTTTGGACAGAAAAAAATTCGGCAGAAACTTGATTTTCCGGGTTCGTTTCGCGACTTTTTCTTTGATCGAATTTCTAGTTACTTTGCTAACATGTTAGATAGTGTTTAACTAAGCTCTGATACCACTGTAAGTCCATGCTATCCTTCCCCGGTACTTACGGGGTTGCGGAAGTGATAAAAAACGATTTTCAAGAGGGTGGTAACATGGACTCAAAATACGGATCTTTGTTAAACAACTAACTAACAACCTAACTAGAGTTTTACCTACTCGGATAGGAGGCTATACCTTTCTTGAACTCCTTCGTCTTCCACTCTTTCCGGTGTACGGATCGGCCACACCTCGTCGTCTCCTTGCGCCGAAGATGGATCCACCTGAAAGCTTCTACCTTTGGCTTCTTCTTCGAACTTTGAAGAAACTAGAAAACTTGGCTTGCTAGGCCTTGTGAACTAGAATGAGTAGAGGATTATTTTGGTGTCTTTTTATCTCTAAGGCAATGAGTCTCAACACATGAGAATGGTTTGCCTTGAGCTAGAGAGAGCAAGAGGAAGAGGGAGAGCTTGAAAATGAGAGAGCTCAAGAGAGAGAAAGCAAATGAAAGAATGAGCTTCACTTTTCTCATCCACCCTCTCATAATCCAAAAGCCATCATAATAAAAATAGTAATCAAGTATTGTGTGATGGTTTAAGTCAAAATGGCTATATCATTTCATGCACTCATTTTGCATAAATAAACAAGCAAGTAAAAGTCTTTGCCATGGAATGATAGCCATTGTCATGATGATGGTCAACTAGTCCAACCTAGTCAACCGGTCAACAAAGTCAACAAGTCAACAAAGTCAACCCCTCAATAACCATGTCACTATAATACTTAATTAATATTATTGTTAATCATATATCTTATTCTCATTAGGGTTTAGTCAAAAGTCAATAGTCAACAATTAACAGTCAACAACCCCAATGAGAATCCTCCGCCTCTGTCTCTCTGTCAACTGTGCATACACACCCGCATCCGTGTTCCGAGGAACACGAATACAAACGAGATAAAACCAATCCCAAAACGTACACTAGGATCTGGCTTAAACCAAAGCCCGCTAGTGTTAACTGTCCGGACACCAAACGTGCACAAGTGCATGGAAGTGACCGAACCCTGTCGCAAAACCATGCGACCTGTCGCAAAACCATGCGACCTCTACTCTTTTGCCTTAAGGCGAATAGCTTTCTATATGGGACTCTAAAGACTCGACACTACGCTGGCAGTGGGTTTAACCACAGAACGCAAGCGGCACTAGCTGTGCGTAACGGTCCCCAGGTAGATGCCGATAAGAAGACTGACGAGGTGAAACCCATCTGAACTCCTACTAAGCCTGAATGTGACAATCTCCGTACAGTCTGGTCTGTTCGTCTGATACATCGCATGGCGGGCCTAGGGGGCGGTAAACGTCAGTCCCCTAATAGCGGTACAAGTCGTGTCGGAGTGAAGCCCAGAACACCCTGAGATAACACTGGAAACCTACCAGTATATCTCGCTTGCCCTGGCCAGGGACTACTCGTGTAATGGCTCTCCTAGACACAGCGCGTTGTCAACCCCCAATACCGGAAGAGATGAATCCTGTCTAACCGTCACTGCCTCCAAGTGCTTCGGGACTGCACCCAAAAACTACCTGTTTGCACGACTCCTTTGAGCCGTGGTAGGGTAGTAATCAAAGTACAGTGAGAACACACTCGAGGCGAAGTGACAGTGTCAAGTCAGCGGACTAAGCTGTACTCATGTCACCTAGGAACTGATAACTGACGATAGGTATAGTGCCAACCAACAGTTCCCGAAGAGTCCTGTCCAGTGTACTCGTAACATAACGAGCACCCGCATACTATCTCAAGTACGACGTACTGACGGCTGTGGGACAGACTGTCTCCCACACTGGGATGAGAAGCGCATACGCTAGTCTACTCCGGAGGATCGGTACCCTGTCTCGATAGTCCTGCAACTAGGGACCTGCATAAGGATGTGCTTATAGATTACCCAGCCCCCACTAGTGTGACTGCCATCAAAACGCTGGTAATCAAGCGAAGATCCTAAGGGCTCCACTAATGTGTATAGGTGATATACTAAAATAAACACATATACACATTAAAGCAGAAAGAAACCAAGTAGCATACTACTATATTGAGCAAGATTGTCTATACAAGGTGAATATCCAAAGCTTCCATTAAGTAATATACAAACTAGTATGATACAGTAATGGCCTCTAGGGCATATACACTAACACAGTCAACGGTGCAGCGATACACTAGAAATCCTGCACGAAACGGCGGTAAAAACCTGCTAAGCCCAAAAATCTGCGGACTTCCGTCCCATACAAAAGTCTGGGCCAAAGCTGTATGGTCTCGATCTTTCTCGGAACCATACAAAAACCTACTCCCGTAACTACAAGTCCTAGGAGTCAACACAATCAAGCCTGAAGGAACACTCCAAGAATCTAGCAAACAGCTGGCACTCTCCTAATGTCTGTAAAAAAAATTCTCAAGTGCTACTCCTGTCCCTCACACACATTAGAATAGACCAGAATGTCATCAATGACACAACAATAAACTGGTCGAGGAACGGCCTGAAGAAATCTGGTTCATCATATCTACGAATGCTGTTAGGGCATTGGTGAGTCCAATGACACCACCAAAACACACAAAGCCCGTAGCACGCACAAGGCATTCTTCGGAATGTCATCACTCCGAACCCGCAACAATGATGACCTGATCCCAAACAAACTTAGAAAAAGTCTCGCACTCGGGAGCTGATCGAAGAAATCGTCAATGCGGGGTAAATGATACCTATCCGCACCGTAAGCCGGTTTAATTGACGATCAATCAATACACAACCTCTACTGCCGTCCTTCTCCTTGACGAATAGAAATAGGAGCTCCCCAATGCGAAACACTCAGACTCACAAGCTCCCCAACAAACAACTCTGCCGCTGATCCTTAATCTCCCTAAGCTCCGCCGGCTCATCTGGAACAACGTCGGAAAACTCTCGCACGAAGGAACCCGGTCCAATAAACCCACTGTGGCTACGGTATCACGAATGCATGCCAAGAATCCTCGACATCCTCTCTTCAGAAGCCGACTAGCGAAAAAAGGCTGAATTCAAGCTGTGAGAGGCGGCACCACTGTCCCCCAGCACAAAAAGAACTGACTCACCGGGAAAACAAAACCTAACTGTTTCCACTTTGAAGATCCACAGATGCCTAGCACGTAGCTAACCAGTCCGTGCCCAGGAGAACGTCAAATCCAACCTCTCTAGGAGGATCACAATGACGGACGAATCTCTATCTCCTATCCGATTGGCATACGACTGAAATACGTGTCGCGCAACAAAAGAATCGCTGACAGAAGTTAAAACAAAAAATGACTGATCTAGCTAACTCGACTCTCGGCCCAACCACGGCACAAAGTGTGAAAAAACAAACATGTGCATCAAAAGAACATACGAATTAAGAATACCTGAAAACTCTGCATTAGACACCCGCGCGTCCCGATGAGTAGAAGCAAACTCTCGTGTCTGCCCCCTACCCTCAACTGGCTGAAATCCTCCTCTGCTAACCTGTCCCCTCTGCGTGAACCCTTCGCGACCACGACCTCTCCGAGGACGAGTCTGACGTGGTGCTAAGGAACAATTCCTGATGAAGTGATGAAGGCTTCCGCATTAAAAAAATCCACGCGATGACTGCTGACCCTCCTAGGGATGAGAGCTGAACGACTTTCCTCATTCTAAGCCTCCACTACTCCCGTGACGGTCACGAAAACTATCTCAACGACTACGCCTCTGTCTTTGGGCTGGTACACCGGTACGAGTCCTCCACTATTCCGGAACTCCCAAAGTCTCTGGAAGACGTGCCTCGTCAACTAGGGCTGCATCTACTGGTGCTATGTAGGTGACGAAATTCTGTGTACTGACTGCAAGGAACAACCGGGTAACAGGGGTGACAACCTCTTGTTGCTGCACTCGAATGGCCTCAACCAATGAACTCATCATCTGGCGCATGTCCTGCATATCTGCCACAAACCTAGCGATAATATCTGTCGAAGGCGGATCCGTCTGCTCCTGTGCAATGAGCGCGCCATCCTGGCCAGTTCTCATCCCACCCGAGTCAATCCTGTCCTCGGCCCTCACTGCATCACTCTGAGTCCCCATAGTCATCGGCGGCAAAGGCTATAAATAGAAATAAGATTCGATAAAAACACGGAAATCGAATCACAAGGATATGAATCATCAAGGAAGGAATTTCAAGCAATTTGTACTTAGGTCACTTTAGGCGGAGTACCGCGTTGTGAGTATGCCGCGGACATACACACACTACATTACTCTGCTTAAACTACCTACTCTATCATACCAAGGTCATTCTACACTCCGAAAGGTAAAACCTAGCGCTCTGATACCAACTTTGTCACGACCCGAAATTGGCACGTGACGGCCCTTAAACTACGCAACGTCTACAGGCGTAACGCAATTTAAGTAAGCCGAAAACCCAGCAATCTAAACCATTAAAAGTAGTAAGAAATAATGACATTTTTAAAACCTTCAAAATCATAACCCAAATTCTTTAAAAGTCCAACTTTATTTCTTTTAAAATTTTGGCAGCACCTCCTTTGTAAAAACCAGCCCCAAAAATGGGTACAACAAAAAAATAATTAAAGCATCCCCAAACGGGAGCAAATACATGCCCAAGGCGGAAAACAACCACCACAACAGATATACGACGCCGTAGCGAAGAAATAAAGGACGATATAAATAAAACCGCATAAAAGACATCAAAGTCGAAAAATAATATACAATATCGCCCTCATATCAAATCTCTAAGTCAACATGAAAGTAGTAGATGGAGAGTACAAGGATACAACAAATATACAATACAACAACGAATGACCACAAAACCCACCTAAAGAAAAACTGCACACTATGAGCCGATGCGGTATCCGAAGCAAATGATGATTAGATAGATGAATAGCCGGCCTCGTCTACTCTGGGGAACAACCAGCAAAACAAACTGTGGCACAACGGGGATGAGTTGCCAACTCATGAATAGTAAATAACATATGCCGCTAATCGCAAGTATGCACGTACAGCGCGAATCTAACATATGTAAGCTAATAGCAGAAAAAGGTCATATGAATGCAATAGTCATGAAAGGTACACTAACGGTTACTACAAATACATGAAGCAATAATATGACAATTAGTATGCAATTATCATGAAATAATGATATGAAAATGTATATATGCAACAGTCATGAAAGGTACTCTAGCAGGTACAACTAACACATGAAGTATTGCATATAAAATGAAGTATGTAAATGCAACAGTCATGAAAGGTATACTAACAGGTACTACAATTACATGAAGTAGTGCATAAACAATAAATGTGAAGTATGGGGTGAAACATGTCATTTCCATGGAATCCTGACATCGTGGTAGGACCAAAATCCATCAAGACAATCCAAATCCTAATTTCCTCAAATCAGCCCCCAAATTGTCTCTCATATCATATAAGTCTCACAAATTCTGAATGTACAATATCAAGTAAATCTCGTATACCATGAATGTACAAAATCAGCAATCTCATATATCCTGTATCAAATATCAAGTCAACCTCATATATATCCTATATCCAATCTCAAATGAATCTCCTAGATCCCAAATCCAATATCAAGTGAATCAAATATATCCTAAGTATAATTGCATGAATAATTTTGATGAAGTATATGAATTTATATGTATACATATATATTAGCGTCCCATTCCACTAATATATATATATATAACAATGTCCCATTCCACTGTTATATATACTTCGGGGTAAAAATATCATGAAAACAATGTGTCAAGCATCGACACAGAAATTCTGATCTAATAGGTGCTGGCACCACGACTGGCACTCTGATAGGTACGTATCATACGCTATACTGAAAGCTCGAGTGCCTAGCTCTGACCCTTGCCTCTCGACTTATCCATACGTACATAACTCCCATCGGTATCCCCACGATAACCGCCGATTCATAGGTAAAGCACCGGTAGGTATGGTTCGCCTGTCTGGCTCAATCGGTAAGGTCCTTCAATCGTCTTGCCTCGGGGTACCTCCGGGCCCCACCATGTACCCTCATACGGCCCTCGACTCCTCCTCGCATTGGGTATATATATCAGAACCGATAAAACTCATGGTGGATACTGAAATATCAAATCAAGAGAAACCGGTTTTTTCAAATAATGCATAATTTCATGAAACTACCACGGTCCTCAAATCCAGAAAGCATCATGAAAAATCCATATCACAATGCGAAAATCCATGAATGTAATATACGCAACATAAAAATTGAAATGCGGGCATATAAAGGAAAAGCCGATATTTAACTGCAACAAGTTAATATAAATATCATGCGGTTCCTAATTTCTCCAAGTCTATATAACATCAAATAAAAGTAAACATGTAGCTAAAGCCAGATATATGTGTAAACATTGTTGGAGATAGTGCCCTCAGAGTCAATTATTGGATCACAGGCACGTGATTGCAATGATTGAGGGAGGACCTGTCCCAGTAGGACAGTCTTACTTGAGATGATAGTATGCTATCTGGTTTATCTTTATCATCGTGTACTGCTTTAGGTGACATGATATGTCGCTATTGCACGTTGATAGAGCCCCTAGGATTCTTGCTTGACCACCAGCAGTATGAGGGCGATCATATAAGTGGGAGCTGGGGTCTATAAGCACATCCTTAAAAGGTCCCTAGTCGTGGGAGTTTCGAGACAGGGCATCGATACTCCAGAGTAGACTAGTGTATACAGTAGAGACCCCGACGAGGGGCGGTGGCCGGTCTCACAAGCCATTGGTGTCAGTTGGATCACCTAAGATGTATACAGGTGCTCATTGGGTTATGAGTACACCGGACAGGACTCGCCGGGAACATGCTAGTTGGTCTTATACCAGACGTCAGATCGCAGTTCCCAAGTGACATGTGTACAGGTTAGTTCATCGACCTGATGATCGTCATTTGTCTCGTGTGAGTTCCCACTGTACTTTGATTACTACCCTACCACGCTCAAAGGAGACGTGCAAACAGGTTTTAGTTGGGTACAGTCCCGAGCCACATGGAGGCAGTGAGCATATCTTCAGGGGTTCGTCTCTCCCGGTATTGGGGGTGAGGTCGCGCTGTGTCTAGGAGGGCCATTACACGAAGCCCTCGGCCGAGGCAGGAGATTTACTGGTAGGTATTCCAGTAGTATCTCAGGGTGTTCTGGGCTACACTCCGACACGACTTGTACCGCTTTTGGGGGTCTGACTTTTACCAACCCCCTAGGCCCGCCATGCGATGCTCATAGACGAACGGACCGGACTGTACGGATATTGTCACTGACAGGCTCAGTAGGGTGTCAGGCTGAGTTCACTCACAGACGTCCCTTTTGGTCAATACCTGGTAGCCCGTTACGTATTGGCTTATACCTCTGACGCGCTAGTGGTTAAATCCACAACCAAGGTGTTGACGAGTCTTTAGAGTCCCCCACATTCAGTTACTCAAGCTTTCGGGCGAAAAGCTGTAGAGGCCGTATGGAGATATGGCAGGGTCCGATCAGATACGTGCGGTATTGCACGGATCAGGATCGGACGGTTAGTACTATAGGACGTATGGATATATGGCAGAGTTTGATCAGATACGTGCGGTATTGCACGGATCAGGATCGAACGGATATTACTAGACGGCTTTGGTTTAAGCCGGATCCTAGTATAGTACAGTGTAGATTTTGTCTCATTACATTTGTATTTTGGTCGGAATACAGATGCGGGTGTGTATACACAGTATCGGGGTTTTCCTGTAATTTATTACGGGACCAGTTTTCTGGAGTTGCCAGTTTGCTTTCCGTTTCGGCCAATTTCCTTTGTATCGTTCATTGGCCGAAGATTGGTGGAGGAGGGCTTATTTGCATTTGTGCAAATAAGCATTTTGGAAGGGGGACTTTTGCATTTTGTTGCATCATGATGGGTAGACCATACCTTGACTTTCCTTGGTTCATGATTGCTTGACTTTGTGAGCAATCATGGTTGTAGTTGATGGGTTTTTGGAGTGGGGTTTTGGTTAAAATGATTCTTGATCATCATATCCTTTTTCTCTCTCCTTTTTGGATGATAGTTTTTCCCCCACTTGTTTTTCTCTCTCTCTCTCTCTCACCATTTTCAAAAGCCATGGCCGGCCATTCCCCTTAGTGGGCTGTCCAAAATTTGAGAGAAGAAAAATGAGTCTCATTCCCATGCCAAAAAAATCCCTTTGTTCATCCAAAGAAATATATATGGTTCATTTCCTCCACCAATGGCAATTCCTACAACCCCAAATGAGACTTGCTCACTACACATTCTACAGCAATCCTTGGGCACGTCGACTAGCCAGCTTCGAGCCCGAGTTGCCTCGGTATTGAGGTGGGAGCCCGTAAAAGATGTAGGCGATGTGGTGCACTTCCTGCTACGAGGTGGAGACAGGACATTCCGTGGGAGATCGGGACGACGACGAGAAGACCGGAGGACTCGGATCTGTCGGTATATCTCTATTCCCCTTCTTGTAGTTAGCTAGGACTAGTTAATGGCCCGATCCGGGTTTTAGTGCGCGGTGGTGCCGGTTTGCTAGTTTGCAAAATTAAAGTTTTTCGCTTCCGCATTTGGCCGTCGGATTGACGGCCGGGGCGCCGCCGTGCACTTACAGTGGTATCAGAGCCTCGCCATTAACATAGTCTAGCTTTGTTTAATGTGTTTACATTTCCGATTGACCAAAATTCCAAAATCCGCGTTTTCTTCACATCAGTTTTCTGTTGAATTTTTTCTTGCTCGAAATTTTTTTCAGGTTGTAAAAAACTAATGTACTGGAAGTTCTAAGACTACTGGAGAAATTCGACAAATTGATCGTTCAAGGGGAGCGCGGAACCGCTGCCAAACCCCACTTTGGGCCGCGGTTCCGCCGCAGTATGGAAAGTTCAATTGGTCAAACTTTTTCAGTGGGCTTCTGGCGTGATTTTAGGGGTTTTGGAATATTAATTTTGGGCCCAGAATTTCTTGATGTGCTACAGTAGTACTTGGGGCCCACTTGTTGAAATTTGATCGATCGGATATTTTAAACACATTATTTCACAGTATTTACATTATATCTGCGGCCGTGAATGTCACTTGATCGGTAAATCCTGTCTAACTGCTATAGCCCGGTTAGACGGATTTGCGAACGTGACTTTCACGTTGATGTTTTGTGATTTTGCTGTGATGTTGCGGATCGGTGGTGGGGATAGCCTGGATGCAATGCTAGTACAGTTTTGTTGTATTATGTACATTTGATATTGCGGGGCGAGCGTCGGACATGTGGACTGCCGTCACTGCCTATTTGGATTGTTATTTTGGGGCACGACCAGGTTGCGGTCGATGTACCCATTGTATGTATATTTTACTTTCTGTACTAGGATTGCCCCGCGGAGGGGTGCACGGATAGCCGAGTTCTAGAGGGCAACGAGCCCGCATCTCATGGCATTGGGACGGAGGGGGCTTCACTCTAGAATTGGCAGGCTATTCGCCGCACTCGTAGGGGTACAGGTTGACCCAGGAGGGGTACCCAAGTTACCGGATTCCGTGAAGTGCTGGGTGGTCCATTCACGGAGCTGAAGGGGGCTGCCTCGCTTCAGGTTTTGGCGGGTAACTTGCCGCGCCCGTAGGGGTCTAGGTTTTCATTGCACAGGCTATCCACACGACCAGGGGAACGTCGGGTTTCAGCGGCTCTGTGAAACCCGGGGATCCCAGATATCTATATTGTTCTGTGATGCTGTATATTTCTGTGATGTTGCTTTTTATCACGCCTTGAGCGAATATAATATATTGGTATATATATTAGTAGATGTTGTATATGTTTTGCATCCGCGCTAGTCCAGTCCCCGCTCTGTCGTTAGTTAGCTAACCTAACGGGTAATGACGGGACCCAGTGGCGAATGTAGATGGCATATACGTACGTCCGTATATTTTCGTTCTTTGTGGTGTGATCAATTGATGGGACTGCGTTGATTCGGATCAATGCAAGTTAAAACAAACCTAATCTGATGTTGTTGGAACACTTTTCAAAAAGCTGTTATTGCAAGGACGTTCACTTTTGGTTTGCATCGTGGTATTCAGTTGGAATATCCTGCTCCTCAGTCGACGAGGCAAGGGCCGAGATCCCTTCACCGGGAGTGACCCCTTGGACAAAAAGTTTGCGTCAGGGCATTAACTTCACTATAGCCGATTACTTTTGCTTTGCATCGTGGTATTCAGTTGGAATATCCTGCACCTCATTCTATGGGGAAAGAGCCGAGATCCCTTCACCGGGAGTGACCTCTTTAGCGAAAGTTGTCGTTACTATATTTTTAAAAGCTATCTGGTTCCTTCAACGATATCAAGTTCATTACGTTAAAGGTTTTCGCCAGAAACCATTCTTAGCCCTCCATCATTTCGGTTAAATATTCGGTAGTATTCAAGCTATGTATTTTGACCTCACGCCAAGGCATAGTGATTGGTAGCTGCCGGATATTTATCTGTTGTATAGATAGATGCGTTGGTTTGGGACAGTCGTACTACTATTTTGGCCTACGTCAAGGGTATGTACGGGTGGGTTCAAATTAACCTGGACAATGATGGGTAGAACTTGACATGCGACTTATGATATTTTGACCTCACGCCAAGGTCATAAGAGCATGGGGCAAAAATCTCATCGGGAGTTTCAAAAGAACTGAAACTTGCCAGATATGCGCATACCTTCTGGAGTGTGATAGCGTGAGCGGATTCCGTCACGTTATCATGCGATGATAGTTGGATCCCGATTCCCACTGATGAGTTGGTTTACTCCTCGAGTGATCCCGACTAATTCTTCTTTCGGGTTTGGAGAAGAATTTGAGGTTACAGTGGGAGGTTTCCAGATTAGATAAATTGGTAACCATTCTGATCTAGGTTAGAGTGCACGCTGAGTGTTTCTTTTCTCTCTCTCTTAGGCAGCGACCATTGACCCGACCCTAAGACTATGACTCAGTGACCAAGTTGACCGAACCTTCTTTAACACTGGCTTTTGGATTGTCAGAGTTGCGAACCTCATTGCCACTCCTACTTTTACCTATTTCTCCAGGACACTCCGTATTACTACGAACGTCCATTTCCATTGGACAAAACCATCGTATGGTTATGTACGAACTCGAAGGAATTCGAGGATGGTTTCAGGTTCTGGAGGAAACGGATAGGATTATTCAGTTGTCTTTTCCTTTTACCTTCTCTCAGGTTGCGAGTACTCCATGGTTTAGGAGATAGTACACCTATTACGCAAATTGGATAGTCTTCTTCCAAACCTTAGGCTGGTGCCGAACGGTGGGGAATGAAGAAAACCAATTAGCATAACGATGGTGTACAGAAGGTATTAAGTTAAGACAAAGAAAGGGATTAGAAGGAGGGCAAAGTAAATTGCGACTGATATTCACAACCAAACCAAGTATTTCATTACCACTCCCACTTCACCTTTGTATTTCTCCAGGACACTCCGTATCACTACGAAGATCCACAGTTTATTGGATACTCCATCGTATGGTTATATACGAACTCGAAAGGAACTTGTTCCAGTTCGGGGATGGATTATGGTTCAGGAGAAATAGGAATAAGGTTTATTCAGGTATCTTTTGTCTTCACCTTCTCTCGCATTGCGAGTGCTCCTAGGATTAGGACAGTACACCCATTATTCTTATTGGATAGTCTTCTTCCAAACCATAGGCTCGTGCCGAACGGTAGGGAAGGAAGAAAACCATTTGGCCTGAGGGGTGTGCAGAAGGTAATGACTAAAGACATATAAAGGGATTTGGAGAGGTGGCAAAGAATTACACGGTTACATTTGTGAATCTGGAAGAGGCATTACTAGGAATACCGGGATACCCCATCGAAACATTTCGATGTTTCAGTTTCACCGTGTACTGTTAAAGGAAAACTGATTTCCCAATTAGTCCTTACTCCAGGGTATGTATTTACCAGGTACGATTCTCACATCTGTATGGTTTTACAGATGATGAGTGGGAGTAAGTTATTGGGAATTGGGTGATCATCCTCATTACATCGGGATTCGTTGTAATCGGTGATATTTGAGGAAATCACCTGGACTGTTTGCCGGTCGGCAAATATTTGGTTTTGAATATCCGCTGTCGTGCACCAATTTCAAATTGATATATCTATACGTCTATTTTCATAGAGTGAGATATACCTTTTTGAAATTATGTCTATGACATTTACCTATATCAGTTGATGGTTAGGTAAGGAGCATTAAACAGCGGTGTAATTCGTCTTAACCATAAGTACAGTTTTCAACCTACGACACACAGTGAATGAGTTATTAGACTCAAGGGACTTATACAGAGTATTGTACTGGGTCCATCAGGACAGAGGGGTTGGTCCTCGTACTATATTCGGTTTACTTATGACTTCTCTAGTTTTTAGACAGGTGTTTCGTAGGAAACACACGGTCCGAATTTTGAGAAGTTATAGGTATTTGAATAAAGTAGAGAACCAGATATTGCAAGTATTAGGATTCTTCAAAGTGATCGAAGATGTAGATACTTGAGTATGGTATTCAGTTGATAGTAATGATTAAGAGAACCTGCTTCTCTTTCAGGTTACTCATAATTGGAAGCATTCCTAAGTTGAGTAACACTGATCGGCCTCTTTCCATTTAGTTGACATGGACTGGAGACAGCTGCATGATTTGAATCTGGTTCAATTAAATCAGTGCCTCTGGTTCTATATTGGATATAGAACAGTTCATATCTTAACGATGTTAAGGTACGGGGAGTTGTCCGGCTTATGATTAAAACCAGACACTAAACAACTCAAGGCACGTTTCTGTAATGGCTGTTTGTGGGTTGACCCAGGCTATGACGAGGGTTGACTTTCTACCATCTGGATGAACAATAGCGATATTGTTCTATACTCGCCACAGTTTTATTAAAAATGGATTTTTTCAGAAAACAGTAGTGGGAGTATGGTAGAACTGGAAGTGATTCCAGAACCACAAACGATTACTGAAGATTTCATAGGAACCTAAAGATTCAATCTGGTTTGACATTCCAATTGGCCACTCCGCAAATACGGTGGGTAACCTCAGGCACCCGAGAGGTACTCCGGTAGCCTCAAGGACGGTGGCAGGGAGGTTCTTGTTTACCCAGACTTACCATTACTGTTGTTCCAGACTGTAAGACCCGGCAGGAGGATGTGTATAGCGTCTTTCTAAACTAGTTTTAGAAATGTACGTGTATATGACTCTGCCAGAGGGTTGTCGTAGTCAGTGGGAGCAGCGGAAGCATTGGTGGATAGGTAGCTTATGTCTATTTATAGACTAAAGCAGATGTAGCGGAGATAGATCATCTATTTCTGATATGACAGTCATAGGTTTGACTTCATCAGAATAGGGGATGGATCTGTTAAGAAGGTAGTAGGGTGTGATGTCATGGTATTTGGATGACATACACAAAGTAGGAAGTGATATTCCTATACTACGATCGGCTATACTTTGGTCGTCACACAGTGGTTTCTCCACATAGGAAATGGATTTTGTATCAGACATACTGGTTACTAGATCTATGGTTTTAGATCTAGATTTGGGTGGTTTCCCAATCTGGGTACTTAGAGAGCATTCTAAGAGTATTTAGAATGAACGACTCCTGGCACGGTAGTGTACCTGCAGGTGATGGAGTCACCCTCTCTAAAGGTGTCTTACAGACTAAAGTGGAGAGGGATGTGCATGATTGGCTGATCACTTGCTCAGGCAATTGAGTCAATCATGAGATGTCAAGTACCACACCAGATGTTGCTCTTGCACTAGATGCAATAAGTTGACATTGATCCAATCCTGGAGAAACAATCGGAAGCAGTTTTAGAACATAAGTGGATGTTCTAGGGATATGATAACGACAGCCTCATTCGAGAGACAGTTATCATTCCAAGCTTCCAAGGTGACCTGGACGACAGGGAGGTTGTCAGAGTTATAGTTTTCCTTCTGACGAGGGGCAGTATTTTGGACAGGTGGTCCAAGGAAATACTGAGGGAGGCATGGCGATGGATACTGATTAAGTTCAGTTGACGATACAGTCTAAGAAGTTTGGATTTGGAGTTCATTTATGAGCTAGGTCTCATCAGACATCCAGACATATTCTAAGACAGGTATTGCTCATTTCGGGAGATGGCCTTCTCCGCGAACTTGAGATATAGAGAGACATAGAAAGAAACATCAAAGCGGATCCACTCAATGAGGCTATTCCTCGAACGCATTAGTTTCGCAAACGGGATTTGTGAGACTGACTAGTAGAGGAGTTGGGTGTTCGGTATCACACGGGCTTTGAGTATGCGACATCACAATAATTAGCCTTGAGTGCAAGTGGGAGATTGTTGGAGATAGTGCCCTCAGAGTCAATTATTGGATCACAGGCACGTGATTGCAATGATTGAGGGAGGACCTGTCCCAGTAGGACAGTCTTACTCGAGATGATTGTATGCTATCTGGTTTATCTTTATCATCGTGTACTGCTTTAGGTGACCTGACATGTCGCTATTACACGTTGATAGAGCCCATAGGATTCTTTCTTGACCACCAGCAGTATGAGGGCGATCATATAAGTGGGAGCTGGGGTCTATAAGCACATCCTTAAAAGGTCCCTAGTCGTGGGAGTTTCGAGATAGGGCATCGATACTCCAGAGTAGACTAGTGTATACAGTCGAGACCCCGACGAGGGGCGGTGGCCGGTCTCACAAGCCATTGGTGTCAGTTGGATCACCTAAGATGTATACAGGTGCTCATTGGGTTATGAGTACACCGGACAGGACTCGCTGGGAACATGCTAGTTGGTCTTATACCAGACGTCAGATAGCAGTTCCCAAGTGACATGTGTACAGGTTAGTTCATCGACCTGATGATCATCATTTGTCTCGTGTGAGTTCCCACTGTACTTTGATTACTACCCTACCACGCTCAAAGGAGACGTGCAAACAGGTTTTAGTTGGGTACAGTCCCGAGCCACATGGAGGCAGTGAGCGTATCTTCAGGGGTTCGTCTCTCCCGGTATTGGTGGTGAGGTCGCGCTGTGTCTAGGAGAGCCATTACACGAAGCCCTCGGCCGAGGCAGGAGATTTACTGGTAAGTATTCCAGTAGTATCTCAGGGTGTTCTGGGCTACACTCCGACACGACTTGTACCGCTTTTGGGGGTCTGACTTTTACCAACCCCCTAGGCCCGCCATGCGATGCTTATAGACGAACGGACCAGACTGTACGGATATTGTCACTGACAGGCTCAGTAGGGTGTTAGGCTGAGTTCGCTCACAGACGTCCCTTTTGGTCAATACCTGGTAGCCCGTTACATATTGGCTTATACCTCTGACGCGCTAGTGGTTAAATCCACAACCAAGGTGTTGACGAGTCTTTAGAGTCCCCCACATTCAGTTACTCAAGCTTTCGGGCGAAAAGCTGTAGAGGCCGTATGGAGATATGGCAGGGTCCGATCAGATACGTGCGGTATTGCACGGATCAGGATCGGACGGTTAGTACTATAGGCCGTATAGATATATGGAAGGGTTCGATCAGATACGTGCGGTATTGCACGGATCAGGATCGAACGGATATTACTAGCCGGCTTTGGTTTAAGCCGGATCCTAGTATAGTACAGTGTAGATTTTGTCTCATTACATTTGTATTTCGGTCGGAATACAGATGCGGGTGTGTATACACAGTATCAGGGTTTTCCTGTAATTTATTACGGGACCAGTTTTCTGGAGTTGCCAGTTTGCTTTCCGTTTCGGCCAATTTCCTTTGTATCGTTCATTGGCCGAAGATTGGTGGAGGATAGCTTATTTGCATTTGTGCAAATAAGCATTTTGGAAGGGGGACTTTTGCATTTTGTTGCATCATGATGGGTGGACCATACCTTGACTTTCCTTGGTTCATGATTGCTTGACTTTGTGAGCAATCATGGTTGTAGTTGATGGGTTTTTGGAGTGGGGTTTTGGTTAAAATGATTCTTGATCATCATATCCTTTTTCTCTCTCCTTTTTGGATGATAGTTTTTCCCCCACTTGTTTTTCTCTCTCTCTCTCTCTCTCACCATTTTCAAAAGCCATGGCCGGCCATTCCCCTTAGTGGGCTGTCCAAAATTTGAGAGAAGAAAAATGAGTCTCATTCCCATGCCAAAAAAATCCCTTTGTTCATCCAAAGAAATATATATGGTTCATTTCCTCCACCAATGGCAATTCCTACAACCCCAAATGAGACTTGCTCACTACACATTCTACAGCAATCCTTGGGCACGTCGACTAGACAGCTTCGTGCCCGAGTTGCCTCGGTATTGAGGTGGGAGCCCGTAAAAGGTGTAGGCGATGTGGTGCATTTCCGGCTACGAGGTGGAGACAGGACATTCCGCGGGAGATCGGGACGACGACGAGAAGACCGGAGGACTCGGATCTGTCGGTATATCTCTATTCCCCTTCTTGTAGTTAGCTAGGACTAGTTAATGGCCCGATCCGGGTTTTAGTGCGCGGCGGTGCCGGTTTGCTAGTTTGCAAAATTAAAGTTTTTCGCTTCCGCATTTGGCCGTCGGATTGACGGCCGGGGCGCCGCCGTACACTTACAAACATAAAGGTATAGCAAGGTATATGTATGTACCTATCAGAAATGATGTAATATACCCTCCATGTATAAGTGAAGTAAGTATGCAAGGTATACATGTAGCTATATCATTATGTGTGTATGTACCTATCGCTAATGGTACAATACCCTATAGGTATTCAGGTAACTAGTATGTAAGCATGTCAAGGCATATGTGTATGCATGTAGGTATACAGGTATGCTATATAACATATGCATAAAGAAATATGAATCAATGTCTCAATGTCCCTAACCAAACGATATCATATTTATAAGTGTGTTGTGCGTGACATGACAATTATTGACGGTGTGTGTGGCATACAATCAGTGCTCGTGCAACCTGAGCCGACAATAATGGTACAGTATCCTAAGGGTACTAGTATAAGCACAACAATTAACTAAGTAATAAGGTGTATGCGCAATTCTATATATGAAATAGAATATGCGACAAGTCAAGTCATCTCTAGCCCAGACGCATAACGCCATGCGAACGATTCCCCTGTAGATGTTAAATCTACTCACCAACGCTCTTGGCTAAGTGAAGCCTACCGCCTATTTTCCCTTAGTCGCAGCGCCCGAAGTCCCCGCCTGTGAACCTAAAAGATAAAACAATATATCAGTATATATTAGCAATAGACCCAAAACACGTACAAACTACACGGACCAACACGACAACACAAACGTACTCTCAAGTGTTCGTATTGTAGCTAATGTGCATAGCGACACTACGAAACCAACTCAAGAGCAACAGAACACAGAACACGAACCGTATCGGATAACGTATCGCGTGAAACGGAATACAAGAAATACACCAAGTGGTCGCAGATTTTTCTGTACCAATAATTTGTAAAAGTTGCAAGTACCATGAGACCACATACAACCCTAGAGACCCCTACACCAAAATCCACACCCTAACTCCCCAGTCTGGCCGCAAATTGCGGCCAGAAGCAACAAAATTGCGGCCTGAACATGATGGAATTGGTTCGTAATTTGAGGGCAGGTTCTAGGTTACTACACTAGGTCACTGTGATGGGAACTTTTGCAACAATTATCTGGTTTGATAGCAGATCATCCCAGACCCAAAATTACACTAAAAATACGATATTTACCCGAAACGATACGATACGCGATCAAAACTGAAACGACTAAGCTACGCTACACTATAAAAACAAAAATAACAGAAAGAGATCATTACCCAACCAAAAGAACTCAAAAATCCAAGCTTTGCAAGCTTCAAGGTATCCAAGAGGCAAAAGATGGTAAAAGATGTGATTTTTGTGAGTTTTGTGAAGGATTTGAGATGGATTGGTGTAGAGCTTGATAATATTCAGTTGTGATGAGAGAGGAATGAGAGAATAAAAGAGATAGAGAAATGAGAGAGTGTGAGGTTAAAGAGAGAGGGAGGTGAGTGTAGGGTGAGAGGTAAGTGCACCATTAGCATTAATTCTCCATTAATGCTTTCACACCAAGTCACCATGCCACCTCCTCACTTCCAAAACAAATATCTTCTCTTCTCACACAAAAGATCTAGGAGTTTAGGTTAAGGATTGGATTAAAGCCAAAATTAGATCAATGGTTAAGTGTCATGGTTGATAAGAACAAGATTAACACAAAACAAACCATCACATTAACATGCATACGTGTGTGAGTGCCATAAAAAATAATAATAAATTATTAATTAAATGTTATAAAATGTGAGGAACCCAAATTGGTAAACTTTTTACAGTAAACCCGCATTAACGTCTAAACTAACACTAACCGAAATCTAAGGCGTTACATATGTGGTCCCATGTCTACACATGCCAGGAATGGTTCCTCGTACTTCATTACATTCACTGACGATCTCTCAAGATACGGACATGTGTTCCTTTTGAAACAAAAGTCTGAAGCTTTTGAGAAATTCAAAGAATACAAACACGAAGTAGAGAACCAAACGAGTAAAAGTATTAAAATCCTTCGATCTGATCGAGGAGGAGAATACTTGAGCATTGAGTTCTGGGATTATCTAAAAGTGAATGCGATTCTCTCTCAGCTTACTCCACCATATACACCACATCACAACGGTGTATCAGAACGGAGGAATCACACCCTATTAGATATAGTGCGCTCTATGATGAGCACTGCTGAGTTGCCTATTTTCTTTTGGGGTATGCACTTGAGACAGCCATATACCTATTAAATCTAGTTCCATCTAAATATGTACCCACCACACCATATGAGATATGGAGTGGCAAGAGACCATATTTTAAACGAGTTAAGATATGGGGTTGTCCAGCCTATGTCAAAAGGCAAAATCCGGACAAGATCGACGCACGATCAGTTCTTTGCAAGTTTGTGGGATATCCAAAGAATTCTCAAGGATATTTTTTCTACCATGCTAAGGAGCAAAAGGTGTTTGTTGCTCAACATGCCACCTTTTTAGAAAAGGAATTTGTTGCAAAAGAAATTAGTGGCAAAGAGGTAGAGCTGGAAGAAGTTCCAGCAGCACAAACTACAACTGAAGATTTAGTGGAACTAGAGGATTCGATAGCTCCCAACGAACCCCAACCTCTCCGCAGATCTAGTAAGGTTCCTCATCTACCTGAAAGATACTACGGGTTTCTCATTGATGGTGGGAGCGAGGATTGCATCATGGAAGATGATGACCCGACTAGTTTTGAGCAGGCCATCACAAATGGGGACTCTGTGAAATGGCTGGATGCAATGCGATCTGAGATGGAATCTATGTACACCAATAAAGTATGGACTTTGGAAGTTTCTCCTGAAGGGGTAAAACCTATTGGGAGTAAATGGATCTTTAAGAAGAAACTTGGTGTAGATGGAAAAGTTGAGACTTTCAAAACAAGACTTGTTGCAAAGAGTTTTCTTCGACGACCAGGTGTGGATTATGACGAAACCTTTTCTCCAATTGATATGCTTAAGTCCATCCAGATCTTACTTGCCATTTCTGCATACCATGACTATAAAATCTGGCAAATGGATGTTAAGACCGCCTTTTCTAAATTGTGATTTAGAAGAGTGCGTGTACATGACTCAGCCAGAGAGCTTCGTAGACAGTGGGAGCAGCGGAAAGGTATCCAAACTGCTAAAATCCATCTACGGGTTAAAGCAGGCATCACGGAGTTGGAACATCTATTTTGATGTGGTAGTCAAAGAGTTTGACTTCATCAAAAACATAGATGAACCTTGTATATACAAGAAGATGGCAGAGAGTAAGGTTGTCTTTCTCATATTGTATGTGGATGACATACTCTTGATAGGAAATGATATTCCTATGCTGCACTCGGTCAAGCTCTTCTTATCACATAGATTCTCAATGAAAGATCTAGGTGATGCCTCCTGCATTTTGGGAATTAAGATCTATAGAGATAGATCTAGACGGATACTGGGATTGTCCCAATCCAGGTACATTGACACCATACTAAACATGTTTAGTATGGAAGAATCCAAGTGTAGGAACTTACCCACGATCTCTGGACTCACTCTCTCCAAAGAGATATCTCCTAAGACTGATTTGGAAGAGCTCGCATGCAAGGGATACCATATGCTTCGGTAGTAGGCTCTATCATGTACGTGATGCTATGTACTAGACCCGATGTAGCATACTCACTAAGTGTAGTGAGTAGGTATCAAGCAGATCCTGGAGAGAATCACTGGATAGCAGTGAAGAACATTCTCAAGTACTTAAGAAGGACTAAAGAGATGTTCTTGGTGTTTGGTAACGGGGAACTTCAGGTGGAGTCCTTTACCGATTCGAGCTTCCAAAGTGATAAGGACGACTCTAAGTCGCACTCGGGATTTGTCTTTACCCTAAATAGAGGGGCGGTTTGATGCAAGAGTTCCAAACAGGAAACCGTGGCAGACTCGACGATGGAGGCTGAATACATCGCTGCCAACGATGCTGCCAAAGAGGCTTTCTGGATGAAGAAGTACATCACTGAACTTGGTGTGGTTCCATCCATTGAGTATCCAATACCTCTGTATTGTGATAACAATGGAGATGTCACTTTGGCCAAGGAACCCAGGTCCCATCTGCGATCCAGGTATATTCTGAGGCGATATCACCTGATCCGGGAGATAGTTGATCGCCGGGAGATCGATGTCAGGAGAGTTGATATGAAGGACAAAACTGCGGATCCACTCATGAAGGCCATACCCCAGATACATTTTGAGAAACTCTTCAGGATGTTGGGTATGAGATATTACAACAGCTGGTCTTAGTACAAGTGGGACATTGTTAGTTATGTATATGCCATAGATGCCATTGTTGTACATATGGTATATATTATAATGGATGCTTGGATATATATAGAGAGGACTTTCTTGCTCGACTTGATAGTATGCTATCTGGTTTCACTTTGTCTTAAAATGTTGACTTGTATTAGTTTACTGTCCTGCTCTCACATGTTGATAAAGCCCTTAGGATCTGTACTCGACTAGTAGGACTATGATAAGATCATACTAGTGGGGCCTACGTAGTCCACGAGTACATCTTATAACTGTTCTTAGTCGAGGGTGTATCGAGATAGGGCATCGATACTCCAGAGTAGACTAGCGTATACGCATCTTGACCCATATGATGCGCAATGGATGATCCCATAACCATAAGTGTTAGACATCAAAGATAGTGTATGGGTGCTCAGTGGAGACTGGGTACACTGAACGGACTCGCCGAGAACTCCTAGATGGTATTATACCTATCATCAGGTAGCAGTTCTCTAGTGACACTAGTACAGGTTAGTCTGTAGACCCGAGATCGTCATAGAGTCTTGTGTGATTCCCACTGTGCTTTGATTTCCACCTTACCATGTTCAAGAGAACGTGCAAAACGGTGGCTTTTGGGTACAGTCCCGAATCACATGGAAATAATGAGCGATAGGAGGGGTTTTGTCTCTCCCGGTATTGGGGGTTGATGTTGCGCTATGTTCGATTGGCTATAACTGGAAGTCCCTGACCAGGGCTGATATGGAGATTTACTGGTAAGTGTTATCAGTAGTTTCTCGACCCGTTATGAGCCTTACATCGACATGACTTATCGGTTACTGGGTTCTGATGTTTACCACCTCTAGACTGGATATGCGACATATCAGACGAAGTGACCGGACTGTACGGTAGTGTTTACTGATTGGATTCGCAGGAGTATGTACAGGCGTGCTTGTTGATCTTCTGGTCGCTCAATACCCGGGTGGCTGTTACGTTTAGATGACCGGTTGCAGCTTGTGGGTATTTTATATGATCATCACTTACTGCCGGCATATTGACGATTCTTTAGAGTCCTACACAGAGGTTTCCTGGCTCAGGCAAAACGGAGTAGGAGCACGTATATGATATGTACGGGATCGAGATTGATACGTGTATGTGATACCGTATTCGATTCTCGTGATATGTGATATCGGCCGATTATATTTGATATAGCCAGGTTATCGGATCAAGTGTTGATTCGATTAAATATAATATATGTATATATATATATTATGTGCTCACTTATATATTTATTATTCTTACTTTTGATACATTTAACATATATGTGATATATGTTTATTGTATTGTTTTCTTTTGTTACATAAATATTATATATGTGATATATAATATTGTAGCATGCTAGGTTATACATGCAACATGTATGTATGAGATTTATACCATGCTATATGTAATGTTTGGGGTTTAAATATCTAAGTAATTTAAATTGTGGAAATGAGTCATGGATGAAGATTCATGAAGCATGTAGATTTCCATTGACCAAGTCCTCCCTTTTTGTTTTGCCATAGATATTTCTAACCCAATCATGACACATAGCCATGGTTAACTCTCTGCAATGGTTAAGGATGATATACTTGACCCATGGTTGCATTTCTAACCTCAATCTCAATCATTCTTCTTCTTCTTCCTCATTCTAATTTTGCTTTCTAGCTTTTGAGATCAAGAAGAAAATAGTGAGAGATTAAATAATAAAGTGAGCAAAATTCTAACTTCATCATTCTTTTCTATAGTAGCCATGTAGATTAGTGTGTTAGCTTCACTAATTCATAATTAGTGAAGTCATAGCTTGAGTTTGTATTTCCTCGAAGTAGATCATCTTGGATTTCGCAGTCTTCAAGCAAGCATGGATCATTCGACTCGTGGAGCCTCTCTAGAGTCCAGGAGTTTATGGATCACGGTGAAGGGACTTCTAATCGGTGCTTATGAAGCGAAGGAATGGACTACAAAGGTTGTAATCGCTCTCTCTTAGATGTAAAGTTGTTTACATGCAAAGTTAACCCTAATTCTCTAGTTAAGATCTTGGTTAGGGTTTCATAGGACACCAAATTTTTATAATATGGCATGTGTGATGCCTTGCTAAACCTTGTGGTATTGCTACGCAACTCTACACGCGTATATCCCAAGCTCCCATTAAGTAATATACAATCCAGTATAATACAATAATGGCCTCAAGGGCATATATCACTAACACATTGAACATGGCTATATGAGAATCACATTGGAGAAAAAGATAAGATGGAAATGATTTACTTATTTGAAAAAACAAAAGGAAGAAATGAGTCATGGCTTCTAAATGGTTCTCCAAGATATTAAGAACCATGACTCATTGTTTCCTTTGTTTTTATTCTTCCAAATTTATCAATTTCTTAAGCTCATCTTATCCTCAAGGTTCATTCTCATCTTCAAGTTCATCTTCTTCATTTTCTTCTCTAGTTTTTTCCAGGTTGAAAAAGAGAAAAGAAAAGAAAGAATTTTTATGAGAAAAATCACTACTTCATCAACCTATACTACTCTAGTAAATTAGTATAGGTTGTTCTCTTCATTAATTCAGAGATTAGTGAAGTGTGAGCTTGAGTGTGAGAAGCTTCGAGGTGGATTTTCTTCGACGAAGAAGACTTTAAACAAGCTCGTTCCATCTTTCAAGTGGTGTCAAAGAAGAGTTCTAGGACTACTACTCGGAGCAATTGAAGTGAAGGACTAGACCACAAAGGTTGTAGTTTCTATTCACTTAGTTATAATCTCTAGTTTGCTATGCTATAAAACCCTAATCTCTAGTTCGATTCTTGTTTAGTATACTTAGCTTGAATTTTTAAAATTGCTTATTTGCTTTTGTTAAAACCCTAGTAGAGGTGCTAAGACATACTTACATGGTATCAGGGCCAAACTAGAGGCTTAGGTGATGTTTAGACGACGTTAAAGTGTTCGATCGACGTTTCATTATCTGAACATTGGTAGTTTCTGTCCATTTAGTAAAACTTCAACGTTTTCCATATTAAAAATGCTCAGAAAATCGTGCAGGCTTTTTTATGAAGGCATAAGAAATTTGAGATTCTAATTCCTCAAAGTGGCTGCGGAACCGCTGCCTAACCAATGCTTCGGCCGCGGTTCCGCCGCGCACTTGTGGAGTTAGGACTCCAATTTTCTTATGTTGCTTCTTTTACATATTTTAGATTTTCTGGATATTTTTGATAATGCTCAAGTGGTTGAGATCTCTGAAAATTGTTGTTGAATTGGAATATCGATCGAAATGTTAACATTGTCTAAATGTTTTTTTTAATATAATACAATTCTTAGTGTTGGAGATAGTGCCCTCAGAGTCAATTATTGGATCACAGGCACGTGATTGCAATGATTGAGAGAGGACCTATCCCGGTAGGACAGTCTTACTCAAGATGATAGTATGCTATCTGGTTTACCTTTATCATTGTATACTGTTTTAGGTGACCTGACATGTCGCTATTACACGTTGATAGAGCCCCTAGGATTCTTGCTTGACCACCAGCAGTATGAGGGCGATCATATAAGTGGGAGCTGGGGTCTATAAGCACATCCTTAAATGGTCCCTGGTCGTGGGAGTTTCGAGACAGGGCATCGATACTCCAGAGTAGACTAGTGTATACAGTCGAGACCCCGACGAGGGGCGGTGGCCGGTCTCACAAGCCACTGGTGTTAGTTGGTTAACCTAAGATGTATACAGGTGCTCATTGGGTTATGAGTACACCGGACAGGACTCGCCGGGAACATGTGTACAGGTTAGTTCATCAACCTGATGATCATCATTTGTCTTGTGTGAGTTCCCACTGTACTTTGATTACTACCCTACCACGCTCAAAGGAGACGTGCAAACAGGTTTTAGTTGGGTACAGTCCCGAGACACATGGAGGCAGTGAGCGGATCTTCATGGGTTCGTCTCTCCCGGTATTGGGGGTGAGGTCGCGCTGTGTCTAGGAGAGCCATTACACAAAGCCCTCGGCCGAGGAAGGAGATTTACTGGTAGGTATTCCAGTAGTATCTCAGGGTGTTCTGGGCTACACTCCGACACGACTTGTACCGCTTTTGGGGGTCTGACTTTTACCAACCCCCTAGGCCCGCCATGCGATGCTCATAGACGAACGGACCGGACTGTACGGATATTGTCACTGACAGGCTCAGTAGGGTGTCAGGATGAGTTCGCTCATCGACGTCCCTTTTGGTCAATACCTGGCAGCCCGTTACGTATTGGCTTATACCTCTGACGTGCTAGTGGTTAAATCCACAACTAAGGTATTGACGAGTCTTTAGAGTCCCCCACATTCAGTTGCTCAAGTTTTTGGGCGAAACGCTGTAGAGGCCGTATGGAGATATGGCAGGGTTCGATCAGATACGTGCGGTATTGCACGGATCAGGATCGCACGGATAATACTAGCAGGCTTTGGTTTAAGCCGGATACTAGTATAGTACAGTGTAGATTTTGTCTCATTGCATTTGTATTTCGGTCGGAATACAGATGCGGGTGTGTATACACAGTATCGGGGTTTTCCTGTAATTTATTATGGGACCAGTTTTCTGGAGTTGCCATTTTTGCTTTCCGTTTCGGCCAATTTCTTTGTATCCTTCATTGGCCGAAGATTGGTGGAGGAGGGCTTATTTGCATTTGTGCAAATAAGCATTTGTGCAAATAAGCATTTGTGGAGGGTGTTCTTTGCATTTTGTTAGATCATGATGATGAACCATCCCTTGACCATTTGACTTCTTCATCCATCATGGCTTGACTTTTATATGATATGGTTGTTGATGATGGCATGGCTTTTGGAAGTGATGATTGTTTTCTGAGTGTTGGACTTTCCTAGCTATCATTTCTTTGCATGATAGCCATTCCTCTCTCTCTTGTATGATTTGTGAGTGGCTCCCATATTTTGGAGAACACTCTCATTCTCACTCTCCCCTCACTTGTGATAGCCGGCCATTCCTCATGGGGCTGCCCAAAATTTGTAGTGTGGGATTTTGGTTCATTTCATGTTGGAAAAATCCCACAACACCATCTCCAAAAGGCTTATATCATTTCCTCCACCATAAGGCAACTCCACAACCCCAAAATGAGACATGGTTCTACACACATTCTACAGCAAATCTTGGGCACGTCGGCTCACCAACTTCGTGCCCGAGTTGCCTCGGTATAGAGGTGGGAGCCCGTAAAAGAAGCAGGCGACGTGGTGCCCTTCCGGCGACGAGGTGGAGACCGGACATTCCGCGGGAGATCGGGACGACAGCAAGAAGACCGGAGGACACGGATCGCTCGGTATATCTCTCTTCCCCATCTAGTAGTTAGCTAGGACTAGTTAATGGTACGATCCGGGTTTATAGTGCACGGTGGTGCCAGTTCAAGAAAAAATTAAAGTTAACCATCGCTTCCGCTTTTGGCCTCGGGATGGAGGCCGGGGCGCCGCCGCGCACTTACAGTGGTATCAGAGCCTCGCCATTAACATAGTCTAGCTTTGTCTAATGTGTTTTACATTTTCGGTCGAACAAATGTTCCGAAAACCCAATAACACATGCATCAGTTTTCTGTCGAATTTTTTCTGGCTCGAAATTTTTTTCAGGTTGTAGAAAACAGATGTACCGGAAGTCCTAAGAATTCTGGAGAAATTCGAGACATTGATCTTTCAAGGAGAGCGCGGAACCGCGGCCAAACCCCACTTGGCGCCGCGGTTCCGCCGCAGTATGGAGGGATCAATGCTTCAACTTTTTCCAGTGGGCTTGTGGAGTGAAAATAGGGTTTCTGGAATATTATTTTTGGGCCCAGAATTTCTTGATGTGCTACAGTAGTACTTGGGGGCCCACTTGGTAATTTTTGATCGATCGGACATTTTAAACACATTAGTTCACAGTATTTACATTATATCTGCGACCGTGAATGTCACTTGATCGGTAAATCCAGTCTAACTGCTATAGCCCGGTTAGACGGATTTGCGAACGTGACCTTCACGTTGATGTTCTGTGTATTGCTGTGATGTTGCGGATCGGTCGTGTGGGATAGCCTAGATGCAATGCTAGTACAGTTTTTTGTTGTATTATGTACATTTGATATTGCGGGGTGAGCGTCCGACATGTGGACTGCCGTCACTGCCTGTTTGTATTATTATTTTGGGGCACGACCAGGTTGCGGTCGATGTACCCGTTGTATGTATATTTTACTTTGTGTACTAGGATTGCCCCGCGGAGGGGTGCACGGATAGCCGGGTTCTAGAGGGCAACAAGCCCGCATCTCATGGCATTGGGACAGAGGGGGCTTCACTCTAGAATTGGTGGGCTATTCGCCGCACTCGTAGGGGGTACAGGTTGACCCAGGAGGGGTGCCCAAGTTACCGGATTTCGTGAAATGCTGGGTGGTCCATTCACGTTGCTAAAGGGGGCTGCCTCGCTTCAGGTTTTGGCGGGTAACTTGCCGCGCCCGTAGGGGTCTAGGATTTCATTGCACAGGCTATCCACACGACCAGGGGAACGTCAGGTTTCAGTAGTGGCTCTGTGAAACCCGGGGATGCCAGATATCTGTATTGTTCTGTAATGCTGTACATTTCTGTGATGTTGCATTTTTTATCACGCCTTGAGCGAACATAATATATTGGTATATATATTAGTAGATGTTGTATATGTTTTGCATCCGCGCTAGTCCGGTCCCCGCTCTGTCGTTAGTTAGCTAACCTAACGGGTAATGACGGGACCCAGTGGCGAATGCGGATGGCATATACGTACATCAGTATATTTTCGTTCTTTGTGGTGTGATCAATTGATGGGACTGCGTTGATTCGGATCAATGCAAGTTAAAACAAACCTAATCTGATGTTGTTGGAACACTTTTCAAAAAGCTGTTATTGCAAGGACGTTCACTTTTGTTTTGCATCGTGGTATTCAGTTGGAATATCCTGCTCCTCAGTCGACGAGGCAAGGGCCGAGATCCCTTCACCGGGAGTGACCCCTTGGACAAAAGTTTGCGTCAGGGCAATAACTTCACTATAGCCGATTACTTTTGCTTTGCATCGTGGTATTCAGTTGGAATATCCTGCACCTCATTCTACGGGGAAAGAGCCGAGATCCCTTCACCGGGAGTGACCTCTTTAGCAAAGGTTTTCGTCACTATATTTTTAAAAGCTATCCGTTCCTTCAACGATATCAAGTTCATTACGTTAAAGATTTTCGCCAGAAACCATTTGTAGCCCTCCGTCGTTTCATATGGATAGTCAATAGTATTCAAGCTGTGTATGTTGGCCAAAGTCAAGGCACAGTGATTGGTAGCTATTGGGGTATTCATATGCAGCATAGATAGATGCGTTGGTTTGGGACAGTCGTACTGCCATTTTGGCCAAAGTCAAGGGTAGGTACGGATGGATTCAAATTAACCTGGAGAATGACGGGTAGAACTTGACATGTGACTTATGATATGTTGGCCAAAGTCAAGGTCATAAGAGCATGGGGTAAAAATCACATCGGGAGTTTCAAAAGAACTGAAACTTGCCAGATATGCGCATACCTTCTGTAGTGTGACACCGTGAGCGGATTCCGTCACGTTATCATGCGATGATAGTTGGATCCTGATTCCCACTGATGAGTTGGTTTACTCCTCGGGTGATCCCGACTAATTCTTCTTTTAGGTTTGGAGGAGAATTTGACGGTACAGTGGGAGGTTTCCTGATTAGATAAATTGGTAACCATTCTGATCTAGGTTAGAGTGCACGCTGAGTGTTTCTTTTCTCTCTCTCTTTGGCAGCGACCATTGACCCGACCCTAAGACTATGACTCAGTAACCAAGTTGACCGAACCTTCTTAAACACTGGCTTTTGGATTGTCAGAGTTGCATACTTCATTGCCACTCCTACTTTTACCCTTTTCTCCAGGACACCCCGTATTACTACGAACGTCCACTTCCATTGGACAAAACCATCGTATGGTTATATACGAACTCGAAAGAATTTATTCGAGGATGGTTTCTAGTTCTGGAGAAAACGGATAGGACTATTCAGTTGTCTTTTCCTTTTACCTCTTCTCAGGTTGCGAGTACTCCTTGGTTTAGGAGATAGTACACCTATTATGCAAATTGGATAGTCTTCTTCCAAACCTTCGGCTGGTGCCGAACGGTGGGGAATGAAGAAAACCAATTAGCATAACGATGGTGTACAGAAGGTATTAAGTTAAGACAAAGCAAGGGATTAGTAAGAGGGCAAAGTAAATTGCGACTGATATTCACGACCAAACCAAGTATTTCATTACCACTCCCACTTCACCTTTGTATTTCTCCAGGACACTCCGTATCACTACGAAGATCTACAGTTTATTGGATATTCCATCGTATGGTTATATACGAACTCGAAAGGAACTTGTTCCAGTTCGGGGATGGATTCTGGTTCAGGAGAAATAGGAATAAGATTTACTCAGGTTGTCTTTTATCTTCACCTTCTCTCGCATTGCGAGTGCTCCTAGGATTAGGACAGTACACCCATTATGCTTATTGGATAGTCTTCTTCCAAACCATAGGCTGGTGCCGAACGGTAGGGAAGGAAGAAAACCATTTAGCCTAAAGGGGTGTGCAGAAGGTAATGACTAAAGACATATAAAGGGATTTGGAGAGGCGGCAAAGAATTATACGCTTACAGTCGTGAATCTGGAAGAGGCATTACTAGGAATACCGGGATACCCCATCGAAACATTTCAATGTTTCAGTGCCACTGTGTACTGTTAAAAGAAAACTGATTTCCCAATTAGTTCTTTCTCCAGGGTATGTATTTACCAGGTACGATTCTCACATCTGTATGGTTTTACAGATGATGAGTGGGAGTAAGTTATTGGAAATTGGGTGATCATCCTCATTGTATCGGGATTCGTTGTAATCGGTGATATTTGAAGAAGTCACCTGGACTGTTTGCCGGTCGGCAAGTATTTGGGTTTGAATATCCGCTGTCATGCACCAATTTCAAATTGATATATCTGTACGTCTATTTTCATAGAGTGAGATATACCTTTTTGAAATTATGTCTACGACATTTACCTATATCAGTGGATGGTTAGGTAAGGAGCATTAAACAGCGGTGTAATTCTTCTTAACCATAAATACAGTTTTCAACCTACGACACACAGTGAATGAGTTTTCAGACTCAAGGGACTTATACAGAGTATTGTATGTTGTCCAGGGTCCATCAGGACAGAGGGGTTGGTCCTCACACTATATTCGGTTTACTTATGACTTCTCCAGTTTTTAGACAGGTGTTTCGTGGAAACACACGGTCCGAATTTTGAGAAGTTATAGGTATTTGAATAGAGTAGAGAACCAGGTGTAGCAAGTATCGGGATTCTTCAAAGTGATCGAAGATGTAGACACTTGTGTACGGTATTCAGTTGATAGTAATGATTAAGAGAACTTGCTTCTCTTTCAGGTTACTCATAATTGGAAGTACTCCTAAGTTGAGTAACGCTGATCGGCCTCTTTCCATTTAGTTGACATGCACTGGAGATAGCTGCATGATTTGAATCTGCTTCAATTAAATCAGTGCCTCTGGTTCTATATTGGATATAGAACAGTTCATATCTTAACGATGTTAAGGTACGGGGAGTTGTCCGGCTTATGATTAAAACCAGACTCTGGATAACTCAAGGCACGTTTCTGTAATGGCTGTTTGTGGGTTGACCCAGGCTATGACGCGGGTTGACTTTCTACCATCTGGAAGATCAATAGCGATATTGTTCTTAACTCGCCACAGTTTTAACAAAAATGGATTTTTTCAGAAAACAGCAGTGGGAGTATGGTAGAACTGGAAGTGATTCCAGAACCACAAACGATTACTGAAGATTTGATAGGAACCTAAAGATTCAATCTGGTTTGACATTCCATTGGCCACTCCGCAGATACTGTGGGTAGCTTCAGGCACCCGAGAGGTACTCCGGTAGCCTCAAGGACGGTGACAGGGAAGTTCTTGTTTACCCAGACTTGCCATTGCTGTTGTTCCAGACTGTGAGACCCGGCAGGAGGATGAATATAGCGTCGTTCTGAACTAGCTTTAGAAGTGTACGTCTATATGACTCTGCCAGAGGGTTGTCGTAGTCAGTGGGAGCAGCGGAAGCATGGTGGACAGGTGGCTTATGTCTATTTATAGACTAAAGCAGAAATAGCGGAGATAGATCATCTGTTTCTGATGTGACAGTCATAGGTTTGACTTCATCAGAATAGGGGATGGATCTGTTGACAGAATAGGGGATGGATCTGTTGAGAAGGTAGTAGGGTGTGATGTCATGGTATTTGGATGACATACACAGAGTAGGAAGTGATATTCCTATACTACGATCGGTTATACTTTGGTCGTCACACAGGACTTGGACATTATATCAGACATACTGGTTGCTAGATCTATGGTTTTAGATCTAGATTTGGGTGGTTTCCCAATCAGGGTACTTAGATAGCGTTCTAAGAGTATTTAGAATGGACGACTCCTGGCACGGTAGTGTACCTGCAGGTGATGGAGTCACCCTCTCTAAAGGTGTCTTACAGACTAAAGGGGAGAGGGATGTGCATGATTGACAAATCACTTGCTCAAGCAATTGAGTCAATCATGAGATGTCAAGTACCACACCAGATGTTGTTCTTGCACTAGATGCAATAAGTTGACATTAATCCAATCCTGGAGAAACAGTCGGAAGTAGTTTTAGAACATAAGTGGATGTTCTAGGGATATGATAACGACAGCCTCATTCAGAAGACAGTTATCATTCCAGGCTTCCAAGGTGACTTGGACGACAAGGAGGTTGTCAGAGTTATAGTTTTTCCTTCTGACGAGGGGCAGTATTTTGGACAGGTGGTCCAAGGAAATACTGAGGGAGGCATGGCGTCGGATACTGATTGAGTTCAGTTGACGATACAGTCTAAGAAGTTTGGATTTGGAGTTCATTTATGAGCTAGGTCCCATCAGACATCCAGACACATTCTAAGACAGGTATTGCTCATTTTGGGAGATGGGTTTCTCCGCGAACTTGAGATATAGAGAGACATAGAAAGAAACATCAAAGCGGATCCACTTACTGAGGCTATTCCTCGAACGCAATAGTTTCGCAAACGAGCTTTGTGAGACTGACAAGTAGAGGAGTTGGGTGTTCGGTATCATACAGGCTGTGAGTATGCGACATCGCAATAATTAGCCTTGAGTGCAAGTGGGAGATTGTTGGAGATAGTGCCCTCAGAGTCAATTATTGGATCACAGGCACGTGATTGCAATGATTGAGAGAGGACCTATCCCGGTAGGACAGTCTTACTCAAGATGATAGTATGCTACCTGGTTCACCTTTATCATCGTATACTGTTTTAGGTGACCTGACATGTCGCTATTATACGTTGATAGAGCCCCTAGGATTCTTGCTTGACCACCAGCAGTATGAGGGGCGCTCATATAAGTGGGAGCTGGGGTCTATAAGCACATCCTTAAATGGTCCCTGGTCGTGGGAGTTTCGAGACAGGGCATCGATACTTCAGAGTAGACTAGTGTATACAGTCGAGACCCCGACAAGGGGCTGTGGCCGGTCTCACAAGCCACTGGTGTTAGTTGGTTCACCTAAGATGTATACAGGTGCTCATTGGATTATGAGTACACCCGACAGGACTCGCCGGGAACATGCTAGTTGGTCTTATACCGGACGTCGGATAGCAGTTCCCAGGTGACATGTGTACAGGTTAGTTCATCGACCTGATGATCGTCATTTATCTCGTGTGAGTTCCCACTGTACTTTGATCACTACCCTACCACGCTCAAAGGAGACGTGCAAACAGGTTTTAGTTGGGTATAGTCCCGAGCCACATGGAGGCAGTGAGCGGATCTTCAGGGGTTCGTCTCTCCCGGTATTGGGGGTGAGGTCGCGCTGTGTCTAGGAGAGCCATTACACAAAGCCCTCGGCCGAGGCAGGAGATTTACTGGTAGGTATTCCAGTAGTATCTCAGGGTGTTCTGGGCTACACTCCGACACGACTTGTACCGCTTTTGGGGGTCTGACTTTTGCCAACCCCCTAGGCCCGCCATGCGATGCACATAGACGAACGGACCGGACTGTACGGATATTGTCACTGACAGGCTCAGTAGGGTGTCAGGATGAGTTCGCTCATCGACGTCCCTTTTGGTCAATACCTGGCAGCCCGTTACGTATTGGCTTATACCTCTGACGTGCTAGTGGTTAAATCCACAACCAAGGTGTTGACGTGTCTTTAGAGTCCCCCAAATTCAGTTGCTCAAGTTTTCGGGCGAAACGCTGTAGAGGCCGTATGGAGATAAGGCAGGATTCGATCAGATACATGCGGTATTGCACGGATCAGGATCGCACGGATAATACTAGCAGTCTTTGGTTTAAGCCGGATACTAGTATAGTACAGTGTAGATTTTGTCTCATTGCATTTGTATTTTGTTCGGAATACAGATGCGGGTGTGTATACACAGTATCGGGGTTTTCCTGTAATTTATTACGGGACCAGTTTTCTAGAGTTTCCATTTTTGCTTTCCGTTTCGGCCAATTTCTTTGTATCCTTCATTGGCCGAAGATTGGTGGAGGAGGGCTTATTTGCATTTGTGCAAATAAGAATTTGTGGAGGGTGTTCTTTGCATTTTGTTGGATCATGATGATGAACCATCCCTTGGCCATTTGACTTCTTCATCTATCATGGCTTGACTTTTATATGATATGGTTGTTGATGATGGCATGACTTTTGGAAGTGATGATTGTTGTTTGAGTGTTGGACTTTCCTAGCTATCATTTCTTTGCATGATAACCATTCCTCTCTCTCTTATATGATTTGTGAGTGGCTCCCATATTTTGGCGAACACTCTCATTCTCACTCTCCCCTCACTTGTGATGGCTGGTCATTCCACATGGGGCTGCCCAAAATTTATAGTGTGGGATATTGGTTCATTTCATGTTGGAAAAATCCCACAACACCATCTCCAAAAGGCTTATATCATTTCCTCCACCATAAGGCAACTCCACAACCCCAAAATGAGACATGGTTCTACAAACATTCTACAGAAAATCTTGGGCACGTCGGCTCGCCAACTTCGTGCCCGAGTTGCCTCGGTATAGAGGTGGGAGCCCGTAAAAGAAGCAGGCGACGTGGTGCCCTTCCGGCGACGAGGTGGAGACCGGACATTCCGCGGGAGATCGGGACTACGGCGAGAAGACCGGAGGACACGGATCGCTCGGTATATCTCTCTTCCCCATCTAGTAGTTAGCTAGGACTAGTTAATGGGTGTGAGCCGGGTTCGAAGCTTGGTGTCGTAGGTTCGCTTCCGCTTTGGCCTCGGGATGGAGGCCGGGGCGCCGCCGTGAACTTACACTTCGAATCCACATTAATTAGTTTTGTGTAAACCTAATTATCTATTTGTATAAATCTCACATTTTGGCTTTGTTTGATGGATTACGCGGCGTTTGGATTTGGATCAAAATTCCATTATAGTCTCATATCGCACGCGAATACTCACCGGGAGACATTAGTAGAGAGTGCCACGCCCCTTTACCCCGACAAAGTGACTATAGGAGAACCCCATAACTAAGAGCATCCACTCGGGTGCCCGCGACCACAGTGTTCCGTCCAAGTCCACTTCGTTGACGGCCTCTGGGGTGCGGCCATCCACTAAAGTTCCCGACGACCCTTCGATCTTTTAACCGGGAATCCTGTTGAATTGACCGGCTATAATTTTGAAAATTGTTTTCAATTCGAGGCTTAAATGTAGGGTGTTTAGCAATTGTCATGAAATTCAGAATATGTGATAATCCCGGTTTGTGATGTCTATAGATATGGATTCTAATTATTGTAGTTTTCATTTCTTTTCTGCGACCGTAAGTGTAATATGCGAAAGAATTCCCAATCTCGTTGCTATACGACAACGACATTACGGATACGCATATTTACTTACGTTGATGACATGTGATGTTATTGTGTTTCTATATTGATATGTTATATTGGATCGTCGTGATTGAATAGCCAGGGTTTTATGTGAGATGAGAGCTTTTCATTTTCATTCATGTAAATTTTTGTAAGTAATATTCAGTTATTGGGACACTTCCGGGTTGATATTGTTGTCTCCATTCGATGTATATTATTTACTTTTCCGCATTAGGATAGACCTAAGGCAGAGAGCATAAATGACCGGATTCTAGATTCCAGTGGGAGGCCATCTCGAGGAGTCGAGACCGGTTGCCTAACTCTAGAATTGGAAGGGCTGCTTGCCGCTCTCGTAGGGGTCTTGGGATGTGGGCTTGGCTATTTATCACGATCGTCGAATCCGTGTTTTTCGTTAATGGCTTAATCTAAAACACGGACCTCCTAGTATATCCTAAATTTCATATACATGCTTCTGCTGTGCTGTGATGTCATGTGATCATATAACTGCATGAGATGAATGCTACTTATATATGTGATATACTAGTAGACACTATATATGTTTTGCATCCACGCTAGTTCTGATCCAGCCCAGCCATAAGTTAAGTAACCTTACGTTGAAGACCAGGCTCCCGGTGGCGAATGCAGATGGCATATATGTGTGTTTTATTTTCGTTTCTTCTGTGATGATTAGGAGCTTTAATGATGGGACGACATTAATAAGATTAATGTTAAGAAAAGAAACCTAAAGATGTAGAACCAAATTTGAAAGATACTCGGCTTTTTTGTAAAAAAGCAATTATTTCAAATGCAGAGCTTAAGCCACTCTTTTACAAATCACTCGGTTCTACAATGATATCATGTTCAATACGTTAAAGGTTTTCATCAAAACCATTCATAGCCCTCTGCCATTTTATGAAGTAGAGTACTCAGTATTCGTGCTACGTTTGTTGACTATACTTATGGCATAGTGTACGGTAGCTAAGTGATGTCTTCCTATAAAGCATATGACGCGATCGATTAAGACATTCGTATGACTTTGTTGACTATAGTTAAGGGTCATACGAATGGATCTAAATCAATCATGAAATGACGGGTAGAACTTGACTAGCGCTTATGATTTGTTGACAATAGTTAAGGTCATAGGTCGCTATGGGTAAAAACTATATTGGGAATTTCAAGTGTTGAAATTTGCAATGAGATTGCATACCTTCTATTTGATAGTTGGATCCCGATCCTACTGTGAGTAATAGTTACTCTCGGGAGAATTTTACACTTTACAATTAGCTAATCCAGTAGGTGTCTAGAAAGGTGTTAACGGGGTTATACCTCTGTAGAAACGGGGTTTATTTTAATTAGGTCCATATGAAAACACGAGAACCTCTCTCGGAGTACCAACACTGGCCTGGCTGACCTGTTAGCGAACTTCTTATCAGAAAGATTCTCGATGAAAGATCTAGGTGATGCTTCCTGCATATTGGGAATCTTGATCTATAGAGATAGATCTAAACGGATACTGGGATTGTCCCAATCCAGGTACATTGACACCATACTAAAGAGGTTTAGTATGGAAGAATCCAAGCGTGGGAACCAACCCACGATCTCTGGACTCACTCTCTCCAAAGAGATGTCTCCCAAGACTGATTTGGAGAGAGCTCGCATGCAAAGAATACCCTATGCTTCGGCAGTAGGCTCTATCATGTATGCGATGCTATGTACCAGACCCTATGTAGCATACTCACTAAGTGTAGTGAGTCGTGATTGAATACGATTTCCGGATTGTGTAGTATGAGAAAATTGTATTTAGAAATCACAACCAAAAATTATTTGACCGCAATCAATAACGGTGTCGAATGTAGCGCGTTAGCGAGTGCGGATCGTCCATAGGGAAAGTGTAATCTTTCGTGTTTCGAATTAGATGAGTCGAAACTTTAAGGAAAAGAAAAGAAAACAATTCATGATTTATAAAATTACATTTCAAGAAAGAGAAAAATCTAGATCTAAGAAAGCATTAAAATCAAGAAGTGATAATTTAGGATGATTTCCAACCAACAATCAAGATTCGAAGTGTAGCTCGTAGGAGTAGATCGGATCTATAGATGTGATGAGATCTAAAGATTTCATGTTCTTATCCATTAACGAATTGACACTAGATCGATGATAATACATCGAGGTTAAGGATCTTGCGAAGAAGCTAGGGTTTCCTCCTCTTATCCTTTATCCATTTAATGAATCTCGTTCAAATTCCAGCTTCTAGTTAATCAAATGATCAATCGTTGTTCCCTAATTTTGAGTGAACACAATCAAGAGAGGATCATCCGAAAACTAGGTCATCGATCATTTGATTCACAAGAATTTACAATTGTTATAAGATTTAAGAATTGTAAAAGAATCTAAATCATCATCATTCTATTGATCGTCACAACTCCTATACGAGCGGAGTTTACTCAAACATCATAATAACAAACGCAATCACAAATTTAGATCGAATCATAACGTTGAATCAAAAGATAAGCAGGATATAGAAATTTCACCATTATTTATCGACAAATTTCGTTACAACTCTCTTGAATTTACAAAAGGAAGGAACTAGATCATCGATTTCGGCTTGGCTCCGCTCCTTGAGTCGCGGATCGGCTTGGATCTCTTGCTCCGATGGAATCCAGCGTCGCTCTCTAAAGGTTGAAGGCTCTCTTGCTTGAATGGTACTCGGGATCTTGATCTTGATTTTGAATTGGAATTAGGGTTAGGGTTTCGCACAAGTCGTGTCACTCAACTTGTGGATGGAAGATGAAGAGAGAATGATGAGAAATTGAACCCTCTCAACCCTAGATCTAGGCTCCTTTTTATAGAACTCCAAAACCCTAGATCTAGGATTTGAATTTTGAATTTTCCCTCCAAAAGTTTGTTAAGAGAGCCTTATAGAAATAGTTTGTTAAGCCGAGCCTTCTAGATGCGCCACGTGGCATTTCTACAATGTTCTGGAAGCTTGGGCTGTTACATCAAGGCACGTGGAAAAGATTGAGGAACTGAAGCCTTGGAGCCGCCGCGGTTCCGCGGCGCAAGCAGGCTCCCACCGCGGAACCGCGACGCCTTTGAAGCCTTGGGGCTTGGGTCTTCTGCTGTGGCCTAGGGCTGACAATTGGGCCTTTGTATGATATGTTAAATTGTATTTGGCTTTCTATATCACTTCCAGATCGCACATTTTGGAGTTGGTGTATTTTTTATCAGCTCTTTTTGCTTTGTTCCTGCAATTTCCTGCACAATTTCTCGGGACAAGAGTTGAGCAATACAAGGATGATGCGATGCCATGATAAACAGTCAATTTCCCTTAAAGTGCCGGTTTTAAAGTCTAACACATGCAATCTGGTATTTCAGAGATGTTTTGCTAATATGTGCAATATGAATACCGAACACTTCTAGATGAGTGCAAATGTTAGGGAAATTGCCGTGTTAAAAATACAGTATTTTCGACTGATCAAATTCCCCCAAACATATTTTCGATCGTCTCGAGCGAACTGTTTTATTAAAAAGAGAAGGAGAAAATAAAGAAAAAGAAAAACTAAGTAGCACACTTTCGTAGGCAACACGATTGCACTGAGCACGTGCAACAAGCCTTTAAACCTCTAGGTGTCCCTAGTAGGAGGAGTGTTGTCTCCTAAGGGTTTTCAGCGGATTGCACCCACAAAATCCAATAATAAAAGGAAGATCATGAAATTTACATTTAAAGAAAAGAATTTTAAAAGAAAAGCTTTGAAAATTAGGGTTTCCAACTAAGCTCGCTTTTCGGTTGTCATGAGCCCTGTCTTAATAGTCATGAAAAGATGTCAGAAATCACGTCCTCCCTCAATAAAACATCGTCTTATTCTTCATTCCTATCTTTCTTCCAAACATCGATCATATCACCCTACGTGTGTGTAATAAACTTCCCTACACCCGGAGAATTCAATTCAAGCTATCATACTCTTGCCCATCAGCCTCAGTACTTTTTAATTAATGAATATTTTAGATGAATTTGCTCACACACTTTCATGCGACCGTTAATACTTCTTGAGGTACTAACCGACCGATTACTTATGTGCTTGCTTATTGGGTGTATTTTCCTCGTTTTGCACCACCTAAGGCATAGCAGTGACTCCCAGACCAGTTGGCCTTAGGGCACTAGGTGAAGAGGAACCCTCGCTATATATTTTTTATTGCCCTTGGCGATAACAAAACCAGTGTTCATTTTTCTCACCATTTTATATTTTATTCATTTTTTTATTTCCTTCGAACTTTTGGCTTTTAGACAAGAGCATTTCAAGGTATCCTCTACTATCCCGGGCTTCAAGACGTGTGTAAGTGCGAATAGCAGGGTATCAACGTTCAAAATATTTGGCTTCCAGAATAGAAACTATTTTTCAGACTTATTTTTATCCTCAGATTAATGACTTCCTTCATCTTACTAACCCTTAGGACAACGGCTCATAACTACTTATTACTAGTTCGTATAAGAAAACCTCTAATTTTTTTGGTTTTCTTAAATTTTTCTAATCTCATGGATGTAATTTTTCACTATCTAATCTTTTATTATCTTATTTATGTACAAAAATATTTTTATCTTTTGAATTTTTTTAAAACTTTTATAGGTTTTCAAAAATGTTTTGTGCTTATGCAAACGATATGCAAATGATGTGAAAATAAGCACAAACCTCCCCCAAACTTGTTTTCAACAGTGTCCTCACTGTTGCCTTCTGCTAAATCTCGAAAAACCTGTAAGCTTGGGAGCAATTTATTAGTGGGGGCAAAATATATAAGTGAAGATCCTCCCCCAAACTTATTTTTGGCTCATCATTTTGTGTAAAAATTTTCTTTTCAAGAGCCAGATTACACCCCCCCCAAACTTGAGTTATGCAATGTTAATCTTTTGAAAATCACATGCGGGGGTCAAAAATCATTGGTCGATGCCAAGCTTTGCAAAGACCGAAAGTTAGCACCAACCAATCGAAAATTTTATCAATACAGTGCTCTGGTTGGTGGAAGAAGAAGTAGGGAAAGGGTAAGGGGTGGAAAAGAATGTGTGTGCATCTCATTTTGGAGAGACGATGCAGTGAATGTGATGGATTGCTCGCATTCTTTTTACAGTTCAGAAGAAGGGGTGGAGGTTCAATTTCATTGATTGGGACATGATGCATCTCAACACCCGTATCATTCATAATTGCGAGTTCATCAGCGAAGATCTCCTCAAAAGTTCCATCAATACCCCGAAGAATAATATCATCACAAAGTGCGGGGTGATCTTCAGACTCTAAGAACGGTTCATAATCAGTGTTAATTGTTGACCCGGACATCTCGGTGGAAGAGTCCGTATGTGTATGATACATAGTTCGGTCAAACAATAACGTATGAAAAGAGTCAAGATCGGTATCATGAGGATCATCAAATTCGCTGCTGTCAACATCCATTAAGTCGACAGAACAGACCTGAGCAGTAGGTTCGGAGGGTACACTTCCCAACTTGTAAATGTTCAGCTCAATTGACCTATTCCGAAAGGATAGGGTCATAGAACCATTACGACAGTTGATTATAGCGTTGGAAGTGGCTAAAAAGGGGCGACCTAAAATCACCGGAATTTGATTCCGTGGGTTCGCTACAGGCTGTGTATCAATTACAATAAAGTTCACAGGGAATATAAATTCCTCGATTTTTATTAACACATCCTCCAGTTCACCCCTAGGTTTGGTGCTTGATCGGTCAGCCATCTGGAGAGTGCAATGGGTTGGCTTCAACTCTCCGATCCCTAACTGCTCATAGACTGAGAAAAGAAGCAAGTTAACACTTGCCCCAAGGTCTAGTAGAGCACGGTTAATGTGTTTCTCCCCAATAGAAATGGAAATAGTAGGATATCCAGGATCTTTACGTTTCCTCGGTAATTGCTGGGGAAAGGCTGTGTCTACTGTTTTTGCCATGAATATCTTCTTGGGCACTTGAGTCTTCCTCGTCCTAGTGCACAAGTTCTTAAGAGTTTTCGCATAGGACGAAACTTGTTGGATAGCATCTAGGAGAGGGATGTTGATGTTAACTTGCTTAAAAATGTCCATAATCTTCTCCATATGTGGACTCGATGTGTTAGCCCTTAACCGATTAGGATAAGGTGCTTTAGCAATAAGCGCTGGGTCCATCATAGGAGAAGGAAGTGTCTGTGGACCTGATCCCAGAATAGAAGTGGGGATCGTCCGTGGAGGAGTAGAAGAGGTGGGCTGAGGTGGCGAGCCTTTTGGGAAACGAAGAATAGGCTCGCAAGAAGGTGGTGGGGTAGAAGAACTGGGGTCAGAAATAGAAGTAGAAGTGGAAGGAAAGGTCTCAGCCGAGGTATCATTGATAGATTTTTCTGTGTCATCAAACTCTTCCGCAACGTGATTGTCAAGCACTCTTCCAGATCTCAACGTGATTGCATTCACAAGATGTGAATATCCAGGATTGGGTAAAGGTTGAGCTGGAAGTTTCCCTTTCTCTCTTGCACTCATTTCGGCTTTTAATCTTGAAATTTCTGTTTCCATCGATTTAATACTCTCAGCTTGGGACGCTGAGTTTTTCTTTATATCATCAACAGAAGTCTTTATTTCAGCTGATACTTGCATGAGATTTGTTAGAAGCAAGTTTATGAATGAAGAGGATTCATCGGTCCCGGTCAACTGTAAAGGACTAGACGGTGCGGGTGTGTTGACCGGATTTTGGAAGTTTTGGGCTTGGAAGAGGTGCTGACTCAATTGAAGTGGTGGTTGCTGTTGTGGTGGGAAGGACCCTTTGGAAATTGTTTTGGGTTGGAACCGTGTTTTGAGATTGTGATTGGTTCAAAGCAAAGTTAGGGTGATTCCTCCAACCCTGATTATATATGGAAGAAAATGGATCGTTTCTAGGTCTTTGAAAAGCAGTATTGGTATGCTCGTGACCTTGAAACGGAGAATTTAGTGGACCATTCTTCCATCAGATGTGATGGATCAGAACAACTCCACATACAGTTTTGGGAGAGTGACATTTGATTTAGGGCGGCTGCTAAAAAATTAGTTTTCCATAGTCTCAAGTTTCTTTTGCATTGCTGACATTTCAGCTCTACTCCTATAGAAACATCCGATTGGTTATTGCCACCCTAAACGATGGACTCACACTCTCCCACTGTAAGACTTTTCAGCGAAATCTTCTAGGAATTTCCAGGCTTCCCCATCATCTTTGGTCATGAAATTGCCTTGACACATTAATTCAAGGGTCTGTTTTGTATTAGGATTAATGCCCTCATAAATGATTCGGCACAGTTCCCATCTCGGGATGCCGTGATGTGGACATTGGACTAACAGATCCTTGAAGCGGTCAAGACATGTTGAAATGGTTCATTTGGAAGCTGGGTGAATTGATTTATTTCGCTACGGACTCGAGCTGTTTATGATGTGGGTAGAATTTCTTAAAGAATGCTTTTACGAATTCTTCCCAGTTGAAATGGAATGTGCGGTAGTGTTGTATAGCCACTTCTCGGCTATATCGCACAAGGTGAATGGGAGAAGACGTAGACGCATAGCATCCAAAGAAAGCTGTGAGGTACCCATCATTGCGCATACATTTTCAAATTTCGTGATAAACACGTATGCGTCTTCAGACTCGAGACCAGTGAAATTTTGGTAGAAAGGTTGATGTATTGGGGTTTTTATCTGAAAATTATCCCCGTTGGCTGGTGGAATGGAAAGACAGGTGGAAAGGGGACCTCGTGTTGGATAGCACCTCTCTTGGAGAGAGATGCGAGGTGGATTCTGCGCACCAACGGACGGCGGCAGAGTAGTGGTAAAGAAGTTCGATGGAGACGGATCCATCGAAGTAGGTTTGGTGGTGGGTAAAAGAAAGGTAAATGTAGAAATACCGACTTTAGGGTCGATCAGGGGACGCGGACTAAACGGGCACTAGAATCCCGTTGTCCAGCCTATCTTGCACTAAAAAGGGTTATTACAAGTGGCAGCGTGAATTATAATTAGGGGAAATGAATGTGATTGGTGTTTGTTTTGAAAAATGATACGGATTTTTGAAAATATGATGCAATCACAACAAATGCAACAAGCAAAACCCTAATTCTAGTGGTCACCTAGGTTAAAGCTCTAGACCGCTCCTAACTGCCAAAAGACAAGTCGCAGGATAAATCCTCCACTGCCTCTTTGTCTCTCCTGTGGCGAGATAAGTGCCAGATAAGTGGGAGGTTCTCCACTACGTAAGTAGTGGGCCTAATTAAGTAACCACTAGCCTTCGACACACTTGCTTTAGACACCACAAAAGAAACGCGGATAAGCAATGAATTACCCACGGCCTTCTCTTGTCCTAAGTGAGCGCGATGGTCCTTAGAGTCATCTCTAGATTTCTTTTAATTAATGAGGGTAAATGCGGATGCAAGTTTGTGATTTTTGGGGCTTAGGAAGGGTAATGAACTCCCCACCTAATCTGGATTTGGTCGTGCCCCTTAATATCCGTATTAATATGCAAACAACCAAAAATCAAAACACGCACAATTTATTTTGCTTTTTGCGGCGCTGCGATTTATTTGCAAAGAAACCTGCACAAAATGTTAATTGGAGCAGATTTTGAAAGAGATAAGAAAGTTAGAAGCTCACAGAGCAAATTTGGTACAGTGAAGAAGCAGGGAAGCCGCGGAACTGCCGCAGGAGGTGGGTCTTTGCCGTGGAATCACGGTGGGGGAAAGCGATCACTGCACAGAATTTTAGGACAATGCTTCTGTTGCTCCCTTTAGCTTTCTGGAATATTCAGAAATTTTTTTCTCCAGCTCCAATAATTCCAGATTTTCTCGCAATCAAATCACAACAACACGTATTAGTGTTTGTGTGAATTTTGATCTAAAAAATTGTAATGGAATAAACTTTTCAACTCAAATTTCAAAATACGAACAATTTGTGCACCATCCCCGGCAACGACGCCATTTGATTGAATACGATTTCCGGATTGTGTAGTATGAGAAAATTGTATTTAGAAATCACAACAAAAAATTATTTGACCGCAATTAATAACGGTGTCGAATGTAGCGCGTGTGGATTGTCCACAGGGAAAGTGTAATCGTTCGTGTTTCGAATTAGATGAGTCGAAAGTTTAAGGAAAAGAAAAGAAAAAAATTCATGATTTATAAAATTGCATTTCAAGAAAGAGAAAAATCTAGATCTAAGAAAGCATTAAAATCAAGAAGTTATAATTTAGGATGATTTCCAACCATGAATCAAGATTCGAAGTGTAGCTCGTAGGAGTAGATCGAATCTATAGATTTGATGAGATCTAAAGATTTCATGTTCTTATCCATTAATGAATTGACACTAGATCGATGATAATTCATCGAGGTTAAGGATCTTGCGAAGAAGCTTGGGTTTCCTCATCTTATCCTTTATCCTTTCAATGAATCTCATTCAAATTCTAGCTTCTAGTTGATCAAATGATCAATCGTTGTTCCCTAGTTTTGAGTGAACACAATCAAGAAAAGATCATCCGAAATCTAGGTCATCGATCATTTGATTCACAAGAATTTACAATTGTTATAAGATTTAAGAATTGTAAAAGAATCTAAATCATCATCATTCTATTGATCGTCACAACTCCTATACGAGCGGAGTTTACTCAAACATCATAATAACAAACGCAATCACAAATTGTGATCGAATCATAATGTTGAATCAAAAGATAAGCAAGATATAGAAATTTCACCTTTATTTATCGACAAATTTCGTTACAACTCTCTTGAATTTACAAAAGGAAGGAACTAGATCGTCGATTTCGGCTTCGCTCGGCTCCTTGAGTCGCGGATCGGCTTGGATCTCTTGCTCTGATGGAATCCGGCATCGCTCTCTAAAGGTTGAAGGCTCTCTTGCTTGAATGGTACTCGAGATCTTGATCTTGATTTTGAATTGGAATTAGGGTAAGGGTTTCGCACAAGTCGTGTCACTCAACTTGTGAATGGAAGATGAAGAGAGAATGATGAGAAATTGAACCCCCTCAACCCTAGATCTAGGCTCCTTTTTATAGAACTCCAAAACCCTAGATCTAGGATTTGAATTTTGAATTTTCCCTCCAAAAGTTTGTTAAGAGAGCCTTCTAGAAATAGTTTGTTAAGCTGAGCCTTCTAGATGCGCCACGTGGCATTTCTACAATGTTCTGGAAGCTTGGGCCGTTACATCTAGGCACATGGAAAAAATTGAGGAACTGAAGCCTTGGAGCCGCCACGGTTCCATGGCGCAAGCAGGCTCCCGCCGCGGAACCGCGGCGCCTTTGAAGCCTTGGGGCTTGGGTCTTCTGCTGTGGCCTTGGGATGACAATTGGGCCTTTGTATGATATGTTAAATTGTATTTGGCATTCTATATCACTTCCAGATCTCACATTTTGGAGTTGGTGTATTTTTGATCAGCTCTTTTGGCTTTGTTCCAGCAATTTCCTGCACAATTTCTCGGGACAAGAGTTGCGCAATACAAGGATGATGCGATGCCATGATAAACAGTCAGTTTCCCTTAAAGTGACGGTTTTAAAGTCTAACGCATGCAATCTGGTATTTCAGAGATGTTTTGCAAATATGTGCAATATGAATACCGAACACTTCTAGATGAGTGCAAATGTTAGGGAAATTGCCGTGTTAAAAATGCAGTATTTTCGACTGATCAAGTCGGTATCAAGCAGATCCTGGAGAGAGTCACTGAACAGCTGTGAAGAACATTCTCAAGTACTTACGAAGGACTAAAGAGATGTTCTTAGTGTGTGGTAACGGAGAACTCCGGGTGGAGTCCTTTACCGATTCCAGCTTCCAAAGTGATAAGGATGACTCTAAGTCGCACTCGGGATTTGTCTTTACCCTCAATGGAGGGGCAGTATGTTGGAAGAGTTCCAAACAGGATACCGTTGCAGACTCGACGATGGAGGCTGAATACATCGCTCCCAAAGAGGCTGTCTTGATAAAGAAGTTCATTAATGAACTTGGTGTGGTTCCATCCATTGTGCATCTAATACTTCTGTATTGCGATAACAATGGAGCTGTGGCTTTGGCCAAGGAACCCAGGTCCCATCAGAAGTCCAGACATATTCTGAGACGGTATCACCTGATTAGGGAGATAGTTGATCGCCGGGAGATCGAGGTCAGGAGAGTAGATACGAAGGACAACACTGCGGATCCACACACGAAGTCCATTCCCCAGATACAGTTTGAAAGATTATTCGGGATGCTAGGTATGAAATACTACAGCAAGTGGGAGATTGTTAGTTATGTATATGCCCTAGAGGCCATTGTTGTACATATAATGTATATTATGATGGATGCTTGGATATATACAGAGAGGACTTTCTTGCTCGTCATGATAGTATGCTATTTGGTTTCACTTTATCCTAACATGTTGACTTGTAATGGTTTACTGTCTTTCTCTCACATGTTGATAAAGCCCTTAGGATCTGAACTCGACTACTGGGACTATGATGAGATCATACTAGTGGGGCCACGGTAGTCGATGAGTACACCCTATAACTGTTCCTAGTCGAGGGTATATTGAGACAGGGCATCGATACACCAGAGTAGACTAGCGTATACGTATCTTGACCCATATGATGGGCGATGGATGATCACATATCCATCGGTGTTTGACATCAAGGATGGTGTACGGGTGCTCAGTGGAGACTGGGTACACTGAACGGACTCGCCGAGAACACCCAGATGGTGATATACCACACGTCAGATGGCAGTTCTCCAGTGACACTGGTACAGGGTAGTCTGTAGACCCGAGATCGTCATAGAGTCTTGTATGATTCCCACTGTGCTTTGATTTCCACCTTACCACGTTCAAGAGGGCGTGCAAAACGGTGGCTTTTGGGTACAGTCCCGAATCACATGGAGGCAATGAGCGATAGGAGGGGATTCGTCTCTCCCGGTATAGGGAGTTGAAGTTGTGCTGTGTTCGATTGGCTATAACTGGAAGTCCCTGGCCAGGGCTGATATAGAGATATACTGGTAAGTGTTACCAGTAGTTTCTCGACCTGTTATGAGCCTCACATCGACACGAATTATCGGTTACTGGGGTCTGACGTATACCACCCCTAGACATATATGCGACATATCAGACGAACAGACCGGACTGTATGGGAGTGTTACTGATTGGATTCACAGGAGAACGTACAGGCTAGCTTGTTGATCTTTTGATCGCTCAATACCTTGGTGGCTGTTACGTTTAGCTGACCGCTTGCAGCTTGTGGGTGTTTGATATGATCATCACCTGCTACCGGCGTATTGACGATTCTTTAGAGTCCTACGCAGAGGTTTCTTGGCTCAGGCAAAACGGAGTAGAGGCACATATGTGATATGTGAAGGACCGAGGATAATGCGATATGTGATACCGTACTATATTCTCGCGATATTTAGATATGAACCGGGTCGTCGGATCAAGTGTTGATTCGATGAATCGGTAAATGATATATTAGTCGGTTATATTCGATATAGCCCGATTGTCGAGTCAAGTGTTGATTCAATGATTTAATGTATAATAATATATGTGATATATTGTATTACATTATCTAATATTAGTTCACTTTATTATTTCATTTTCTCACAGGGTAATACATTGATATATATGCGATATATGTTAATTGTATTATTTTTCTTTTGTTGCAAATATATAATATATATGTGATATATATTATTGCAACATGATATGATTAACAATGGAACATGTTTAGTAGAGGTTAAGCAAGGTTAGGGTTTGATTAGGGTTAGCTTCTTCTTGCACCATCTAGAAGCATTACTTTTGTCAAGTGTAAGATATTATGGTTGATATTATCTTATGACTCATTCTTTAAACCTAACCAAACCCTAACCCTAGTTTATTCTCTACAAAGGTTAACCTTCTCATCCTTGACCATGGTTCCATAATCAATCATATATTCATTTCCTTATTCATCACAAAAGGATTACTATCTCATTATTCATCATCTTCTTCTCTCTTTCGCTTTGAGAAAGCTTACAAGAATTTCCTTTTGTGATGATTTCATGTGAGATTATGATATAAAAAGAAAGAATAAATACTACTATATCATCCTCATCTAATCTAGCCCAATAGATTAGGGTGTTCACCTTTTTAGAGTGAAAGAGCTTGAGTTATAGCAACTTCGACGTAGATCATCGGAGAAACGGAACACTACAAGCTAGCATGGATCGTTCAAGTCGTCGAGCCTCTCTTGAGTCCGGGAGACCGTGGATCGCGGCAAAGGGACTTCTACTCGGAGCTTATGAAGCGAAGGAGTGGACTACAAATGTTGTAATCCCTCACACTTAGTAGTAAAGATGTTTACTTGCATGTTAAACCCTAATAATCTAGCAAAGATCCCGGCTTTGGGTTGTTCAGCACGTCTAAAATTTTATTCGGGCATGTTTGATGCCTTATGAACCCTTACAAGAGTGCCTAGGAACCCTACATCTCTTTGGAGAGAGTGAGTCCTGAGATCGTGGGTAAAAACCTAAGCTTGGATTCTTCCATACTAAACCTCTTTAGTATGGTGTCAATGTACTTGGATTGGGACAATCCCAGTATTCGTTTAGATCTATCTCTATAGATCTTAATCCCCAAGATGTAGGAGGCATCCCCTAGATCTTTCATTGAGAATCTTTGTGATAATAAGAGCTTGACCGATTGCAGCATAGTAATGTCATTTCCTATAAAGAGTATGTCATCCACGTACAATACGAGGAAGACAACCTAACTCTCTGCCACCTTCTTGTATATACAAGGTTCATCTAGGTTTTTGAAGAAATCAAACTCTTTGATAATGACATAAAAACAGATGCTCCAACTCCGCGATGCTTGCTTTAACCCGTAGATGGATTTAAGCAGCTTGCACACCTTTCCGCTGCTCCCACTGTCTACGAAACCCTCTGGCTGAGTCATGTATACGCACTCTTCCAAATGATCATTTAGAAAGGTGGTTTTAACATCCATTTGCTAGATTTTGTAATCATGGTATGCAGCGATGGCAAGGAGGATCCGGATGGACTTAAGCAAAGCCAGTGGAGAAAAGGTTTCGTCATAATCCACACCTGGTCATTGACGAAAACCCTTTGCAACAAGTCTAGTTTTGAAAGTCTCAACTTTTCCATCTACACCAAGTTTCTTCTTAAAGATCCATTTGCTCCCAATGGGTTTTACCCCTTCAGGAGCAATTTCCAAAGTCCATACTTTGTTGGTGTACATGGATTCCATCTCAGATCACATTGCATCCAGCCACTTCACCGAGTCCCCACTCGTGATGGCCTGCTCGAAGCTAGTTGGGTCATCATCCTCTATGATGCAATCCACGCTTCCACCATCAATGAGAAAATCATAGTATCTCTCAGGGGGATGAGGAACCCTACTAGATCGGCGGAGAGGCTGAGGTTCGTTGGGAACTACCGAATCTTCTGGTTCCACCAAATCTTCGGTCGTAGTTTGTATCGCTGGAACTTCTTCCAGTTCTACCACCTCGCCACTAATTTCTTTTGCAAGAAATTCCTTTTCTAAAAAGGTGGCATGTTGAGCAACAAATACCTTTTGTTTCTTCAGGGTGGTAGAAGATATGTCCACGCGAATGCTTAGGATATCCTACAAACTTGCATAGAATAGACCTTGCTTCGAGCTTGTCCGGATTTTTCTTTTTAACATAGGCCGGGGAACCCCATATCTTAATAAAATTAAGATATGGCCTCTTCCCGTTCCATATCTCATATAGAGTCGTAGGCACTGATTTAGTGGGAACTCGATTCAATAGGTATGCGGCCATTTCCAGCGCATAATCCTAAAAGGAAATAGGTAACTCAGCGGTGCTCATCATAGAGCGCACCATATCTAATAGGGTGCGATTCCCCCGCTCCGATACACCGTTGTGCTATGGTGTATACGGAGGAGTAAGCTGAGAGAGAATCCCATTCTCTTTTAGATAGTTCAGGAACTCCGTGCTCAAGTATTCACCTCCTCGATCAGATCATAGGATTTTAATACTTTTACCCGTTTGGTTCTCGACTTCGTGTTTATATTCTTTGAATTTCTCAAAAGCTTCAGACTTGTGTTTCAACAGGAATACATGTCCGAATCTTGTGAGATCATCAGTGAATGTAATGAAGTATGAGGAACCATTCCTGGCATGTGTAGATATGGGACCACATACATTACTATGTATCAGTTCCAAGAGTTCCGTTACTTTTCTCCGTGTCCTGTAAACGGAGTTTTGGTCATCTTGCTTTTGAGACATGACTGGAAAGTGCCATAAGATGAAAATTCGAATGGATTCAAATATCCATCCTTATGTAACTCAGCTAGCCGTGTCGCATTGATATGACCCAGTATACAATTCCATAAGAAGGATTCGTTCATTTTTGAACTCTTCCTCTTGTGTGTGTTTTCTACATTAAGAACTGTGGTTTGATCAAGAATGTATATGCTATTATTTAACGAGCCTGATCCAATCAACTTTTGATTCAGTATGATGTTCATAATATTATCCTGTACTACAAAATTATATCTTTCTTTACTTAGTAAAGAAACTGATATAAGATTGCATATCAGGGTCTGAATGTAATTGCATTCGTTCAGAATCAATGTATTACTATTTGGTAATACAAGGTGATATTCACCAACTGCTTTGGCTGCAACATTTGCCCCATTCCCTACTCTTACGGAATGATTACCTACTCACAGTTCTCTACCTTTCCTTAGCCCATATAACATATTACATATGTAGGATCCTGATCTGGTATCTAATACCTAGGAGAGTGAACTGAGAAACAGTTCTCAATAACTAACACACCCGAAGAAGATGCATCAACATGCTTATTCTTCATTTGGGCGGCATGGGAATCCGGAGATGTCCCTATTCCCTTTTTAGTCTTATAACAATTATAAGAAAGAACGGAACAAACGTTCCCCAGCACAGTATAACATGTGGGTTCGGTCAATAAATCCACATTATTATCTTGATTAAGACGTGACATGGTCGCTATCTTGAGAGAGAGAGAAGAAAACACTTTAGCGTATGCTCTTGCAAGATCGGATTGGTTATTATTTTATCTAATCAGGATGGCTCCCACTGTCTTTATCAAATCTTCCTTCAAATCCTAAAAGGAAAGACTAGCCGGGATTAATTACAGCCTACCATTTCGACAATCTTTCAGCCAGGCCAGTGTTGGTACTTTGAGGGAGATTCACGTGCTTTCGCACGAACCTAATTAAAATAAACCTTGTTTTCCCAGGGGCTTAACTCCGTTAACACCTTTCTAGACACCTACTTGATCGGCTAATTGTCTTGTGTAAAATTCTCCCAAGAGTAACTCTTACTCGCAGTGGGTATCAGGATCCAACTATCTCATAGAAGGTATGCAATCTCATTGCAAATTTCAACACTTGAAATTCTCGATAATATTTTTCCCCTAGCGTCCTATGACCTTGACGGAGGTCAACAAACCGTAGGCTGCTAGTCAAGTTCAACCCGTCATTTCTTGATTGAATTAAACCCACCCGCACGACCCTTGACGGAGGTCAACAAGGTCGTACGACTACCCTAATCCAATCCGCATCATATGCATAAGCAGATAAATACTAGTCAGCTACCGCACACTACGCCTTGACGTAGGTCAACAAATGTAGAACGAATACTAAGTAGGACTTATCTGAAATGACGGAGGCCTACGATAGGTTCTTTAGAGAACTTTTTGCGTAATGAACTTGATATCGTTGTAGAATCGAGTGAATTTTGAAAAGGAGTGTTTTTGAGGCTTCTACTAGTTTCGCTAAAGAGGTCACTCCCGGTGAAGGGATCTCGGCTCTTTCCTTATCGAATAAGGTGCGGGATATTTCATAAATACCACTATGCAAAGCAAAAACCATAGAAGCAATCCAAAACAAAACTGAGTGTTTTTAGCATCTGCTAGTTTTGCTAAAGAGGTCACTCCCGGTGAAGGGATCTCGACTCTTTCCTTATCAAATAAGGTGCTGGATATTCTACAAGGAATACCGCTATGCAAAGCAAAAACTAGAGATACCCTTTTTTAAAATTTTATTCTACAACATCTTTTAGGTTTCTTTTCTTTTCATTAATCATATTAATGAAGTCCCATCATTTATGCTTCCTAAGCATCACAGAAGAAAAGAAAATACAACATACGCTTATGCCATCCGCATTCGCCACAGTGTCCCGTTATGCACCGTTAGGTTACTTAACTAACGGCATACCAGGACGGGACTAGCGTGGGTGCAAAACATAAGCAACGTCTACTATATATCTCATATATAATATGTATCCATTCGTCTCAGAATCCACAGCGATCACATCACAGAGCAACAGAAGAAACATATGAAATATTGGATATACTAAGAGGTTCGTGTTTTATTTTGAGCCTGTATAAAATACGGATTCCTCAGTCGCGATGAATAGCCAAACCCACATCCCTACACCCCTACGAAAGCGGCAATCAACCCTACCAATTCTAGAGTTAGGAGACCCGGAATCGACTTCTTGAGTTGGTCTCCCACTGGACTCTAGAACTCGGTTACTTGTGCTCCCCTTCTTGGGTCTATCCTAATGCGGAAAAGTAAATAATATACAACAATGGTGACATCATCCTCAACCCAAAAGTGCCCCAATAAAAGAATATTACATACATTGAATTTTACATGAATGAAAATAAAAACTCTCATCTCACATAAAAACCCCGGCTATTCAAAACACGACGATTCAACATAACATATACAGCAACATGTAACATCACATGTCATCAACGTAAGTAAATATGCGTATCCCAATTGTCGTTGACATATAGCAACGAAACCGGCGATACCCCACATATTACACTTACGGTCGCAGAAAAAACTAGACAATATTAAACATTCCGATCGAATCAACAAACACCCACAATTACCCAAAAAGCTCAACACTTAAGCGTAGTTTAAAATTATTCAGCACATGCCATAGTAGAAGGGTCAACCAACGCCTCACATGTTGCACCGCTGAACCACTACAAACCCGAGGGTTTAGTGGCTGTTCTGACGGTCACATAATCGAGTTAAAGTTTTGTTCTTCTAGAGGGTCCATCGCATAACTTGCATGATGTTTGAATTCCTTTTAACTACGGAAAAAATCCAACACTTGGAAAATTTTCCGGCAAGGGTTAAAGAGGGTATTTGATATCCAATCGAACTTTTTAACACCGTCTAAAGTAACCCGAAAACAATTAGAATTACGACTACGAAACACTCCGAGTTGCCTTTATAGTAAATTAACATCTCAAGCAAATTTAGCAAAAATAAACAACACCTGAAACACCGAAACCCAGTCTATGGAACATAGAAAAAATTTCAAGCAGGGGGCTCGGAATTTGGCCGAGATGGGGGTGGTGGTGGCCGGCCAAAATCTTACAGAAATGCCTCAAATTTCTCCAGTGTTCATGCTATATCATATACAAGACTCTGTACTTGTTTAAAAAATTTTTTTATAACTTTAAAAATCAACAGAAACTTCAGTTTTGGATTTCAAGTTTCGGAGTCGTTTCGGTTTCGTAATCCTACACAATCCGTCTAATTCTCTAGCAAGGCTCTGATACCACTGTAGGTTTCCTATCAAAGACAGCAAGTTTTGGGAGGCATCGTCCATGCCATTTTCAAAATTTTGATGTTTTAAAGAACCCTAAACTAGAATCGATAACTAGAGAATCATACGAAACAACATGTAAACTACTTTATATCTAAGTGAACTAGGAATACAACCTTTCTAGACCGGTCCTTCACTTCAATAGCTCCTTGTAGTGGTCCCTTCACTGTGATCATGGAACTCCCGGACTCTAGCATGGCTTCTCAAGGTGAAATAAACGATCTTGCTTGAAGTTTTCGAGGCCGAAGATGATCTACGTCGAGAAGACACTAACTCAAGCTATTACTTCACTAATGAGAGATTAGTGAAGCTAACACCCTATACTAAAGTGATAATCTAGTAGAGGATGATGAAGTAGGAAGTGGGCTCACTTTAGTTTTATTTTTCTCACAATATTTTCTCTTTTTAGAAAACCCTAGCAAGCTTTTTGCTCAAGGAAGAAGAAGATGAGCAAAAGAATTGAGAATGAACTAATGAGTTGAGAAAGTGAACCATGGGTGAGTTTGTATCATATACTCACTCATGTAGAGACATAACCATGGCTAAATTATAATGGTTAGGTTAATAAATATCTTAAGTAAAACAAAATTAGTGGACTAAGTCAATGCATCCACAAGCTTCATGAAGCTTCATGCATATGAGCTATTATCCACTAATTTGGAATTTATTTAAATACTAAAACCCAACATTATAATTAGTATGGTGTAAGTCTCATACACCCATGTAGTGTGTATCAACAACCATGATACAAAATAAAACATAATTAATATATATCACTTATATATTAAGTGTGCACATGTGAGAATAATAAATGATTAAGTGAGATAATATTAGTTAATGTAAATTAGTATATCAAATATACAATTATACACCAAATTATCAAATCAACACATGATTTAATAATCTGGCTATATCACATATAACCGACTAATATTAAATGTACCAACTTATCGAATCAACACATGATTCGATAACTCGTCTATATCACATATAACCGTCCGATACAAATATCGCGAGAATAGAATACGGTATCACATACTCACATTATTCTCGGTCCCGCACATATCACATATGTGCTCCTACTTCATTTTTCCTGAGCCAGTAAAACCTCTATGTAGGACTCTAAAGACTCGTCAATACGCCGGCAGTAGGTGATGATCACATCAAGCACCCACAAGCCATCAGCTGTACTAGCTGGACGTAACGGCTATCCAGGTATTAAGCGATCAGAAGATCAACAAGCAAGCCCGCTCTTGCTCCTGTAAAGTCTGTCAGTAAAACTACCGTACAGTCCGGTCTCCTCGTCTGATATGTCGTATATCCAGTCTAGGGGTGGTAAACGTCAGACCCCAATAACCGATAAGTCATACCGATATGAGGCTCATAACGGTTCAAGAAACTACTGATGACACTTACCAGTAAATCTCTAAATCAGCCCTGGCCAGGGACTTCCCTGTTATGGCCAATCGAGTTAAACGCAACATCAACCCCCAACACCGGGAGAGACGAAACCCCTCCTATCGCTCATTGCCTCCATTTGACTCGGGACTGTACCCAAAAACCACATTTTTGCACGTCCTCTTGAACATGGTAAGGTGGAAATCAAAGCAAAGTGGAAATCACACAAGACTCTATGATGATCTCCGGTCAACAGACTAACCTGTACCAGTGTCACCTGAACTGCTATCTGACGTGAGTTATAATACCATCTAGGAGTTCTCGGCGAGTCCGTCCAGTGTACCCATTCTCTACTGAGCACCCATATACCATCTCTGATGTCAAACACCAATGGATATGGGATCATCCATCACCCATCACATGGGTCGAGAAGCGTATACGCTAGTCTACTCTGGTATATCGATGCCCTGTCGCGATACACCCACGACTAGGAACATTAAAAGATGAACTTATGGACTACCATGGCCCCACTAGTATGATCTGCATCATAATCCTGGTAGTCAAGTACACATCCTAATGGCTTTACCAACATGTAACCATAAGACAGTATCAAGAGACAAGTATACATGTTAAGATAAAGAGCAACCAGATAGCATACTATTATGTCGAGCAAGAAAGTCCTCTCTATGTATGTCCAAGCATCCAATATAATATACATCAAATGTACAATAATGGCCTCTAGGGCATACATACAACTAACATTGACAATTAGCCGATCAAGTAGGTGTCTAGAAAGGTGTTTACAGGGTTATGCCTCTGGGAAAACGAGGTTTATTTTAATTAGGTCCGTGTGAACGGACGGGAAACTCCCTCAAAGCACCAACACTGGCCTGGCTGAAAGATTGGAGAAATTATAGGGTGTAATTAATCCCGGCTAGTCTTTCCTTTTAGGGTTTGAAGGAAGATTTGATAAATACAGTGGGAGCCATCCTGATTAGATAAAATAATAACCAATATGATCTTACAAGAGTATACGCTAAAGTGTTTTCTTCTCTCTCTCTCCAGGTAGCGACCATATCAGGACTTAATCAAGATAATAATATGGATGTATTGACCGAACCCGCTTGTTATACTAAGTAGGGGAACGTTGGTTCCGTTCATTCTTATAATTGTTATAAGACTGAACAGGAAATTAGAGAATGTCCGGATTCCCACGCCGCCCAAACGAAGAAGAAACATGTTGATGCATCTTCTTTGGGTGTGTTAGTCATCGAGAACTGTTTCTCAGTTCACTCTACGTCCAGGGTATTAGATACCGGATCGGGATCCCATATATGTAATATGTTACATGGGCTAAGGAAAGATAGAGAACTGGGAATGGGTGATCATTCCGTAAGAGTAGGGAATGGTGCATATGTTGCAGCCAAAACTGTTGGCGAATATCACCTTATATTACCAAATGGTAATACATTGATTCTGATTGAATGCTATTACATTCCGACCCTGATATGCAATCTTATATCAGTTTCTTTATTAAGTAAAGAAGGATATAATTTTTTAGTACAAGATAATGTTATGAATATCATCCTAAATCAAAAATTGATTGGATCAGGCTCGTTAAATAATGGCATATACGTTCTAGATCAAACTACAATCCTTAATGTACAAAACATACACAAGAGGAAGAGTTCAGAAATGAACGAATCTTTCTTGTGGCATTGTAGACTAGGTCATATCAATGCGACACGACTAGCTAAGTTACATAAAGATGGATATTTTAATCCGTTCGAATTATCATCTTATGAAACTTGCCATTAATGTTTCAAAGGAAAGATGACCAAAACTCCGTTTACAGGACACGGAGAAAGAGCTAGTGAGCTCTTAGGACTAATACACAGTGATGTATGTGGTCCTATATCTACACATGCGAGGAATGGTTCTTCGTACTTCATTACATTCACTGATGATCTCTCAAGATACGAACATGTGTTCCTGATGAAACACAAGTCTGATGCTTTTGATAAATTCAAGGAATATAAATCCGAAGTCGAGAACCAAACGGGTAAAAGTTTTAAAATCCTACGATCTGATCGAGGAGGTAAATACTTGAGCACGGAATTCCTGGACTATTCTAAAGGAGAATGAGATTCTCTCTTAGCATTACTCCTCCGTATACACCACAATACGTTGGTATATCTGGGCGGAGCAATCGCTCCCTATGTGATAAGGTGTGCTCTATGATGAGTACTACTGAGTTGCCTATTTCCTTTTGGGGGTTATGCACTTGAGAAACTGCATACCTATTGAATTGGGTTCCAACCAAATAAGGTGCCTACCACTCCATATGAGATATGGTATGGAAAGAGCTCATGTCTTAAGTAAGTTAAGATTTGGGGTTGTCCGGCCTATGTCTAAAAGCAAAATCTGGACAAGCTCGAGGCAAGGTCAGTTCTGTGGAAGTTTGTTGGATATCCCAAACATTCGCAAGTGAATATCTTCTACCACACCGCGGAACAAAAGGTGTTTTATTTCTTAGCATGCCACCTTTTTAGAAAACAAATTTATTTTGGAAACAAATTTGTGGTCATGAGGTAGAACTGGAAGGAGTTCCTGCTATACAAATTACAGCAGATGACTTTGTAGAACCGGAGGGAATCAATAGTACCCGACGAACCTCAGCCTCTCCACCGATCTAGTAGGGTTCCTCACCCACCTGTGAGATACTTCAGTTTTCTCTATAATAATGGGAGCGAGGATTGCATCATGAGATGATGACCCAACTAGTTTCGAGCAGGCCATCAAAAGTGGGGACTCTGTAAGAATGGCTGGATGCTATGCGATCTGAGATGGAATCCATGTACACCAACAAAGTATGGACTTTAGTTTCTATATCTGAAGGGTTAAATCCCTATCAGGGGCAAGTATATCTTGAGAAGATTGTAAGTCCACGTTACCCGCCCCGGTTCTTTCGGGGTTGCGGAAATGGTGAAAAACGATTTTTCGGTAAAGGGTAACATGGACTCAAAAACCGGATCTTTGCTAAACAAACTTTCTAACAAGCTAACTAAGAGTTTAACTACTATGTTAGGGGTTATACCTTAACTTGAACTCCTTCTCTTCGACTCCTTTTGGTGGTCGAATCGGCCTCACCTCGTCGTCTCCTTGTGCCGAAGATGGATCCACCCGAAAGCTTCTACCTTTGGCTCCAACCTCAATCTAGAGGAAACTAGAATACTTGGCTTGCTAGACCTTGTACACTAGGATGAGTAGAGAAGTGTTTTGGGCTTTATCTCTATGGTTCTTGTTTCTCAACTCATGAGACAATAGAACCATGAGCAAGAGGAAGAGAAAGAGGAAGAGGGAGAGCTTGGACAAGAGAGAATCAATATCATAGAATGAGAGAGGACTTTTACAACCATGCTCTCAAAAGGAAAAATAATCATCATAATAATAATAATTAAGTATTTTTTGATGGTTCATGTCAATGGCATTATCATTTCATACACTCATTTTGTAAAGAACAACAAGCAAGCCAAAAGTTATAGCCATGAAATGATAGCTATGCAATGATGATGGTCAACAAGTCCAAACTAGTAAACCGGTCAACAAAGTCAAACTTTCAACCCAACCATGGCACAATAATACTTAATTAATATTATTATTAATCATATTTCCTATTCTCATTAGGGTTTAGAAAAATTCAACAGTCAACAACCCTAATGAGAATCCTCTGCCTCTGTCTTTGTCAACTGTGCATACACACCCGCATCCGTGTTCCGAGGAATACGAATACAAAGAGATCCTCTGCCTCTGTCTCTGTCAACTGTGCATACACACCCGCATCCGCGTTCCGTGGAACACGAATACAAACGCGATAAAACCAATCCCAAAATGTATACTAGGATCTAGCTTAAACCAAAGCCCGCTAGTAATAACTTCCCGGACACCAAACGTGCACAAGTACGTGGATGTGACCGAACCCTGTCGCAAAACCATGCGACCTCTACTCTTTTTGCCCAAAGGCGAATAGCTCTCTGTGTGGGACTCTAAAGACTCGACACTACGCTGGCAATGTGTTTAACCACAGACCGCAAGCGGCACTAGCTGTGCATAACGTCCCCCAGGTAGATGCTGATAAGAGGACTGATGAGGTGAAACCCATCCGAACTCCTACTGAGCCTGAATATGACAGTCTCCGTATTATCTGGTCTGTTCATCTGAAAATATCGCATGGAGGGCCTAGGGGGCGGTAAACTTCAGTCCCCTAATAGCGGTACAAGTCGTGTCGGAGTGTAGCTGAGAACACCCTGAGATAACACTGGAAACCTACCAGTATATCTCGCTTGCCTTGGCCAGGGATGACTATGTGTAATGGCTCTCCTTGACACAGCGCGATATCAACTCCCAATACCGGGAGAGACGAATCCTGTCTAACCGTCACTACCTCGAAGTGCTTCGGGACTGCACCTAACTACTACCTGTTTGCACGACTCCTTTAAGACGTGGTAGGGTAGTAATCAAAGTACAGTGGGAACACACTCGAGGCGAAGTGACGGTGTCAAGTCAGCGGACTAAGCTGTACTCATGTCACCTGGGAACTGATAACTGACGATAGGTATAATACCAACCACCAGTTCCCGACGAGTCTTATCCAGTGTACTCGTAACCTAACGAGCACCCGCATACTATCTCCAGTACAACGTACTGATGGCTGTGGGACAGACCATCTCCCCAAGCTGGGATGAGAAGAGCATAAGCTAGTCTACTCCAGAGTATCGATGCCATGTCTCGATAGTCCTATGACTAGGGACCTGTATAAGGATGTGCTTATAGATTACCCAGCCCCCACAAGTGTGACTGCCATCACAACGCTGGTAATCAAGCAAAGATCCTAAGGGCTCTAGTAATATGTATAAGCGATATGCTAAAAGAAACACATGCACATATTAAAGTAGAAACAAACCAAGTAGCATACTACCATTTTGAGCAAGATTGTCTATACAACTGTGAATATCCCAAGCTTCCATCAAGTAATATACAAGCTAGTATGATACAGTAATGGCCTCTAGAGCATATACACTAACAATCTCCCACTTGCACAAAGGCCATGTACTGGGGTATCGGACACCTATCATCTCGATCAGCCGTTCGAACTGAGTCTGGGGTAAGGCCTTCGTGAGTGGATCTGCAATGTTATCTTCTGAATTTACTCTCTTCACCTCGATCACCCGGCGATCTACGATCTCCCTGATTAGGTGGTTCCGCCTCAAAATGTGCCTGGACTTCTGATAGGACCTGGGTTCCTTCGCTAAAGCTATAGCGCCATTGTTGTCACAATACAGCGGTATTGGATTAACAATGGTAGGAACCACCTGAAGCTCCGTGAGGAACTTCTTCATCCAGACAGCTTCCTTTGCGGCATCGCAAGAAGCTATGTACTCCGCTTCCATAGTTGATTCAGCAACGGTCTCCTGCTTGGAACTCTTCCAGCAAACCGCCCCTCCATTAAGGGTAAAGACATAACCCGACATGGACTTGGAGTCATCCTTGTCACTCTGGAAGCTGGAGTCAGCAAAGGCATCGATCTGGAGGTCTTTTCCGCCATACACCAAGAACATCTTCTTAGTCCTTCTCAGGTACTTGAGAATGTTCTTTACTGCTATCCAGTGTTTCTCCCCTGGGTCCGACTGATACCGGCTTACAACGCTCAATGCGTATGCTACATCTGGTCTGGTACACAACATTGCATACATTATAGAGCCTACCGCAGATGCGTAGGGTATTGATGACATGCGAGCCCTTTCCGAATCAGTCTTGGGAGACATCTCTTTAGAGTGGGTGATTCCGTGACAAGCCGGTAGGTTACCGCGCTTGGAATCTTCCATACTGAATCATTTCAGTATGGTGTCGATGTACCTGGACTGTGAAAGTCCCAACATCCTCTTAGATCTATCACGATAGATCTGGATCCCCAGAATGTAGTTGGCATCGCCCAGGCCCTTTATGGAGAACCTCTGTGACAAGAATCCTTTGACTGACTGTAGCATAGGAATATCATTTCCTATTAGGAGAATGTCATCCACGTACAAGACGAGGAATACCACAGTTCTCTCTACAATCTTACTATAAATGCATGGTTCATCTGGGATTTTGATAAAGTTGAATTCTTTGACAGTATCATCAAAGCAGATGTTCCAACTCTGTGATGCCTGCTTCAGTCCATAGATGGATTTGAGCAACTTGCATACTTTACCGCTGCTCCCACTCTGAATGAATCCCTCTGGCTGATCCATATAGACGCACTCTTCCAAATTTCCATTTAGGAAAGCCGTCTTTACGTCCGTCTGCCAGATCTCATAATCGTGGAAGGCAGAAATGGCAAGAAGGATCTGAATGGATTTGAGCATAGCCACTGGAGAAAAGGTCTCGCCATAGTCCAAACCAGGTCTTTGACGAAACCCTTTGCAACAAGTCTAGCTTTATAGGTTTCAACCTGCCCATCTACACCAATCTTCTTTCTGAAGATCCATTTGCAGCCTACGGGTTTTACCCCTTCTGGAGCAAATTCCAAAGTCCAAACTTTGTTGGTGTACATGGACACCATCTCGGTCCGCATTGCATCTAGCCATTTTACTAAGTCACCGCTCTGAATGGCTTGCTGGAAGGTAGTAGGCTCATCATAATCCATGGTGCAATCCTCTCTATCCCCGTCTATGAGAAAACCGTAGTATCTCTCGGGCGGATGAGACTGCCTACTAATCCTGCGGAGCGGCGTAGGAATGTCCAGTTCTTTCGAACCCTCTGGTTCTACTAAGCTTTCAGTAATAGTTTGTGGTTCTAGAATTTCTTCCAGTTCTATTGCGCTCCCACTTATTTCTTTTTCTAAGAACTGATGTTCCAGAAAGTGGGCATTACGAGAGACAAAGACCTTTTGTTCTTCTGCGTAATAGAAAAGATACCCCTGGAGTACTTTGGGTATCCCACAAACTTGCACTGTACTGAGCGTACCTCGAGTTTGTCCGCATGCTGCTTTTCGACAAAAGCTGGACATCCGCAAATCTTCAGATATTGAAAATAGGGTTTCTTCCCACTCCATATCTGATATGGTATGGTAGGCACAGTCTTAGTTGGAACTCGGTTCAAAAGATATGCAGCTGATTCTAGCGCATATCTCCAGAATGATCGCGGTAACTCAGCGTTACTCATCATGGAACGCACCATATCCAATAGGGTTCGGTTCTGTCTCTCCGATACACCGTTATGTTGTGGAGTGTATGGAGGAGTAAGCTGGGAGAGAATTCCATTCTCTTTTAGGTAATCCAGGAACTCGGCACTAAGTATTCACCACCTCGATTAGATCTCAGTGTTTTGATACTTTTGCCTGTTTGTTTTTCTACTTCATTATTGTATTCCTGGAATTTTTCAAAGGCTTCAGATTTATGCTTCATTAAGCAGACATGCCCGAACATTGAAAAATCATCCGTAAAAGTAATGAAGTAAGAATAACCGCTTCGCGCATGTATAGACATTGGACCGCACACATCGCTGTGTACGAGCCCCAAGAGCTCGCTCGCTCTTACTCCGTGTCCAGTAAACGGAGTCTTTGTCATCTTTCCTTTGAGACAGAATTGACAAGTTGCATATGATTGATATTCGAATGGATCCAAATGTCCTTCTGTATGTAACTTCGTCAACCTTCTCTCATAGATGTGACCCAGTCTATAATTCCATAAGAAAGCCTGATTTAATTCCGGAGACTTTCTTTTAAGTGTGTTCTGGACACTGAAAATCTGAGCTTGATTCAATACGTATATCCCGTTATTTAATGTACCTGACCCAATCAGAACTTGATTTAGGTGGATGTGGACCACATCGCTTACAAAAGTAAAATCATATCCTTCCTTAGAAAGTAAGGATACATATATGATATTACAAGTCGCACCTGGTACATACAAACAGTTACGCAAAATCAATATCTGCACAGTTGTCAGTCCAAGATGATATTCCCCTACGGATTCAGCGTTCATGCTCATTCCGTTAGCAACCCTGAGAGTCATATCTCCTATCTTGATAACCCTACGGTTTCTCAGAGCCTGTAACAAATTACAGATGTGAGATCCTGATCCGGTATCCAATACCCAGGAAGTAGGGTTAACTGACATACAGTTCTCTATTACAAACACACTCGAAGCCGAAGCCACAACATGCTTCGAATCCTGGCTACTGGCTTTGCTAGCCCTGCAATCCTTCTGCCAATGTTCATTCCCGTAACAATAGGAACGTCCCTCTTTTACTACATCCAGTCCCGAAACTTTTGCCTTTCTCTTTCCTTCTACCTCCCAGGTTTCCTTCAAGGTAAAGGGCAGAGACTGTAGAATCAAGTCAGTATTTGACCCATTCTTCAACGTGGTCTTCAGGTCCGTGAGCTAAAAATAGCTGGTCTCTGTAAGGACGTTGCCCCCTACAGGTGACCCGATAGCCAACCTCGCTTGAAGCAATTCGTTCGAGGTCTCATATCTTGCGATACGAGATTGCTTTCCATATAAATCCTTGTTATGGAGGAAGATAGAAACTAAGTCCATCTTCTCGTGCTGCCTCTGGTATCCACCATCAACTGAGGCTAACACGAGGCACTTGGCTTTCACACAGTCTTTTTCCGATGTCTTACGGATATCAATATCCGAGACAGGGAAAACTGGTCCTGAGACGGCAGGGGTTTGATTAGTTAAGAGGTGTCCCAGCTTGTCATGGGTAATGGACATCTGGACAGACCTTTGCCAATCATAACAGTCAGATTCAGTCATTTTATTATCTAGATGTAACCTATGTGTGGTCACTGGGTCGCTGCAATTAAGAGAGAGAGAAGAAAACACTCAGCATGATGCTCTTGCAAGTTTAGATTGGTTATTAATTTATCTAAACAGGATGGCTCCCACTGATTCTCGAATCCCTCCTCAAACCAAAAAGGAAGAATTAGTCAGGATCAATCTTACCGTACAATACTTGCTTAACCGTTCAGCCTGGCCAGTGTTGGTAGTTCGAGAGAGGTTTTCCAACACTTTCGTGAAGTTCCTTAATTTAAGAACCTCTTTTCCCTGGGGGCGTAGCCCCGCTAACGCCTTTCTAGACACCTACTTCGTTTATAGCATTGATCGTTAAGCGAGAAATTTCCCGAGGAGTAGCATATACTCACAGTAGGATCGGGATCCAAATATCATCGCGTGACAAAACTGAAGGAATCCTACCAGAATCATCACACTCTAAATGGTATGCCGCACTAGCAAGTTTCAGTTTCTTTAGAAACTCCCGATGTGGATTTTTGCCCCATGCTCTTATGACCTTGACGTAGGCCAAAATATTATAAGTCACATGTCAAGTTCTACCCATCATTATGCAGGTTAATTTGAACCCACCCGTACATACCCTTGACGTAGGCCAAAATAGTAGTACGACTGTCCCAAACCAACGCATCTATCTATGCTACAGATAAATATTCGGCAGCTACCAATCACTATGCCTTGGCGTAGGTCAAAATACATAGCTTGAATACTACCGAATATTTAACTGAAATGATGGAGGGCTACGAATGGTTTTGGCAAAACCGTGAACGTAGTGAACTTGATATAATCGATGGAACCTTAATAGCTTTTAAAAGGAGTGGCTTAAGCTCCGCGTTTAAAAGTTGTTTTTGAAAAGAAACCGAGTGGTTTTGAAAGTGTCTAACGACTTTACTTGGTTTATTTTCTTGCATTAATTTTAATGAGTCCCATCATTTAATCCTACCATTGCAGAAAACAACGAAAATATGACGTATGCTTATGCCATCCGCATTCGCAACGGGGCCCCGTCATTACCCGATAGGTTACTTAACTAACGACAGAGCGGGGGCTGGACTAGCACGGATGCAAAACATAAGCAATGCCTAAATAGATATCATATATAGATATATTCACATTCGTCAGATGCAATGATAGCCATTCCAGATCACAGATGAACATATTGGATATACTAGGAATCCGCGACTCGTTCGAGCCTGCAACGAAAAGTGGATTACACGGTCGCGATGAATAGCCAATACCCCACCCCAGACCCCTACGGGTCCGGCAAACTACCTGCCAAATACCCGAAGTGAAGCAACCTCCTTCAACAACGTGAGTAGGCCACTCGACACTTCGAGGTACCCGGTAGTTTGTGCTCCCCCTCCTTGGGTCTATCCTAGGAGCAAAAACAGTAAAAGAAATTATACAATGGCGGCTACAACCTCATCCCGGATGTGCGGCCATATAAGCAATATTACATCAATCACAAATTACATGAATTGAAAGATAAAGAAAACTCTCATCTCACAACCCCCCCAGCTATTCATCCGCGACAATCCAACGAATTCATATACATATACCAGCAACATTACAGATCACAGATATGTATACCCCCACTAATCGACGTATAGTGATTAGCAGACGTTCACTACATATATCACATCACAGATATAACCCGTTCGCCAAAGTTTATAGAGGTTCGATCAAAATACGGATTTGTAACCACCCCAAAAACAAATTTTGTTTTTTGGAAAATCTGGGCAGAAAAATCATATTCCAAAAATCCCAAAACAGCACAGAGAACACACTGCAGTAAAAATGATCCACGGCCGAGTCAACTTGGCCGGGGATCCGCGGCAAGAAGCTCTTCTTGCCGCGGTTCCGCGGAGAGTTGGTCGGTTCGTTGGCTCGTTTTTCTGCTGTGCTGACATAAAACTGTCACGTCCCGAAAGTACGGAATATAACCGGCACTTAAACTACGAACGTCTCGAGGCGTACGTAATCTAAGTAAGCCGAAAACCCAGAAATCCAAACCAAGAAAAGTAGTAGAGTGAAGGAAAACTAATTTAAAACAAGTGGTTTAAATAACATAAGCTGAATTATGCAGTTTAAAAAAAACATCAAACATTTCCCGAAAATTTCGGCAGAGTCTCCTTTGTAAATACTGGCCCCCAAACGGGATACAACATGAATAGTATACGAAATCAAAAAAAAGGCATCCCCAAGCGGGAGCTAGCTCTTCGTCAATCGACGGTCACAACCACACAAGCAATATAATATACAACGCCAACGGCGAGGATCAAAACTCAAAAGGAAACTCAAACCACAAGAAAACCACAGAAAAAAACGCGTGACTCTATGGTCGAAGGAATAACATCACTGGTCTCTATCTCAAAGTAAATACATGTTTAGTTGGTGGAACTTCTAGAAACAACTGAATAATAATATACAATGTATAATGATGGGTACGATACAAATAAACCCACCTACTAGCAAGTCACCCGAACGAAACTATACCCGCAAAGCCGTAAAGAAACCTGTACGGCGAAACCTGCAAGAAACTGGGGCACAACGGGGGTGAGTCGCCAACTCGTGAATAGAAAAACATCTACGAATAGAAATCGCATGTATGACGCAATCCTAGGTCATACGATCAATATATATAATCCTCAAATAAAACCAGCAGTCTATAACAATGACTAGGGTAAATATCTAATCCAAGTGTAATTCCATGTGCCCGTGCCAGTGCCTCAGGTAGCAATGTATCATATGGATAATGTATGAATGCATGGAACAGAATGCATGTACTGACGAAAACTGCTTTCATAAATCAGTGAGATTTCTGTATTTTAAAAGTGAGGTACCATAAATGAAATCAGCATAAAACAGTGCCCAGCATCGACACAAAACAAGTGTCCAAATATCTCGATATCTCTGTATCACAATCTCTGTACCTCAAAATCTCAAAATCTCAATCACAATATCTAGGGCGCCGTCAATCCAGACCGGCCCCTACCATCTATCTCAAGACCACGACGGTATCCTCCGGATATCCGACGCGTCGGGTAAAATCATCGGTAGGTAGTCTCCCCCTGCCAGGCTCATCGTCATCACCACGAGCTTCTTATCCCGGGTACCTTACCGGGTCCACCATGTACCTGAAACGGTTCATCCAACTCCTCGAATCGGGTCTCGAAATCCATCAGCAAACTCATGGTGGACGACTCATACATCATGGGAAAAACCGCGCTTTTCATTTTAAAAAGAGAAAGAAGAAGTTTGTATATGTTTTGCGGTTTTCCCCAAATCCAGAAAATCTCATGGAATCCGAATCCAAAACCTCAACAGCACGTAAAAAGTGAATATATGCATGAGAATCCATGAATGCGGCATAACAATGAATAACAGTATACATGAAGTAGCAGGTAATAACTACAATGTCTAAACTAACATATAAGGCAAGTACACTAATATCATGTCTAAACTATTAGCTAACAGGCTATGTCAAGCAATAATATTTTCTAAGGTGTACGTGACATGGCAATTACCGATGAAGATGTGTGTGAGCCGGCAAGTAAGTGTACGCGGTACATACGCATCATCGGTAATGGTGCTGGTGTCCTAACAGCATGATATCAATAATGGAGTATGAAACATAATATAAGCATGCGATGCGAAGCGAACCACAATAATGAGTGGGAGCTGAATACTAGATGCAACTGTAACTAATCTGCATTAATCTAATATAAGTCCTATAAATGGTGCCTTTTGAAATAACACGAATCATGGGGTTTTGAAAATAGGGGCTACGGTATTTTTATGAAAAGATACGTCTTTTGAAATATCCGTAGGATCCCTTGGGCTGTCTTTTAAAATACCCACGATTCGTTAGTTTTTGAAATAGGTAAGAATCGAATCTAATCTAACAACTAAACTCAACTAAAGGGCTAAGCTAACAAGCTGGACTACAGGTAAGGAAACCGCCTAACATCTGAGTCGATCCATAAACATACGTGTATATATATTATTCGGTGATCCCGCCTCAATAATATCATATCCAATACCATATCTATAATCAGACATCCCTAGTCAAGAGTGCGGATCAATCATCAAGATATAGCTCGTACGTAAATCCGTCGTACGGCATCCCCAAATCTGGGTACGGGTCAATATCATATTTCTCACACTATTCCTCTGGTATCCTCTTTATCCAATATCATAGTCTAGGTTACTGACCTATGTCTAGTACAATACGAATATCCTCAATATACTCATGATCTGACTACTGATCGACAATCTCGTACAAACCGATATCGTCAGCACATATCATCATCAAGGGGTATACATCGCCCGATACGGCCTAATATCAATATCCTAGCATATCATGCCTCATATCACGATCACATGTCGACCATTTTATTTATAACACTATTCACCCGTATCGTCGCCCCAAGATCCGCTATAACACCAGGACGTACCTCAAGTACGAATCCTGTCATATCACCGATATCACAACCACAAAACAAATCTCATCGACTCAGCTCAATCCCAAGTATCATCCTCAAATCCGTATGTGAACACATAGTCCCATACCCATGTGAACACATAACTATAAGAAATCCCATGCACATATAAAAAGGAATGTATGCAAGTAAGTATGTGTGTATGTGTAGTGCAACACAACCCTAGGGTTCGCAACACTAAAGTAATCCAACACACCAATATCCATCCTAACATCGTTATTAATCCCAAATAACATATAATAATTGTTGGTGTGTATACGCATCCGTATACACCACCACGGACTGCGGGGGTGCTATACGCCATCCACCCGACTTCTCCCCGTAGATATAAATCTACTCACCTGGTCCTTGCTAGCCGGTGTCGATGTCGCCATGCGCTTGCTTGTCGTCTCGAAGTCCACATGGGTACCTACATATCATAACGCACTGTATCGCATTATAATCCGACTCATGACCTAAAAACGATACGTGAATCCCACATAGGTCAAAACCTATGGTTGGTTTCACAAATCAACCCAAAAACCCTCGACGTCGGCGTACAAACGCCAAACCATTGAGAAAAACCCAAATACACTCATTTGCACATTCACGAACACTAATTTTAATATAAAATAGGTTAATACTCACAAAAACCCCAATTTCACTTAAAAAGTCAATTTTCCGAAAATCTAGCAAGCACAATTCGCCGTTTTAGTCCAAAACTCGAGGTATAAACGAATCTAGAGGCCACAATATTCACTAAATATCTTAAATAAGTCATAAAAACAATTCCCATAATTTAATCTCGTTAAATTCCAAAAACCCTAAAATTCTAGTTTACAAAATACCTAAATTTTAACAATTTTATAGCAAAATGTACAAACAACAATTTAGGTTGGATTTTCAAGATTTAAGTTGCGAAACAAAAAATTAAGATGTTAATAATGTGATAAAAACCCTAACCATAATTTAATCTCACCTATATATGCATTTCATAAAAAACCTAGTTTGCATAAAAAGCTTATTTATTGCAAATTTTAAATTAACAAATTGCAACTAGCAACTAGATTAGGTTTTACATTTCCACAAGATGATAATCTACACTTGATTATCCTATTAGTGATGGTTAAACCCAAATTAGCTTCAAACCATACTCTTGAATTCTCAAATTAGCAACAAGAGCAAAATTAACACTTTAATAACTTAGCTTTAAGAAATTAACTAACAAATTAAGCAAAAATGGTTAGAATTTATACCTAATAAATTCAAGATCCACAAGCATACACATAGCCTCCCAAATTGGAATCTTGTTCCCTAGATCCATGCAATTTTGGCTATAGAGAAATGGGTAGGAGTCGGATTTTGATTTTGTGAGGGTTTGTGTTGATTTTTGTTGATTTTTTTGAAGGAAAATGGAGGTGAAGGAAGATGGATACTTGGAGAAAATGGGGGGGGGCTGATTCTGGCCGAGAGTGGGGAGGGTGAGATGAGTGGGAGAGAGAGAGACAGAGGGTGTTGTTTTCAAAGTCAAAGAAAAAGTCAAAAGCCCATTCTTATACATTCTTTTATCCTTTCTTTTCCTTTCCTTTTCTTTTGAATTTCGAGTGGGGAAAATTGATGGGGGCTGCTGAATTCAGCCAAGAGAAAACTAAATGGGGGTGTGTGATTGTGGGTATGGGTGTGGGGTGATGAAAAATGATAAATACAATACCCCAAACATCCATTTACACTAAAAAAATGCCTTTTTTCTTTAATAATTTCTAAACCGTTTTGGCAAACGATTTCGTTTCAAAAACCACATGATAAAATTTTGTTTAATGTTTTATGAGGCACAAAAATTTGTTTCAACTCATTCCAATTTGTAATTTTCCCTAATTAAATATATTAGTGACGGTTTAAAATACTATTAAAATAATTAATTTCGGAAAAAATTTCAGAAAATTTGAAATTTCACCAGTGGCTCAATAAACACCAAATACTAGCAATTACATAGCTAGAATATGTATATTTAATTTTATAATAAAGATATTTATATTTTGACTTTTTTACAGAAAACCCCCTTATTTTACCGTTTTTTCGAAATTTCACCGAAACGATTTTCAAAACGTTACAATCTTTCCCCCTTAAAGAAATTCGGTCCACGAATTTAAATTAAAACTACCCCTAAATACTAAAATATTTTAGCCAAAACCATCAAATCGCCGGGGCTCCGAAATCATAAATACATAAAACGCATCATAGCGCAATGCATGCGCATGAGTAATGAGCAGATAACTCGAAATCAAAACTCCGTCAAGCATCCCGCAATCATCGGAGTAAAGGTGAAGACACAAATGCCAAATCCAAAGCAAGACCGATATGCTATAAATCGGAACTATACATGTAAATATCAGGAGGAAATGCATGCCAAATTTTTTAAGTTGCTGTGCAATGCACATAACACTGCACAGTGGCGGACGTCTATTATAAGAAAATAACTATATACATATATACCTTTGTTTGAAATGTACGTTCCGCCGTTTTGGGAAACAATTTAGAAGGGTTTTCCTTGTTTTAAACGTTTCACGTCATATCAGACACGTAGGTAAATACTGAGACTATAGCTCGCTTTTTGGAATTCCCTTCAATAGCTATCAATGCATGCAAAATAAATTCAGGTACTGTCCTCTGACTAGTCCTGCTTAGTACGAAAACACATCGCAATTATCATAAAAAAAATGTACTGCTCTATAAGAAATCAATCCCAAAATACGCGTATGAATACTACGTGCGTCTGGTGCGCACGACAATCAAAATCCATATACGTGCCATACAAGTGCACAGAAACAAGATCTAAGTGCATCGGGTGTGCACAAAGCATCTGTCGTAGGCAACGTGTGTGCCGGACAGCAAAATCAGGTGCATCTGACATGCACGAAAAATCTCGATTTAGTGCATCTGGTGTGCACCAAAATCGCACCTCAAAACATGCGCCCAACATGCGCGAAAATCCAAATCAGGTGCATCCATCGTGCACGAAATCATGAAATCCAATATCAAGCGCCGAATATGCGCAAAATCAAATTAGGTGCACAAGGTGCACAAAACAAATATCGAGTATCACAATCGAAATCGAAGTCCAGTGCATCTAAGTGCACAAAAGGCGTATCACTGCACTGCAAGCATATGTGAATCATGTTGATTGCAAAAACCAAATCATATGCGTATATACGCACAAATCAACTCAACTGTATGAAATCCACATAATCACAACATGAGAAACCAAGGCACGAAAACTATCTCAAGTGCAACAACTGTGCAAAAATCGTAAATACTCAGTAGGTGCAACCATGGTCCATGAAAACAAATATCATGAAACTCAATCATCAAAATCAATCATGCGAATAGATCGCCCAAAATACGCAAAATCAGGTATTGCGGAATAGCCCCGCTCAAGCACATCCTCCAAGAATCTCTGGCCAACTGCCGTGGTCACTCATAGCATGTCTCGTCGATGATCCTGAACTCTGGCCTGCCGGTGTGCATAACATGACTACTCCTGGGTCCAAGTCTTCTCGTAATTTATTCCAGAAAGGTCCTATCGAGATCTCTCCCAAATCTCGTCTCTGCCGAACTGTCCGGAAGTCATCGTCCCTTACTAGATCTGTTCTCGTTCTGGAACGGCTGCATACTCAACGCGACTCCTTCTGGAAGGTATATCCAAGTACAATGCCTTGGCATACGTATCGCATCTCTGATGTCGGCGGAGTGGAACGTCGTTTCATCTAGATCTGGTACGAACCTCTTACTCCATTTTTCTCTAATGTCGACTGCTTCGGACTCGTCTCGTCGTGGCTGCATGGACTGAGCTCCAACGGCTATCCTCGTATCGGGAGTCTCCCAAGAAATGCATCTCACCACCTAGCATCCGAATTAAGTCGAACCATCCAATCGATTGTCAAAACCTCATAATCCCCCAAGGGCTCAACATCTTGGGCACAGTTTAATAGTATCGAGTACATACCACAGCATCGGTGGTCCAGCCGTAGAAGGGCAAACCCAAGCCTCACTAATGGCACCGTAGAACTGCCGCAAACCTGAAGGTTCAAAGGCTCTCACACGGTCATTAAGTCGAGTTAGGGTTTCATTCTTCTAGAGGGACCATAGAATCGCCTGCATGTCTTTCCGACTACTTTAAACTTGGAATAATAGGTTTCTGACATTCGATCGTCTCTGTCGACTCCTAACGTCTCCGCGTAAAGTCGTCTCTAGCTGGAATCAATCTATCTGATGACCTCTCATCAGGGTAGGCGAACGAACCACATGTCCTAGTCATTCATCCTCGGGTGACTAGCGACCTTCTATCATCTCTTAGTATAACTCATTCTGCACTAACTCCAGCATCTGGGGCAATATCTCGTCGTTCGCAGCAATAACTGGCTTGCTCGTCTGCACGCTGAACGGTGCCTCAATCATCAGGAGTAAGCAATACTTCAATGGTCATCAAAATCTGGCTAGCCTCTATCAGTGGCTCAATCCTCTAGTGCAAATCGGCACGTCCGAGTAATCTCATACAGCATCCACCCAACGCTCGTGGCGCGAAGACACAATGAAAAGACACATCTCTGCAATCGTGTGTCGCCGGAATCATGTGTTAGTGTATATGCCCTAGAGGCCATTACTGTATCATACTAGTTTGTATATTACTTGATGGAAGCTTGGGATATTCACCTTGTATAAACAATCTTGCTCAATATAGTAGTATGCTACTTGGTTTGTTTCTACTTCAATGTGTACTTGTGTTTATTTCAGTATATCACTTATACGCATTAGTGGAGCCCTTAGGATCTTTGCTTGATTACCAGCGTTGTGATGGCAGTCACACTAGTGGGGGCTGGGTAATCTATAAGCACATCCTTATACAGGTCCCTAGTCGCAGGACTATCGAGACAGGGCATCGATACTCCGGAGTAGACTACCGTATGCGCTTCTCATCCCAGTGTGGGAGATGGTCTGTCCCACAGCCATCAGTACGTCGTACTGGAGATAGTATACGGGTGCTCGTTGGGTTACGAGTACACTGGACAGGACTCGTCGGGAACTGACAGGTTGGTATTATACCTATCGTCAGTTATCAGTTCCCAGGTGACATGAGTACAGCTTAGTCCGCTGACTTGACACTGGCACTTCGCCTCGAGTGTGTTCCCACTGCACTTTGATCACTACCCTACCACGGCTCAAAGGAGTCGTGCAAACAGGTGGTGGTTGGGTGCAGTCCCGAAGCACTTGGAGGCAGTGACAGTTAGACAGGATTCGTCTCTCCCGGTATTGGGGGTTGACATCGCGCTGTGTCTAGGAGAGCCATTACACGAGTAGTCCCTGGCCAGGGCAAGCGAGATATACTGGTAGGTTTCCAGTGTTATCTCAGGGTGTTTTGGGCTTCACTCCGACACGACTTGTACCGCTATTGGGGGACTGACGTTTTACCGCCCCCTAGGCCCGACATGCGATGTATCAGACGAACAGACCGGACTGTGCGGAGAATGTCACATTCAGACTCAGTAGGAGTTCAGATGGGGTTTTCACCTCGTCAGCCTTCTTGTCGACATCTACCTGGGGACCGTTACGCACAGCTAGTGCCGCTTGCGGTCTGTGGTTAAACCCACTGCCAGCGTAGTGTCGAGTCTTTAGAGTCCCACACAGAGGGTATTCGCCTCTGGGCAAAAAAGAGTAGAGGTCGCATGGTTTTGCGACAGGGTTCGTTCTCATCCGCGCACTTGTGCACGTTTAGAGTCCGGACGGATATTACTGGCTGGCTCTGGTTTGAGTCAGATACTGGTATATGTTTTTGGGGTTGCTTTTATCTCAGTATTCATGTTCCTCGGAACAAGGATGCAGGTGTGTATGCACGGTTATTTGAGGAAGAGGAAGATGACTTTCATTAGGGTTTCGGAACGGGTGCGTATGCACAGATGACAGTCGTCTTTTTCCAAACCCTAATGGATTTGTATTATATCAATTAATAATATATAATAAAATGAAATTGTGTCATGGTTGGTTTTTGTTGACTTGTTGACCATGGTTGACTTGTTGACCATGGTTGAAGTTTTGACCATCATCATTACAAAAGAAAGATGCTCTTTGATTCTAGCAAATTCATTTAATGTTTGAAATGATAATGGTCATTCTAAAACTTTCCATCAACCTTTTCATTTTCATTATTATTATTATTGATAATTCTTTTTCTTTTGCATTATGGTTGCAAGAAAGAAAAAGGATAGCTCATTCTATCATATTCATTCTCTCTCTTCACTTCATCTTCTTCTTCCTCTAGCTAAAGAGAAACCTTCTCATGTGTTGAGAATCCTTCTCTTTAAAAAGAAAAGCACCCCTTAGACACTCTCTACTTATTCTAGGTTCAAGGTTTAGCAAGCCGGAAACCCTAGTTCACTCAAAGCACGAGGAAGAGCCCAAAGGTTGAACTCTCGAGGTGGATCCATCTTCGACGGAAGAAGGCGACAAAAAGAGAACCATCAACCTCTACAAAGTTTGAAGAAGAAGGAGTTCAAGTTTAGGTATAACCATCTTCATCCGAGTAGCTAACTCTCTTTAGCAAAGTATGCTAGTATTAGTTTAGTTAAAGATCCCGACTTTGTTTTAGTCCATGTTGCCTCTTGCGATAAAAATTTGTTTTTTATACCGTTTCCGCCTCCCCGTAAGCACCGGGGGTCGCAATATGGACTTACATCATGCCCTGGTCAGTCCTCGTTCTTGACGAGCTCATGCTGACCGCAACTCTAGCCGTAGCTCTCCCTGCCCGTAATCGTGGCAGCAAAACCATAACTGGTACTGATGAGGCTAGATCGGAATGAATATAATACTGAGCAAAGAAATGTACATCCTAAGGCTTCATAAGTGGAGTAGCGTATCGTAAATATGCCGCGGAACATACCTACGGTACGTCACTCTACTTTAGTCACCTATTCCATCAACCAAGGGTCATCCTACACTCCGAAGGTATAACCTAACGCTTTGATACTAACTTTGTCACGTCCCGAAAGTACGGAATATGACCGGCACTTAAACTACGAACGTCTCGAGGCGTACGTAATCTAAGTAAGCCGAAAACCCAGAAATCCAAACCAAGAAAAGTAGTAGAGTGAAGGAAAACCAATTTAAAACAAGTGGTTTCAATAACATAAGCCGAATTATGCAGTTTAAAAAAAAACATCAAACATTTCCCGAAAATTTCGGCAGAGTCTCCTTTGTAAATACTGGCCCCCAAACGGGATACAACACGAATAGTATACGAAATCAAAAAAAAGGCATCCCCAAGCGGGAGCTAGCTCTTCGTCAATCGACGGTCACAACCACACAAGCAATATAATATACAACGCCAACGGCGAGGATCAAAACTCAAAAGGAAACTCAAACCACAAGAAAACCACAGAAAAAAACGCGCGACTGTAAGGTCGAAGGAATAACATCACCGGTCTCTATCTCAAAATAAATACATGTTTGGTTGATGGAACTTCTAGATACAACTGAATAATAATATACAATGTATAATGATGGGTACGATACAAATAAACCCACCTACTAGCAAGTCTCCCGAATGAAACTGTACCCGCAAAGCCATAAAGAAACCTGTACGGCGAAACCTGCAAGAAACTGGGGCACAACGGGGGTGAGTTGCCAACTCGTGAATAGAAAAACATCTACGAATAGAAATCGCATGTATGACGCAATCCTAGGTCATACGATCAATATATATAATCCTCAAATAAAACCAGCAGTCTATAACAATGACTAGGGTAAATATCTAATCCAAGTGTAATTCCATATGCCCGTGCCAGTGCCTCAGGTAGCAATGTATCATATGGATAATGTATGAATGCATGGAACAGAATGCATATACTGACGAAAACTGCTTTCATAAATCAGTGAGATTTCTGTATTTTAAAAGTGAGGTACCATAAATGATATCAGCATAAAACAGTGCCCAGAATCGACACAAAACAAGTGTCCAAATATCTCGATATCTCTGTATCACAATCTCTGTACCTCAATATCTCAAAATCTCAATATCTCAATCACAATATCTAGGGCGCCGTCAATCCAGACCGGCCCCTACCATCTATCTCAAGACCACGACGGTATCCTCCGGATATCCGACGCGTAGGGTAAAATCACCGGTAGGTAGTCTCCCCCTGCCAGGCTCATCATCATCACCACGAGCTTCTTGCCCCGGGGTACCTTACCGGGTCCACCATGTACCCGAAACGGTTCATCCAACTCCTCGAATCGGGTCCCAAAATCCATCAGCAAACTCATGGTGGACGACTCATACATCATGGGAAAAACCGCGCTTTTCATTTAAAAAAGAGAAAGAAGAAGTTTTTATATGTTTTGCGGTTTTACCCAAATCCAGAAAATCTCATGGAATCCGAATCCAAAACCTCAATAGCACGTAAAAAGTGAATATATGCATGAGAATCCATGAATGCGGCATAACAATGAATAACAGTATACATGAAGTAGCAGGTAATAACTACAATGTCTAAACTAACATATAAGGCAAGTACACTAATATCATGTCTAAACTATTAGCTAACAGGCTATGTCAAGCAATAATATTTTCTAAGGTGTACGTGACATGACAATTACCAATGAAGATGTGTGTGAGCCGGCAAGTAAGTGTATGTGGTACATACGCATCATCGGTAATGGTGCTGGTGTCCTAACAGCATGATATCAATAATGGAGTATGAAACATAATATAAGCATGCGATGCGAAGCGAACCACAATAATGAGCGGGAGCTGAATACTAGACGCAACTGTAACTAATCTGCATTAATCTAATATAAGTCCTACAAATGGTGCCTTTTGAAATAACACGAATCATGGGGTTTTGAAAATAGGGGCTACGGTGTTTTTATGAAAATATACGTCTTTTGAAATATCCGTAGGATCCTTTGGGCTGTCTTTTAAAAGACCCACGATTCGTTAGTTTTTGAAATAGGTAAGAATCGAATCTAATCTAACAACTAAACTCAACTAAAGGGCTAAGCTAACAAGCTGGACTACAGGTAAGGAAACCGCCTAACATCTGAGTCGATCCATATACATACATGTATATATATTAGTCGGTGATCCCGCCTCAATAATATCATATCCAATACCATATCTATAATCAGACATCCCAAGTCAAGAGTGCGGATCAATCATCAAGATATAGCTCGTACGTAAATCCGTCGTACGGCATCCCCAAATCTGGGTACGGGTCAATATCATATTCCTCACACTACTCCTCTGGTATCCTCTTTATCCAAGATCATAGTTTAGGGTACTGACCTATGTCTAGTACAATACTAATATCCTCAATATACTCATGATCTGACTACTGATCGACAATCTCGTACAAACCGATATCGTCAGCACATATCATCATCAAGGGGTATACATCGCCCGATACGGCCTAATATCAATATCCTAGCATATCATGCCCCATATCACGATCACATGTCGACAATTTTATTTATAACACTATTCACCCGTATCGCCGCCCCAAGATCCGCTATAACACCAGGACGTACCTCAAGTACGAATCCTGCCATATCACCGATATCACAACCACAAAACAAATCTCATCGACTCAGCTCAATCCCAAGTATCATCCTCAAATCCGTATGTGAACACATAGTCCCATACCCATGTGAACACATAACTATAAGGAATCCCATGCACATATAAAAAGGAATGTATGCAAGTAAGGATGTGTGTATGTGTAGTGCAACACTACTCTAGGGTTCGCAACACTGAAGTAATCCAACACACCAATATCCATCCTAACATCGTTATTAATCTCAAATAACATATAATAATTGTTGGTGTGTATACGCATCCGTATACACCACCACGAACTGCGGTGGTGCTATACGCCATCCACCCGATTTCTCCCCGTAGATATAAATCTACTCACCTGGTCCTTGCTAGCCGGTGCCGACGTCGCCACGTGCTTGCTTGTCATCTCGAAGTCTACATGGGTACCAACATATCATAACGCACCGTATCGTATTATAATCCGACTCATGACCCAAAAACGACACGTGAATCCCACATAGGTCAAAACCTATGGTTGGTTTCACAAATCAACCCAAAAACCCTCGACGTCGGCGTACAAATGCCAAACCATCGAGAAAAATCCAAATACACTCATTTGGACATTCACGAACACTAATTTTAATATAAAATAGGTTAAAACTCATAAAAACCCCAATTTCACTTAAAAAGTCATTTTTCCGAAAATCTAGCAAGCACAATTCGCCGTTTTAGTACAAAACTCGATGTATAAACGAATCTAGCGGCCACAATATTCACTAAATATCTTAAATAAGTCATAAAAATAATTCCCATAATTTAATTTCGTTAAATTCCAAAAACCCTAAAATTCTAGTTTACAAAATACCTAAATTTTAACAATTTTATAGCAAAATGCACAAACAACAATTTAGGTTGGATTTGCAAGATTTAAATTGCTAAACAACAAATTAAGATGTTAATAATGTGATAAAAACCCTAACCATGATTTAATCTCACCTTTATATGCATTTCATAAAAAACCTAGTTTGCATAAAAAGCTTATTTATTGCAAATTTTAAATTAACAAATTGCAACTAGCAACTAGATTAGGTTTTACATTTCCACAAGATGATAATCTACACTTGATTATCCTATTAGTGATGGTTAAGCCCAAATTAGCTTCAAACCATACTCTTGAATTCTCAAATTAGCAACAAGAGCAAAATTAACACTTTATTAACTTAGCTTTAAGAAATTAACTAACAAATTAAGCAAAAATGGTTAGAATTTATACCCAATAAATTGAAGATCCACAAGCACACACATAGCCTGCCAAATTGGAATCTTGTTCCCTAGATCCATGCAATTTTGGCTATAGAGAAATGGGTAGGAGTCGGATTTTGATTTTGTGAGGGTTTGTGTTGATTTTTGTTGATTTTTTTGAAGGAAAATGGAGGTGAAGGAAGATGGATACTTGGAGAAAATGGGGGGGCTGATTCTGGCCGAGAGTGGGGAGGGTGAGGTGAGTGGGAGAGTGAGAGAGAGGGGGTGTTGGTTTCAAAGTCAAAGAAAAAGTCAAAAGCCTATTCTTATACATTCTTTTATCCTTTCTTTTCCTTTTCTTTTCTTTTGAAATTCAAGTGGGGAAAATTGATGGGGGCTACTGAATTCAGCCAAGGGAAGAACTAAATGGAGGTGTGTGAGTGTGGGTTTGGGTGTGGGGTGATGAAAAATGATAAATACAATACCCCAAACATCCATTTAAACTAGAAAAAAGCCTTTTTTCTTCAATAATTTCTAAACCGTTTTGGCAAACGATTTCGTTTCAAAAACCACATGATAAAGTTTTGTTTAATGTTTTATGATGCACAAAATTTGTTTCAACTCATTCCAATTTGTAATTTTCCCTAATTAAATATATTAGTGACGGTTTAAAATACTATTAAAATAATTAATTTCGGAAAAATTTTCAGAAAATTTGAAATTTCACTAGTGGCTCAATAAACACCAAATACTAGTAATTACATAGCTAGAATATGTATATTTAATTTTATAATAAAGATATTTGCATTTTGACTTTTTTACAGAAAACCCCCTTATTTTACCGTTTTTTCGAAATTTCACCGAAACGATTTTCAAAACGTTACAAAAACCCTGAGACGATTTTTCAGATGTGTTAAAAAAATTTTGAGCTGTAAAAAATTCAACAGAAAGTACATGTCCCGGGCGTGTTTTGTGATTTTCTTTTCGATCGAACTTCTAGTTACTTTGCAAACATGCTAGATAGTGTTTAGCTAGGCTCTGATACCATTGTAAGTCCACGTTACCCGTCCCGGTTCTTTCGGGGTTGCGGAAATGGTGAAAAACGATTTTTCGGTAAAGGGTAACATGGACTCAAAAACCGGATCTTTGCTAAACAAACTATCTAACAACCTAACTAAGAGTTTAACTACTATGTTAGGGGTTATACCTTAACTTGAACTCCTTCTCTTCGACTCCTTGTAATGGTCGGATCAGCCTCACCTTGTCGTCTCCTTGTGCCGAAGATGGATCCACCCGAAGGCTTCTACCTTTGGCTCCAACCTCAATCTAGAGGAAACTAGAATACTTGGCTTGCTAGACCTTGTACACTAGGATGAGTAGAGAAGTGTTTTGGGTTTTATCTCTATGGTTCATGTTTCTCAACTCATGAAACAATAGAACCATGAGCAAGAGGAAGAGCAAGAGGAAAAGGGAGAGCTTGGATGAGAGAGAATCAATATCATAGAATAAGAGAGGACTTTTACAACCATACTCTCAAAAGGAAAAATAATCATCATAATAATAATAAATAAGTATTTTGTGATGGTTCATGTCAATGGCATTATCATTTCATGCACTCATTTTGTAAAGAACAACAAGCAAGCCAAAAGTCATAGCCATGAAATGATAGCCATGCAATGATGATGGTCAACAAGTCGAAACTAGTCAACCGGTCAACAAAGTCAAAAAGACAATAAAGTCAAACTTTCAACCCAACCATGGCACAATAATACTTAATTAATATTATTATTAATCATATTTCCTATTCTCATTAGGGTTTAGAAAAAGTCAACAGTCAACAACCCTAATGAGAATCCTCTGCCTCTGTCTCTGTCAATTGTGCATACACACCCGCATCCGTGTTCAGAGGAACACGAATACAAAGAGTGTTAGTTGTATGTATGCCCTAGAGGCCAGTATTGTACAGATGATGTATATTATTTTGTATGCTTGGACATATATAGAGAGGACTTTCTTGCTCGATATGATAGTATGCTATCTGGTTGCTCTTTATCTTAACATGTATACTTGTCTCTTGATACTGTCTTATAGTTACATGTTGGTAAAGCCCTTAGGATGTGTACTTGACTACCTAGACTATGATGCAGATCATACTAGTGGGGACAGAGTAGTCTATAAGTACATCCTTTAATGTTCCTAGTCGTGGGTGTATCGAGACAGGACATCGATATACCAGAGTAGACTAGCGTATACGCTTCTCGACCCATGAGATGGGTGATGGATGATCCCATATCCATTGGTGTTTGACATCAGAGATGGTATACGGGTGCTCAGTGGAGACTGGGTACACTGGACGGACTCGCCGAGAACTCCCAGATGGTATTATCCCTCACATCAGATAGCAGTTCTCTGGTGACACTTATGCAGGTTAGTCTGTAGACCCGGGATCGTCATAGAGTCTTGTGTGATTCCCACTGTGCTTTGATTTCCACCTTACCATGGCTAAGAGGGCGTGCAAAACGGTGGTTTTTGGGTTCAGTCCCGAGTCACATGGAGGCAATGAGCGATAGGAAGGGTTTCGTCTCTCCCGGTATTGGGGGTTGATGTTGCGCTGTGCTCGATTGGCCATAACAGGGAAGTCCCTGGCCAGGGCTGATTTAGAGATTTACTGGTAAGTGTTACCAGTAGTTTCTCGACCCGTTATGAGCCTCACATCGGCATGACTTATCAGTTATTGGGGTCTGACGTTTACCACCCCTAGACTTGATATGCGACATATCAGACGAGGAGACCGGACTGTACGGGATGTGTTACCATTAGGCTTTTACAGGAGTTGGAGCGGGCTTGCTTACTGATCTTCTGATCGCTCAATACCCGGGTAGCCGTTACGTCCAGCTAGTACCGCTGACAGCTTGTGATTGCTTGATGTGATCATCACCTACTTCCGGCGTATTGACGAGTCTTTAGAGTCCTACATAGAGGTTTTACTGGCTCAAGCAAAACGAAGTAGAAGCGCATATGTGATATGTGCGGGACCGAGAATAATGCGTGTATGTGATACCGTATTATATTCTCGCGACTTTTTGTATCGGTCGGTTATATGAGATATAGCCGGGTTATCGAATCAAGTGGTTATTCGATAAGTCGATACATTGGATGTTAGTCGGTTATATGAGATATAACCGGATTATTAATTCAAGTGTTGATTTAATAATTTAGTGTACGATTGTATATTTGATATACTAATTTACATTAACTAACATTTGTTCATTTAAGGATTTTTCTCATATGTGCACAACTTTAATATATATGTGATATATATTAAAATGTGTTTTCTTTTTATTTCATGGTTGTTGATACATCATTCATGGGTGTGCAAGACATACACCATTCTATTTTAAATGGTGGTTTATATTTATTTGAGATAATTACAAATTAGTGGAGCTTTTGTCATAAGCATGAAGCTTGTAGAAGCTTGTGGATGCTTTGACAAAGTCCACTAACTTTGTTTTACTTTAGATTTTTATTAACCTAACAATTTTGGATTAGCCATGGTTATGTCTCTTCATGAGTTAGTATACGATACTCACTCACCCATGGTTAGCTCAGTTGACTTGATTATTATCTTTCTCTCTTTATCTCTTCATCTTCTTCCTTGAGCTAAAAAGCTCTCTAGGGTTTGATCCATAGTGAGAAACATTGTGAGAAAATAAATTCTAAAGTGAACCCACTTCCTATTTCTCCATCCTCTACTAGACTAGCACTTTAGTTTAGGGTGTTTGCTTCACTAATTCTCTAGTTAGTGAAGTAGTAGCTTGAGTTGGTATTCCCTCGACGTAGATTATCTTCGGTCTCGAATACTTCAAGCAAGGACGCTTCTTTCGCCTCGTGAAGCCATGCAAGAGCCCGGGAGAACAATGATTGCAGCGAAGGGACTACGACAAGGAGCTTTAGAAGTGAAGGACCGATCTACAAAGGTTGTATTTCATATTCACTTAGTTGTAAATGTTATTTACTAGCATGTGTAACCCTAATTATCTAGCAAAGATCTTGTTTAGGTTTGTTCGGCACGGCTAAAATTTTAATCGGGCATGGTTGATGCCTTCTTAACCCTTGTTAGAGTGCCTAGTAACCCTACAGTGGTATCAGAGCCTAGCTAGAGCATTAGGCAACGTGTTTATGAAGATAAAACTCCGATCGAACCTCTATACGACAAAGTAGACCCCCTCTATAGAAATTTTTTTAAACTGTGATATTTTCTGTATTAAAAATACCTAAAAAAATCAGCAGGTAAATATAAACATTACTGTAAAAAACGAGCACCTAATCCGTACGGACCGCCGCGGAACCGCGGCCATACCTCGCTTGGGCTGCAGATCCGCGGCCGTACTGTAGCAATGGGCTTTTGTTTTTTTACAGTAATATCTATATCTGTTAGTGTATTTGCTGGGTACTTTTAATCTGACTCAAGTGTTGAGTGTTTTGGGGATTATTTTGTATACGTTGTTTCGATCGGAAAATTTAATTTCGTTATGTTTTCCGGATAATTTAGAAAGTATTAAAATGTTCGAACGGATATCATTAACTCATTATTTCCCGGCACGAAAAACTTTCAAGTGTTGAATTTTTCTTGAGTTTAAATCTTTCGGAAAAACGTGCAAGTAACGTGATGGAGCCTCTAGAAGAACACAAACCTTAACTCGATTATGTGACCGTCTGAATCACCTCTAAACCTTAGGGTTTGGGGCAGTACGATGTGCCACATATGAGGCGTTGGCTTGACCCTTCTACGGCTGGACCATTACTACTGTGACGTATTCTGGAATTTTTTTAACTCCGCTCAAGTGTTGAGCTATTTAGGAAATCTTGGGTATTTGATTATTCGATCGGAAAGTTTAATACTATATATTTATCTGGAATGTGATACAATATGTGGAATTCATATAGTTAGGCATGAAATGCGAAGTATGTGATATTTCGGATTTATGATGTCTAAAGAGATTGTGGATTCCAAATGTTGTAGTTTTACACTTTCTTTTCTGCGACCGTAAGTGTAATATGTGATATCGCCGGTTTCGTTGCTATATGTCAACGACAAGTGGGTTGCGCATATTTACTTACGTTGATGACATGTGATGTTATGTGTTGCTGGATATGTTATATTAGATCGTCGCATTTTTGAATAGCCGGGGGTTTTATGTGAGATGAGGGTTTTTATTTTTCATTCATGTAAAATTCATTGTATGTAATATTCTTTTATTGGGGCACTTCCGGGATGAGGTTGATGTCACCATTGGTATATTATTTACTTTTCCACACTAGGATAGACCCAAGGAGGAGAGCACAAGTAACCGGGTTCTAGAGTCCAGTAGGAGACCAACTCGAGGAGTCGAGTCCGGGTCTTCTAACTCTAGAATTGGTAGGGTTGCTTGCCGCTCTCGTAGGGGTCTAGGGGTGTGGGTTTGGCTATTCATTGCGACCGTGGAATCCGTGTTTTATTAAGGCTCAAAATAAAACACGGACGTCCTAGTATATCCAATGTTTCATTTGTTTCTTCTGCTGTGATATCTGTGATGTGAACATTTGATATGTTGTGATAAATACTGTATATAGTATATATGATATATTATATAGACGTTACTTATGTTTTACACCCGCGCTAGCCCTGCCCCGGTCTACCGTTAGTTACCTAACCTAACAGTGCACGAGGGGACATCGAGGCGAATGCGGATGGCATAAGTGTACGTCGTATTTATCTGTGATGTTTAGGTGACTTAAATGATGGGACTTCATTAATATGACTAATGAAAGAAAAAAAACCTAAAAGATGTTGTAGAATCAAATTTTCAAAAAGGGTAGCTACAGTTTTTTGCTTTGCATAGCGATATATATGATATATCCTGCACCTTATTCGATGAGGAAAGAGCCGAGATCTCTTCACCGGGAGTGACCTCTTTAGCAAATCTGGCAGATGCTATAACACTCGGTTTGGTTTTTGATTGCTTTTGGAGTTTTTTCTTTGCATAGCGATATATATGATATATCCTGCACCTTATTCCATAAGGAAAGAGCCGAGATCCCTTCACCGGGAGTGACCTCTTTAGCAAAACTAGTGAAAGCCTCAAAAACACTCCTTTTCAAAATTCACTCGATTCTACAATGATATCAAGTTCATTACGCAATAGGTTTTAGAAAAACCTGTCGTAGCCCTCCGTCATTTCGGATAAGAACTGTTTAGTATTCGTGCTGCGTTTGTTGGCCTTTGTCAAGGCGTAGTGTGCGGTAGCTGAATGGTGCTTATCTGCTTATGCATATGTTGCAGATTGTTTTAGGGTAGTCGTACGATCTTGTTGGCCTTTGTCAAGGATCGTGCGGGTGGGTTTGATTCAATCATGAAATGACGGGTTGAACTTGACTAGCATCCTATGATTTGTTGGCCTTTGTCAAGGTCATAGGGGTTAGGGGCAAAATATTATCGGGAATTTCAAGTGTTGAAATTTGGAATGAGATTGCATACCTTCTATGGGATAGTTGGATCCCGATACCCACTGCGAGTAATTGTTACTCCTGGGAGAGTTTTACACAGGACAATTAGCCGATCAAGTAGGTGTTTAGAAAGGTGTCAACGGGGTTACGCCTCTGGGAAAACGAGCTTTACTTTAATTAGGTTCGTGCGAAAGCACGGGGAACCTCCCTCAAAGTACCGACACTGGCCTGGCTGAAAGATTGTCGAAATTGTAGGGTGTAATTAATCCCGGCTAGTCTTTCCTTTTAGGGTTTGAAGGAAGATTTGATAAAAACAGTGGGAGCCATCCTGATTAGATAAAATAATAACCAATCTGATCTTGCAAGAGCATACGCTAAAGTGTGTTCTTCTCTCTCTCTCCAGGTAGCGACCATATCATGCCTTAATAAAGATAATAATATGGATGTATTGACCGAACCCGCATGTTGTACCGTGCTGGGGAACATTGGTTCCGTTCTTTCTTATAAGAGTTATAGGAATGAACAGGATATAGGGGAATACCAGGATTCCCATGCCACCTGAATGAAGAAAGTACATATTGATGCATTTTCTTCGGGTGTGTTCGTTACAGAGAACTGTTTCTCCATTTGCTCTACGTCCTGCGTATTAGATACCGGGTCAGGATCCCATATATGTAATCAGTTACATGGGCTTAAGAAAGGTAGAGAACTTGGAGAAGGTGATAAAGACATAAGGGTTGGAAATGGTGCAATTGTTGCAGCTAGAACCCTCGGGGAATATCACCTTGTATTACCAACTGGTAATACGTTGATTCTGAACGAATGCTATTACTTGCCGAACCTGATATGCAACATTATATCGGTTTTTTACTTAGTAAAGAGGCATATAATTTTGTATTACAGGATAATGTTATGAACATTTTTCTGAACCAAAACTTGGTTGGATCAGGCACGTTGTGCAATGGCATTTATGTTCTAAATCAATTAACAGTTCTGAGCATAACAAATACACACAAGAGGAAGAGTTCAGAACTGAACGAATCCTTCTTATGGCACTGGGTCACATCAATGCGACACGACTAGCTAAGTTGCATAAGGATGGATATTTGAATCCGTTTGAATTTTCATCTTATGACACTTGCCAGTCATGTCTCAAAGGAAAGATGACCAAATCTTCGTTTACAGGACACGGAGAAAGAGTTACGGAACTTTTGGGACTGGTACATAGTGATGTATGCGGCCCCTGTCTACACATGCCAGGGATGGTTCTTCGTACTTCATTACATTCACTGATGATCTCTCTAGATTCGGATATGTGTTCCTGATGAAACACAAATCAGAAGCTTTTGAGAAATTTAGAGAATATAAACAAGAAGTCGAGAACCAAACCGGAAAAAGTATTAAAATCTTTCGATCTGATCGAGGAGGTGAATACTTGAGCAATGAATTCCTGGTCTTCCTAAAATAGAATGGGATTTTCTCTCAGCTAACTCCTCCATATGCACCACAGCACAACGGTGTATAGGAACGGAGGAATCGCACCCCATTAGATATGGTGCGCTCTATGATGAGCACAGCTGAGTTGCCTATTTCCTTCTGGGGGTATGCGCTGGAGACAGCAGCATACCTATTGAATCAAGTTCCGTCTAAATCTATACCTACCACACCATATGAGATATGGAGTGGGAAGAGACTGTGTCTTACACGAGTTAAGATATGGGGTTGTCCGGCATATGTCAAAAGGCAAAATACGGACAAACTCGAGGCACGATCAATTCTACGCAAGTTTGTGGGATATCCCAAACATTCATATGGATATCTTTTCTACCATAGCAAGGAACAAAAGGTGTTTGTTTCTCGACATGCCACCTTTTTAGAAAAGGAATTTCTTGTAAAAGAAATTAGTGGCAAAGAGGTAGAACCGGAAGAAATTCCGGCTACACAAACTCAAACTGAGGATTTAGTGGAACCAGAGGATTCGGTAGTTCCCAACGAACCCCAGCCACTCCGCCGATCTATTAGGGTTCCTCACCCACCTGAGAGATACTACGGTTTTCTCATGGATGGCGGGAGCGAGGATTGCATCATGGAGGATGATGACCCCACTAGCTTCGAGCAGGCCATCACGATTGGTGACTCGGTGAAATGGCTGGATGCAATGCGGTCCGAGATGGAATCCATATAGACCAACAAAGTATGGATTTTGGAAGATGCTCCTGAAGGGGTAAAACCCATTTGGAGCAAGTGGATCTTCAAGAAAAAACTTGGTGTAGATGGTAAGGTGGAGACGTTCAAAGCTAGACTTGTTGCAAAGGGTTTTCGTCAAAGACTAGGTGTGGACTATGACGAAACCTTTTCTCCAGTGGTTATGCTTAAATCCATCCGGATCATGCTTGCCATCACTGCGTATCATGACTACGAAATCTGGCAAATGGATGTTAAGACCGCCTTTCTAAACGGTGATTTAGAAGAGAGCGTGTACATGACTCAGCCAGAGGGCTTCGTAGCTAGTGGGAGCTGCGGGAAGGTATGCAAGCTGCTTAAATCCATTTATGAATTGAAGCAAGCATCGCGGAGTTGGAACATCAGCTTTGACCTCGTTATCAAAGAGTTTGATTTCGTCAAAAACGTAAATGAACCTTGTATCTATAAGAAGGTGGCAGAGAGTAAGGTTGTCTTCCTCGTATTGTACGTGGATGACATACTCTTGATAGGAAATGACATTCCTATGCTGCAATCGGTCAAGCTCTTCTTATCACAAAGATTCTCAATGAAAGATCTTGGTGATGCCTCATGCATACTGGGAATTATGATCTATAGAGATAGATCTAAAAGGATATTGGGATTGTCCCAATCCAGGTACATAGACACCTACTAAAGAGGTTTAGTATGGAAGAATCCAAGCGTGGGAACTTACCCACGATCTCTGGACTCACTCTCTCCAAAGAGATGTCTCCCAAGACTGATTTGGAGAGAGCTCGCATGCAAGGGATACCCCATGCTTCGTCTGTAGGCTTTATCATGTACGCGATGCTATGTACCAGACCCGATGTAGCATACTCACAAAGTGTATTGAGTAGGTATCAAGCTGATCCTGGAGAGAATCACTGGAAAACTGTGAAGAGCATTCTCAAGTACTTGCGAAGGACTAAAGAGATGCTCTTGGTGTATGGTAACGGAGAACTCCAACTGGAGTCCTTTACCGATTCGAGCTTCCAGAGTGATAAGGATAACTCTAAGTCGCACTCAGGATTTGTTTTTACCCTTTACGGAGGGGCGGTTAGCTGGAAGAGTTCCAAGCAGGAAACCGTGGCAGACTCGACGATGGAGACTGAATACATCGCTGCCAACGATGCTGCCAAAGAGGTTGTCTGGTTCAAGAAGTTCATTACTGTACTTGGAGTGGTTCCATCCATTGAGCATCCAATACCTTTGTATTGTGATAACAATGGAGCGGTGGATTTAGCCAAGGAACCCAGGTCCCATCAGTGATCCAAGCATATTCTAAGGCAGTATCACCTGATCCGGGAGATAGTTGATCGCCGGGAGATGGAGGTCAGGAGGGTTGACACGAAGAACAACACTATGGATCCACTCACGAAGTCCATTCCCCAGATACAGTTTGAGAGACTCTTCGGGATGCTTGGTATGCGATACTACAGCAGCTGGCCCTAGTGCAAGTGGGAGATTGTTAGTTGTATGTATGCTTTAGAGGCCATTATTGTACAGATGATGTATATTATATTGGATGCTTGGACATATATAGAGAGGACTTTCTTGCTAGATATGATAGTATGCTATCTGGTTGCTCTTTATCTTAACATGTATACTTGTCTCTTGATACAGTCTTATAGTTACATGTTGGTAAAGCCCTTAGGATGTGTACTTGACTTCCTGGACTATGATGCAGATCATACTAGTGGGGACAGAGTAGTCCATAAGTACATCCTTTAATGTTCCTAGTCGTGGGTGTATCGAGACAGGGCATCGATATACCAGAGTAGACTAGCGTATATGCTTCTCGACCCATGAGATGGGCGATGGATGATCCCATATCCATTGGTGTTTGATATCAGAGATTGTATACGGGTGCTCAGTGGAGACTGGGTACACTGGACGGACTCGCCGAGAACTCCCAGATGGTATTATACCTCACGTCAGATGGCAGTTCTCTGGTGACACTGTGCAGGTTAGTCTGTAGTCCTGAGATCGTCATAGAGTCTTGTGTGATTCCCACTGTGCTTTGATTTCCACCTTACCACATCCAAGAGGGCGTGCAAAATGGTGGTTTTTGGGTACAGTCCCGATTCATATGGAGGCAATGAGCGATAGGAGGGGTTTCGTCTCTCCCGGTATTGGGGGTTGATGTTGCGCTGTGCTCGATTGGCCATAACAGGGAAGTCCCTGGCCAGGGATGATTTAGAGATTTACTGGTAAGTGTTACCAGTAGTTTCTCGACCCGTTATGAGCCTCACATCGGCACGACTTATCAGTTATTGGGGTCTGACGTTTACCACCCCAAGACTTGATACGCGACATATCAGACGAGGAGACCGGACTGTACGGGAAGTGTTACCATTAGGCTTTTACAGGAGTTGGAGCAGGCTTGCTTACTGATCTTTTGATCGCTCAATACCCGGGTAGCCGTTACGTCCAGCTAGTACCGCTGACGGCTTGTAGGTGCTTGATGTGATCATCACCTACTGCCGGCGTATTGACGAGTCTTTAGAGTCCTACATAGAGGTTTACTAGCTCAGGCAAAACGAAATAGGAGCGCATATGTGATATGTGCGGGACCGAGAATAATACGTGTATGTGATACCGTATTATATTCTCGCTACTTTTTGTATCGGTCGGTTATATGAGATATAGCCGGGTTATCGAATCAAGTGGTTATTCGATAAGTCGATACATTGGATGTTAGTCGGTTATATGAGATATAACCGGATTATTAAGTAAAGTGTTGATTTAATAATTTAGTGTACGATTGTATATTTGATATACTAATTTACATTAACTAACATTTGTTCACTTAAGGATTTTTCTCACATGTGCACAACTTTAATATATATGTGATATATATTAAAATGTGTTTTCTTTTTATATCATGGTTGTTGATACATCATTCATGGGTGTGCAAGACATACACCAATCTATTTTAAATGGTGGTTTATATTTATTTATGGTAATTACAAATTAGTGGAGCTTTTGTCATAAGCATGAAGCTTGTAGAAGCTTGTGGATGCTTTGACAAAGTCCACTAACTTTGTTTTACTTTAGATTTTTATTAACCTAACCATTTTGGATTAGCCATGGTTATGTCTCTACATGAGTTAGTATATGATACTCACTCACCCATGGTTAGCTCACTTGACTTGATTATTATCTTTCTCTCTTTATCTCTTCATCTTCTTCCTTGAGCTAAAAACCTCTCTAGGGTTTGATCCAAAGTGAGAAACATTGTGAGAAAATAAATTCTAAAGTGAACCCACTTCCTATTTCTCTAACCTTTACTAGACTAGAACTTTAGTTTAGGGTGTTTGCTTCACTAATTCTCTAGTTAGTGAAGTAGTAGCTTGAGTTGGTATTCTCTCGACGTAGATCATCTTCGGCCTCAAAGACATCAAGCAAGGACACTTCTTTCGCCTCGTGAAGCCATGCAAGAGCTCGGGAGAACAATGATCGCAGCGAAGGGACTACGACAAGGAGCTTTAGAAGTGAAGGACCGATCTACAAAGGATGTATTTCGTATTCACTTAGTTGTAAATGTTATTTACTCGCATGTGTAACCCTAATTATCTAGCAAAGATCTTGTTTATGGTTGTTCGGCACGGCTAAAATTTTAATCGGCCATGCTTGATACCTTGTTAACCCTCCTTCGAGTGCCTAGTAACCCTATAAAGAGATCTTCTGCCTCTGTCTCTGTCAACTGTGCATACACACCCGCATCCGCGTTCCGTGGAACACGAATACAAACGAGATAAAACCAATCCCAAAACGTATACTAGGATCTGGCTTAAACCAAAACCCGCTAGTATTAACTGCCCGGACACCAAACGTGCACAAGTGCGCGGATGTGACCGAACCCTGTCGCAAAACCATGCGACCTCTACTCTTTTTGCCCAAAGGCGAATTGCTCTCTGTGTGGGACTCTAAAGACTCGACACTACGCTGGCAGTGGGTTTGACTACAGACCGCAAGTGGTACTAGCTGTGCGTAATGGCCCCTAGGTAGATGCCGATAAGAAGACTGATGAGGTGAAACCCATCCGAACTCCTACTGAGCCTGAATGTGACAGTCTCCGTACAGTCCAGTCTGTTCGTCTGAGAATATCGCATGGCGGGCCTAGGGGGCGGTAAACGTCAGTCCCCTAATAGCGGTACAAGTCGTGTCAGTGTGTAGCCCAGAACACCCTGAGATAACACTGGAAACCTACCACTATATCTCGCTTGCCCTGGCCAGGGACGACTATGTGTAATGGCTCTCCTGGACACAGCGCGATATCAACTCCCAATACCGGGAGAGACGAATCCTGTCTAACCGTCACTGCCTCCAAGTGCTTCGGGACTGCACCCTACTACTACCTGTTTGTACGACTCCTTTGAGCCGTGGTAGGGCAGTAATCAAAGTACAGTAGGAACACACTCGAGACGAAGTGACGGTGTAAAGTCAGCGGACTAAGATGTACTCATGTCACCTGGGAACTGATAACTGACGATATGTATAATACCAACCAACAGTTCCCGACGAGTCCTATCCAGTGTACTCGTAACCTAACGAGCACCCGCATACTATCTCTAGTACGACGTACTGATGGCTGTGGGACAAACCATCTCCCCATGCTGGGATGAGAAGCGCATACGCTAGTCTACTCCAGAGTATCGATGCCCTGTCTCGATAGTCCTACGACTAGGGACCTGTATGAGGATGTGCTTATAGATTACCCAGCCCCCACAAGTGTGACTGCCATCACAACGCTAGTAATCAAGCAAAGATCCTAAGGGCTCTACTAATATGTATAAGCGATATGCTAAAAGAAACACATGCACATATTAAAGTAGAAACAAACCAAGTAGCATACTACCATTTTGAGCAAGATTGTCTATACAACTGTGAATATCCCAAGCTTCCATCAAATAATATACAAGCTAGTATGATATAGTAATGGCCTCTAGGGCATATACACTAACAAAGATTACTTTGTGTTGATGGAAAAGTTGAGACTTTCAAAGCTAGACTTGTTTTAAAAGATTCTCGTCATCGACCAGGTATGGTTTATGATGAAACCTTTTCTCAGGTGACTATGCTTAAGTCCATCCAGATCCTACTTGCCATTGCTACATACCATGACTACGATATCTGGCAGTTGGGTGTCATGAGTGCTTTTCTAAATAATGATTTAGAAGAGAGCGTCTACAAGTACACAACCAGAGGGCTTCGTAGACAGTGGGAGAAACAGAAACATGTGCAAGTTGCTTTATGGGTTAAAGCAGGCATCGCGGAGTTGGAACATCTGTTTTGATGTGGTAGTCAAAGTGTTTGACTTCATCAAAATGGTAGATGAACATTGTATATACAAAAAGGTTGTAGAGAGTAAGATGGTCTTCCTCGTATGGTACGTGGATGACATACTCTTAATATGAAAGGTGTTTCCTATGCTACACTCGATCAATCTCCTCTTATCACATTGATTCTCCTTATATGATCAAGGTGATACCTCCTAAATCCTGGGTTTTGGATCTGTGAGATAGATCTATGTGGATGTTAGGATTCTCACTAGGTGTAGTGAGATGGTATCAATCGATCATGAGGAGAATCACTGGATAGCTTCGAGGGTGATAAGGTCGACTGAATGTCAGTCACAGGCATTGTCTTTATCCTCAGTAGAGGGACGGTATGTTGGAAGAGTTCCAAGCTAGATACCATGGCAAACTAGACGATAAATGCTGGATACATCGCTACCAACGATGCTACGAAAGAGAAAGTCTGGGTTTATATAAGTTCATGAAATGAACTTCATTCCTACAATTGTGTGACAATGGAGCCATTGCTTATGCCTAGTCACCCGCGTCCCGTCAGTGATCTAGACATATTCTAAGGCAGTATCAACTGATCATGGAGATGGTAGATCTCCAGGGGATCGAGGTTAGGAGAGTAGACTCAGAGGGCAATACGGCGGATCCACTCACAAAGGCCTATTCCCAGAGAGATACTTTTATGGTATGGTTGAGTATGAGATACTACAACCACTGCTATATGATGGCCCTAGTGCAAGTGGGAGATTGTTAGTTATATGTATGCCCTAGAGGCCATTACTATACATGAGATGTATATTGTAGTGGATACTTAGACATATATAGGGATGACTTTCTTGCTCGATATGATAGTATGCTATTTGGTTACTCTTTATCTTAACATGTATACTGATTATCTCTCTGTTACATGTTGGTAAAGCCCTTAGGATGCATACTTGACTACCTAGATTATGATGGAGATCATACTAGTGAGACAAAGGTAGTCTGTGAGTGCATCCTTTAATTTCCCTAGTCGTGGGTGTATCAAGACGGGGCATCGATATACCAGAGTAGACTAGCATATACCTACTCGACCCATGTAGATGGGCGATGGATGATCCTATATCCATTGGTGTTTGATATCCGAGATGGTATACGGGTGCTCAGTGGAGACTGGGTACACTGGACGGACTCGCGGAGAACTCCCAGATGGTATTATATCTCACGTCAGATAGCAGTTCTCTGGTGACACTAGTACAGGTTAGTCTGTAGACCCGAGATCGTCATGGAGTCTTGTGTTATTCCTACTGTGCTTTGATTTCCACCTTACCACGTTCATGAGAACATGCAAAATAGTGGTTTTTGTGTACAGTCCCGAGTCACATGGAGGCAATGAACGATAGGAGGGGATTCGTCTCTCCCGGTATTGGGGATTGATGTTGCACTGTGCTCGATTGGCTATAACAGGAAGTCCCTAGCCAGGACTGTCTCAGAGATTTACTGGTAAGTATTACCAGTAGTTTCTCGACCCATTATGAGCCTCATATCGGCATGACTTAACGAGTTACTAGGGTATGACGTTTACCACCCCTAGACGAGATATGCGACATATTAGACGAAGAGACCGGACTGTACAGTAGTGCTGCTGATTGGATTCGCAGGAGTATGATCAGGCTTGCTTGCTGATCTTCTGATCGCTCAATACCCGGGTGGCAGTTACGTTTAGCAGACCGCTTGCGGCTTGTGGGTGTTTGATATGATCATCACCTACTGCCGGCGTATTGACGAGTCTTTAGAGTCCTACACAGTGGTTTCCTGGTTCATGCGAAACGGAGTAGGAGCACATATGTGATATGTGCGGGACCGAGATTGATGCGTGTATGTGATACCGCATTCTATTCTCGCGATTTGTGACATCGGTCGGTTATATGAGATATAGCCGGATTATCGGATCAAGTGTTGATTCGATAAGTTGTTGCATTTTATATTAGTCGGTTATATGTGATATAGCCGGATTATTAAATCAAGCGTTGATTTAATGATTTAATGTATAATTGTATATTAGATATACTAGATTACATTAACTAATATTAGCTCACTTATGATTTCTTTTCTCACATGTGTGCATTAGTGTATATGTGATATATATTAATGTACAACTTTTGTGTCATGGTTGTTGATACACACTACATAGGTGTATGAGACTTACACCATACTAATTATAATGTAGGGTTTAAATATTTAAAGTAAATCCAAATTAGTGGTTAATTGGTCACATGCATGATGCTTTGGGAAGCTTGTGGATTCATTGACTTGGTCCACTAATTTTGTTTTACTAAAGATATTTATTAACCTAACCATTATAATTTAGCCATGGATTATTCTCTAAATGGGTTAGTGTATGACACCAACTCACCCATGGTTGCTATTCTCATCTCATGAGTTCATTCTCTCATCTTCTTCTTCCTCATGAGAAAAGCTTACTAGCTTTTCTCAAGGTGAGAAAATATTGTGAGAAAAATAAATCTAAAGAGAGCCCACTTCCTACTTCATCATCCTCTGCTACTTGCCATTTAGTTTAGGGTGTTTGCTTCACTAATTTCATAATTAGTGAAGAGGTAGCATGAGCTTGAGTCTCCTCGCGTAGATCATCTTCGCCTCGAAGACTTCGAGCAAGTTTGTTCAATTTTCCGGGAGAACCTATACTAGAGTTCGGGAGATCGATACTCACAGCGAAGGGACTACTACACAGAGCTTTAAAAGTGAAGGACCGGTCTACAAAGATTCTATTCCTCATTCACTTCGAAGTAAAGTTGTTTACTTTCTTGTTTAGCTCCTAAAACTCTAGTTAGATCCTAGGTTAGGGTTGTTTCGCACAGTAAAATTTTAAATACGGCATGTTTGATGCCTTGTGAAACCTTGTGGTTGTGCCTAAGAACCTTACCCCAAATGCACCAATCTTCTTTTTGAAGATCCATTTGCATCCATCCGGTTTCACCCCTGGTGGAGCAACATCCAAAGTCTATACTTTATTGGTGTACATGGATTCCATTTCGGATCTCATAGCATCCAGCCACTTTACCGAGTCTTTACTCGTGATAGCCTGCTGAAAATTAGTAGGCTCATTACCATCGATAATGCATTCCTCTCGATCCCCATCTACAAGAAACCCATAGTATCTCTCAGGCGGACGAAAAAGCCTACTAGATTTGCGGAGCGACGTTGGTTCATCGGGATCTATTGAAACTTAAGGTTCTACTAAGTCCTCGGCAGTAGTTTGAGGTTGTGGAATTTCTTCCAGTTCTACCGCGCTCCCAATAATTTCTTTTGCAAGAAATTCGTTCTCTAAGAAGACAATGTGGCGAGCGACAAACACCTTTTGTTTTTCAGTGTAGTAGACAAGATATCCACTTGAATTCTTGGGGTATCCTACAAACTTGCACAAAACTGATCGTGCCTCGAGCTTGTCCGGATTCTGCTTTTTAACAAATGCTGGACACCCCCATATCTTGAGATACTTGAGATATGGTCTCTTCCCACTCCACATTTCATATGGAGTGGTAGGCACAGACTTAGTCGGAACTTTATTCAAAAGGTATGCAGCTGATTCTAGCGTAAAACCCCAGAAGGAAAGTGGCAACTCAGCACTACTCATCATTGAACGCACCATGTCCAGTAGTGTGCGATTCCTCCTTTCTGATACACCATTATGCTGAGGTGTATATGGAGGAGTAAACTGAGAGAGAATTCCATTCTCATTTAAGCATTCAAGGAAACTGGTACCTAAGTATTCTCCACCTCGATCAGATCGAAGAGTCTTGATGGTTTTACCAGTCTGTTTCTTCACTTCATTTTTATACTCCATAAATTTCTCAAAAGCCTCGGATTTATGCTTTATTAAGAACACATGTCCATACCTTGAGAAATCATCAGTAAAAGTGATGAAGTAGGAGTGACTGCTTCATGCATGTGTAGATATTGGACCACATACATCGCTCTGTATAAGTCCCAAGAGCTCCGTGGCTCTTTCTCAGTGTCCTGTGAACGGAGATTTGGTCATCTTCCTTTTGATTCATGATTGACAACTTGCATATGATGTATATTCAAATGGATCTAAATATCCATCTTTATACAACTTAGTCAACCTTGTTTCATTTATATGACCAAGTCTACAATGCCATAGGAAGGCTTGGTTTGAATTCAGAGCCTTTCTTTTAAGTGTGTTTTGGATATTGAAAACTTGAGGTTGATTAAGTATGTATATGCCGTTTTCCAGTGTGCCAAACCCAATCAATTCTTGATTTAGGAGAGTGTTCATGACATTTCTTTCAGGTGCAAAATTATATCCTTCAATAGACAATAAAGATACTGATATAATATTACATAGCATACCGGGAATACAAAAACAGCTGTACAACACTAAAATGTGACCACTAGTCAACCCCTGGTGATAATCGCCCACTGCAATAGCATCTACGTTTATTCCATTGCCAACCTAGAGGGTCATATCACCTCCCTTTAGTGCTCTCCGGTTTCTCAGAGCCTGCAAAGAAGTACAGATGTAAGAACCAGAACCGGTATCAAGTACCCATGATGTAGAGTTTACTGAAAAATAGTTTTCGATTAGAAACACACCTGAAGCAGAAGCAGCAGCTTGATTCGTGGCCTTGGCTTTAAAAGCCATGCAATCCTTTTTCCAGTGCCCCTTCTTGTGACAATAATAGCACTCACTCTTTTCCGCTTTTACTCTCCCCGCCTTGTTCGTTCCCTGTAGCTTCTTGACCCCACCTTTTGGTTTGGTGGCATTCATCTTCTTCTTCCACTTAGCTTTCACTTTGGATTTAGAAGAGGATGATTGGCCAACATACATAATGGGTGTCTTCACTTTTTTCAAGGAGCTCTTTGCTACCCTCAACATATTGAGGAGATTTGAAAGACCAGCTTCCATTTCGTGCATGTTGAAGTTCAGCACGAACTGAGAGAATGTGTATGGAAGCGACTGCAAAATCAAGTCAATGTATAACTCATTTTCTAGAAAGCATCCCAGGTTTGCGAGTTCCTCAATGAGGCTGATCATTTTTAGGACGTGCTCTCCTACAGGTGATCCTGGAGCTAACCTCATCTGGAATAGTTTCCTTGAGGTCTCGTACCTTGCGATACGAGAGTGCTCTCCATAGAATTCCTTGCAATGGAGAAAAATGGATTTAATATCCATACTTTCGTGCTATTTCTGGAGTTCATTATTCATGGACGCCAGCACGATACACTAAGCTTTCTCGCAGTCCAGATCCCAAGTTTTGCGGACCTCTTTGTCCGCAACTGAGGAATCTGGTCCTGGGACAGGGGGAGCAGTAGCGGTGGTGACATATGCAACTTTGTCCTAAGTCAGTGCAATGTTGACGTTCCGTAGCCAATCCTTATAGTTTATCCCAGTCAGTGTATTCTTTTCAAGTAATAGTTTTAGTCCTGTCATGGTAGCTGCCAGAGAGAGAGAAAAGAAACACTCAGCATATGTTCTTGCAAGTTTAGATTGGTTTATTAGTTTATCTAAACAGGATGGGTCCCACTGTTTCCTCAAATTCTTCTTCACAACCTTAAAAGAAGAATTAGTCAGGATTAATCGCACGTCACGATACTTGCTTAACCTTACAACCAGGCTAGTGTTGGTACTTCGAGAGAGGTTTTCCAACGCTTTCGCGAAGTTTCTTAATTATATAACCACTTTTCCCTGGAGGCGTAGCCCCACTAACACCGTTCTAGATACCTACTTGGTTTATAGCATTGATTGTTAAGTGAGAAAATTTCCCGAGAGTAATCCTACTCATCAGTGGGATCGGGATGCAACTATCATTGTATGATGACCTAGATGGAAGCCACTCTAGTCACCACACTCCAGAAGGTATGCTAAATCTGCAAGTTTCCTTTATATTTGAAACTCCCGATGTGATTTTTACCCTGAGCTCTTATGACCTTGACGAAGGCCAACAAATCATAAGATGCAAGTCAAGTTCTACTTGTCATTGTCCTGATTAATTTAGACCCATTCATACTCACCTTTGACGAAGGCCAACAAGGCTGTACGACTGTCCTAAACTAATGCATCTATCTATGCAACAAATAAGCAAGACATTGCTACCATTCACTATGCCTTGACGAAGGCCAACAAACATACCATGAATACGATGTGTTATTTATTTGAAACGACGAAGGGCTACGACTGGTTTTTGGCGAAACCGTTACCGTAATGAACTTGATATAATCAAAGGAACCATGATAGCTTTTTAAAAGGAGTGGTTTAGGCTCCACATTTAAAATTTGATTTTTGAAGAAAACCGAGTGGTTTTGAAATTGTTCCAATGATTTAGCTTATGTTTTTTTCTTTGCATTAATGAGTTAATGTTGTCCCATCAATTAATCCTACCATTGCAGAAAGAAAAAAAAATACAACGTACGCTTATGCCATCCGCATTCGCCACGGGACCCCGTCATCACTCGTTAGGTTACTTAACTAACGTCAGAGCGGGGGCTGGACTAGCGCGGGTGCAAAACATAAGCAACACCTACTAAATATCATATATAGATATATACATCCGTCTCACGCAATAATAGGCATTCCCGATCACAGATGAACATATTGGATATACTAAGAATTCCGCACTTCGTTTAAGCCCATAACGAAAGACGGATTCCACGGTCGTGAAGAATAGCTAAAACCCCACCCTAGACCCCTACGGGTGCGGCAAACTACCCGCCAAATTTCCGAAGTGAAGCAAGCTCCCTCAACAAAGTGAGTAGGCCACTCGGCATTTCAAAGAACCCGGTAGTTTGTGCATCCCTCCTTGGTTCTATCCGAGGAGCAAAAACAGTAAAAGAAAATAGTACAACGGTGGCTACAAGATCAACCCGGATGTGCCCCACAAAATAATATTACATCACTTTTACAAATTATATTGAATGAAAAAAAAAGAAAAACACTCATCTTACATCCCCCGGCTATTCATCATTGACGATCCAATAAAATTCATATACACAAACCAATATCACAGATATGTGCAACCCCCACTAATCGACCTATAGCGATTAGTGGACGTTTCGAAATACATATATCATTATAGATAATAACTAAAACTAAACGACACAAAAACTACGACTTCGAAGCACTCCGAGATTGCCACAGTAAAAAGTTAACAGTGCAGTCAAAATTGGCAAAATCTAGCAACACCTGAAACACTAAATCCAAGAGACAAGAACACAGAACAAAATTCGACGCAATCCCACACTATTGGACCGGTGAGCTCAAAAATTTTGGTGTTGTGGCCGGCCATTACAAGGTGGAATTTCCTTGTTTTTGTTTTGTGTTCATTTCACAGGTAAAGGAGCACTCTGCAATTTCTTAAAAAAAATTTTGAGGCTCTGCAAAAATTGACTGAAACATGGATTCACGTTTCATAGTTTCGGAGTTATTTCGGTTTTCTAGTTTCATACTTCATTTAATTTGTTAGCTAGGGTTTAATTAGGCTCTGATACCAGTGTAAGTCTATGTAGCACACCCCACATGTTCGCGGAGAGGCGGAATACATCAAAAACGATTTTTCTCACATCAAAAGATCATGTTTGGCTTTGCAACATATACTTTTTCCACTTTAGGATCTTGATTAAACCTTAACTAACAAAAACTAAACTACAAGAGGGCGTTAATTACTCGGTTAAAGTATTATACCCTCGTGTCAAGTCCTTCGGGTCTTCATATTGTTCTTTGCTCCTTGGTTCAAGCTTCTATTTGATCTCCTTTCTTTGGCTCCTTTAAATCTTCAAATGAATTCGGTTGCCGGTCTCCTTAGTGTCGAAGAAGGATCCACTCGAGGGCCTATGGTCAAGCTCCAACCTCAAATGAGGTAACTTAGTGATCCAACTTGCTAAAGAAGATTGCTAAGTAGAAGTAGAGAAGATATATTGGATTAATTTGTCTCAATGCTTATTGATTCACAACTCATATGTTGGGATGAGCTTGAGGAAGGTGGAGAGAAAACCTAGGAGAGAGAATGATATCATGAGAATGAACTTGAGAAATGGGTGTGAGAATGACTAAGTCAATTTCCAATAATTCAAGCATGGAATAAAATAGTCACAGAAAATGCAACCATGCTTGAATAGGAAACCCAAATGAATAAATAATATATAAAGCCATGCTTGAAACCCATTCCTCAAATATCTCCTAATTTCCACCTGATTAATCCTTTATCAAAAAAGGATAAATCAATAATGAGGTGTCTCCTTCTAGAAGCTCATTCTTGTAAAATTATAAGAATGCCCTCACTGTATATCCATACCCGTATCCGTATTCCGAAAAATACGGATACACAGAGACAAGTATAATCCAATAGTATAATACTAGGATCCGGCTTAAACCAAAGCCCACTAGCATTATCCGTCCGAACATCATTCGTGTAGCCAGTACACATATGCGATCGAAACCCTGCCGTAAGACCATACGGCCTCTACATCGTTTCGCCTGATCCAGGGAAACCCTCTGTGTGGGACTCTAAAGACTCGACAGTATGCTGGCAGTGGGTTTAACCATAAGTCCGTCAGTGGCACCAGCTGTACGTAACGGCAACCCAGGTACATGTCGAAAATGAGGCCGACGAGCGAGCTCGTCCGAAACCCCTACTGAGCCTGTCCATGACAATATCCGTGCAATCCGGTCTGTTCGTCTGAGAGTATCGCATGTAAGGTCTAGGGGGTGGAAAATGTCAGACCCTAATAATCGTACAAGTCGTGTCAGTGTGGCTTAAGACCATCCGAGAATCTACTGGTCCGTCCACCAGTAATTCTCAATCAGCCCTGGCCAGGGACTTATGGTAATGACCAACCGATCACTGCGTGATATTGACTCCCTATACCGGGAGAGACGAATCCCCAACAGTCTCTCACTGCTTCCATGTGGCTCGGGACTGTACCCAACTAAAACCTGTTTGCACAACTCCTTTGAGCCGTGGTATGGTACTAATCAAAGCATAGTGGGAACTCACACAAGACAAATGACGACCTCAGGTCGACAGACTATCTGCACACATGTCACCAGAGAACTGCTATCTGACGCTAGGTATAATACCATCTAGTCAGTCCTCGGAGAGTCCTGTCCGGTGAACTCACACCCAGTGAGCATCTGTATACAATCTTAGGTGCACATCACCAATGGCTGGGGGACCAATCCATCGCCCCTCGTCAGGGTCTAGATATGTATACACTAGTCTACTCTAGAGTATTGTTGCCCAGTCTCAATACTCCTACGACCTGGGACATTTAAGGATGTGCCTATTGACCACCCAGCTCCCAAAATTATGACTGCTATCATGACGCTGGTAGTCAGGAAAATATCCTACGGGCTTTATCAACTTGTACACAATATATGAAATACAAAGTAAAATATATCACATGTTAAGATAAAGACAAACCAAATAGCGTACTATCATATCAAGCAAGTTTGTCCTGTATATACATATCCCTAGCATCCTGTAAAATGAAGGCCTCTAGGGCATATATATCCAACAGCCACAAGTAGGCTTCGTTCATTTCTGAACTCATCCTCTTGTGTGTGTTCTGTACGTTTAGAACTGCCGTTTGATTTAGAATGTATATACCATTACATAACGTACCATACCCAATTAACACTTGATTTAGAAAAATGTTCATAACATTGTCCTTTAATGTGAAATTATATCCTTCTTTAGTTAGCAAAGAAACTGATATAATGTTACACATCATCTTTGGTACATAGTAACTTCCATTTAGAATCAATGTATTACCTGTTGATAACACTAGGTGATATTCGCCAACTGCTTTGGCTGCAACAAGTGCACCATTCCCTACTGTTAGAGACTTATCACCTTTTCCCAATTCTCTACCTCTCTTCAGCCCATGTAACAAATTACATACATGGGATCCTGATCCGGTATCCAATACCCAGGACTTAGAGCAAACTAAGAAACAGTTCTTGGTTACAAACACACCCAAAGACCATACATCAACATGCTTATTCTTTGTTAGTTATGTATATGCCCTAGAGGCCTTTGTTGTACATTTGATGTATATTATAATGGATGCTTGGATATATACAGAGAGGACTTTCTTGCTCGTCATGATAGTATGCTAGTTGGTTTCACTTTATCTTAACATGTTGACTTGTATTGGTTTACTGTCTTACTCTCACATGTTGATAAAGCCCTTAGGATCTGTACTCGACTACTGGGATTATGATGAGATTATACTAGTGGGGCCACGGTAGTCGATGAGTACATCATATAAATGTTCCTAGTTGAGGGTATATCGAGATAGGGCATCGATACACCAGAGTAGACTAGCGTATACGCATCTTGACCCATATGATGGGCGATGGATGATCCCATATCCATCGGTGTTTGACATCAAGGATGGTGTACGGGTGGTCAGTGGAGACTGGGTACACTGGACGGACTCGCCGAGAACTCCCAGTTGGTGATATACCACAAGTCAGATGGCAGTTCTCCGGTGACACTGGTACAGGGTAGTCTGTAGACCCGAGATCGTCATAGAGTCTTGTGTGATTCCCACTGTGCTTTGATTTCCACCTTACCACGTCCAAGAGGGCATGCAAAACGGTGGCTTTTGGGTACAGTCCCGAATCACATGGAGGCAATGAGTGATAGGAGGAGATTCGTCTCTCTCGGTATAGGGAGTTGATGTCGTGCAGTGTTCGATTGGCTATAACTGGAAGTCCATGGCCAGGGCTGATATAGAGATATACTGGTAAGTGTTACCAGTAGTTTCTCGACCTGTTATGAGCCTCACATCGACACGACTTATCGGTTACTGGGGTCTGACGTATACCACCCCTAGACTTGATATGCGACATATCAGACGAACAGACCGGACTGTACGGGAGTGTTACTGATTGGATTCACAGGAGAACGGATAGGCTAGCTTGTTGATCTTCTGATCGCTCAATACCTGGGTGGCTGTTACGTTTAGCTGACCACTTGCAGCTTGTGGGTGTTTGATATGATTATCACCTGCTACCGGCGTATTGACGATTCTTTAGAGTCCTATACAGAGGTTTCTTGGCTCAGGAAAAACGGAGTAGAGGCACATATGTGATATGTGCAGGACCGAGGATAATGCGATATGAGATACCGTATTATATTCTCGCGGTATTTAGATATGAATCGGGACATCGGATCATGTGTTGATTCGATGAATCGGTACATGATATATTAGTCGGTTATATTCGATATAGTCGGATCGTCGAATCAAGTGTTGATTCGATGATTTAATGTATGATGATATATATGATATATTGTATTTCATTATCTGATATTGGCTCGCTTTATTATTTCATTTTCTCACCGGATTAATACATTGATATATATGCGATATATGTTAATTGTATTATTTTCTTTTGTTGCAAATATATAATATATATGTGATATATATTATTGTGACATGATATGATTTATTATAAAACATGTTTAAGGATCATAAAAAGGTATTAGGGTTTGATTAGGGTTAGCTCTTTCAAGTTCTTTCCAGAAAGATTCTATTTTGTCTTGGTTAAGATATTATGGTTGATACTTATCCTTAACCTAACCAAACCCTAACTCTAGTTTATTTTCTACAAAGTTTTAGCCTCTCATCCTTGACCATGGTTCAATAATCAATCATATATTCTTTACTTCTATTCATCACAAAAGGATTATTCTTTCATTCTTCATCTTCTTCTCTCTTGAGTTTTGAGAGAGAGCTTACTAGTTAATCCTTTTATGATGATTTATTGTGAGAAAGTGAGATAAAAAGATAGCATAAATACTACTCCATCATCCTCATCTAATCTAGCCCATTAGATTAGGGTGTTCATCTCTTTAGAGTGAGAAAGCTTGGGTTATAGCAACTTCGACGTAGATCATCGGAGAATCGGAACACTTCAAGCTTGCATGGATCGTTCGAGTCGTGGAGCCTCTCTTGAGTCCGGGAGATCGTGGATCTCGGCGAAGGGGCTTCTACTCGGAGCTTGTGAAGTGAAGGAGCGGACTACAAAGGTTGTAATCCCTCACACTTAGCTTTAAAGATGTTATCTTGCATGCTAAACCCTAATAATCTAGCAAAGATCCCGTCTTTGGGTTGTTCGGCACATATAAAATTTTATTCGGGCATGTTTGATGCTTTATGAACCTTCACAAGTGTGCCTAGGAATCCTACAGTGGTATCAGAGCTACTAGGCATTGGATGTCGAACTATGGGGGGTTCTCACTGTGTGACAGTGTGGCGAAGCATAGGCTCTTACCCCCAGGGTGTCCCGAGACCGGAAGGTGTTCCGGCGGGTTGTAGTCCTCGCGAGGGGGCATGCGTAAAAAGTAGCGGCTGAGTGACCCGTTAGTGCCACGGCGACCCCATTGGATGGGGTGGCTGCCTGACCTACAGTGGTATCAGAGCCTAGCTAGAGTATTAGGCGATGTGTTTACGAAGTTAAAACTCCGATCGAACCCGAACCGACGAAAATGAACCCCTCTCTGTACATTTTTTAAAATCTGGATTTTTTCTGAATTAAAAATACCTGAAAAATTCAGCAAAGAAAAATAAGAATTACTGTGAAATTCAAGCCGCTGATCCGTACAAACGACCGCGGAATCGCGGCCATTCCCTGCTTGGGCCGCGGTTCCGAGGCAGTACTGTTCGATTTGACATTTTTTGTTTTACAGTAATTCTTTATTTGTGCTTATATAGTTTATGGTATTTTTATATTGACTCAAAGGTTGAGTGATCTGGGGTTTGTTTTGTAATCGTAGATTCGATCGGAATATTTAAATTCGTTTTTATTTCCGGATATTTAGAAACAGTTAAACTGTTTGAACGGATATCATTAACTCACTTTTTCCTGGCACGGCAAACTTTCAAGTGTTGAATTTTTATCGGGTTTAAATCTTTCGGAAAAATTGTACAAGTTAAGCGGTGGACCCTCTAGAAGACAACAAACCTTAACTCGATTATGTGACCGTTTTGAACTGCCTTTTGAACCTTCGGGTTTGGGGCAGTACGGCATGCCACATGTGAGGCGTTGGCATGACCCTTCTACGGCTGGATCACTGGTACTGTGACATATTCTGGGATTATTTGAACTCCGCTCAAGTGTTGAGCACTTTGGGAAATTTTGGGTATTTGATTATCTGTTCGAAAAGTTTAATACTGTCTATTTATCTGGAATGTGATACAATATGTGGAATTCATAGAGTTAGGCATGAAATGCGAAGTATGTGATATTTCGGATTTACGATGTCTAAAGTGATTGTGGATTCTAAATATTGTAGTTTTACAATTTCTTTTCTGTGACCGTAAGTGTAGTATGTAGTTGTATTGCCGATTGTCGTTGCTATACATCGACGACGATCGGTGTATGCATACTTACTTACGTTGATGATATGAGATATTATGTGTTGCTGAGATATGATGTGCAGGATTGTCGCGACTGAATAGCCGGGGGTTTTTATGGGAGATGAGAGTTTTATATTTTCATTCATGTAAATTCAAATGTAATGTAATATTCTTTTATTTGGGGCACTTCCAGGTTGAGGTTGATGCCACCAGTATTGTATATTATTTACTTTTCCGCATTAGGATGGACCGAAGGAGGGGAGCACAGGTGACCGGGTTATGGGGTTCAGTGGGAGGCCATCTCGAGGAGTCGAGACCGGGTCTCCTAAACTACAGAATTGGTAGGGTCGCTTGCCGCTCTCGTAGGGGTCCAGGGTGTGGGCTGGCTATTCATCGCGACTGTGGAATCCGTATTTTCTATTGTTGGCTAAATACTAAATACGGACGTCCTAGTATATCCCATATTATATCTATGTTTCTGCTGCGATATCTGTGATGTGATCATTTGATATGTTGTGGTGGATACAGTATATAGTATATATGATATATTATATAGGAGTTACTTATGTTTTACACCCGTGCTAGCCCTGCCCTTCTCTGCCGTTAGTTATCTAACCTAACGGTGCATGAGGGGACATCGAGGCGAATGCGGATGGCATAAGTGTACGTCGTATTTATCTGTGATGCTTAGGAAGCATAAGCTGATGGGATTTTTTACTAATGAGATTAATAAAAGAAAAGAAACCTAAAAGATGTTGTAGAATCAAAACTTTATAAAATGGGTAGCTACAGTTTTGCTTTGCATAGCGGTATATATGATATACCCTGCACCATATTCGATGAGGAAAGATCCGAGATCCCATCACCGGGAGTGACCTCTTTAGCGAAACTGGCAGATGCTACAAAACTCGGTTTGTCTTTTGATTGCTTTTAGAGTTTTGCTTTGCACAGTGATATATATGATATGTCCTGCACCTTATTCGATGAGGAAAGAGCCGAGATCCCTTCACCGGGAGTGACCTCTTTAGCAAAACTAATGAAAGCCTCAAAAACACCCCATTTCAAAATTTCACTTGATTCTACGACGATATCAAGTTCATTACGCAATAGGTTTTCAGAAAAACCTGTCCTAGCCCTCCGTCATTTCAGATAAAGACTATTTAGTATTCGTGCTGCGTTTGTTGACCTCTGTCAAGACGTAGTGTGCGGTAGCTAACTAGTAATTATCTGTAAAGCATGTGATGTGATTGGATTAAGGTAGTCGTACGACCTTGTTGACCTCTGTCAAGGGTCGTGCGAGTGGGTTTGATTCAATCAAGAAATGACGGGTTGAACTTGACTAGTGCACTATGGTTTGTTGACCTCTGTCAAGGTCATGGCACACTAGGGGCAAAATATTATCGGGAATTTCAAGTGTTGAAATTTGCAATGAGATTGCATACCTTCTATGAGATAGTTGGATCCCGATACCCACTGCGAGTAAGAGTTACTCCTGGGTGAGTTTTACACAGGAAAATTAGTCGATCAAGTAGGTGTCTAGAAAAGTGTTAACGAGGTTACGCCTCTGGGAAAACGAGGTTTACTTTAATTAGGTCCGTGCGAAAGCACGGGGAACCTCCCTCAAAGTACCGACATTGATCTGGCTGAAAGATTGACGAAATTGTAGGGTGTAATTAATCCCGGCTAATCTTACCTTTTAGGGTTTGAAGGTAGATTTGATAAAAACAGTGGGAGACATCCTGATTAGATAAGATAATAACCAATCTAATCTTGCAAGAGCATACGCTAAAGTGTTTTCTTCTCTCTCTCTCCAGGTAGCAACCATGTCAGGCCATAATCAAGATAATAATATAGATGTATTAACTGAACCCGCTTATTATACTGAGCAGGGGAACGTTGGACCCGTTCTTTCTTATAAGAGTTATAAGACTGAACAGGGAATAGGAGAATATCTGGATTCTCACACCGCCCAAAAGAACATGCATGTTGATGCATCTTCTTCAGGTGTGTTAGTTATTGAGAACTGTTTCTCAGTTCACCCTGCGTCCTGAGTATTAGATACCGGATCAGGATCCCACATATGTAAATTGTTACATGGGCTACGTAAAGGTAGGGAACTGGGTAAAGTGATCATTCCGTTCAAGTAGGGAACGGTGCAAGTATTGCAGCCAAAGCAGTTGGCGAATATCACCTTGTATTGCCAAGTCGTAATACACTGATTCTAAATGAGTGCTATTATATACCGAACATGATATGCAACATTATATCAGTTTCTTTATTAAGTAAAGAAGGATATAATTTTGTAGTAAAGGATAATGTTATGAACATATTCCTAGATCAAAAGTTGATTGCATCAGGCTCATTACATAATGGCATATTCATTCTAAATCAGAATACAGTCCTCAATATACAAAACACACACAAGAGGAAAAGTTCAGAAATGAACGAATCCTTCTTGTGGCATTGTAGACTTGGTCATATCAATGCGACACGACTGGCTAAGTTACATAAGGATGGTTATTTGAATCCGTTCGAATTATCATCTTATGATACTTGCCATTCATGTCTCAAAGGAAAAATGACCAAAGCTCCGTTTAGTGGACACGGAGAAAGAGTTACTGAACTCTTAGGATTGGTACATAGTGATGTATGCGGTCCTATGTCTACGCATGCCAGGAACGGTTCTTCCTACTTCATTACATTCACTGACAATCTCTCTAGATTCGGACATGTGTTCCTGATGAAACACAAGTCTGAAGCTTTTGAGAAATTCAGAGAATATAAGCATGAAGTAGAAAAACAAATGGGCAAAAGTATTAAGATCCTTCGATCTGATCGAGGAGGAGAATACTTAAGCAATGAGTTCCTAGATTATCTAAAAGAGAATGGGATTCTTTCTCAGCTTACTCCTCCTTATACACCACAGCAGAACGGTGTATCGGAGCGGAGGAATCACACCCTATTAGATATGGTGCGCTCAATGATGAGTACAACTGAGTTACCTATTTCCTTCTGGGGGTATGCGCTTGAGACAGCAGCATACCTATTGAATCAAGTTCCAACTAAATCTGTACCTACCACACCATATGAGATATGGAGTTGGAAGAGACCATGTCTTAAACGAGTTAATATATGGGGTTGTCTGGCCTATGTCAAAAGGCAAAATCCGGACAAACTCGAGGCACGGTCAGTTCTATGCAAGTTTGTGGGATATCCTAAACATTCTAATGGATATTTTTTCTACCACAGTGAACAACAAAAAGTGTTTATTTCTCAACATGCCACCTTTTTAGAAAAGGAATTTCTTGAAAAAGAGATTAGTGGCTCTGAGGTAGAACTGGAAGAAGTTCCAGCAACACAAACTGTAACTGAAGATTTAGTGGAACCAGAGGATTCGGTAGTACCCGATGAACCCCAGCCTCTCCGCCGATCTAGTAGGGTTTCTCGTCCACCTGAGAGATACTATGGTTTTCTCATTGATGGTGGAAGCGATGATTGCATCATGGAAGATGATGACCCGACTAGTTTCGAGCAGGCCATCACGAGTGGTGACTCTGTGAAATGGCTGGATGCAATGCGATCTGAGATGGAATCCATGTACACCAATAAAGTATGGATTTTGGAAAATGCTCCTGAAGGGGTAAAACCCATTGGGAGCAAGTGGATTTTTAAAAGGAAATTTGGTGTAGATGGAAAAGTTGAGACTTTCAAAGCTAGACTTGTAGCAAAGGGATTTCGTCAATGACCAGGTGTGGACTATGACGAAACCTTTTCTCCAGTAGCTATGCTTAAGTCCATCCGGATCTTACTTGCCATTGCTGCATACCATGACTACGAAATCTAGCAAATGGATGTTAAGACCGCCTTTCTAAATGGTGATTTAGAAGAGTGCGTGTACATGACTCAGCCAGAGGGCTTCGTAGATAGTGGGAGCAGCGGAAAGGTGTGCAAACTGCTTAAATCCATTTATGGGTTAAAGCAAGCATCGCGGAGTTGGAACATCTGTTTTGATGTAGTAGTCAAAGAGTTTGACTTCATCAAAAACATAGATGAACCTTGTATCTATAAGAAGGTAGCAGAGAGTAAGGTAGTCTTCCTCGTATTGTACGTGGATGACATACTCTTGATAGGAAATGATATTCCTATGCTGCAATCAGTCAAGCTCTTCTTATCACAAAGATTCTCAATGAAAGATCTAGGTGATGCCTCATGCATATTGGGGATAAGGATCTATAGAGATAGATCCAAACGGATATTGGGATTGTCCCAATCCAGGTACATTGACACCATACTAAAGAGGTTTAGTATGGAAGAATCCAAGCGTGGGAACCAACCCATGATCTCTGGACTCACTCTCTCCAAAGAGATGTCTCCCAAGACTGATTTGGAGAGAGCTCGCATGCAAGGGATACCCTATTCTTCGGCAGTAGGCTCTATCATGTATGCGATGCTATGTACCAGACCCGATGTAGCATACTCACTAAGTGTAGTGAGTCGGTATCAAGCAGATCCTGGAGAAAGTCACTGGACAGCTGTGAAGAACATTCTCAAGTACTTGCGAAGGACTAGAGATATGTTCTTGGTGTATGGTAATGGAGAGCTCCGGGTGGAGTCCTTTACCGATTCCAGCTTCCAAAGTGATAAGGAAGACTCTAAGTCGCACTCGGGATTTGTCTTTACCCTCAATGAAGGGGCGGTATGTTGGAAGAGTTCCAAACAGGATACCGTTGCAGACTCGACGATGGAGGCTGAATACAGCGCTGCCAACGATGCTACCAAAGAGGCTGTCTGGATGAAGAAGTTCATCACTGAACTTGGTATGGTTCTATCCATTGAACATCCAATACCTCTGTATTGCGATAACAATGGAGCTGTGGCTTTGGCCAAGGAACCCAGATCCCATCAGAAGTCCAGACATATTCTGAGGCGGTATCACCTGATCAGGGAGATTGTTGATCGCCGGGAGATCGAGATCAGGAGAGTAGATACGAAGGACAATACTGCGGATCCACTCACGAAGGCCATTCCCCAGATACAGTTTTAGAGATTATTCGGGATGCTAGGTATGAGATACAACAGCAGCTGGCCTTAGTGCAAGAGGGAGATTGTTAGTTATGTATATGCCCTAGAGGCCATTGTTGTACATTTGATGTATATTATAATGGATGCTTGGATATATACAGAGAGGACTTTCTTGCTCGTCATGATAGTATGCCATTTGGTTTCACTTTATCTTAACATGTTGACTTGTATTGGTTTACTGTCTTCTCTCACATGTTGATAAAGCCCTTAGGATCTGTACTCGACTACTGGGATTATGATGAGATCATACTAGTGGGGCCACGGTTGTCGATGAGTACATCCTATAAATGTTCCTAGTCGAGGGTATATCGAGACAGGGCATCGATACACCAGAGTAGACTAGCCTATACGCATCTTGACCCATATGATGGGTGATGGATGATCCTATATCCATCGGTGTTTGACATCAAGGATGGTGTACGGGTGCTCAATGGAGATTGGGTACACTGGAAGGACTCGCCGAGAACTCCCAGTTGGTGATATACCACACGTCAGATGGCAGTTCTCCAGTAACACTGGTACAGGGTAGTCTGTAGACCCGAGATCGTCATAGAGTCTTGTGTGATTCCCACTGTGCTTTGATTTCCACCTTACCACGTCCAAGAGGGCGTACAAAACGGTGGCTTTTCGGTACAGTCGCCAATCACAAGGAGGCAATGGGCAATAGGAGGGGATTCGTCTCTCCCGGTATAGGGAGTTGATGTCGTGCAGTGTTTGATTGGCTATAACTAGAAGTCCCTGGCCAGGACTGATATAGAGATATACTGGTAAGTGTTACCAGTAGTTTCTCGACCTGTTATGAGCCTCACATCGACACGACTTATCGATTACTGGGGTCTGACGTATAACACCCCTAGACTTGATATGCGACATATCAGATGAACAGACCGGACTGTACGGGAGTGTTACTAATTGGATTCACAGGAGAACGGATAGGCTAGCTTGTTGATCTTCTGATCGCTCAATACCTGGGTGGCTGTTACGTTTAGCTGACCGCTTGCAGCTTGTGTGTGTTTGATATGATCATCACCTGCTACCAGCGTATTGACGATTCTTTAGAGTCCGACACAGAGGTTTCTTGGCTCAGGCAAAATGGAGTAGAGGCACGTATTATATTCTCGCGACATTTTGATATGAGTCGGGACATCGGATCAAGTGTTGATTCGAAGAATCGATACATGATATATTAGTCGGTTATATTCGATATAGCCGGATCGTCGAATCAAGTGTTGATTCGATGATTTAATGTATAATGATATATATGACATATTGTATTACATTATCTAATATTGGCTCGCTTTATTATTTCATTTTCTCACCGGATTAATACATTGATATATATGCGATATATGTTAATTGTATTATTTTCTTTTGTTGCAAATATATAATATATATGTGATATATATTATTGTGACATGATATGATTTATAATAAAACATGTTTAAGGATGATAAAAAGAGATTAGGGTTTGATTAGGGTTAGCTCTTTCATGTTCTTTCTAGAGGGATTCTATTTTGTCTTGGTTAAGATATTATGGTTGATACTTATCCTTAACCTAACCAAACCCTAACTCTAGTTTATTCTCTACAAAGTTTTAGCCTCTCATCCTTGACCATGGTTCAATAATCAATCATATATTCTTTACTTCTATTCATCACAAAAGGATTATTCTTTCATTCTTCATCTTCTTCTCTCTTGAGTTTTGAGAGAGAGCTTACTAGTTAATCCTTTTATGATGATTTATTGTGAGAAAGTGAGATAAAAAGATAGCATAAATACTACTTCATCATCATCATCTAATCTAGCCCATTAGATTAGGGTGTTCATCTCTTTAGAGTGAGAAAGCTTGGGTTATAGCAACTTCGACGTAGATCATCGGAGAATCGGAACACTTCAAGCTAGCATGGATCGTTCGAGTCGTGGAGCCTCTCTTGAGTCCGGGAGATCGTGGATCACGGCGAAGGGACTTCTACTCGGAGCTTATGAAGTGAAGGAGCGGACTACAAAGGTTGTAATCCCTCACACTTAGCTTTAAAGATGTTATCTTGCATGCTAAACCCTAATAATCTAGCAAAGATCCCGTCTTTGGGTTGTTCGGCACATATAAAATTTTATTCGGGCATGTTTCATGCTTTATGAACCTTCACAAGTGTGCCTAGGAACCCTACATTCTTCATTCGGGTGGCGTGGGAATCCGGGTATTCCCCTATTCCTTGCTCAGATTTATGACAGTCATAAGATAAAGCGGAACCTAGCCCAGTATAATAAGTAGGATCGGTCAATACATCCATATTATTATCTTGATTAAGGCGTGTCATTGGTCGCTACCTGGAGAGAGAGAGAGAGAAGGAAACGCATTAGCTTGCGCTCTTTGCAAGATTAGATTGGTTATTTTCTTATCTAATCAGGATGGACCCCACTATTTTTATCAAATCTTCCTTCAAACTATAAAAGGTAAGATTAGCCGGGATTAATTATTCTCTACAAGTTCGCCAATCGTTCGGCCAGACAGGTATTGGTACTCTGAGGGAGTCTCCCCATGCTTTCGCATGGAACTAATTAAATAATCTCGTTTCTGCAGGGGCATAACCCTGTTAACACCTTTCTTAGACACCTACTTGATCAGCTAATTGTAAAGTGGAAAACTCTCCCAGGAGTAATTGTTACTCGCAGTGGGTATCGGGATCCAACTATCATATAGAAGGTATGCAATCTCATTGCAAATTTCAACACTTGAAATTCCCGATAATTGTTTTTACCCCTAGCCACTTATGACCTTAACATGGTCAACAAATCATAAGCGCTAGCCAAGTTCAACCCGTCATTTCCTGATTGGATTAAACCCACCCGTACGACCCTTAACATAGTCAACAAAGCCGTACGACTACCCTAATACAATCGCATCATATGGTTGCAGATAAGCACTAATTAGCTACCACACACTACGCCTTAACATAGTCAACAAACGTAGCACGAATACTAAATGACACTTATCTGAAATGACGGAGGGCCACGACTGGTTTTGAAAAAACGTTTAACGTAATGAACTTGATATCGTTGTAGAATCTAGTGAATTGAAAAGGTCTGTTTTTTTAAGCTTTTGCTAGTTTCTCTTAAGAGGTCACTCCCGGTGAAGGGATCTCGGCTCTTTCCTCATCGAATGAGGTGTTGGATATTCATCAAGGAATACCACTATGCAAAGCAAGAACTAGAGAAGCTATAAAAACAAAACCGAGTGGGTTGTAGCATTTGCTAGTTTTTTTAAAGAGGTCACACTCGGTGAAGAGATCTTGGCTCTTTTCTCATCGAATGAGATGCTGGATATTCATCAAGGAATACCAATATGCAAAGAAAAAATTAGAGCTACCTTTTTAAAAATTTTATTCTACAACATCTTTAGGTTTCTTTTTATTTCATTAATCTTATTAATAAAGTCCCATCATTTAATGTTTCCTAAATATCACAGAAAATGAAACGAAAATAGAACGTCCCCTTATGCCATCCGCATTCGCCACGGGGTCCCGTCTTGCACCGTTAGGTTCCTTAACTAACGACAGAGCAGGGGCTGGACTAGAGCGGGTGCAAAACATAAGCAACGTTTATTATACATCATTTATATAATATAACATTCGTCTCACGCAGTTATATGATCACATCACAGAACCAAGCAGCAAAAGCAACATATGAAATATTGGATATACTAGGAGTTCTGTGTTTTAAATTCAGCCAATAATGTAAAACATGGATTCCATAGTCGTGATGAATAGCCAAACTCACATCCCTAGACCCCTATGAGAGCAGCAAGCTACCCTACCAATTATAGAGTTAGGAGACCCGGTCTCGACTCCTCGAGATGGTCTCCTACTGGACTCCAGAACCAGGTTACTTGTGCTCCCCTCCTTGGGTCTATCCTACTGCGGAAAAGTAAATAATAAACATTAGTGGTGATATCATCCTCAACCCGGAAGTGCTCCAATAAAAGAATATTACAAACAGATTTTACATGAATGAAAATGAAAACTCTCATCTCACATAAAACCCTGGCTATTCAACCACAACGATCCAATAAAACATATCATAGCAACACATAATATCACATATCATCAACGTAAGTAAATATGCGTATCCCAAATTCCGTTGACATATAGCAACGAGATTTGAGATATCCCACATATTACAGTTACGGTTGCAGAAGAGAAATTAAAAAACTACAATAATTAGAATTCGCATTTCCTTAGACATCATAAACCCTAGATATCTCATATTCCGAATTTCATGCCTTACTTGTAAACCTTGCTCAAATTGAAAACTCTTTTCAATAAACTGTCGAATAATTCAACAAGATCCCCGACTAAGTGATCGCGTACTATACGCAATTGCGACCGAGTTTTGATCTGAATCAAAACTCCGTGGAAATCGATCAAACGAGACTAAACGGCTATATTTACAATATACTAACTAGTTTTCACAAAACTAATTATTCTGGATTCTAACAATTGTATCACATATCATCAAGATCTATACGATGTTAAACATTTCGATCGATTTATCGAACACCCTAAAATCCAGTGACCTTAACAACTTGAGTCTCATTAAAAACATCCAGAAAGTGATAAATTACATAATGGAGCAGCACAAGAAAAACCAACCCTTAACACCCTAACATTGCCGCAGAACCATAGCGGTTTGTGGGTGTTAGGGTTTGGAATTTCTTGGGAATCCATTAAAAGCCCTGCACATATTTCTGCATATTTTTAATCTCGAAAAATTCAATTTCTGAAAAATCGACAGAAACATGATAAAATCGGTGTTTTCGATGTTCAATCGAATACTTTAACGATGTAAAGACTTACTATAATGTCCTAGTTTGGCTCTAATACATGAAATTCAGGTAGCCACCCCATCCAATAGGGTCGCCGTGGCACCTACGGGTCCCTCAGTAGCTACTTTTTACGTATGCCCCTTCGCGAGGACTACAACCCACCGGAACACCTTCCGGTCTCGTGACACCCTGGGGGTAAGAACTTATGCTTCGCCACACTGTCACACAAAGAGAACCCCCCATAGGTCGATATCCAATTCCTAGTAGCTCTGATACCATGTAGGTTAGGCAGCCACCCCATCCAATAGGGTCGCCGTGGCACCTACGGGTCCCTCAGCAGCTACTTTTTCGCATGCCCCCTCGCGAGGAAAACAACCCACCGGAACACCTTCCGGTCTCGAGACACCGTGTGGGTAAGAGCTACTAGGCATTGGATGTCAACCTATGGGGGGTTCTCACTGTGTGACAGTGTGGCGCAATTTTTTAAAATTGCATATGTGATCCCCGTTTAAACCTCGTCACAGTGCTAGTAAACACTTTCAAGATCTAAATAGAATATTAAGGTTTTACTATGATGATATCAACTAAATTATAAGAAGTGAAAGTGATTATACCCTCGTAGATTGAGTCCTTCACTTCACAATCTCTGGGTTGTAGTCTACGCGACTCCACCAGGCTCCACTTGGAATTTGATCGAGCTTTCTCCGAAAACCTTCATGCCGAAGATGATCCACCCAAAGCTCCGCAATCCAAGCTACCTCTTCACTAAACACTTTAGTGAAGGAAACACGCTACACATGATTGCTAATCAAGTATAGGATGGTGAAGTAAGGGTTTTATTTAGCTCACTAGGGTTTCAAGCTCTATGTTTCACAACATATGTGATTGTTTAGAGCTTGAAGCATGAAATTAATAAGGAGGCGGAAGATGATGGGAGCTAGAGGATGAAGGAGCTCATGATAAGAAATGAGCAAGCATAATACAATGAAGTGACGGATGGCTTCTATATTCTCATAATAATTGAAGCATCAATATTTTCTAATAATCAATTGGAACCATGCTTCAAAAGTATGACCAAATAAATAAGATAATATAAAAACCAGGCTTCACCCCATTCCTCAAAACTCTCCTCATTTTCCACCTCATTTCTATTTTCCTAAAATAGAAATTCCATGCCATGCTTCATATATATATATATATATATATATATATATTATAATATATAAGAAAATATTTAGTGACCATTAATATTAGTTAATATATAATTATATCAAATATAATATATATCATATTATTAAATCAACACTTGATTTAATAATCCGGTTATATCACATATAACCAACTAATATCATCTATCTATATATCACATTATCAAATCAACACTTGATTCGATAATCCGGTTATATCACATATAACCTAACCAATAATAGATTACTGCCAGATTACAATACGGTATCACATACTCGTATTTAATCAGGCCCTCGCACATATCGATGTTAGTTATATGTATGCCCTAGAGGCCATTACTGTACATACGTTGTATATTGTAGTGGATGCTTGGACATATATAGGGAGGACTTTCTTGCTCGACATGATAGTATGCTATCTGGTTACTCTTTATCTTAACATGTACTCTGATTGTCTCTATGTCACATGTTGATAAAGCCCTTAGGATGAGTACTTGACTACCAGGACTATGATGCAGATCATACTAGTGGGGACAGTGTTGTCGCCAAGTACATCCTTCAAATGTTCCTAGTCATAGGAGTACCGAGACAGGGCATCGATACTCCAGAGTAGACTAGCGTATGCGCTTCTTAACCCATATGATGGGCGATGGATGATCCCATATCCATTAGTGTTTGACATCAGAGAAGGTATACGGGTGCTCAGTGGAGACTGGGTACACTGGACGGACTCGCCGAGAACTCCCAGATGGTATTATACCTCACGTCAGATGGCAGTTCTCTGGTGGCACTGGTACAGGTTAGTCTGTAGACCCGAGATCGTCACAGAGTCTTGTGTGATTCCTACTGTGCTTTGATTTCCATCATACCACATCCAAGAGGGCGTGCAAAAAGGTGGCTTTTGGGTACAGTCCCGAATCACATGGAGGCAAAGAGCGATAGGAGGGGTTTCGTCTCTCCCGGTATAGGGAGTTGATGTTGCGCTGTGTTCGATTGGCTATAGCTGGAAATCCCTGGAGAGGGTTGCTGAGATTTACTGGTAAGTGTTATCAGTAGTTTCTCGAACTGTTATGGACCTCATATCGACATGACTTATCAAGCTACTGGGATCTGACGTTTACCACCCCTAGGCGAGATATGCGACATATCAGACGAAGAGACCGGACTGTACAGGAGTGTTACTGGTTGGATTCATGGGAGAATGTACAAGCTTGCTTGTTGATCTTCTGATTGCTCAATACCGGGGTGGCTGTTACGTTTAGCTGACCGCTTGCAGCTTGTGGGTGTTTGATATGATCATCACCTACTGCCGGCGTATTGACGATTCTTTAGAGTCCTACACAGAGATTTCCTGGCTCAGGCAAAACGCAGTAGGAGCACATATATAATATGTGCGGGACCGAGAAAAATACGTGTTTTCGATACCTGTAGGGTTGCTAGGCACACACACAAGGGTCTACGAGGCATCAAGCATGCCCGATTTAAAATTTAGCCGTGCCGAGCAACCCAAAGCCGGATCTTTAAACTAGAGATTAGGTGAAAACAAGCATGTTAAACATTTTAACACTAAGTGAGAGGGATTACAACCTTTGTAGATCCGGTTCTTCACTTCTTAAGCTCCGTGTTGAAGTTCCTTCGCTGCGATCATCGTGTTCCGGACTCTCGAGAGGCTCCATGAAGAGAAAGATGCAAGCTTGCTTCCGATCTTCGATAACAAAGATGATCTACTTTGAAGTTTCATTAACACAAGCTCTCACTCACTAAATGAAGTGAACACTCTCATCTAAAGGGCAAGGATAGATGAGGATGATGAAGTAGGATTTTTGCACTCATTTATAATCTTTTTCTCACACATAATCATCACCTAGAAAAAGCTAGAGAGCCTTTTCCATGAAGAAAGAAGGAAGAAGAAGATGAATAATTATTAGAATCCTTTTGTGATGAATAATGAAAAGAAGATAATGATTAATTATGCAACCATGGTTAACTAAACCTTTGTAGTGATTTAACTAGGGCTAGGGTTTGGGTTGGGTTAAAGCATGAGTCATTTAAAAATATCTTAGCAAAAACAAAAAGAAACCTTCTAGAAGCATCAAGAAGGAACTAACCCAAAATAAGCCATAACCTTGTTTAATCTCCACTAATCATGTTGCATTAGTAATCATATCATGTTACAATATTATATATCACATATATAATATTTATTGTAACAAAATAAAATAATACAATTAACATATATCGCATATATATCAATGTATTACCCGAGTGAGAAAAAGAATCTTTTAGTGAGCTAATATTAGTTAATGTAATTTAATATATCATATATATTATTATACATTAAATTATCGAATCAACACTTGATCCGACAATAAGGCTATATCGCATATAACCGACTAATATATCATTTACTGATTCATCGAATCAACACTTGATCCGATGATCCGGCTGATATCAAATATCACGAGAATAGAATACGGTATTCCATATCGCATTATCCTCGGTCCCGCACATATCACATTTGTGCTCCTACTCCGTTTTTCCAGAACTAAGAAACCTCTGTGTAGGACTCTAAAGAATCGTCAATATGCCAGCAGTAGCTGATGATCATATCAAACACCCACAAGCTGCAAGCGGTCAGCTAAACGTAACAGCCACCCAGGTATTGAGCGCTCAGAAGATCAACAAGCAAGCCAGTACATTCTCCTGCGAATCCAATCAGTAACGCTCCCGTACAATCCGGTCTCGTCGTTTGATATGTCGCACATCTCGCCTAGGGGTGGTAAACGTCAGACCCCAGTAGCTTGATAAGTCATGTCGATATGAGGTCTATAACAGTTCGAGAAGCTACTGATAACACTTACCAGTAAATCTCGGTAACCCTGGCCAGGGATTTCCAGTTATAGCCAATCGAACACAGCACAACATCAACTCCCTATACCGGAAGAGACGAATCCCCTCCTATCGCTCATTTCCTCCATGTGATTCGGGACTATACCCAAAAGCCACCTTTTTGCATGCCCTCTTAGACGTGGTATGATGGAAATCAAAGCACAGTAGGAATCATACAAGACTCTATGACGATCTTAGGTCAACAGACTACTCTGTACCAGTGTCACCGGAGAACTGCCATCTGACGTGAGGTATAATACCATCTGGGAGTTCCCGGCGAGTCCGTCCAGTGTACCCAGTCTCCACTGAGCACCCGTACACCATCTTTGATGTCAAACACCGATGGATATGGGATCATCCATCGCCCATCATATGGGTCAAGATGCGTATACGCTAGTCTACTTTGGTGCATCGATGCCTTGTCTCGATACACCCTCGACTAGGAACAGTTATAGGATGTACTCGTCGACTACCGTGGCCCTACTAGTATGATCTCATCATAGTCCCAGTAGTCGAGTACATATCCTAAGGGCTTTATCAACATGTAACATAGAGACAATCAGAGTACATGTTAAGATAAAGTACAACCAGATAGCATACTATCATGTCGAGCAAGAAAGTCCTCCCTATATATGTCCAAGCATCCATTACAATATACATCATATGTACAGTAATGACCTCTAGGGCATACATATAACTAACAGTCTCCCACTTGCACTAGGGCCATCTGTTGTGGTATCGCATACCCAACAATTAGCTGTGGCAGTAGTATCTCATACTCAACCATCCCATAAAAGTCTCTACAGGGAAAAAGGCCTTTGTGAGTGGATCCGCGCTGTTGTCCTCTATGTCTACTCTCCTAACCTCGATCTCCCTGGAGATCAACCATCTCTATGATCAGGTGATACTGCCTAAGAATTATATCTGGATTTCTGATAGGACGGTAGTTCCTTGGCTAAAGCCACAACTCCATTGTCTCCCAATGGTAGGATCGAAGTTCATCTCATGAACTTATATCTATCCAGACTGCCTCTTTGGTAGCATCCTTGGTAACGATGTATCTTGCCTTTAATCGTCTGGTAAGTCACGGTATCTAGCTTGGAACTCTTCCAACATACCGTCCCTCCAATGAGGGTAAAGACAATGCCGGCGACTGACATTCAGTCGTCTTTATCACCCTGGAACGTTTCCAGTGATTCTCCCCAGGATCGATTGATACCATCTCACTACATCTAGTGAGTATCCTAACATCCAATTAGATCTATCTCATAGATCCAAAAACCCAGGATTTAGGAGGTATCCCTTTGATCCTATATGAAGAATACTTGTGATAAGCGGAGATTGACCGAGCGTAGCATAGAAAACTCCTTCCCTATCAAGAGTATGTCATCCACGTACTCTACGAGGATCATCACTATACTCCCTACTACCTTTTTGTATATACAAGGTTCATCTACCATTTTGATGAAGTCAAACTCTTTCACTACCACATCAAAACAGACGTTCCAACTCCGCGATGCCCGCTTTATCACATAAAACATCTTGCACACGTTTCCGCTGCTCCGACTGTCAACGAAGCCTTTTGGCTGTGTACTTATAGACGCTCTCTTCTAAAAGATCATTTAGAAAAGCAGCCATGACACCCAACCACCCGATATCGTAGTCATGGTATGTAGCCGTGGCAAGTAGATTCTGGATGGACTTAAGCATAGCTTTGAAAGTCTCAACTTTTCCATGTACACCAAGTAATCTTCTCAAGATATACTTGCTCCTGATGGGGATTAAACCCTTCAGATAAAGCAACCAAAGTCCATACTTTGTTGGTGTATAAGGATTCCATCTTAGATCGCTAAGCATTCAGCCATTCTTACAGAGTCTCACTCCTGATGGCCTGCTCGAAACTAGTTGGGTCATCATCTCATGATACAATCCTCGCTCCCACTGTCAAAGAGAAACCGAGGTATCTCTCAGGTGGGTGAGGAACCCTACCAGATCGGCGGAGAGGCTGAGGTTCGTTGGAAACTATTGAATCCACATTCAATAGGTATGCAGCTTCTCAAGTGCTTAACAACCGAAAGGAAATAGGAAACTCAGTAGTACTCATCATAGAGCACACCATATCATATAGGGTGCTATTGTTCCGCCCCGATATACCATCGTGCTATGGTATATATGGAGGAGTAATGCTGAGAGAGAATCTCATTCTCCTTTAGAATAGTCCAGGAATTCCGTGCTCAAGAATTCTCCTCCTTGATCTCATCAAAGGACATAATACTTATACCCGTTTTTGGTTCTCTACTTCTAACTCATATTCATTGAATATCTCAAAAGCTTCGGACTTGTGTTTCAACAAGAACATATGTCTGAATCTTGAGAGATCATCAGTGAATCTAATGAAGTATATAGAACCGGTCCTGGAATGTGTAGACATAGGACTTTCATACATCAGCATGTATCAATCCCAAGAGTTCACTAACTCTTTCTCAGTTTCTAAAAAACGCAGCTGTGGTCATCTTATCTCTGTGACATGGCCGGCAAGTTTCACAAGATATAATTCAAACTAATTTAAATATGCATCTTTATATAACTTCAGCTAGTCGGGTCGCTGATTGTTAGGATACGTGCGTGTCAAGTTTAGTTCTAAATACCGCAATCAAGACGGTTTCGCTTGTAGCTAGCCGGTTGAGTACGGGTCGTCCGCAGGGAGATGGGAATCTTTTTCTATGTGTTTTTCGACGAGTTAAGTCCGGTTGTTCAGATTTTTGTTGTGGTTATCTAAGTGTTAAGTTGATATTTAAAGAGAGCTTGTTAGGGTTAGGATTAGGTTAGTTTGAGTTAGGAGTCTCCACATCTTTCGTTGCCCCTCTTAATATCGGTGTTACGGTAATCGGCAACAACGGGGATTAGCACGACTAGGAAAGACTTTGCGAGTATAAGCTAGGCTTTCCAACGCATAAGTCTTCCTTTTGGTGCTTGTCCGTCCGTTCTTGGCTCTTATCCATAACCTCCGGTTAATTCAACCACAACCGGTCTCACTACGGAATCACCGCTATCATGTAGGATAGGGTGCCGTAAGGAGCGGATTGTGGTTCAATTAACGGGAGTTGATTTAAGTTGTTGGGCAAGGAAAGAGTGAGAGAGATTTCCTTCTCTCAAACTTCCCTTATCCTACCCTAACAAGTATAACACTACTCACACTTCATGATAGGAAAAACAAAACAAAACAAAAGAGGAAGATAGAAAGAAGGAGATTAGAAGAATACGACTAACTGTTTGCGACCTCACCTTGGCGAGGATCAAGCGTAAGTATCATTGTCGTATGAATGATAAAGAAAAAGAGAGAACAAATAAACAACAAGGAAATAACAACAACTACTTAACGAATTAAAATTACAACAAGCATAAAGATAAGGAGACAAGCATTATAATAAAATGGTCTTCTTTATTCATCACTCTTCACTCAAAAGCTCACTTACAAGTTTAATGGAGAAGAGGTGAGAAGAGGAAGAAGAATATGTAACTAAAACCTAGCAAAAGAAATACAAGAATTGGACCCTTTCCTTCACAGAGTTCTGGGCTATTTATAGGCCAGAAAGTGAAACCCTAGGGCAACCACCAGAACCCAAACAGAATGACCAAACTACCCCCCAAAAATTATCAGCTGCCGCCACTATATGGCCGCGGATCCGCGGCCTGGACCCCACTTTGGCCGCGGATCCGCGGCCTTCTGGTCGAATTGGGCCACCCAATTTCTTGTGGTTCCCTGGTCTTCAGTGTACCTAATTCTGGTATATTTATTTTCTCAATTTGGCTCCCCGATTTTTCCAGAATTTCTGTTGAGGGAAAGGTGGACTTTTTGTCAAGATTTTGTCATGATTGCCTCGAGCTCCGCGTAGATCTCTTGGATTTTGTGCTACCATTGAGCCTTGTGCATGAAGGTGACACTGATTTGACCTTTTGTCTTCCTATTGATATCTGGCAACATACGGATGAAGAGCAGAGACCGTGTTTTATCTGTGGTTGGCAGGAACCCGGACTTTTTTCGTGTTTTCCATGAATTTCACCGTTTTAGAACCGAGAACCTGTATCCTGCAATTGACTAGCAAACACGGCTCAAGAGTATCTACGGATATGCAAATGTGATAAAAATTGGGCGGTATGAAAATGCAAAAATCTGATATGAACAAATACCCCCAAACTTATCATTTGCTCGTCCCGAGCAAAGCCCATTTATTCACAAAAAATTTCCTAACCTCACTTTCGCAGGGAACGCGATTGCACTGAGCATGTGCAACAAGCCGTTAAACCTCTAGGTGTCCCTAGTAGGAGGAGTGTTGTCTCCTGAGGGTTTTCAGCGGATTACACCCACAAAATCCGGTCAAGCTAGTTTTGTAAAATAACTAAGATTCAAACCCTAAAGTTTTGTTTTAGAAAATAACAATTCTATAATCCTAAGTCTAGACTATCGAACCTTTATTTTTCACACCTCGCTTCTTATTTAACTACAGATTTTATATGTCTTTACGTGCAGTGCAAATAGGGTCGTTAAGTTCCAGAAGGATCGATTAAAGTCATCATGTCGCACAATAAAGCCCAGATAACAATTTTAAAAGGATCACATAAGTTTTATAAAGAGTTAAGCATTTTTCAAGTTTCGTTTTCCAGTAAGGTTTCAACTTCAGAATTTCTATCTTCCTTAACAGGAAACTAAGTCGTATTTTTCACTCCACCTTTTTCTTGTTTTCATTTCATACACACCACTGTGAACGTGCAATAGTCTTTATCAAAGAGTAAAACCTTCATATCTCCGTTAAAAAATTTTTTTTTTTAAAAGCCTGTCTTTTATCAAGATTATTCTCACACAAAGAACCGTTAGGAATTTTAACTCGGAGAGAACACTTGCTTGACTTTGTTTTAAAACTGACTTTCTAGGCTTCTTAGCGAGCTTTGGGCCAATGCACCCAAACCAGTTGGTTTTAGGGCATTAGGTGTAGAAACACCCCAGCGGACTTAATTACTCAAGTTACCTAGGTCCAAAAACAAAAGACAGTTGGGCGTGAAAATCAGATGATTTAATACGAACGGAGATATAACCGGCAGTTCAATTATTCTTTTTTTTTTTTGGATAAAAGACGTGTTTAGTGAGTTTGGTGTGTAATCATTCCAATCAAGTTTTCGATGGGTTATTTTTCAGACTTAGCTCCAATTACGGCCTCAATAATATTCCTTCATATTCGCTTTACTTCATAAACTATTCTTGACATTACTTATTTCAGAACAAACCTATTTGATCCTCAGAAAATCATTTATCTGTTTAAAAGTTTAAACATGAAAGACTTGTCATCTAATTCCCAAAATCTTACGACACGTGTAGTGTGATGTAAAGACGTATATCAGCTATAGTTAACTTCAAAGGAGAGTTATCTTTCAGGTTTTCAAAATCCAAACATAAGATCTAGTTATTCCTATTTTTTCAAACAAAAACCGTCGAATGTTGAATCAGAGTTCTTCCACAAGCTAACTTGACAAAAAAGTTTTTATATTTTTAGAAAATTTTCAAATTTTTATGGATTTTATGGATATTAATATGCAGATGCAAAATATACATATGAATGCGAAGGTAAGAAATGTGTACCGAGCGTACCCCCAAACTTAAACTGGACAGTGTCCTCACTGTCGTAGCATGAAGAGAGCAGTTGGAAGGTTCAAAATTGTCGGTTAGTGATACACAAATTTTTATTTGTTTTTTGTTTTTAAAGAAAAGAAAAAGAATATACACAAATATAAACAAAATGGTTTGTACATACCCCCAAACTTATTTGGAACAGTGTCCACTGTTCTTGGCTGGATAACCGAAGTTTGGAGGTAAGCAGAGAAAGATCATTCAGGGTAAACCGGCTCCTGTAAGAACAGGAGCTCCTCTGTTGGTTCGGCGCTAAGGTACGGTTTGCATCGGTGTCCATTTACCTTGAAGAGTGAACCGTCCTTTGGATTTTCCAAATCCAAAGCGCCCTGCGGATACACATTCCGCACAAAATACGGCCCTTTCCAGCGAGATCTCAGCTTTCCAGGATGGAAGTGAAGTCGGGTGTCGTAAAGAAGTACCTGCTGACCAGGTACGAAGGTTTTGCGCACAAGGTGTTTATCATGAAACACCTTCGTTCGATTCTTAACGACAACCGCGTTGTCGTAAGCCTCATCCCTAAGCTCGTTCAGTTCGTTCAACTGCAGCTTCCGATGGCTGCCCGCGTCCTCAAGAGACAGATTCAGCTCCTTTATCGCCCAAAATGCGCGATGCTCGATTTCGACAGGAAGGTGGCAGGCTTTTCCGTACACAAGACGATAGGGAGACAAGCTAAGGTCGGTCTTATAAGCGGTTCTAAATGCCCAAAGGGCATCAGTGAGTTTCAGAGACCAATCCTTACGGTTCTTGGAAACCGTCTTCTCCAATATCTGCTTGATTTGCCGATTTGAAACCTCGGCCTGCCCGCAGGTTTGGGGGTGGTAGGGCGTAGAGAGCTTATGATTTATGGAGTATTTCCGCATCAAGGCTTCGAAAGTTTTATTGCAGAAATGACTTCCATTGTCGCTAATGATCGCTCGGGGGTGCCCAAACCGTGAGAAAATGTTTTCTTTAAGGAACCTAACGACAACCTTGTTGTCGTTAGTCCGGCTGGGCACAGCCTCGACCCATTTAGAGACGTAATCAACAGCTAGAAGAATGTACAAGTTCCCAAAAGAGTTGGGAAACGGCCCCATGAAGTCTATCCCCCAAACATCGAAAATCTCCACAACCAAGATCGGTTGGAGCGGCATCTCATTCCTCCGGGATATCCGGCCCATGTGTTGGCACCGGGAGCAAGTCTTGCAATAGTCGTGAGCGTCTTTGAAAAGTTGTGGCCAGTAGAAACCACATTGCAAGATCTTCTCAGCTGTCTTTCTGGGCCCAAAATGCCCGCCACACGCTTGATCGTGGCAAAATGACAGCACACTCTTGAATTCTTCATCAGGGACACACCGACGAATAATCTGGTCGGGACAATACTTGAACAAGTAGGGTTCGTCCCAGTAAAAGTGTTTTACTTGGGATAAGAAGTGAAGTCTGTCCTGACGTGACCATTCGGTCGGTAGTAATCCCGTGGCCAAATAGTTCACAATATCTGCGAACCAGGGTTCGCACGATACTGTCAAGAGTTGTTCATCCGGGAAAACGTCATTGATCGGAATTGGAAGCGAAGGCGAAGAAGGAAGTCGTGAGAGATGATCGGCAACCACGTTTTCACATCCTCGTTTGTCCTTAATGACAAGGTCAAACTCTTGAAGCAAGAGGATCCAACGGATTAACCGAGATTTGGCATCTTTCTTCGCAAAAAGATGGCGCAGAGCTGAATGGTCAGTGTAGACAATGACTGGAGAGCCGATGAGGTAGGGCCTGAACTTTTCTAAAGCAAATACAACAGCTAAGAATTCCTTCTCAGTTGTTGTATAGTTAAGTTGGGCGTCGTTCAGGGTCCGACTCGCGTAATAGATTACGTGCGGCATCTTGTTGATGTGCTGTCCAAGGACTGCACCGATGGCAAAGTCGGATGCATCGCACATAATCTCAAATGGGTGCGTCCAGTCAGGGGAAGAAAGAACGGGAGCAGAAGTGAGTGAGCGTTTCAGTGACTCGAATGCAGTCACACAGCTCGAGTTGAAGTCAAATGGTGTATCCTTGGCCAGCAAAAGAGTCAAGGGCCTAGCAATCTTGCTAAAGTCCTTGATAAACCGTCTATAGAAACCGGCATGGCCAAGGAAGGCTCGGATATCTCTGACGCAACGGGGAGGAGGCAGATTGGAAATGACCTCAATCTTTGCTTTGTCAACCTCTATGCCATTTTGCGAGATGATATGTCCTAAGACAATACCTTCGCGCACCATGAAGTGGCATTTCTCCCAGGTCAAAGTGAGATTCTTGTCCTTACATCGGGTAAGGACAGCGTCAAGATGCAGCAAACACTCGTCAAAGGAGTCGCCGAAAATGGAGAAGTCATCCATGAAAATCGCCAGAAATTTCTCCACCATGTCTGAGAAAATCCCCATCATACACCGCTGGAAGGTAGCGGGCGCATTGCATAACCCAAAGGGCATGCGTCGATATGCAAATGTGCCGAAAGGACAAGTGAAAGTGGTCTTGTCCTGGTCTTTTTCGGCGATGGGAATTTGATTATAGCCAGAGTAGCCATCAAGAAAGCAATAGTACTCATGTCCGGCCAATCGTTCGAGCATCTGGTCAATAAAAGGTAGCGGAAAGTGATCTTTCCGCGTTGCAGCGTTGAGTTTTCTGTAATCAATGCAAACTCGCCACCCGGTTTGGGTGCGAGTAGGGATTAACTCATTCGCCTCGTTGGTTATGACCGTGATGCCCGACTTCTTGGGGACAACGTGAATGGGGCTAACCCACTGGCTATCAGAGATAGGGTAAATGATACGACTATCTAGACATTTGACGATCTCCTTCTTCACAGCCTCCTTCATGACTGGATTAAGACGTCTTTGTGGATCCCGGGCTGGTTTGGCATCATCCATCAGATGAATGTGATGCTCAACGATCAGGGGACTAATCCCCTTGATGTCCGCCATGGACCAGCCAAAAGCTTGCCTGTTGCCGTGCAAGACCGCGAGAAGGGCTTTCTCTTGCTCTGGAGCTTGAGAAGCCGAAATGATGACAGGGAGGGTCTCGTTCTCACCTAAGTAAGCATACTTAAGGTGAGATGGCAATGGCTTGAGTTCGAGCGTTGGAGGTGAAATGATGGAAGGAAAGACTGGTGCAAAGGTCTCGAACTCAAAGGACTCCAGCAAAGGTTCAAAATGAGTGTAGGCAACCGAGTCGGATGGTTCAGGTAACTCATCCGAAAAGTCGAAAGATTCAAACTCGGGTTGTGCGCGGCTAAGATCGTTCGAGAATGTGAAACACTCGTATTCGTTGTCGGGCGCAGAAGCAGCAGCAGGTTCGAAGAGAAACGCACTAGTGGCGTCAAGATTATCGTGTTCAAACAGAAACTCCTCGAATTCACACTCTTCGGGGGTGATCTCCTGGATCGAGCAGACATCCAGTATATGAGCATTAGGTTCGGCGGGCTGATTCCCCAACCTAAAAATGTTGAGTTCAATTGTCATATTTCCAAAAGAGAGGTTCATCGAACCATTGCGACAATTGATCACAGCATTTGAGGTTGCGAGAAATGGGCGACCGAGTATCACCGGAATTTGATTCCGGGGGTTAGCTACAGGCTGTGTATCTAAGACAATGAAGTCAACGGGGAATATGAAGTCCCCGACTTTTATTAACACATCCTCTAGCTCACCCCTAGGATGGGCGATTGATCGGTCGGCCATCTGGAGAGTGCAGTGTGTGGGTTTCAGCTCTCCGACGCCTAATTGCTCGTATACTGAATACGGGAGCAAGTTAACACTGGCACCAAGATCTAATAGTGCGCGGTTGATGTTCTTATCCCCAATAGTAATTGAAATCGTAGGACAGCCAGGGTCCTTCCGTTTTTGTGGTAAAGATTGGGTAAGGGCATCACTCACAGCACTAGCCAAGAAAACTTTCTTGGGTACCTGAGACTTCCTCTTTTTCGTGCACAAGTCCTTTAAGATTTTCGCGTAAGACGGGACTTGTTGGACAGCATCTAAAAGAGGAATGTTAATGTTAACTTGCTTGAATAACTCCAAAATCTTCTCCATTTGTGGATTTTGTTTGTTAGACCTCAACCGGTTTGGAAATGGAACATTTTGAAAATTGGTTGAGTCTAATGCTGGAGGAGGAGATTTTGGAGTTGGAACGGATCCCAGAATAGGTGTTTTCGTAGAGTGAGAAGTGGGTCCGTTCAGAGCAGAAGAAGAAGAGGGAGAGCCTTGTGAAGAACGGAGAATAGGCTCAGAAGACGAAGAAGAAGAAGCAGGAGAAGAAGAAGAAGAAGAAGAAGCAGCGGCCGGGGTGTCATCGTTGATCCGTTTGCCAATGTTGTTTTGCAGCACCCTCCCTGATCTCAGTGTGGTCACGGCACTCACATTATGGTTTTGTTGTTCAAGAGCAACATGTGCATTATGTGGGTGGCCGGGATTTGGAAGTGGCTGGGACGGGAGCTTCCCCTTCTCTCGCTCGCTCAAGGCCGCGTTCAGCTGTGCAATCTGGGCCTCGATGGTCTTGATGCTTTGCCCGTGTGCGGCAGTGTGTTGCACTAAAGATTGAATCGAAGACTGGATGTTGGCGGTGGATTGAGTCGATTGTTTAACAAACGCCTCCAGACTTCGCTCGAGCGAGGAAACCTTATCAGTGTTTGACGGAACAAAATTGTTTGGTGGAAAAGAGTTGTTCGGTGCAAAGTTGTTCGTCTGGTTTTGGAAGGGTTAGGGTTGGAAGGGCTGCTGATACTGAGTTTGTTGCTGCGCTTGTTGTTGCGGCGGAGGGGCCCTTTGGAAATTGTTTCCCTGGAATTGATTCTGATTCTGATTCCAGGCGAAATTGGGGTGGTTCCTCCAACCGGGATTGTAGGTGGAAGAGTATGGATCATTTCTCGGTCTTTGCTGGAAGGCAGCATTAACCTGATCCTGTCCTTGCGAGGGTGGATTGTAAGGACACTTTTCGGTCAAGTGGGAAGGATCGGAACAACAAGCGCAGATGGTACGAAGGGGGAGAACAGGTGTGGGGGCAGGAGCAGAAAATTTGCTCTCTATCGCTTCAAGCTTTCGTGTTATTGCAGCCATTTCAGCTTTTATCGCAATAGAGATATCGAGTTGGTGGATTCCTACCCTAGACTGACCGGTAGAAGTGGAGGTAGAAGAAGAAGAAGTCGGTCTAGTGCTCTCCCACTGTAGCGTTTGCTCCCCAAGATCGTCAAAGAACTGCCACGCTTCCTCGTCAGATTTGGATAGGAAGTGGCCCTGACAGATGGTTTCCAGCAACTGCTTCGTTGCTGGGTTCAGTCCCTCGTATAAGGTTTGGCAGAGCTGCCATTTCTCTATACCGTGGTGAGGACACTGAACAAGAAGGTCTTTGTATCGGTCAAAGCACTTCCAAAAGGGTTCAGAAGGAAGCTGGGAGAATTGGTTGATCTCATTTCGAATTCTTGCGGTTTTATGATTTGGGTAGAATTTTTTCAGAAACGCTTTAACAAACTCGTCCCAGCTGGTGATTGAGTGGGAAGCGGTGCTATACAGCCATTTTTCTGCGAGATCGCATAAAGTGAACGGAATGACCCGTAGACGTATAGCATCGTCCGACAACTGGGTTGTTTTCATCATGGCTCAGACATTTTGAAATTTGTTAATGAAGATATAGGCATCTTCAGATTCAAGCCCATGAAAACGTGGAAGCATGTTGATGAAATGGGGCTTAATTTCAAAGTTGTCCCCATTGGCCGGAGGAAGAGAAAGGCAGGTGGGAAGTGCAGAACGGGTGGGGTAGAAACGATCCTGGAGCGCAATTCGCTGCGGCGCTACAACAGGCGGAGGTGGTGGAATATTGGTCTCCGTAGGATGTGGAGCCAATCCAGCGGTGGTCAAAGAGATGTTCGGATTAAATCCCGACATCGCGGAAGAAGAGGTTGGTGAAGGTGAAGGTGAAGGTGAGGATGTATGAACAGAATTCCGGTCAACGTCGGAGTTGGCCGGCAAAGGAAGGGGTGAAAGAGGAGTGGACGGAGTATCGACTTCGGAGTCGATCGCGTAGTCGGTCGCGACTAACGTAACGCGGACTAGACGGGCGCTAGTGTCCCGAGTCCAAGCGGACATACACTAAACGAGTTTAGTATAGTCAAAGCGGAGAAGGTGAGGGTAAGAAAACGTCAATGAAGAAAGGCGATGGGTGTTGGGTGAAAATGGATTTGGCGACAAAAGGGCAAGTTTTTATAAAAGTTTTTGATTTTTTTTTTTTTTTTTTTAGAAAAAGATTTACAGAAGTATGTACGGAAATACGGCTTAAGCAATCACAAACAAGATATGCACAATCACACCTAGATCTACGGTAACCTAGGTCTACTAGACCTGCTCCTGAACTTGATTGTCGAAGTTAAACAATGTCGAGAAACGGGCTTAAAAATACACTGATCACGAGGCCAGGTAAGTGTAGAGATAAGGGGAGGTTGTCCAACGCTTTCGCGAAGTTCCTTAATGAAATAACCCTTTCTCTTTCGGCGGTTGCGCCTTTAACACTTTCCTAGACACCCCGTAAACAATATACGGTTAAGCAAGGTTCTAAACAAGGTTTATCTTCTCCTAATGAGCGCGAAGTCCTTAGGGCTGAAGTCTAGTATTTTTTAATTTACAATGGACAATGCATATGCTTTAGTGATTTTTGGGGTCCTGGGAAGGGTGATGAAATCCCCACCCAATCTGGATTGGTTTCAAGCCCCTTAAGTCCGTATTAAAGAATGCAAAACAGTAACAGATCAACTGCAAACAATTTTTTATTTGCGGCGCAAAGAATCCTGCACAAGAACAGTTTATTGGAAGGGGGAGAAGAGTTTGCGCAAAGAAGCCTGCAGAAAACACAATTCAGTGGAGCTTAGAGGAGTGGAGAGAGGCAGAGAGAGTTACCCAGAAAAAATGGCAGCCCAAAGGCACCAAGTGGCCGCGGTTCCGCGGCCAAACAGGTGCTAAGGCCGCGGTTCCGCGGCAATATAGTAGGCTTGGGCTTTGAAATTTCGTGGAGATGCTAGTGTGTGTCTCTTCTGGTTGTCTGGATGTCCTGAATTTGGATTTGCTCACTGGAACAGCTCCAGATTTGAACAGTAGACCGTCTCCTCCGTTTTGGTCCGTCGCGGTGTAGCCGCGAAATGTGGGTCTATCTTCCCACGTCTTTGGCACTGTACTTGAACTCCGTATTTTCAATCGCCTTGGCCACGGAACTTGAACCTTGTATTTTCCTTCACACTTGCACAAAAACTAATCAAAAATAACAAGATGGTTTTGTTTACAATGTATATATTTTTTTTTTGTTTTTCGGTTAGAGTGATACTTACAAATTAACCCGAAATTTCACAAAGAAACAAACTACCGTCTCCCCGGCAACGGCGCCATTTGATTGTTAGGATACGTGCGTGTCAAGTTTAGTTCTAAATACCGCAATCAAGACGGTTTCGCTTGTAGCTAGCCGGTTGAGTACGGGTCGTCCGCAGGGAGATGGGAATCTTTTTCTATGTGTTTTTCGACGAGTTAAGTCCGGTTGTTCAGATTTTTGTTGTGGTTATCTAAGTGTTAAGTTGATATTTAAAGAGAGCTTGTTAGGGTTAGGATTAGGTTAGTTTGAGTTAGGAGTCTCCACATCTTTCGTTGCCCCTCTTAATATTGGTGTTACGGTAATCGGCAACAACGGGGATTAGCACGACTAGGAAAGACTTTGCGAGTATAAGCTAGGCTTTCCAACGCATAAGTCTTCCTTTTGGTGCTTGTCCGTCCGTTCTTGGCTCTTATCCATAACCTCCGGTTAATTCAACCACAACCGGTCTCACTACGGAATCACCGCTATCATGTAGGATAGGGTGCCGTAAGGAGCGGATTGTGGTTCAATTAACGGGAGTTGATTTAAGTTGTTGGGCAAGGAAAGAGTGAGAGAGATTTCCTTCTCTCAAACTTCCCTTATCCTACCCTAACAAGTATAACACTACTCACACTTCATGATAGGAAAAACAAAACAAAACAAAAGAGGAAGATAGAAAGAAGGAGATTAGAAGAATACGACTAACTGTTTGCGACCTCACCTTGGCGAGGATCAAGCGTAAGTATCATTGTCGTATGAATGATAAAGAAAAAGAGAGAAGAAATAAACAACAAGGAAATAACAACAACTACTTAACGAATTAAAATTACAACAAGCATAAAGATAAGGAGACAAGCATTATAATAAAATGGTCTTCTTTATTCATCACTCTTCACTCAAAAGCTCACTTACAAGTTTAATGGAGAAGAGGTGAGAAGAGGAAGAAGAACATGTAACTAAAACCTAGCAAAAGAAATACAAGAATTGGACCTTTTCCTTCACAAAGTTCTGGGCTATTTATAGGCCAGAAAGTGAAACCCTAGGGCAACCACCAGAACCCAAACAGAATGACCAAACTACCCCCCAAAAATTATCAGCTGCCGCCACTATATGGCCGCGGATCCGCGGCCTGGACCCCACTTTGGCCGCGGATCCGCGGCCTTCTGGTCGAATTGGGCCCCCCAATTTCTTGTGGTTCCCTGGTCTTCAGTGTACCTAATTCTGGTATATTTATTTTCTCAATTTGGCTCCCCGATTTTTCCAGAATTTCTGTTGAGGGAAAGGTGGACTTTTTGTCAAGATTTTGTCATGATTGCCTCGAGCTCCGCGTAGATCTCTTGGATTTTGTGCTACCATTGAGCCTTGTGCATGAAGGTGACACTGATTTGACCTTTTGTCTTCCTATTGATATCTGGCAACATACGGATGAAGAGCAGAGACCGTGTTTTATCTGTGGTTGGCAGGAACCCGGACTTTTTTCGTGTTTTCCATGAATTTCACCGTTTTAGAACCGAGAACCTGTATCCTGCAATTGACTAGCAAACACGGCTCAAGAGTATCTACGGATATGCAAATGTGATAAAAATTGGGCGGTATGAAAATGCAAAAATCTGATATGAACAGTCGCCTTGATATGACCTAGTCTACAATGCTTCAAGAAGTATTCGTTCATTTCTGAACTCTTCCTCTTGTGTGTGTTCTGCATACTAAGAACTGTAGTTTGATTTAGAACGTCAATGCTTTTAGATAACGTGCCTGAACCGATCAACTCTTGATATAGGAAATGTTCAAAACATTATCCAACAATACAAAATTATATCCTTTCTTTACTAATAAAGAGACTGATATGATGTTGTATATCAGGTTCGGTATCTAATAACATTCGTTCAGAATCAATGTATTCTGGTAATACAGGGTGATAGTGACCAACAGACTTGGCTGCAACACTTGCACCATTTCTATCTCATTAAACTTATCACCCGTTCTCAGTTCTCTACCTATCTGTAGCCTATGTAACAAATTACATTTGCGGGATCCTGATCCGGTATCTCATACCTAGGACATAAAGGATACTGAGAAACAGTTCTCTGTAATGACCACACCCGAAGAAGATGCATCAGCAAGCACTTTCTTCGTTTGGGCGGCACGGGAATTCTGGTAATCCCCTATTTCCTGCTCGGTCTTATAACAATTATAAGTTGGAGCGGGACCAACGTTCCTTAGCGCAGTATAACAAGCGGGTTCTGTTAATACATCCGAATTATTATCTTGATTAAGGCGTGACATAGTCGCAACCAGGAGAGAGAGAGAAGAAAACACTCAGCGTGCGCTTTTACAAGATTAGATTGGTTATCAATTTATCTAATCAGGATGTCTCCCACTGTTTTAGTCAAATCTACTTTCAAACCCTAAAAGGAAAGGCTAGCCGGGGTTAATTATACCCTACATGTTCGCCAATCTTTCAGCCAGGCCAGTGCCGGTACTTTGAGGGAAGTTCCCCGTGCTTTCGCACGGACCTAATTAAAGTAAACCTCATTTTTCCAGGGGCGTAACCCCGTTAACACCTTTCTAGACACCTACTTGATCGGCTAATTGTAATGTGTAAAACTCTCACAGGAGTAACTCTTACTCACAAGGTGTATCGGGATCCAACTATCTCATAGAAGCTATGCAATCTCATTGCAAATTTCAACACTTGAAATTCCCAATAATATTTTACCCCTAGCAGATAATGACCTTAACATAGTCAACAAATCATAAGTGGTAGTCAAGTTCAACCCGTCATTTCCCGATTGAATTAAACCCAACCGCATGACCCTTAATATAGTCAACAATGTCGCACGACTACCCTAATCCAATCGCATCATATTCTTATACAGATAAGCACTAATCAGCTACCGCACACTACGCCTTAACATAGTCAACAAACGTAGCACGAATACTAACTAGTACTTATCTGAAATGACGTAGGGCTAAGTCAGGTTTTTAAGAAAACCCTTTGCGTAATGAACTTGATATCGTTGTAGAATCGAGTGATTTTAAATGGAATGTTTTTGAGGCTTTTCTAGTTTCGCTAAAGAGGTCACTCCCGGTGAAGGGAACGTCGGCTCTTTCCTCATCAAATAAGGTGCAGGATATTTCACAAATATCACTATGCAAAGCAAGAACTATAGAAGCAATCAAAAGACAAACCGAGTTTGTAGCATCTGCTATTTTCACTAAAGAGGTCACTCCCAGTAAAGGGATCTCGGCTCTTTCCTTATCGAATAAGGTGCTGGATGTTCTACAAGGAACACCGCTATGCAAAGCAAGAACTAGAGCAACCAGTTTTTAAACAAGTTTCTACAATATCTTTAGGTTTCTTTTATTTTATTAATCTCATTAATGAAGTCCCATTTTACATTTGAAACGAAATCTGCAATATAACATATATCTCATATATATAATATAAACATTCATCTCAGGCAGTAATATGATCTCATCACAGAACATTGCAGCAGAAGAACATATATGAAATATTGGATATACTAGGACGTCCGTGTTTTCAATACGAGCCAGTATAAAACACGGATTCCACGGTCGCGATGAATAACCAAACCCACATCGCTAGACCCCTACAAGAGTGGAAAGTAATAATACCAATTCTAGGGTTAGGAGACCCGGTCTCGACTCCTCGAGATGGTCTCCCACTGGACCCTAGAACCCGGTTACTTGTGCTCACCGCCTTGGGTCTACCTAATGCGGAAAAGTAAATAATATACAACGGTGACATCATCCTCGGCCCGGAAGTGCCCCAATAAAAGAATATTACATACAAATGAATTTTACATGAATGAAAAAGAAAAACTCTCATCTCACATAAAACACCCGACTATTCAGAACACGATGATCCAATATAACATATCACAGCAACACATAATATCTCATATCATCAACGTAAGCAAGTATGCGTATCCCGAATGTCGTTGACGTATAGCAACGAAGTCGGCGATACACCACATACTACGCTTACGGCCGCAGAAAAGAAAGTGTAAAACTACAACAGTTGGAAGCCGCAACCTCCTTAGACATCACATGCCTAACCAAATGAATTCCTTGGACATCGCATGCTTAACAATTATAAACCCCGCATTTTAGTCTCATTTATCGAAAACTCTTTTCAATATCAAGTCGGGCAATTCAACAAGATTCCCGACATCCTGATCGAATGCTCGTCGCAAACTTTAGTAAACGGCCACACCCCCGATGCCGTCGACGAAGTGCACTAAGGCGGAACACCGCTGCCGCGAGCACCCGAATGGATGCTTTTGGCGACGGGGTTCTCCTACAGTCACTTGGTCGTGGCTATGGGGCGTGGCTGTCTATTAAGTTTGCCCGGCGAGTATTCACGTACTCTACGTGATTGCGACGGACATTTGATCGCATCAAAATCCCGTGGCAACCGATCATCTGAGACTAAACTGCTAGATTTATAACATTCAAATTAGTTATCTCATAACTACTTGTGGATTCCAAATATTGTATCACATTACAGATAAATAGACAATGTTAAACTTTCCGATCGAATAAACAAACACCCAAGTTTTCCGAAATAGCTCAACACTTGAGCGGAGTTCAAAAATATCCATCACATGCCACAGTACCAATGGTCCAGCCGTAGAAGGGTCAAGCCAACGCCTCACATGTGGCACGCCGTACTGCCCTAAACCCTAAGGTTTAGAGGCAGTTCAAGACGGTCACATAATCGAGTTAAGGTTTGTGTTCTTCTAGAGGGTCCACCGCGTTACTTGCATGATTTTCCGGAAGTTTCAAACTCGAGAAAAAATCCAACTTTTGAAAAAATTTCCAACATGGGAAAAAGTGAGTTATTGATATCCGTTCGAACTTTTTAACAGTTTCTAAAATTATCCGGAAAAAATTAAATGAAGTTAAATTATCTGATCGAATCAACGAGTCCCCAATACAACCCAGAAAACTCAACACTTGAGTAGAATTAAAAATTCCCAGAAACATGCAGAGACACCTACGGATGTTACTGTATAAAATTGAGTGCATAATCTTCACATACGGCCGCGGAACCACCCCCAAAAGCAGGGTATTGCTGCGGTCCCGTGGCGCTACAGTGGAATTAGGTTTTCGTATTTTACAGTAATTCCTATATTTCTCTGCTGGTTTTTTTGAGTATTTTTAATTCACAAAAAATCATATTTTTGAAAAATATCCAGAGAAGGGTATATATCGTGGTTTCCGGGTTCGATCGGACTTTAAACTTCGCCAAAACTTTGCCTAAAGCTCTAGCTTGGCTCTGATACCACTGTAGAGTTGCTAGGCATACGCACAAGGGTCTACGAGGCATCAACCATGCCCGATTTAAAATTTCGCCGTGCCGAACAACCAAAAGCCGGATCTTTAAACTAGAGATAAGGAGAAAACAAACATGTTAAACATTTTAAAACTAAGTGAGAGAGATTACAACCGTTGTAGATCCGGTCCTTCACTTCTTAAGCTCCGTGTTGAATTCCCTTCGCTGTGATCATCATGTTCCAGACTCTCGAGAGGCTCCACGAAGAGAAAGATGCAAGCTTGCTTCCGATCTTCGATAACAAAGATGATCTACCTTGAAGTTTCACTAACATAAGCTCTCGCTCACTAAATAACGTAAACACTCTCATCTAATGGGCAAGGATAGATGAGGATGCTGAAGTAGGATTTTTTCTCTCATTTATAATCTTTTTCTCACACATAATCATCACCTAGAAAAAGCTAGAAAGCCTTTTCCATGAAGAAAGAAGGAAGAAGAAGATGAATAATTATTAGAATCCTTTTGTGATGAATAATGAAAAGAAGATAATGATTAATTATGCAACCATGGTTAACTAAACCTTTGTATAGATTTAACTAGGGATAGGTTTTGGGATGGGTTAAAGCATGAGTCATTTGAGAAACCGAAGTATCTCTCAGGTGGGTGAGGAACCCTACCAGATCAACGGAGAGGCTGGGGTTCGTTGGAAATTATTGAATCCACATTCAATAGGTATGCATCTTCTCAAGTGCATAACTCCCAAAAGGAAATAGGAAACTCAGTAGTACTCATCATAGATCACACCATATCACATAGGGTGCTATTGCTCCGTCCCGATATACCATCGTGCTATGGTGTATACGGAGGAGTAATGCTGAAAGAGAATCTCATTCTCCTTTAGAATAGTCCAGGAACTCTGTGCTCAAGTATTCTCCTCCTTAATCTCATCAAAGGACATAATACTTATACCCATTTTTGGTTCTCTACTTCTAACTCATATTCATTGAATATCTCAAAAGCTTCGGACTTGTGTTTCAATATGAACCTATGTCTGAATCTTGAGAGATCATCAGTGAATCTAATGAAGTATAAAGAACCTGTCCTGGCATATGTAGACAGGGGACTTTCATACATCAGCATGTATAAATCCCAAGAGTTCACTAACTCTTTCTCTGTTTCCAATAAACGAAGCTGTAGTCATCTTATCTCAGTGACATGACCGGAAAGTTTCACAAGATGTAAATTCAAACTAATTTAAATATGCATCTTTATGTAACTTCAGCTGGTCGGGTCGCAATGATATGACCTAGTCTACAATGCCTCAAGAAGGATTTGTTCATTTCTGAACTCTTCCTCTTTTGTGTATTCTGCATACTAAGAACTGTAGTTAGATTTAGAACGTCAACGCTTTTAGATAACGTGCCTGAACCGATCAACTCTTGATATAGGAAATGTTCAAAACATTATCCAACAATACAAAATTATATCCTTTCTTTACTAATAAAGAGACTGATATGATGTTGTATATCAAGTTCGGTATCTAATAACATTCGTTCAGAATCAATGTATTCTGGTAATACAGGGTGATATTGACTAACAGACTTGGCTGCAACACTTGCACCATTTCTATCTCATGAAACTTATTACCCGTTCTCAGTTCTCTACCTATCTGTAGCCCATGTAACAAATTACATTTGCGGGATCCTGATCCGGTATCTCATACCTAGGACGTAAAAGATACTGAGAAACAGTTCTCTGTAATGAACAAATCCGAAGAAGATGCATCAGCATGCACTTTCTTCGTTTGGGCGTCACGGGAATTCTGGTAATCCCCTATTTCCTGCTCTGTCTTATAACAATTATAAGTTGGATCGGGACCAACGTTCCTTAGCGCAGTATAACAAGCGGGTTCTGTTAATACATCTGTATTATTATCTTGATTAAGGCGTGACATAGTCGCAACCAGGAGAGAGAGAGAAGAAAACACTCAGCGTGCGCTTTTACAAGATTAGATTGGTTATCAATTTATCTAATCAGGATGTCTCCCACTGTTTTAGTCAAATCTTCCTTCAAACCCTAAAAGGAAAGACTATCCGGGATTAATTACACTCTACAAGTTCACCAATCTTTCAGCCAGGCCAGTGCCGATACTTTGAGGGAGGTTCCTGTAACATTTTAAAAATAATTAAATAAATAAAATCGTTTAAGTGAATTTTATAATTTTCGGTAAAGTAAAACGTAGTTTTCATAAAACTAAACCGTAATTATTTTTCACTATAAATTTAATAATACCTATTTTAATTATGTTATTACAAGTAAATGGTGTTTATTTAGCCACTTATAAATTTTTAGTTTAATTAAATATTTTTCCTAAATTAATTATTTTAAATTTTAACATAAGCTTTATTTTTACACTAAATTAGTGTAAATTACAAATTTGAATGGGTTTAATTTGCAAAAATGAACCATTGCATCTTAGAATCAAGTGTGTTTCATGCAAAATTTATTCTCAAAATTTTACAATGGTTCTAGACCATTCTAGGTCAAATGGAGTGAAGAAAATAAAGAATTTTTAAATAAATTCATGAAAAGACTTAATTGTGTGATATTTTTGTGAAACCTTCTACACTTTTCTTCACCTTTTCTCACTCTCCTCTCTTTTCCTCACCTCATGGCCGGCCTCACCACCATGGGCAGCCCCTAAATTTCCCCCCCATCATTTTTGTATTAAAAATCATCAAAATTCATCAAAAATTCAACAAAAAACCCACAATATCCTAATTAATTCCTACCCTCTATTCATTGCTTATCTTTACATGGATTTTGGAGATGGAAAGCATTCATTTTGGAGGCTTATTTTCATATTTGGATTTCATGTTGTGGAGGTATAATCTTCTTCTTTTGATTTATTGTTATTAGATGTTTCATTTAAGCATAATTAGATTTAATAAATAATTTCTATCTACAAGTTTTAAAATTCAAGTTAGGCTTTATAAAATTAAGTTATGGTTTTTATTAATTAAGTAGGGTTATAATAACTAGTTTAACATTTTTAGAAGTGGAAAATCTTGTATGGATGATATATTGTAAATTGTTTATCCAAAATTGTTTAAATTAATCCATTTTGCAAACTAGATTTCTATATATTGTATATATTGGTGAGATAAAATTCCAATTAATGTTTGTAACACTAGATTATGATTTTAATGAGGATATTAACTTGTTGGTGGAATGAAAAAGTTAAATTGGTTACTAGTTTCTATTGATAATTGAAAAATACTATTTTTGCTAACTAGATTTTGGAAATTCTTAAATAAATGAGGTTTAAAATCTAAATTATGATTTCATTATATTATTATCATCATGAATTGCAGTTTAATGCATTAATTCATGCAAAATCCAGTTTAGATGTGATATTGTGAAATTTTCCTTAAAAGTATCGAAATCGGGCAAGTTTGCAAACTAGAATTTTCAAACTAATATAAATTTGGGTGTTAAAAATATAGTGATGGTTTATATAGTCTAGTTATGCAAATTAATGAATATTATGACCATTAGTTTCTTTTAAATATCAAGTTTTGAAGTAAAACGGTAAATTGGTGTTTTCAGGTTTTACGGAATCGGACGATTTGATCGATTTTTAGGGTTTCGATGGATTAAATCATGTTTTATATTATAAGTAATGAGTTTTATAACTATGAGTTGTTTGTTGATGCTTATCTCGATCAATCGACGTTTGTACGTCGATATCGAGCGATATTTGGTTCTTTTGCATGAGCGGGACATAGGTTTTAACCTATGCGCGTTTCGTGCGTCATTTTGATGTTGTCCGTGATTCAGTTTACGATAATATATGTGTTTGCGTATAGGTACCCCTCACATGGACTGCGGGCGATGAAGAAGAGGATGGCGACACCGTATTTGGCAGACAAGGACCAGGTGAGTAGATGTATATTGATCAGTCGAAAATAATGTATTTTTAACATGTGTGTTTCCCTATCATTTTCACTCATTTAGAAGTGTTCGGTATTCATATTTCACATATTAGCAAATCAGTCGTAAAATATCAGATTGCATGTGTTAGACTCTAAAACCGGCACTATAAAGGAAATTGACTGCATTGCATGGCATCGCATCATCTCTATATTGCGCAACACTTGTCTTGAGAAATTGTGCAGGAATATACAGAAGAAAAGCCAAAGAGCTGATCAAAATTACGCCAACTCAAAAGATGCAGATCTGGTAGCAATGCAGAAGTAATTACAAAATTCAACACATGAAAATAAGGCCCAAATATTATTTGGGGAATTACCAGAAAAGATGGAAGCACAAGACCCAACAAGAGCCGCGGATCCGCGGCCAGAACTTGCTTGGGCCGCGGATCTGCGGCGGTTCCAAGGATTCACCTCCCCATTTTCAGTGCAAAATTCATCTCTCAGGGCCCACATCACTTTAATACATGTCAAATTCCAGAATTCTCCAGAGTCTTCTGCCAGATCAGCAAAGATCATTAAGCAAGGCTAATCTTAATTAAGCTCCTAACAAACTATTTCTAGAAGCTCCCTCCTAACTAATCACATCTAGAAGCTTCTCCACAACAAACTTTTGGAGGGAAATTCAAATCTTGCTAACAAACCTTTGGAGGGAAATTCAAATTTAAATTCCTAGATCTAGGGTTTTGATGGCTATAAATAGGAACCTAGATCTAAGGGTTGGGGTTGTTCAATCTTTAGTAAATCATTAGTTCAATAATCTTTAGTCTTCTTCATCTTCTTCCACAAGTCTAGTGACAAGGCTTGTGCGAGACCCTAACCCTAATTCCACTCCAATTTCAAGATCTTGAGTACCAAATCAAGCGAGAAGCCTTCAACCTTTTAGGAGCCGAGCCGATCTTCAATCGGGCAAGTGATCCAAGCCGATCCGCGACCCAAGGAGACGAGCGAAGCCAAATCGACGATCGAGTTCTTCCTCTTGTAGTTCTTGAGCGAATGTAATGAAATTGTTGATATAAATAAAAGGTGAAATTCTTTAATCTTGCTTTCTTTAAATTCTTGCATCATGATTCGATCTCAATTAATGATTGTAGTTCTTGTGATGATGTTTGAGTAAAACTCCGCTCGTTAAGGAGTCGAGACGATCAATAGAATGATGATATAACAAATCTTAATACGATTCTTGAGTCCTACGAGTTTTGTAAACCCTAGCAAGTTCAAGAATCGATGACCTAGTTTCGTTGCGATGCTTTCTTGATTGTGATCGCTCGAAATTAGGGATCTACGATCGTTTCTTGAATTTACTAGAGGCTAGAATGTGAATGATATCGACGAAAGAATAAGGGATAAGATGAAACCCTAGTTTCATAAGAAATCCCTAATTCTCGATCGATTATCATCGATCTAGTATCAATTCATCAAAGGATAAGAATACGTAATTGTAAGATTACATCACATCTATAGATCCGATCGATTCCTACGAGCCTCATTTCGATTCTTGATATTTGGGTTGGAAAAATCAACAAACTATCAATTCTTCATTCTATCTTTTTAATGCTTTCTTAGATCTAGATTTTCTCTTTCTTGAATTGCAATTACAAATCTTGAATTGTTTGTTTTCTTTTCATTAAAGTTTCAATTCATCTAATTCAAAGCACGAACGATTACACTGTCCCTGTGGACGATCCGCACTTACTTACAATCTACATCCGACACCGTAGTTGATTGCGGTCAAATAATTTTTGGTTGTGATTTCTTTACAATTTTCATACTACACAATCCGAACTCTTTTACAATCAAATGGCGCCATTGCCGGGGATAGTGCGCTAATTGTTCGTATTTTGAAATTTGAAGTTGAAAAGTTTATTCCATCTATATTGTTTGATCTAAACTTGCACAAACCCTAATACGTGTGTTGTGATTTGATTGCGAGGAATTCTGGAATCATTGGAGCTTGGATAAAATTTTTCTGAGCATTCCAGAGAGCTAAGGGGAGCAATAGAAGCATTCTCCTAAATTTCTGTGCAGTGATCCCTTTCCCCAACCGCGATTCCACGGCAAAACCCCCCCTCCTGCGGCGGTTCTGCGGCCTCTTCAAGGCTTCTCTGTTCCAAACTTCTTCAGGTACCTTCATACCTTCTTCTCTCTCCTCTTTTAGCTCCAAATAACAAATTTCTGCAGGTTTCTTTGCAAATAATCGCAGCGCCGCAAAAAGCAAAATAAATAGTGGGTGTTTTTTATTTTTGGTTGTTTGCATATTAATACGGAAATTAAGGGGCACGACCAAATCCAGATTAGGTGGGGAGTTCATTACCCTTCCTAGGCCCCGAAAATCACAAAACTTGCATCCGCATTGACCCACATTAACTAAAAAATATCTAGAGATGACTCTAAGGACCGTCGCGCTCACTTAGGATAGAAGAAGGCCGTGGGTAATTCATTGCTTATCCGCGTTTCTCTTGTGGTGCCTAGGAAAGTGTGTCGAAGGCTAGTGGTTACTTAATTAAGCCCACTACTTACGTAGTGGAGAACCTCCCACTTACCTGGCACTTACCTGGCCGCAAGGGGGACAAAGAGGCAGTGGAGGATTCTATCCCGCGACTTGTCTTTTGGCAGTTAGGAGCGGTCTAGAGCCAGACCTAGGTGACTACTAGATTCTAGGGTTTGTGTGTTGCATTTGTTGTGTTGCATCATATTTTCAAAAATCCGTATCTTTCCAAAACAAACACCGCATTCACTTCATTTCCCCTAATTATAAATTCACGCTGCCACTTGTACTAACCCTTTTTAGTGCAAGATAGGCTGGACAACGGGTTTCTAGTGCCTGTTTGTCCGCGTCCCTCGATCGACCCAAAAGTCAGTATTTTTACATTTACCTTTTCTTTACCCACCACCACACCCACTTCGATGGATTCATCTCCATCGAACTTCTTTTCTACTACCCTGCCGCCGTCCGTTGGTGCGCAGAATCCACCTCGCATCTCTCTCCTAGAGAGGTGCTATCCTACACGAGGTCCGCTTTCCACCTGTCTTTCCATTCCACCAGCCAACGGGGAAAATTTTCAAATAAAACCCCAATACATCAACCTTCTACCAAAATTTCACGGTCTCGAGTCTGAAGACGCATACGTGTTTATCACGAAATTTGAAAATGTATGCGCAATGATGGGTACTTCACAGCTTTCTGTGGATGCTTTCCGTCTACGTCTTCTCCCATTTACCTTGTGCGATTTAGCCGAGAAGTGGCTATATAACACTACCGCACATTCCATTTCAAATTGGGATGAATTCGTCAAAGCATTCCTTAAGAAATTCTACCCACATCATAAGACAGCTCGAGTCCGCAGCGAAATCTATCAATTCACCCAGCTTCCAAATGAAACATTTTCAAAATGTCTTGAACGTTTCAAGGATCTGGTAGTCCAATGTCCACATCACGGCATCCCGAAATGGGAATTATGCCGAATCATTTATGAGGGCATTACTCCTTACACAAGACAGATCCTTGAATCCATGTGTCAAGGCAACTTCATGACTAAAGATGATGGGGAAGCCTGGAATTTTCTAAAAGATTTAGCTGAAAAATCTTTACAATGGGAGGATGTGAGTCAATCATCTAGGGAAGGCAATGATATTTCCATAGGAGTTAGAGCTGACATTTCGGCTATGCAAAAGAAACTCGAGACTATGGAAAACAAATTTTTAGCCGCCCTAAGTCAAATATCACTCTCTAAAACTGTATGTGGCTGCTGTTCTGATCCGTCTCACTTGACGGAAGAATGTCCGTTTCAAGGTCATGAGCATACCAATACTGCATTTCAAAGACCTAGAAACGATCCTTCTTCCTCCACATATGATCAGGTTTGGAGGAATCACCCGAACTTTGCTTGGAACCAATCACAATCTCAAAACACGGTTCCAACCCAACACAATTTCCAAAGGGTCCCTCCACCACAACAGCAGCCACCACTTCAATTGAGTCAGCACCCCTTTCAATCACAAAACTTTCAAAATCCGGTCAACACACCTGCACCATCTAGTCCTTTGCAGTTGACCGGGACGGATGAATCCTATTCATTTGCACAATGCATGAATTTGGTCTTAACAAATCTCATGCAAGTATCGGCTGAAATAAAAACTTCTGTCGATTATATAAAGAAAAACTCTGCGTCCCAAAGCGAGAGTATTAAATCGATGGAAGAAGAAATTGCACGTTTAAAAGCTGAAATGAGTGCAAGAGAGAAAGGGAAACTTCCAGCTCAACCTTTACCTAATTCTGGCTATTCACATCATGTGGATGCAATCACGTTGAGATCTGGAAGAGTGCTTGACACTCACGTTGGGGAAGAGTTTGATGATACAGAAAAATCAATCAATAACACCGCAGCTGAGACCTTTCCTCACACACACCCTTCTAATTCTGACCCCAGTTCTTCTACCCCACCACCTTCTCACGAGCCTATTCTTCGTTTCCCAAAAGGCTCGCCACTTCAGCCCACCTCTTTTACTCCTCCACGGACGATCCCCACTTCTATTTTGGGATCGATTCCACAAACACTTCCTTCTCCTATGATGGACCCAGCGCTTATTGCTAAAGCACCTTATCCTAATCGGTTAAGGGCTAACACACCAAGTCCACATATGGAGAAGATCATGAACATGTTTAAGGAAGTTAACATCAACATCCCTCTCCTAGATGCTATTCAACAAGTTCCGTCCTATGCAAAAACCCTTAAGAACTTGTGCACTAGGAAGAGGAAGACTCAAGTGCCTAAAAAAATCTTTATGTCAAGTACTGTAGACACGGCCTTTCCCCAACAATTACCACGGAAACGTAAGGACCCTGGTTGTCCTACTCTTTCCATTTCTATTGGGGAGAAACACATCAACCGTGCGTTACTTGACCTTGGCGCTAGTGTTAACTTGCTTCCTTACTCGGTATACGAGCAACTAGGTATCGGAGTGTTAAAGCCTTCGAGCATAACTCTCCAGATGGCTGACCGATCAATCACCAAACCCAGGGGTGAACTGGAGGATGTGTTAATAAAAATCGGAGAATTTATATTCCCGGTAGATTTTATTGTAATTGATACACAGCCTGTAGCGAATCTACGGAATCAAATTCCGGTGATTTTAGGTCGCCCCTTTTTAGCCACTTCCAATGCTATTATCAACTGTCGTAACGGTTCTATGATCCTATCTTTCGGGAATAGGTCAATAGAACTAAACATTTACAAGTTGGGAAGTGTACCCTCCGAACCTACTGCTCAGGTCTGTTCTGTCGACTTAATGGATGTCGACAGCAGCGAATTTGATGATCCTCTTTATACTGATCTTGACTCTTTTCATATGTTGTTGTTTGACCCAACTATGTATCATACACATACGGACTCTTCCACCGAAATGTCCGGGTCAACAACCAACACTGATTATGAACTGTTTTTAGAGTCTGAAGATCACCCCGCACTTTGTGATGACATTATTCATCGGGGTATTGATGGAACTTTTGAGGAAATCTTCGCTGATGAACTCGCATTTTTGAATGACACGGGTGTTAAGATGAATCATGTCCAAATCAATGAAATTGAACCTCCACCCCTTCTTCTGAACTGTAAAAAGAATGCGAGCAATCCATCACAATCACTGCATCGTCTCTCCAAAATGAGACGCACACACATTCTCTTCCACAACTTAACCTTTCCCCACTTCTTCTTCTACCAACCAGAGCACTGCATTGATAAAAATTTTGAATGGTTGGTGTTAACATTCGGTCTTTGCAAAGCTTGGCATCGACCACTGATTTTTGACCCCCTCATATGATTTTGAAAGATTAACATTGCATAAGTTTGGGGGGGTATATTTTCTGGCTCTTGAAAAGAAAATTTTTACAAAATGATGAGCCAAAAATAAGTTTGGGGGAGGTTCTTCACTTATATATTTCTCCCCCACTAATAAATTCCTCCCAAGCTTACAGGTTTTTGAGCTTTAGCAGATGGCAACAGTGAGGACACTGTTGAAAACAAGTTTGGGGGAGGTTTGTGCTTATTTTCGCATCATTTGTATATCACTTTGCATAAGCACAAAACATTTTGAAAACCTATAAAAATTTAAAAATTTAAAAAAAAAAAAAAATTTAAAAATATTTTTGTACATAAATAAGATAATAAAAGTTTAGATAGTGAAAAATTACATCCATGAGATTGGAAAAATTTAAGAAAACTAAGAAAATTAGAAGTTTTCTTATACGAACTAGTAATAAGTAGTTATGAGCCGTTGTCCCAAGGGTTAGTAAGATGAAGGAAGTCACTAATTTGAGGATAAAAATAAGTCTGAAAAATAGTTTCTATTCTGGAAGCCAAACATTTTGAACGTTGATACCCTGCTATTCGCACTTACACACGTCTTAAAGCCTGGGATAGTAGAGGATACCTTGAAATGCTCTTGTCTTAAAGCCGAAGTATGAAGGAAATAAAAAAAAATGATGAAGAAACTATAAAGTGGTGAGAAAAATGAACACTGGTTTTGTTATCACCAAGGGCAATAAAAAAATATATAGCGAGGGTGTCTTTTCACCTAGTGCCCTAAGGCCAACTGGTCTGGGAGTCACTGCTATGCCTGAGGTGGTGCAAGACGAGGAAAATACACCAAGTAAGCAAGCACATAAGTAATCGGTCGGATAGTAACTCAAGAAGTATTAACGGTCGCATGAAAGTGTGTGAGCAAATTCATTTAAATATTCATTAATCAAAAAGTACTGAGGCTGATGGGCAAGAGTATGATAGCTTGAATTGAATTCTCCGGGTGTAGGGATGTCTTTACACACACGCAGGGTTATATGATCGATGTTTGGAAGAAAGATAGGAATGAAGAATAAGACGATGTTTTATTGAGGGAGGACGTGATTTCTGACATCTTTTGATGACCATTAAGATAGGGCTCATGACAACCGAAAAGCTAGCTTAGTTGGAAACCCTAATTTTCAAGGCTTTTCTTTTACAATTTTTTTCTTTAAATGTAATATTCATGATCTTTCTTTTATTATTGGATTTTGTGGGTGCAATCCGCTGAAAACCCTCAGGAGACAACACTCCTCCTACTAGGGACACCTAGAGGTTTAAAGGCTTGTTGCACGTGCTCAGTGCAATCGTGTTGCCTACGAAAGTGTGCTAGTTAGTTTTTCTCTTTCTTTATTTTCTCCTTCTCTTTTTAATAAAACATTCGCTCGACACGATCGAAATTAAGTTTGGGGGTATTTGATCAGTCGAAAATAATGTATTTTTAACACGGCAATTTCCCTATCATTTTCACTCATTTAGAAGTGTTCGGTATTCATATTTCACATATTAGCAAATCAGTCGTAAAATATCAGATTGCATGTGTTAGACTCTAAAACCGGCACTATAAAGGAAATTGACTGCATTTCATGGCATCGCATCATCTCTATATTGCGCAACACTTGTGTTGAGAAATTATGCAGGAATATACAGATGAAAAGCCAAAGAGCTGATCAAAATTACGCCAACTCAAAAGATGCAGATCTGGTAGCAATGCAGAAGTAATTACAAAATTCAACACATGAAAATAAGGCCCAAATATTATTTGGGGAATTACCAGAAAAGATGGAAGCACAAGACCCAACAAGAGCCGCGGATCCGCGGCCAGAACCTGCTTGGGCCGCGGATCCGCGGCGGTTCCAAGGATTCACCTCCCCATTTTCAGTGCAAAATTCATCTCTCAGGGCCCACATCACTTTAATACATGTCAAATTCCAGAATTCTCCAGAGTCTTCTGCCAGATCAGCAAAGATCATTAAGCAAGGTTAATCTTAATTAAGCTCCTAACAAACTATTTCTAGAAGCTCCCTCCTAACTAATCACATCTAGAAGCTTCTCCTCAACAAACTTTTGGAGGGAAATTCAAATCTTGCTAACAAACTTTTGGAGGGAAATTCAAATTTAAATTCCTAGATCTAGGGTTTTGATGGCTATAAATAGGAACCTAGATCTAAGGGTTGGGGTTGTTCAATCTTTAGTAAATCATTAGTTCAATAATCTTTAGTCTTCTTCATCTTCTTCCACAAGTCTAGTGACAAGGCTTGTGCGAGACCCTAACCCTAATTCCACTCCAATTTCAAGATCTTGAGTACCAAATCAAGCGAGAAGCCTTCAACCTTTTAGGAGCCGAGCCAATCTTCAATCGGGCAAGTGATCCAAGCCGATCCGCGACCCAAGGAGACAAGCGAAACCAAATCGACAATCGAGTTCTTCCTCTTGTAGTTCTTGAGCGAATGTAATGAAATTGTTGATATAAATAAAATGTGAAATTCTTTAATCTTGTTTTCTTTCAATTCTTGCATCATGATTCGATCTCAATTTATGATTGTCGTTCTTGTGATGATGTTTGAGTAAAACTCCGCTCGTTAAGGAGTCGAGACGATCAATAGAATGATGATGTAACAAATCTTAATACGATTCTTGAGTCCTACGAGTTTTGTAAACCATAGCAAGTTCAAGAATCGATGACCTAGTTTCGTTGCGATACTTTCTTGATTGTGATCGCTCGAAATTAGGGATCTACGATCGTTTCTTGAATTTACTAGAGGCTAGAATGTGAATGATATCGACGAAAGAATAAGGGATAAGATGAAACCCTAGTTTCATAAGAAATCCCTAATTCTCGATCGATTATCATCGATCTAGTATCAATTCATCAAAGGATAAGAATACATAATTGTAAGATTACATCACATCTATAGATCCGATCGATTCCTACGAGCCTCATTTCAATTCTTGATATTTGGGTTGGAAAAATCAACAAACTATCAATTCTTCATTCTATCTTTTTAATGCTTTCTTAGATCTAGATTCTCTTTCTTGAATTGCAATTACAAATCTTGAATTGTTTGTTTTCTTTTCATTAAAGTTTCAATTCTTCTAATTCAAAGCACGAACGATTACACTGTCCCTGTGGACGATCCGCACTCACTTACAATCTACATCCGACACCGTAGTTGATTGCGGTCAAATAATTTTTGGTTGTGATTTCTTTACAATTTTCATACTACACAATCCGAACTCTTTTACAATCATATATCTATGGGGGGAAGTCGGGTGGATGGCGTTTAGCACCCCCGCAAACGTAGAATAGGGATAGTACTTATTGTCATTAGGAAGCCAGACGTGACCTTAGAATTTCGATGAGTAGGACCCTAGTAGTGACCTTAGGTTGGACTAGATTGATTTAGAAAGAACTTACCCGAGAATGAATATCTTGGAGGAGATTCGTAGGTTTAAGGTAGATACACACAAGCACACACTGACACTCAACGTAGTGTATACGTGCATGTGTATATATATATAGGACTAGATGTAGGTATATATATATATATATACACACACACAATACGTATATGTGATACAAGGATGTGATATGATACATGGGGATGAAACAATATAACTGGGCTTGATGCCGTGATTCTTGGCTTTACGGTCGTGTTATGATGTTAGCGGATCATTAGGAAATGAGATAATGAATAGGTATGCATAAATAATAAAAGGGTGGTGATAATATTGAAGTATATGGGACTCTAAAATAGAACCCGGACCGTAACCTGTGCCTGAAATTCTGATATGATATCATATAGGTGTGACTTGATTACGACATCTTATAGGTGTGACTTGATTTCGATATCATATATGTGTGACTTGATTACGATATCATATAGGTGTGACTTGATTATGATATGATCTAAGTGTGACTTAATCACAATATGATACATATGACATGATATTTCTGAGGATAAATTAACGATGTATATTTATGCTGACAATGATATATGATTGATGGATATGATTACAGTATAGCACCTTGATCTTGACATGTGTTGATGATGATATTATACGAATGATGAGACACGTAGGTGATACTTGACCCGTACCCCGATATTAGGATGCCGTACGATGGATTTTACCGTACAAGGCATAGATATGATGATTGATCCGCACTCTTGATTCGAGTAAGCCGTACTACATACGTGACGCTATTGAGGCTGGATCGCCGACTATTAGGGATATGGATTCAGACCTTAGGTGGACTCTTATTTCTTATTGACTAGTTTCTTAGGTTTAGTTCCTTAGGAGGTTAGATGGACACTAGTTTAGGCTCGAGTCATATAGTTGTAGTTATACTTGTATATCACAGATGAGTGGTTATTACACATCCGTCTTTACATTCATACCGTAATCATAATGGTGCATGTTCATTCATATGTTTCTATAATCAAAATAAAACTTTGCCTGTTAGGACACCAGCACCATTACCGATGATGCGCATATTCCACGCACACTTATTTGCCGGCTCACACACATCATTATCGGTAATTGCTATGTCACGTACACTTTAGATCATATTATCTTTTATTTATACAATCAGCTAACAGCTAGATCGATATAATATTGTGATTACTCTCTGGTGTTAGTATAGACATGGTATTTATTACTTAGACATTTCATGCATTCGCATTTTCATGTTATCATGCAGTATTATGGGGCATATGCCGACACTTATCATATACTTACTCATGATTTTGGGATTTTGGATTTCTATGAGATTTCTGGATTTTTGGGGAAAACCGCAAGAATATATAAAAACGTCTCCCTCTCTCCTCCTCTCTTTTTAAAACATAAGATGCGGTTTTCTCATGATGTATGTGTCGTCCACCATGAGATTTCATGTTTTCTGTTGGATTTCGAGACCCGATTCGAGGAGTGGATGAACCGTCTCGGGTACATGGTGGGCCCGGTATGGTACCCCGGGGCAAGAAGATCGAGTTGTAGACGATGAGCCTGGCAGGGGAGGACTACCTACCGGTGATGTCTGGCGCGGCGGATATCCGGAGGATACCGACCGTTGTCGTGAGATTTGATGATATGGGCCGATCCGGACTGACGGAGCCTGAGATATTGAGACTATGAGACATTGAGATTATAAGGTATTGAGACTTGAGATTTACATGTTTTGTGTCGATGCTTGACACGGATTTCCATGGATTTCTTCGTTGATATTTCAGATTTCTATACACATTTTACCATGATAAAAGATAAAGATTTCTTATACAGTTATATCTAGATTTCATGATTGGTTATTTCACATTCATGGTGCATGCATACTCATTCACATGACATAGTTCTATATGAGGCACTGATACGAGCACGGAGCATTTGTACTTACACGTAGCTTATTATCCTGTCTTTACTTGATGACTAGTAGTATATTAGTATATTATTATGACCTAGGATAGCGTCATTCATTCGATTTCTTTTCGCAGATATCTTCTACTCACGAGTTGGCAACTCACCCCCATTGTGCAAAATTTTATTACAGGTTCGATGTACAGGTTTTCCTGGCAGCTTGCTGGCACATCTTTTCACTCAGGGTGATTTGCACGGTAGGTTGGTTCACTTGTATCTGGACCGCCATTGTACTTTTATTATTTCATTTGTATCTAGAAAGCTCCATCAACCAAACTTGTATTACTTGATAGTTTACTGGATCAGTTATTTATTTCGACTTTAGAGTCGCGCTTGTATTATTATGGTATCTAGTGGAATTGTTTTCTTTTAAATTTTGTGCCTCGCCCTTTGGCGTTGTATACTATTGTGCATTGGTGTGGTTGTTTCCACCTGTTGGCTTGGAGCTAGCTCCCGCTTGGGGATGCCTTTTTATTGTTTATATGTATTTATACTTGTTTGTACCCGTTTGGGGCCATTTTTTACAAAGGAGACTCTGCCGAAATTTTTGAGAAAATTTGATCTGCTTTTAAACGTGTTTTTTTATGCTTTCATTTACTTCTTCTTCTTCTTTTATGGTTTAGATTTCTGGGCTTCGGCTTACTTAGGTTACGTTGCGCCTCTAGACGCGTCGTAATCTAAGTGCCGGTCACGTTCCGTACTTTCGGGTCGTGACAAAGTTGGTATCAGAGCGCTAGGTTTAACCTTGTATATGTCTAGGGTGACCCTTAGTTGATGGAGTAGGAGACTTAGGTAGAGTGACGTACTGTGGGTATGATCCGTGGCATACTTACGATACGCTACTCTTCTTAAGTAGCCTTAGGATGAATATTTGTTTGCACCGCATTTCATTCGTTCCTTTGATCTATCTTCGTCGATATCGGAGGGTACTTTCTGTTACCACGGGCGCACGGGCAGAGGGAGCTGCGGCTCCAATGCGATAACCATTAGGGTATTGGTTATTCTTGATGATTGAAGCACTGTTTAGCGTGCGGACGAAGGGTATTCACATGCCGTCCAGACGAAGTTAAAGGGTTCGAACGATTATCAGAAAACCCATTTTCCCAAGTTTAAGGTATTCGGAAGAACATGTAGGTATTTCTATGGACCCTCTAGAAGAATGAAATCCTAACTCGTCATAATGACCACGAGAACGCCCTTGAACCTTAGGGTTTACGGTAGTTCCGCGGTGCCATTAATGAGGCTTGGGTTTGCTCTTTTACGGCTGGACCATCGATGCTGGGGTATGTACCGGATATTTTTAAACTGTACTTGAGTGTTGAGCTCTCGGGGAATTATGGGATTTTGATGGATCGATCGAAAAGTTTAATGTAGTCTGGATATCAGGTGAAGGGATCGACTACGTGGGAGACTTTAGATATGAGTATTGCCGTTGGTAGCGCAGTCAGCACACCTATGAAGAGACGAGTTCGAAGCAGTCGACACCAGAGGAAAGGGGGAAAGAGGCGCACATTGACGATAGTGTTTACGATTGTGATTTGGTGATTTGAATTTCATATTTCCGTTGATTGGATTTTTGGTTTTTTGAGTGACGTACCGTGGGTATGATCCGCGGCATACTTACGATATGCTACTCTTCTTAAGTAGCCTTAGGATGTACATTTGTTTGCACCGCATTTCATTCGTTCCTTTGATCTATCTTCATCGATATCGGAGGGTGGTTTCTGTTACCACGGGCGCACGGGCAGAAGGAGCTGCGGCTCGAATGCGATAACCATTAGGGTATCGGTTATTCTTGAGGATTGAAGCATTGTTTAGCGTGCGGGAAAAGGGTATTCACATGCCGTCCAGAAAAAGTTAAAGGATTCGAACGTTTGTCAGAAACCCATTTTCCCAAGTTTAAAGTATTCGGAAGAACATGCAGGTATTTTGATGGACCCTCTAGAAGAATGAAACCCTAACTCGACATAATGAACATGAGAACGCCCTTGAACCTTAGGGTTTACGGCAGTTCCGCGGTGCCATTAGTGAGGCTTGGGTTTGCCCTTCTATGGCTGGACCATCGATGCTGGGGTATGTACCGGATATTTTTAAACTGTACTTGAGTGTTGAGCTCTCGGGGAATTATAAGATTTTGATTGATCGATCGAAAAGTTTAATATAGTCTGGATATCAGGTGTAGGGATCGACTACGTGGGAGACTCTAGATATGAGTATTGCCATTGGTAGCGCAGTCAGCACACCCAGGAAGAGACGAGTTCGAAGCAGTCGACACCAGAGGAAAGGGGGAAAGAGGCGCACATTGACGATAGTGTTTACGATTGTGATTTGGTGATTTGAATTTCATATTTCCGTTGATTGGATCTTTTTTTGGTTTTTGAGGATTTTGTTCTAAGATTGGTATTTCTTATGTTTGCATTCATTACATTCTATTCGTGCTTCATATATCAGTTGTATTGATGTTGTTTTGTACATACCTAGTACACTCGATTTAGTTTTATACATTTTGAGATTTTGATTTGATTTCGTGCATATGGGTTACACATGATTTTGACATATGCTTCGACTTAGTTTTCATGCATTTTCATACTGTGATTTCGATTTTGATATTCGGTGTATGTTTTCGTGCACCATGTGCACCTGATTGAGATTCTTGCGCACATTCGGTGCACCTGATACGATTTGTGCACACCAGATGCACTAAATCGTGGTTTTGTGCAGATTAGATGCACCTGATATTAGAGTCGTGCACGCCCGTTGCACTTGACAGATGTTTTTGGTGCACACCTGTTGCACTCAGTTTTGTTTTTGTGCGAATTCGTGGCATCTGTATTTGGTTTCGATTTCAATGTGCACCGGACGCACATGATATTTTTATGATGTGATTGGGATTGATTTCAGGTTGATCAGTAAGTTTTTATAATCATTACTATTGATTTGGTAACCAGGCGGGACGTGTATGTTAAATAAAAGATATATATAGCTATTTTTTTTTAAATAAACGTCCGCTACTTATGCCGTGGCACGTGCATCACACGGCGATTTTCAAAAGGGGTCTTGCATGCTTCTTTATCCAGATGTTTGGACGATTTTACTATGATGCGCACAATATATAATTTGTAGTTTTGATGTATATTATGTTGGTTTTCGTATTGGGTTTTGGTATTTTATTTTCACCATAACTCCGATGATTGTGTTATACTTGACAGAGTTGATTTTAGTTATGTATTGATGATTTCGGAGCCCTGACGATTTGAGTGTTTTGGCTGAGTGTTTTAGTAATTAGGGGGAGTTTTAATTTAAATTCGGGGACCTAATTTCTTAAAGGGGGAAGATTGTAACATTTTAAAAATAATTAAATAATTAATTAAATAAATAAAATCGTTTAACTGAATTTTATAATTTTCGGTAAAGTAAAACGTAGTTTTCATAAAATTAAACCGTAATTATTTTTCACTATAAATTTAAAAATACCTATTTTAATTATGTTATTACTAGTAAATGGTGTTTATTTAGCCACTTATAAATTTTTAGTTTACTTAAATATTTTTCCTAAATTAATTATTTTAAATGTTAACATAAGCTTTATTTTTACACTAAATTATTGTAAATTACAAATTTGAATGGGTTTAATTTGCAAAAATAAACCATTGCATCTTAGAATTAAGTGTGTTTCATGCAAAATTTATTCTCAAAATTTTACAATGGTTCTAGACCATTTTAGGTCAAATGGAGTGAAGAAAATAAAGAATTTTTAAATAAATTCATGAAAAGACTTAATTGTCTGATATTTTTGTGAAACCTTCTACACTTTTCTTCACCTTTTCTCACTCTCCGCTCTTTTCCTCACCTCATGGCCGGCCTCACCACCATGGGCAGCCCCTAAATTTTCCCCCATCATTTTTGTATTAAAAATCATCAAAATTCATCAAAAATTCAACAAAAAACCCAAAAAATCCTAATTAATTCCTACCCTCTATTCTTTGCTTATCTTTACATGAATTTTGGAGATGGAAAGCATTCATTTCGGAGGCTTATTTTCATGTTTGGATTTCATGTTGTGGAGGTATAAATCTTCTTCTTTTGATTTATTGTTATTAGATGTTTTATTTAAGCATAATTAGATTTAATAAATAATTTCTATCTACAAGTTTTAAAATTCAAGTTAGGGTTTATAAAATTAAGTTATGGTTTTTATTAATTAAGTAGGGTTATAATAACTAGTTTAACATTTTTAGAAGTGGAAAATCTTGTATGGATGATATATTGTAAATTGTTTATCCAAAATTGTTTAAATTAATCCATTTTGCAAACTATATTTCTATATATTGTATATATTGGTGAGATAAAATTCCAATTAATGTTTGTAACACTAGATTGTGGTTTTAATGAGGATATTAATTTATTAGTGGAATGAAAAATTTAATTGGTTACTAGTTTCTATTGATAATTGAAAAATACTAATAAAAATACTATTTTTGCTAACTAGATTTTGGAAATTCTTAAATAAATGAGATTTAAAATCTAAATTATGATTTCATTATATTTTTATCATCATGATTTGTAGTTTAATGCATTAATTCATGCAAAATCCAGTTTAGATGTGATATTGTGAAATTTTCCTTAAAAGTATCGCAATCGGGCAAGTTTGCAAACTAGAATTTTCAAACTAATATAAATTAGGGTGTTAAAAATATAGTGATGGTTTATATAGTCTAGTTATGCTAATTAAAGAATACTATGAGCATTAGTTTCTTTTAAACATCAAGTTTTGAAGTAAAACGGTAAATTGGTGTTTTCAGGTTTTACGGAATCGGACGATTTGATCGATTTTTAGGCTTTCGATGAATTAAAACATGTTTTATATTATAAGTAATGAGTTTTATAACCATGAGTTGTTTGTTGATACTTATCTCGATTAATCGGCGTTTGTACGCCGATATCGAGCGATATTTGGTTCTTTTGCATGAGCGGGACATATGTTTTAACTTATGCGCGTTTCGTGCGTCGTTTTGATGTTGTCCGTGATTCAGTTTACGATATTATATGTGTTTGCGTATAGGTACCCCTCACGTGGACTACGGGCGATTAAGAAGAGGATGGCGACACCGTCTTCGGCAGACAAGGACCAGGTGAGTAGATGTATATCAACGGGGGGAAGTCGGGCGGATGGCGTTTAGCACCCCTGCAAACGTAGAATAGGGATAGTACTTATTGTCATTAGGAAGACAGACGTGACCTTAGAATTTCGGTGAGTAGGACCCTAGTAGTGACCTTAGGTTGGACAAGATTGATTTAGAAAGACCTTACCCAAGGATGAATATCTTGGAGGAGATTCGTAGGTTTCAGGTAGATACACACACGCACACACCGAGACTCGACGTGGTGTATACATGTATGTGTTGGAGATAGTGCCCTCATAGTCAATTATTGGATCGCAGGTACGTGATTGCAATGATTGCGGAGGACCTATACCGGTAGGACAGTCTTACTCGAGATGATAGTATGCTATCTGGTTTGCCTTTATCAGTCGTGTACATGTTCAGGTGACTGATTACATGTTACACTTTGATAGAGCCCTTAGGATCTTGCTTTACTACCAACAGTATGATGGCGATCATATACGTGAGAGTTGGGTAGTTTATATGCATATCCTTAATTGTGGTCCCTAGTCGTGGGAGTTTCGAGACAGGGCATCGATTCTCCAGAGTAGACTAGTGTATACAGTCGAGACCCCGACGAGGGGCGGTGGCCGGTCTCACAAGCCACTGGTGTCAGTTGGATCACCTAAGATGTATACAGGTGCCCATTGGGTTATGAGTACACCGGACAGGACTCGCCGAGAATCTGCTAGTTAGTACTATACCTATCGTCAGATAGCAGTTCCCTGGTGACATGTGTACAGGTTAGTTCATCGACCTGAGGTCGTCATTTGTCTCGTGTGAGTTCCCACTGTGCTTTGATTTCTACCCTACCACGGCTCAAAGGAGTCGTGCAAATAGGTAGCTTTTGGGTACAGTCCCGAGCCATATGGAGGCACGTGAGCGGATCGGCAGGGGATTCGTCTCTCCCGGTATTGGGGGCGAGGTCGTGCTGTGTCTAGGAGAGCCATTACACATAGTCCATGGCCATGGCAGGAGATTTACTGGTAGGTACTCCAGTAGTATCTCAGGGTGTTATTGGGCTACACTCTGACACGACTTATACTGCTATTGGGGGTCTGACGTTTCTAGCCCCCTAGGCGGATATGCGATACTCATTGACGAACGGACCGGACTGTATATACATTGTCACTGTTAGGCTCAGTAGGGTTTCTGGATGAGTTCGCTCATCGGCCTCCCTTGAGGTCAGTCCGTGGGCAGCCGTTACGCATTGCTAGTGCTGCTGACGGTTTGTGGTTAAACCCACTGCCAGGGTACTGACGAGTCATTAGAGTCCCCCACAGACAGTTTCCCAAGTTCGAGCGAAACGTTGTAGAGGCCGTATGGTTTTATGGCAGGGTTCGGAAAATGCACGTGCGTTTACGCACGTGTTATTTTTCGGACAGATGATTGGTCGGCTTTGGTTTAAGCCGGATCCGAGTATTATATTGAGTAGGTATAATATCTTTGTCTCAGTTGCATTTGTATTCGGTCGTAATACAAATGCGGGTATATTTATACAGATACGGGGTTATCCTGAAAGTTGTTTCAGGATCACTTTTGGAAGTTGCCAGTTTCCAGTTTTCTATCAGCCGTCTTTTAACATTCGGTTAAAGACGGATTTATCTTTTCTTGGATGAGAGTGACTCAGTGTTCTAGAAGATTCTAGAGAGGGTGACTTGGCTTGGTGAGTCATTAGTGCATTAATGGTGCCATTAATGCTTGATGACTAAGGGTTTTTAGATTCATAGTTTCTTTATGACTCATGCTTTCATGAAAGGTTATGATAAGTATCAATGTTTATGGTCACCTCCTTATCTCCTCCTACACTCACCCTCCTCCTTCATATTTAGTGGCCGGCCCTCTCTCTCCTCCTCACTCTCTCATTTTTGAGAAATTATGGTTGCTAAAAAGAAAAGACTAAAGTTTTGGATGCATGGAAATTTCATAGTTCATTTCTTGTTCCATTTCATTTCCATCGGCAACTTCATTTACCGATCGTCCATGGACTTGGACGAAGTGAGACAAAGTCATCTACTCATTCTCTACATCAATCTTGGTCGTCTCTTCTAGCAAACTTGACGACCGAGTTGCCTCGAGTCAGAGGCGGGAGCCCGTTTAAAGAATCAGTGATGTGGTGCCACCTGGACGAGCAGATCGGAGATCGAAGAGATCGGAGCAGCCGCAACGGAGCGTGGGATGATGGTTAAAGAATGAAGGACTCGGATCGTTCGGTATAACCTTTCTACACTCTTTACAGTTTGTTAGTTTAGCAATAATGGCAGATCCGGGTTAAAGTATACGATAGCGCCAGTTAAAAAGTTTTTGTTCCGCATTTGGCGTCTGTAGACGGCCGGGGCGCTAGCGTAGACTTACAGTGGTATCAGAGACTCACCATTTTGCTTTACTAACTTGTGCTAACGCGTTTAAAATATCGATCGAACCGGAAATCAAAAATCGCAATTTTTCAGCTTGACAGTTTCTGTTGATTTTAAATGATGTCCTAAAAATATTTCACACATCTCAGAAAACTGTGCAGGGTTTTTTAAGAACGACGTACAAATTTGAGAACGTGAATCGACAAGACAGCCGCGGAAACGCGGCCAAACCCATGGTTTGGTCGCGCATCCGTGGCCGTTCTGAGCGATCATGCCCCCAAATTTGTACAGTGTGTTCCCCTCTGGAAATTGGGGTTTTTGGTATATATCTTTTGGGCCCAGGTTTTGTTACTGTTCTGCAGATTTGCGTGGGGCCCACTTTGTGATATTTTGTCGATCGAAATTTAAACATGTTAGTTTACAGTGCTTACATTATATCTCCGATCGGGAATGTCATTTGATCGGTAAACCGCGTCTGATTGCTATAGTTCTTTTAGACGAGTTTGCGAACGTGACATTCGCGTTGATGTTCTGTGTTGTGCTGTGATGTTGCGGATTTGTCGTGGTGGATAGCAGTGTGCAATGGTAGTGCAGTTTGAATTTATTTGTACATTTGATATTGCGGGGCGAGCGTCCAACATGTGGACTTCCGTCACTGCCTGTTGTATAATATTCTTTTGGGGCACGACCAGGTTGCGGTCGATGTACCTGTTGTACTATTTTTCATTACTGTACTAGGTTTTGCCCCGCGACGGAGTGCACGGATAGCCGGGTTCTGGGGGGCAACGGGTCCGCATCTCATGGCTTTGAGAGGCAGAGGGGTCCCACTCTAGAATTGGCAGACTATTCGCCGCACTCGTAGGGGGTACAGGTTGACCCAAGAAGGGGTGCTCAATTTACCGGATTCCGTGAAGTGCCGGGTGTTCCATTCACTATGCTGTGGGGACTACCTCGCTTCAGGTTTTGGCGGGTAACTTGCCGCACCCGTAGGGGTCTAGGTTTCATTGAACAGGCTATCCACACGACAGGGGAACGTCGTGTTTCAGCAGCGGCTCTGTGAAACCCGGGGATCCCAGATTATATGTATTGTTCTGTGATGCTTATTACTTTTCTGTAATGTTGCATATTATCACGCCTGGAGCGATTATTGTATATTGGATTATATACTATTAGATGTTGTATATGTTTTACACCCGCGCTAGTCCAGTCGCTGCTCTGTCGTTAGTTAAGTAACCTAACGGGTGATGACGGGACCCAGTGACGAATGCGGATGGCATATACGTACATTTTATTTTCGTTCTTTTCTGGTGTGATTATTGATGGGACTGCGTTGATTCTGATCAATGCAAAAAGTTAAACAAACCTGTTTTCAGTTGTTGGAACAAATTTAAAAAGTGTTATTGCAAAGACGTTCCCTTTTGTTATGCATAGTGGTATTCAGTGGAATATCCTGCACCTCATTCGACGGGGCAAGGGCCGATATCCCCTCACCGGGACTGACCCCTTGGGCAGAAGTTTGCGTCAGGGTAATAACTTCACTATAGTCGATTACAAGTTGCTTTGCATCTGGGTATTCAGTGGAATATCCTGCACCTCATTCCACGAGGAAAGAGCCGAGATCCCTTCACCAGGAATGACCTCTTTAGCAAAAGGTTTTCGCCACTATATTTTAAAAAGCTATCAGGTTCCTTCAGCGATATCAAGTTCATTACGCTAAAGGTTTTTCGCCAAAAAACCAGCCGTAGCCCTCCGTCACTTCTTTTGGGTATTCAGTAGTATTCAAGCTATGTATTTTGACCTAACGCCAAGGCATAGTGTTTGGTAGCTGCTGGGTATTCAATTGTTGCATAGATAGATGAGTTGGTTTGGGACAGCCGTTCTGCCATTTTGACCTAACGCCAAGGGCATGTGCGGGTGGGTTCAAATTAACAAGATAGTGATGGGTAGAACTTGGCATGTGACTTATGACATTTTGACCTAACGCCAAGGTTATAAGAGCATGGGGAAAAGATCAGATCGGGAGTTTCTAATGAAACTGAAACTTGCCAAGTATGCGCATACCTTCTGGAGTATGAGTAACGTGGATGCATTCCATCACGTTATCATGCGATGAGAGTTGGATCCCGATTCCCACTGATGAGTTGGTTTACTCTTCGGGTGATCCCGATTGATTCTTCTTTAGGTTTGGAGGAGAATTTGACAGGACAGTGGGAGGTTTCCGGATTAGATAAAGTTATGACCATTCTGATCTAGGTTAGAGTGCACGCAGAGTGTTTCTTTTCTCTCTCTCTTTGGCTGCGACCTTTGACCGACCCTAGACTATGACTCAGTGACCAGGTTGACCGAACCTTCTTAAAATACTGGCTTTTGGATTGTCTATGTTGCATAAGTCATTGCCACTCCTTCTTTTACCCTTTGAATTTCTCAGAACACCCGTATTACTACGGACATCCACTTCCATTGGATAGATCCATCGTATGGTTATATACGAACTCGAAAGGACTTCTTCGAGGATGGATCCAGGTTCAGGAGAAATAGAATTGGTTTATTCAGTTGTTTTTTATTATCACCTTCTCTCAGATTGCGAGAGCTCCTTGGTTTAGGAGAGTACACCTATTACGCTTATTGGATAGTCTTATTCCAAACCATAGGCAGGTGCCGAAAGGTAGGGAATGAAGAAAACCAATTAGCTTAAGTAGGGTGTGCAGAAGGTAATATGTAAAGACAAAATAAAGGGATTAGAAAGAGGGCAAAGTAAATTGCGACTGATATCATTCATGACCAAACCGCGTACTTCATCGCCACTCCTATTTCACCTTTAAAGGAATAAGGTATTATTCAGTTGTCTTTTATCATCACCTTCTCTCAAGATACGAGTACTCCTTGGTTTAGGAGGATACACCTATTATGCTTACTGGATAGTCTTCTTCCAAACCATAGGCTGGTGCCGAACGGTAGGGAAGGAAGAAAACCATTTAGCCTAACGATGGTGTACAGAAGGTAACGACTAAAGACAAATAAAGGGATTTGGAGAGATGGCAATAAAATATACGGTTGTAGTCATGAATTGGATTATAGAAGAGACATTGCTATGAATACCAGGATACCCCTACGAAACATTTTCATGTTTCAGTGCATTGTTAAAGAAAAACTGTTTTCCCGATTAGACACTTACTCTAAGGGTATGTATTTACCAGGTTTCACTCTCATATCTGTATGGTTTTACAGATGATGAGTGGGAGTAAGTTATTGGGAATTAGGTGATCATCCTCATCATATCGGAATTCGTTGTAATTGGTGATATTTGAGGAAATCGCCAGGGTACAGTTTTCAACCTACGACGCACAGATTTTGAGTTGTTCAACTCAGCGGACTTATACAGAGTATTGTATGTTGTCCAGGTGTCCATCAGGACAAAGGGGTAGGTCCTCGTACTATGTTCTATTTACTTATAACTTCTCTAGTATTTGGACAAGTGTTTCGTAGAAATACAAGGTCTAAGTTTTGAGAAGTTGTGGGTATAAGAATAAAGTAGAGAACCAAATATCACAAGTATCGGGATTCTTCAAAGAGATCGAAGATGTAGATTCTTGTGATTGGTATTCAGATGATAGTGATGGTTTTGAGAAACGTGTTTCTCTTTCAGATTACTCATAATTGGATGGATTCCTAAGTTGAGTAATGCTGATTAGCCTCTTTCCATTAAGTTGATATGCACTGGAGACAGCTGCATGATTGAATATGGTTCCAATTAAATAAGTGCCAAAGTTTCTATATTGGATATAGAATAGTTCGTACCTTAAAAGATGTTAAGGTACGGGGAGTTGTCCAGCTTATGCTTAAAACCAGACTCTGGATAACTCAGGGCACGTTTCTGTAATGGCTGTTTGTGGGTTGACCCTAGCTATGACGAGGGTTGATATTCTACCATTTGGAAGATCAATAGTGATATTGTTCTTGACTCGCCACAGTTTTAGTAAAATGGATCTTTTTCAGAAAACAGTAGTGGGAGTATGGTAGAACTGGAAGTGATTCCAGAACCGCGAACGATTACAGAAAATTTAATAGGACCTATATATTCAATCAGGTTTGACATTCCAAATAGCCACTCCGCAGATATGGTGGGTAACCTCAGACACCCGAGAGGTACTTCGGTAGCCTCAAGGACGGTGACAGGGAGGTTCTTATCTACCCAGACTTGACACTACTGTTGTTCCAGGTTATGAGACCCGGTAGGAGGGTTGTCGTAATCAGTGGGAGCAGCGGAAGTATGGTGGGCAAGTAGCTTATGTCTATTTATAGACTAGAGAAGTTATAGCGGAGATAGATCATCTAATTTTGATGTGACAGTCATGGGTTTGACTTCAATCAGAATAGGGGATGGATCTGTTAAGAAGGTAGCAGGGTGTGATGTCATGGTATCTGGATGACATACACAGAGTAGGAACTAAAATTCCTATACTACGATCGGTTGTACTGTGATCGTCACACAGTTGTTTCTCCAGACAGGATATGGATATAATATTTGACATTCTGGTTTCTGGATCTATGGTTTTAGATCTGGATTTGGGTAGTTTCCCAATGTGGGTACTTTGACAGTATTCTAATGGTTTTTAGAATAGTTGACTCCTAGCATGGTGGTGTACCTGCAGGTGATGGAGTCACCCTCTCTAAAGGTGTCGTATAGACTAAAGGGGAGAGGGAAGTGCATGATTGGCAGATCACTTGCTTAGGCAATTGAGTCAATCATGAGATGTCAAGTACCACACCAGATGTTGTTTTTGCACTAGATGCAATGAGTTTGTATTAATCCAATCCTGGAGAGACATAAGGAAGCAGTTTTAGAACATAAGTGGATGTTCTACGGATTTGATGACGGCAGCCTCCTTCGGGAGACGATTATCATTCCAGGCTTCGAAGGTGACATGGTTGACAGAGAGATTGTCAGAGTTATAGTTTTTCCCTCTGACGAAGAGGGACAGTATTATGGACAGGTGGTCCAAGAGGATACTGTGGGTGGCATGGTGCCGGATACTGATTAGGTTCAGTGATCGATACAGTCTAAGAAGTTTGGATTTGGAGTTCATTTATGAACTAGGTCCCATCAGATATCCAGACATATTCTAGGACAGGTATTACTCAATTCGGGAGATGGCTTTCTCCGCGAACTTGAGATTAAGAGAGATATAGAAAGAAACATCTAGGCGGATCCACTCACTGAGGCTATTTCTCGAACACAATAGTTTTACAAACGGGCTTTGTGAAACTGATTAGTAGAGGAGTTGGATGTTCGGTTTCACACGGGCTGTGAGTAGTCGACATCACAATAATTAGCCTTGAGTGCAAGTGGGAGATTGTTGGAGATAGTGCCCTCATAGTCAATTATTGGATCGCAGGTACGTGATTGCAATGATTGCGGAGGACCTATACCGGTAGGACAGTCTTACTCGAGATGATAGTATGCTATCTGGTTTACCTTTATCAGTCGTGTACATGTTCAGGTGACTGATTACATGTTACACTTTGATAGAGCCCTTAGGATCTTGCTTTACTACCAACAGTATGATGGCGATCATATACGTGAGAGTTGGGTAGTTTATATGCATATCCTTAATTGTGGTCCCTAGTCGTGGGAGTTTCGAGACGGGGCATCGATTCTCCAGAGTAGACTAGTGTATACAGTCGAGACCCCGACGAGGGGCGGTGGCCGGTCTCACAAGCCACTGGTGTCAGTTGGATCACCTAAGATGTATACAGGTGCTCATTGGGTTATGAGTACACCGGACAGGACTCGCCGGGAATCTGCTAGTTAGTACTATACCTATCGTCAGATAGCAGTTCCCTGGTGACATGTGTACAGGTTAGTTCATCGACCTGAGGTCGTCATTTGTCTCGTGTGAGTTCCCACTGTGCTTTGATTTCTACCCTACCACGGCTCAAAGGAGTCGTGCAAACAGGTAGCTTTTGGGTACAGTCCCGAGCCATATGGAGGCACGTGAGCGGATCGGCAGGGGATTCGTCTCTCCCGGTATTGGGGGCGAGGTCATGCTGTGTCTAGGAGAGCCATTACACATAGTCCATGGCCATGGCAGGAGATTTACTGGTAGGTACTCCAGTAGTATCTCAGGGTGTTATTGGGCTACACTCCGACACGACTTATACTGCTATTGGGGGTCTGACGTTTCTAGCCCCCTAGGCGGATATGCGATACTCATTGACGAACGGACCGGACTGTATATACATTGTCACTGTTAGGCTCAGTAGGGTTTCTGGATGAGTTCGCTCATCGGCCTCCCTTGAGGTCAGTCCGTGGGCAGCCGTTACGCATTGCTAGTGCTGCTGACGGTTTGTGGTTAAACCCAGTGCCAGGGTACTGACGAGTCATTAGAGTCCCCCACAGACAGTTTCCCAAGTTCGGGCGAAACGTTGTAGAGGCCGTATGGTTTTATGGCAGGGTTCGGAAAATGCACGTGCGTTTACGCACGTGTTATTTTTCGGACAGATGATACTGGTCGGCTTTGGTTTAAGCCGGATCCGAGTATTATATTGAGTAGGTATAATATCTTTGTCTCAGTTGCATTTGTATTCGGTCGTAATACAAATGCGGGTATATTTATACAGATACGGGGTTATCCTGAAAGTTGTTTCAGGATCACTTTTGGAAGTTGCCAGTTTCCAGTTTTTTATCAGCCGTCTTTTAACATTCGGTTAAAGACGGATTTATCTTTTCTTGGATGAGAGTGACTCAGTGTTCTAGAAGATTCTAGAGAGGGTGACTTGGCTTGGTGAGTCATTAGTGCATTAATGGTGCCATTAATGCTTGATTACTAAGGGTTTTTAGATTCATTGTTTCTTTATGACTCATGCTTTCATAAAAGGTTATGATAAGTATCAATGTTTATGGTCACCTCCTTATCTCCTCCTACACTCACCCTCCTCCTTCATATTTAGTGGCCGGCCCTCTCTCTCCTCCTCACTCTCTCATTTTTGAGAAATTATGGTTGCTAAAAAGAAAAGACTAAAGTTTTGGATGCATGGAAATTTCATAGTTCATTTCTTGTTCCATTTCATTTCCATCGGCAACTTCATTTACCGATCGTCCATGGACTTGGACGAAGTGAGACAAAGTCATCTACTCATTCTCTACATCAATCTTGGTCGTCTCTTCTAGCAAACTTGACGACCGAGTTTCCTCGAGTCAGAGGCGGGAGCCCGTTTAAAGAATCAGGGATGTGGTGCCACCTGGACGAGCAGATCGGAGATCGAAGAGATCGGAGCAGCCGCAACGAAGCGTGGGATGATGGTTAAAGAACGAAGGACTCGGATCGTTCGGTATAACCTTTCTACACTCTTTACAGTTTGTTAGTTTAGCAATAATGGCAGATCCGGGTTAAAGTATACGATAGCGCCAGTTAAAAAGTTTTTGTTCCGCATTTGGCGTCTGTAGACGGCCGGGGCGCTAGCGTAGACTTACATTATGTGTATATATATATAGGACTAGGTGTAGGTGTATATATATATATACACAATACGTATGTGTGATATAAGGATGTGATATGATACACGGGGATGAAACAATATAACTGGGCTTGATGCCGTGATTCTTGGTTTTACGGTCGTGTTATGATGTTTAGGGGATCATTAGGAAATTAGATAATGAATAAGTATACATAAATAATAAAGGGTGGTGATGGTATTGAAGTATATTGGACGCTAAAATAGAACCCGGACCGTAACCTGTGCCTGAAATTCTGATATGATATCATAAAGGTGTGACTTGATTACGACATTATATAGGTGTGACTTGATTTCGATATCATATATGTGTGACTTGATTACGATATCATATAGGTGTGACTTGATGATGATATGATCTATGTGTGACTTAATCACAATATGATACATATGACATGATATTTCTGAGGATAAATTAACGATGTATATTTATGCTGACAATGATATATGATTGATATATGTGATTACAGTATAGCACCTTGATCTTGACATGTGTTGATGATGATATTATACGAATGATGAGACACGTAGGTGATACTTGACCCGTACCCCGAGGAAGAAGCCCCGGCTAACTCCGTGCCAGCATATTGGGATGCCGTACGATGGATTTTACCGTACGAGGTATAAATATGATGATTGATCCGCACTCTTGATTCGAGGAAGCCGTACTACGTACGTGACGCTATTGAGGCTGGATCGCCGACTATTAGAGACATGGATTCAGACCTTAGGTGGACTCTTATTTCTTATTAACTAGTTTCTTAGGTTTAGTTCCTTAGGAGGTTAGATGGACACTAGTTTAGGCTCGAGTCATATAGTTGTAGTTATACTTGTATATCACAGATGAGTGGTTATTACACATCCGTCTTTACATTCATACCGTAATCATAATGGTGCATGTTCATTCATATGTTTCTATAATCAGAATAAAACTTTGCCTGTTAGGACACCAGCACCATTACCGATGATGCGTATATTCCACGCACACTTATTTGCTGGCTCACACATATCATCATCGGTAATTGCTATGTCACGTACACTTTAGATCATATTATCTTTTATAGATACAATCAGCTAACAGCTAGATCGATATAATATTGTGATAACTCTATGGTGTTAGTATAGACAAGCTATTTATTACTTAGACATTTTATGCATTCGCATTTTCATGTTATCATGCAGTATTATGGGGCATATGCCGACACTTATCATATACTTACTCATGATTTTGGGATTTTGGATTTCTATGAGATTTCTGGATTTTTGGGGAAAACCGTAAGAATATATAAAAACTTCTCTCTCTCTCCTCCTTTCTTTTTAAAACATAAGATGCTGTTTTCTCGTGATGTATGTGTCGTCTACCATGAGATTTCATATTTTCTATTGGATTTCGAGACCCGATTCGAGGAGTGGATGAACCGTCTCGGGTACATGGTGGGCCCGGTATGGTACCCCGGGGCAAGAAGATCGCGTTGTAGACGATGAGCCTGGCAGGGGAGGACTACCTACCGGTGATGTCTGGCGCGGCGGATATCCGGAGGATACCGACCGTTGTCGTGAGATTTGATGATATGGGCCGATCCGGACTGACGGAGCCCGAGATATTGAGACTATGAGACATTGAGATTATGAGGTATTGAGACTTGAGATTTACATGTTTTGTGTCGATGCTTGACACGGATTTCCATGGATTTCATCGTTGATATTTCAGATTTCTATACATATTTTACCATGATAAAAGTTAAAGATTTCTTATACAGATATATCTAGATTTCAGGATTAGTTATTTCACATTCATGGCGCATGCATACTCATTCACTTGACATAGTTCTATATGAGGCACTGATACGAGCACGGAGCATTTGTACTTACACGTAGCTTATTATCCTGTCTTTACTTGATGACTAGTAGTATATTAGTATATTATTATGACCTAGGATAGCGTCGTGCATTCGATTTCTTTTCTCAGATAACTTCTACTCACGAGTTGGCAACTCACCCCCGTTGTGCAAAATTTTATTACAGGTTCGATGTATAGGTTTTCCTGGCAGCTTGCTGGCACATCTTTTCACTCAGGGTGATTTGCACGGTAGGTTGGTTCACTTGTATCTGGACCGCCATTGTACTTTTATTATTTCATTTGTATCTAGAAAGCTCCATTAACCAAACTTGTATTACTTGTCAGTTTACTAAATCAGTTGTTTATTTCGACCTTAGAGTCGCGCTTGTATTATTATGGTATCTGGTGGAATTGTTTTCTTTTAAGTTTTGAGCCTCGCCCTTTGGCATTGTATACTATTGTGCATTGGTGTGGTTGTTTCCGCCTGTTGGCGTAGAACTAGCTCCCATTTGGGGATGCCTTTTTATTGTTTATATGTATTTATACTTATTTGTACCCGTTTGGGGCCAGTTTTTACAAAGGAGACTCTGCCGAAATTTTTGAGAAAATTTGATCTGCTTTTAAACTTGTTTTTTTTATGCTTTCCTTTACTTCTTCTTCTTCATTATGGTATAGATTTCTGGGCTTCGGCTTACTTAGGTTACGTTGCGCCTCTAGACGCTTCGTAATCTAAGTGCCGGTCACGTTCCGTACTTTCGGGTCGTGACAGTTCCCCGTGCTTTCGCACGGACCTAATTAAAGTAAACCTCGTTTTCCCTGGGGCGTAACCCCGTTAACACCTTTCTAGACACCTACTTTATCGGCTAATTGTAATGTGTAAAACTCTCCCAGGAGTAACTCTTACTCGCAGCAGGTATCGGGATCCAACTATCTCATAGAAGGTATGCAATCTCATTGCAAATTTCAACACTTGAAATTCCCAATAATATTTTACCCCTAGCAGCTATATGACCTTAACATAGTCAACAAATCATAAGTGCTAGTCAAGTTCAACCCGTCATTTCCCTATTGAATTAAACCCACCCGCATGACCCTTAACATAGTTAACAAAGTCACACGACTACCCTAATCCAATCGCATCATATGCTTATACAGATAAGCCCTAATCAGCTACCGCACACTACGCCTTAACATAGTCAACAAACGTAACACGAATACTAACTAGTACTTATCTGAATTGACGGAGGGCTACATCAGGTTTTTAAGAAAACACTTTGCGTAATGAACTTGATATCGTTATAGAATCGAGTGATTTTAAATGGAATGTTTTTGAGGCTTTTCTAGTTTTGCTAAAGAGGTCACTCCCGGTAAAGGGAACGTCAGCTCTTTCTTCATCGAATAAGGTGCAGGATATTTCACAAATATCATTATGCAAAGTAAGAACTATAGAAGCAATCAAAAGACAAACCGAGTTTGTAGCATCTGCTAGTTTCACTAAAGAGGTCACTCCCAGTGAAGGGATCTCGGCTCTTTCCTTATCGAATATGGTGCTGGATGTTCTACAAAGAACACCGCTATGCAAAGCAAGAACTAGAGCTACCAGTTTTTAAACAAGTTTCTACAATATCTTTAGGTTTCTTTTATTTCATTAATCTCATTAATGAAGTCCCATTTTAATATGCTTCATAAGCATCACATTTGAAACGAAATCTGCAATATAACATATATCTCATATATATAATATAAACATTCATCGCAGGCAGTAATATGATCTCATCACAGAACATTGCAGCAGAAGAACATATATGAAATATTGGATATACTAGGACGTCCGTGTTTTAAATACGAGCCTGTATAAAACACGGATTCCACGATCGCGATGAATAGCCAAACCCACATCCCTAGACCCCTACGAGAGCGGTAAGTAACACTGCCAATTCTAGGGTTAGGAGACCCGGTCTCGACTCCTCGAGATGGTCTCCCACTGGACCCTAGAACCCGGTTACTTGTGCACCCCACCTTGGGTCTACCTAATGCGGAAAAGTAAATAATATAAAACGGTGACATCATCCTCAGCCCGGAAATGCCCCAATAAAAGAATATTACATACAAATGAATTTTACATGAATGAAAAAGAAAAACTCTCATCACACATAAAACCCCCGGCTATTCAGAACACGACGATCTAATATAACATATCACAGCAACACATAATATCTCATATCATCAACGTAAGCAAGTATGCGTATCCCGAATGTCGTTGACGTATAGCAACGAAGTCGGCGATACACCACATACTACGCTTACGGCCGCAGAAAAGAAAGTGTAAAACTACAACAGTTGGAAGCCGCAACCTCCTTAGACATCACATGCCTAACCAAATGAATTCCTTGGACATCGCATGCTTAACAATTATAAACCCCGCATTTTAGTCTCATTTATCGAAAACTCTTTTCAATATCAAGTCGGACAATTCAACAAGATTCCCGACATCCTGATCGAATGCTCGTCGCAAACTTCAGTAGACGGTCGCACCCCCGATGCCGTCGACGAAGTGCACTAAGGCAGAACACCACTGCCGCGAGCACCCGAACGGATGCTTTTGGCGATGGGGTTCTCCTACAGTCACTTGGTCGGGGCTATGGGGCATGGCTGTCTATTAAGTTTACCCGGCGAGTATCCGCGTACGCTACGTGATTGCGACGGACTTTTGATCGCATCAAAATCCCGTGGCAACCGATCATCTGAGACTAAACTGCTAGATTTATAACATTCAAATTAGTTATCTCATAACTACTTATGGATTCCAAATATTGTATCACATTTCAGATAAATAGACAATGTTAAACTTTCCGATCGAATAAACAAACACCCAAGTTTTCCCAAATAGCTCAACACTTGAGCGGAGTTCAAAAATATCCATCACATGCCACAGTACCAATGGTCTAGCCGTAGAAGGGTCAAGCCAACGCCTCACATGTGGCATGCCGTACTGCCCCAAACCCTTAGGTTTAGAGGCAGTTCAAGACGGTCACATAATCGTGTTAAGGTTTGTGTTCTTCTAGAGGGTCCACCGCGTTACTTGCATGATTTTCCCGAAGTTTCAAACTCAAGAAAAAATCCAACTTTTGAAAAAATTTCCGACAGGGGAAAAAATGAGTTATTGATATCCGTTCGAACTTTTTAACAGTTTCTAAAATTATCCAGAAAAAATTAAACGAAGTTAAATTATCTGATCGAATCAACGAGTCCCCAATACAACCCAGAAAACTCAACACTTGAGTAGAATTAAAAATTCCCAGAAACATGCAGAGACACCTACGGATGTTACTGTATAAAATTGAGTGCCTAATCTTCACATACGGCCGCGGAACCGCCGCCAAAAGTAGGGTATTGCCGCGGTTCCGCGGCGCTACAGTGGAATTAGGTTGTCGTATTTTACAGTAATTCCTATATTTTCCTGCTGGTTTTTTTGAGTATTTTTAATTCACAAAAAATCACATTTTTGAAAAATATCCAGAGAAGGGTATATATCGGGGTTTCCGGGTTCGATTGGAATTTAAACTTCGCCTAGACTTCGCCTAAAGCTTTAGCTTGGCTCTGATACCACTGTAGGGTTGCTAGGCATAAGCACAAGGGTCTACGAGGTATCAACCATACCCGATTTAAAATTTAGCCGTGCCGAACAACCCGAAGCCGGATCTTTAAACTAGAGATTAGGCGAAAACAAGCATGTTAAACATTTTAACACTAAGTGAGAGGGATTACAACCTTTGTAGATCCGGTCTTTCACTTCTTAAGCTCCGTGTTGATGTCCCTTCGCTGCGATCATCGTGTTCCAGACACTCGAGAGGCTCCACGAAAGGAAAGATGCAAGTTTGCTTCCGATCTTCGATAACAAAGATGATCTACCTTGAAGTTTCATTAACACAAGCTCTCACTCACTAAATGAAGTGAACACTCTCATCTAAAGGGCAAGGATAGATGAGGATGATGAAATAGGATTTTTGCTCTCATTTATAATCTTTTTCTCACACATAATCATCACCTAGAAAAAGCTAGAAAGCTTTTTCATTGAAGAAAGAAGGAAGAAGAAGATGAATAATTATTAGAATCCTTTTGTGACGAATAATGAAAAGAAGATAATGATTAATTATGCAACCATGGTTAACTAAACCTTTGTAGAGATTTAACTAGGACTAGGTTTTTGGTTGGGTTAAAGCATGAGTCATTTGAAAAGCAAAAACAAAAAGAAACCTTCTAGAAGCATCAAGAAGGAACTAACCCAAAACAAACCTTAACCATGTTTAATCTCCTCTAATCATGTTTCATTAGTAATCATATCTTGTTACAATATTATATATCACATATATAATATTTATTGTAACAAATAAAATAATACAATTAACATATATCGCATATATATCAATGTATTTCCCGAGTGAGAAAAAGAATCTTTTAGTGAGCTAATATTAGTTAATGTAATTTAATATATCATATATATTATTATACATTAAATTATCGAATCAACAATTGATCCGACAATCCGGCTATATCGTATATAACCGACTAATATATCATTTACCGATACATCGAATCAACACTTGATCCGATGATCCGGCTGATATCAAATATCACGAGAATAGAATACGGTATCTCATATCGTATTATCCTCGGTCCCACACATATCACATATGTGCTCCTACTCCATTTTGCCTGAACTAAGTAACCTCTGTGTAGGACTCTAAAGAATCGTCAATACGCCGGCAGTAGGTGATGATCATTTTAAACACCCACAAGCTGCAAGCGGTCATCTAAACGTAACAGCCACCCAGATATTGAGCGCTCAGAAGATCAACAAGCAAGCCTGTACATTCTCCTGTGAATCCAATCAGTAACACTCCCATACATTCCGGTCTCGTCGTCTGATCTGTCGCATATCTCGCCTATGGGTGGTAAACGTCAGACCCCAGTAGCTTGATAAGTTGTGTCGATTTGAGGTCTATAACAGTTCGAGAAGCTACTGATAACACTTACCAGTAAATCTGAGCAACCCTGGCCAGGGATTTCCAGTTATAACCAATCGAACACAGCGCAACATCAACTCCCTATACCGGGAGAGACGAATCCCCTCCCATCGCTCATTGCCTCCATGTGATTCGGGATGTTGGAGATAGTGCCCTCAAACTTAATTATTGGATCGCAGGTACATGATTGCAATGATTGAGGCAGGACCTATACCGATATGACAGTCTTGCTCGAGATGATAGTATGCTATCTGGTTTGTCTTTATCATCGTATACATGCTTTAGTTCACTATTGCATGATGATAGAGCCCATAGGATTCTTGCTTGACTACCAGTAGTATGATGGCGATCATATACGTGAGAGCTGGGGTCTGTAAGCACATCCTTAAAGTGTCCCTAGTCGTGGGAGTTTCGAGACAGGGCATCGATACTCTAGAGTAGACTATTGTATACAGTCGAGACCCCGATGAGGGGCGATGGCCGGTCTCACAAGCCATTGGTGTTAGTTGGTTCACCTAAGATGTATACAGGTGCTCATTGGGTTATGAGTACACCGGACAGGACTCGCCGGGAATCTGCTAGTTCGTATTATACCTAGCGTCAGATAGCAATTCCCTGGTGACATGTGTACAGGTTAGTTCATCGACCTGAGGTCGTCATTTGTCTCGTGTGAGTTCCCACTGTGCTTTGATTTCTACCTTACCACGGCTCAAAGGAGTCGTGCAAACAGGTCTTTTTTGGGTACAGTCCCGAGCCACATGGAGGCAAGTGAGCGGATCGGCTGGGGATTCGTCTCTCCCGGTATTGGGTGTGAGATCGCGCTGTGTCTGGGAGAGCCATTACACAAAGCCCTCGGCCGAGGCAGGAGATTTACTGGTAGGTACTCTAGTAGTATCTCAGGGTGTTCTGGGCCACTCTCTAACACGACTTATACCGCTATTGGGGGTCTGACGTTACTAGCCCCCTAGGCAGATATGCGATACTCATAGACGAACGGACCGGACTGTATGTATATTGTTACTGTTAGGCTCAATAGGGTTTATGGATGAGTTCGCTCATCAGCTTCCCTTCCAATCAATACATAGGCAAACGTTACGTACAGCTCGTACCTCTGACGTGCCAGTGCCAGTGTGTTGATGAGTCATTAGAGTCCCCTACAGACACTTTCCCAAGTTCGGACGAAACGTTGTGGAGGCCGTATGGGTTTATGGCAAGGTTCGGAAAATGCACGTGCGTTTTCGCACGTGTCCATTTTCGGGCAGATAATACTGGTCGGCTTTGGTTTTAGCCGTATCCGAGTATTATACTGTGTAGATATAATATCTTTGTCTCAGATGCATTTTTATTCGGTCTTAATACAAATGAGGGTATGTTTATACCATTACGGGGTTATCCTGAAATTCGTTTCAGGATCACTTTTGGAAGTTGCCAGTTTCCAGTTTTCTATCAGCCGTATTTAACATTTGGTTAAATGCGGATTTATCTTTTCTTAATGAGGTCAGTCGGTGTTCTAGAAGGTTCTAGAGAGGGTGACAAGGCTTGTGAGTCATTAGGTCATTAATGGTTCCTTTAATGCAAGGGTGACTAGGTTAATGACTAGGTTTATGTTCATTGGTTAGCATTTAATGTGTTCATACAAGGTGTATAATGTCTCATCCTCTCCATTATTGTTATGGTCACCACTCCTCTCCTACACTCACCACCTCTCCTCCTTTTAAGTGGCCGGCCACCCCCTTGGTGATGGATTATGGTTGCTAGGAAAAAAAGATATAGTTATTTGGTTCATGGAAATTAAACATACTCATTTCACATTTCCACCCGATCCAAAAAGGCAACTTCATTAACCGTTCGTCCATAGCTTTGGACGTAACGAGACAAAGTGTTCTACTCATTCTCTACATCATCTTGGTCGTCTCTTTTAGCAAACTTGACGATCGAGTTGCCTCGGTTCAGAGGCCGGAGCCCGTTTAAAGATCCGTCGACGTGGTGCCACCTGGACGACGAGACTGGAGATTCAGGAGATCGGAGCAGCCGCAACAAGCGTGGGATGATGGTTGAAGACAGAAGGACTCGGATCGTTCGGTATAACATTTCTACCCACTTTGTAATTTGTTAGTTTATCTTTAATGGCAGATCCGGGTTACGGTATGCGATAGCGCCAGTTGTAAAAAGTTTTTGTTCCGCATTTGGCGTCTGTTAGACGGCCGGGACGCTACCGTGGACTTACACGGGACTGTACCCAAAAGCCACCTTTTTGCATGCCCTCTTGGACATGGTATGAGGGAAATCAAAGCACAGTGTGAATCACACAAGACTCTATGACGATCTCGGATCAACAGACTACTCTGTAACAGTGTCACCGGAGAACTGCCATCTGACGTGAGGTATAATACCATTTGGGAGTTCTTGGCGAGTCCGTCCAGTGTACCCAGTCTCCACTGATCACCCGTACACCATCCTTGATGTCAAACACCAATAGATATGGGATCATCCATCGCCCATCATATGGGTCAAGATGCGTATATGCTATTCTACTTTGGTGCATCGATGCCCTGTCTCAATACACCCTCGACTAGGAACAGTTATAGGATGTACTCGTCGACTACCGTGGCCCCACTAGTATGATCTCATCATAGTCCCAGTAGCCGAGTACATATCCTAAGGGCTTTATCAACATGTAACATAGAGACAATCAGAATACATGTTCAGATAAAGTACAACCAGATAGCATACTATCTTGTCGAGCAAGAAAGTCCTCCCAATATATGTCCAAGCATCCATTACAATATACATTGTATGTACAGTAATGGCCTCTAGGGCATACATATAACTAACAATACCGTATTAGATTGTCGCGATATGAGATATCGGCCCGGTATATGTGATATAGCCGGGTCATCGGATCAAGTGTTGATTCGATGAACCGATACAGAATATATTAGTCGGTTATTTGTGAAATAGCCGGATTATCGGATCAAGTGTTGATTCGATAATTTAATGTATAATTATATATTTGATATATTAAATTACATTAACTAATATAAGCTCACTTAAAGATTCTTTTTCTCACTCGGGTAATACATTGATATATATGTGATATATGTTAAATGTATTATTTTATTTTGTTACAATAAATATTGTATATGTGATATATAATATTGTAACAAGTTAGGGTTATAAATGCAACATGTTTTGTGGAGTTTAAATATGGTTAGGCTTTGGATTAGGGTTAAGCTTGCATGAAGCTTTCAAGAAGCTTCTTGAAGCTTTGACTTTGACTTGTGATATTTTGCATAGATGTTTCTTTAACCCAACCCAACCCTTTACCATAGTTATTTCTCTATAAGGGTTGAATTTATATTCTTAACCCATGGTTGCAATTCTAACCACACACTCGATTTCATTATTCATCACAAATAGATTTTTCTTCTTCTTCCTCTTGATAAAGCTTTCTAGCTTTTCGCAAAGTGATGATAATAGGTGAGAAATTGAAAACAAAAGAGTGCTAAATTCTTACTTCATCATCCTCATCTATTCTAACTACTTAGATTAGGGTGTTTGCTTTGCTAATACTTGATTAGCAAAGCAAGAGCTTGGGTTTGAGTTTCTTCAAGGTAGATCATCTTAGTTATTGAAGATCGGAAGCAAGTTTGCATCTTTCTCTTCATGGAGCCTCTCTTGAGTCCGTGTACTCGATGATCGCAGTGAAGGGACCTCAACACGGAGCTTTAGAAGTGAAGGAACGGACTACAAAGTTTGTAATACCTAACTATTAGAAGTAAAGTTGTTAACTTGCTTTGTTTCGCCTAATCTCTAGTTTAAGATCTTGGTTAGGGTTGTTCGGCACATGAAAAATTTGATTTTGTCATGGTTGATGCCTTGTAGAACCTTGTGACAGTGCCTAGTAACCCTGCAGTGGTATCAGAGCCAAGCTAGAGCTTTAGGCGAAGTCTAGACGAAGTTTAAAGTCCGATCGAACCCCGAAACGTCGAATTAGACCCCCCTTTATGGAAATTTTTCAAAATGTTGATTTTTTCTGTATTAAAAATAGTCAGAAAATTAAGCAGGTAATTTTATGGATACTGGAGAAAAAAGAACCCCTGAATCAATCAAAGCGCCGTGGAACCGCGACCAAACCAAGGTATTGGCGGTGGTTCCGCGGCAAGTCTTGAGGATTGAGGGATCGTTTTTCCAACAGTTGATCCGTAGGTGTTACCAAGTGCTTTTGGGAATTTTTAATATTGCTCAAGTGTTGAGTGTTCTGGAGATCCTTTAGAATTCGTTGATTTGATCGGAAAGTTTAACTTCATTTAAGTTTTTTTGGGTAATTTTGAACGTGTTAAAAAGTTCGAACGGATATCAATAACTCACTTTTTCCCCTGCCCGAAAATTTCCAAGTGTTGGATTTTTTTCTTCATTAAAGAACATTCTAAGTCGTGCAAGTAACGCGGTGGACCCTCTAGAAGAACACAAACCTTAACTCGATTATGTTACCGTCTGAACCGCATCTGAACCTTAGGGTTTGGGGCAGTACGGCGTTGCCACATGTGAGGCGTTGGTTTGACCCTTCTACGGCTGGACCATCGGTACTGTGGCATGCGATGGATACTTTTTGAACTCTGCTCAAGTGTTGAGCTATTTGGGAAATCTTGGGTGTTTGTTTATTCGATCGGAAAGTCTAACATTGTCTATTTATCTGGAAGGTGATACAATATTTGGAATCCACAAGTAGTTATGAGATAACTAATTTGAATGTTATAAATCTAGCAGTTTATGTTGGATATAGTGCCCTCAAGGTCAATTATTGGATCACACGCCTGTGATTGCAATGATTGAGGGAGAACCTATACCGTTAGAACAGTCTTACTCAAGATGATAGTATGTTATCTGGTTTATCTTTATCATCGTGTACTGGTTTAGGTGACCTTACAGGTCACTATTGCGCGTTCATAGAGCCCTTGGGATTCTTGCTTGACGGCCAGCAGTATGATGGTGATCATATACGTGGGAGCTGGGGTCTACAAGCACATCCTTAAAAGGTTCCTGGTCGTGGGAGTTCTAGAGAAAGGGCATCGATACTCCAGAGTAGACTAGTGTATACAGTCGAGACCCCGACGAGGGGCGGTGGCCGGTCTCACAAGCCACTGGTGTTAGTTGGTTCACCTAAGATGTATACAGGTGCTCATTGGGTTATGAGTACACCGGACAGAACTCGCCGGAAACATGCTAGTTGGTCTTATACCTGACGTCAGATAGTAGTTCCCTGGTGACATGTGTACATGTTAGTTCATCGACCTGAGATCGTCATTTTTCTCGTGTGAGTTCCCACTGTACTTTGATTACTACCCTACCATGGCTCAAAGGAGTCGTGCAAACAGGTTTTAGTTGGGTACAGTCCCGAGCCACATGGAGGCAGTGAGCGGATCTGCAGGGGTTTGTCTCTTGCGGTATTGGGGGTGAGGTCGCGCTGTGTCTAGGAGAGTCATTACACAAAGCCCTCGGCCGAGGCAGGAGATTTACTGGTAGGTATTCTAGTAATATCTCGGGGTGTTCTGGGCTACCCTCCGACTCGACTTGTACCGCTTTTGGGGGTCTGACTTTTACCAACCCCTAGGCCCGCCATGCGATGCTCATAGACGAACGGACCGGACTGTACGGATATTGTCACTGAAAAGCTCAGTAGGATGTCAGCATGAGTTCTCTCACAGACGTCCCTTTTGGTCAATACCTGGTAGCCCGTTACATATGGCTAATAACTCTGACGTGCTAGTGGTTAAATCCAAAGCCAAAAGTATTGATGAGCCTTTAGAGTCCTCCACAGACAGTTACTCAAGTTTCGGGCGAAACGCTGTAGAGGCCGTATGAAGATATGGCAGGTTCGATCTTATACGTGAGGTATTGCACGGATCGTGATCGGACGGATAATACTAGCGGGCTTTGGTTTAAGTCGGATCCTAGTATTGTACAGTGTAGATTTTGTCTCATTGCATTTGTATTCGGTCGGAATACAAATAAGGGCATGTATATGCAGTCGCGGGGTTTTCCTGTAATTTATTTGTCACGTCCCGAAAGTACGGAACATGACCGGCACTTAAACTACGAGACGTCTTGAGACGTACGTAATCTAAGTAAGCCGAAAACCCAGAAATCCAAACCAAGAAAAGTAGTAGAGTGCAGGAAAAACCAGCTTAAACCAAGTAGTTTCGATAGCATAAGCCGAATTATGCGGTTTTTAAAAACATCAAAAATTTACTGGAAATTTCGGCAGAGTCTCCTTTGTAAATACAGGCTCCCAAACGGGATACAACATGAATAGTATACGAAATCAAGAAAAGGCATCCCCAAGCGGGAGCTAGCTCTTCGTCAATCGACGGTCACAACCACACAAGCAATATAATATACAACGCCAACGGCGAGGATCAAAACTCAAAAGGAAACTCAAAACCACCAGAAATATAACGAGCGACTCTAAGGTCGAAAGAATAAACAACACTGGTCTCTATCTCAATAAATGCATGTTTGGTTGATGGAATTTACTAGATACAACGGAATAACATTATACAAGGTAATATGATGGGTACGATACAAGAAAAACCCACCTACTAGCAAGTCACCCGAATGAAGCTGAGCCCGCAAAGCCGTAATTAAACCTGTACGGCAAAACCTGCAAGAAACTGGGGCACAACGGGGGTGAGTTGCCAACTCGTGAATAGAAAAACATCTACGCACAGAAATCGCATAAATAACGCAACCTAGGTCAATGATCATAATATATCCTCAAAAAAATACATAACAAGCAGCCTAAAACAATGGCTAGGGTAATATCTAACCGAGTGAAATCTCATGTGCCCGCGTCAGTGCCTCAGGTAGCAATATATCATATGAATGAGGTATGAATGCATGAAAATAGAATACATATAAATGAAGAACTGTTTTCATAAATTAGTGGGATTTCCTTCGTATTTTTAAACTGAGGTATCATAATGAAATCAGTATCAACAGTGTCTAGCATCGACACAAAACATAAATCTCACTGTCTCGAAATATCAATGTCTCAATCTCAATATCTAGGGCGCCGTCAGTCCAGACCGGCCCCTACCATCCATCTCAAGACCACGACGGTATCCTCCGGATATCCGACGCGTCGGGTAAAATCACCAGTAGGTAGTGCTCCCCTGCCAGGCTCAACGTCAACACCACATTCCTCTTGCCCCGGGGTACCATACCGGGTCCACCATGTACCCGAAACGGTTCATCCAACTCCTCGAATCGGGTCTCCAAATCCATCAGCAAACTCATGGTGGACGACTCATACAACATGGGAAAACCGCATTTTTATTTTAAAAGAGAGAAAGCAGTTTATATATGTTTTGCGGTTTTCCTCCAAATCCAGAAAATATCATGGAAATCCGAATCATCAATAGCATGTAAAACCATGAATATAAGCATGAGAATGAATAACAGTATGCATGAAGCGACAAGTAATAACTACAATATCTAAGCTGGCATATAAGGTAAGTACACTAATATTATGTCAAAATACTAGCTATCAAGCTAAGTTATGCAATAATATTTTCTAAGGTGTACGTGACATGGCAATTACCGATGAAGATGTGTGTGAGCCGGCAAGTAAGTGTACGTGGTACATACGCATCATCGGTAATGGTGCTGGTGTCCTAACAATAAGATATCAACATGGAGTATGAAACACAAAATAAGCATGCGATGCGAAGCGAACCACAATAATGAGCGGGAGCTGAATACTAGACGCAACTATAACTAATCTGCATTAATCTAATATAAGTCCTACAAATGATGCCTTTTGAAATAGCACAAATCATGGGGTTTTGAAAATAGGGGCTACGGTGTTTTTATGAAAAGATACGTCTTTTGAAATATCCGTAGGATCCCTTGGGCTGTCTTTTAAAATACCCACGATCCGTTAGTTTTTGAAATAGGTAGGAGTCTAATCTAATCTAACAACTACACTAAAGTAAAGGGCTAAGCTAACAAGCTGGACTACAGGTATGGAAACCGCCTATCATCTGAGTCGATACATATACCTACCTGTATATGTATAGTCGATGATCCCGCCTCAATAATATCATATCCGATACCATATCTATAATCAGACATCCCAAGTCAAGAGTGCGGATCAATCATCAAAATATAGCTCGTACGTAAATCCTTCGTACGGCATCCCCAAATCTGGGTACGGGTTAATATCATATTCATCACACTATTCATCTGGTATCCTCTTTATCCAAGATCATAGTCCAGGGTACTGACCTATGTCTAGTACAATACTGATATCGCCTAAGTATGCATGCACGTGTGTAAGAACTACGTCCAGGACCCGCTACAACGTCATGTCGTATCTAAGATACGAACCCTGCTATATCACCGATCTCACGGCCTCAAATCAAATCTCATCGACTCAGCTCAACCCTAAGTATCATCCTCAATCCGTATGTGAACACATAGTCCCATATCTATGTGAACACATAAATATATTCCCATACACGCACATATGAAATAAGGAATGTATGCAAGTATGTATATGTGTGTATGTGTAAGTGTTGTGCACCCACTACCTAAGGTTTCGTAACCATGCACCAATCCAACACCAATATCCATCTAAAATCATAAATAATAAATCCTAACATATCATAAATTGTTGGTGTGTATACGCATCCGTATACATCACCATGCACTGCGGGGGTGCTATACGCCATCCACCCGACTTCTCCCCGTAGATATAAATCTACTCACCTGGTCCTCGCTAGCCGGTGCCGACGTCGCCACGCGCTTGCTTGTCGTCTCGAAGTCCACATGGGGGTACCTACATATCATAACGCACCGTATCGCATTAAAATCCGACTCATGACCAGAACGATTCACGAATCCCACATAGGTCAAAACCTATGGTTTGCTTCTCAAATCAACCCAAAAACCCTCGACATCGGCGTACAAATGCCGAGTGATCGAGAAAAACTCAAATGCACCATTCGTGGTTTCAAAACACACTAAATATATATATGAAATAGGGTTTAAATCATCAAAACTTCAAATTCGCTTTAAAAGCTATTTTTCCGAAACTCTAGTAAGCAACAATTGCCAATTTAGTTCAAATCTAGATGTTTTAACATTTCCAGCGGCTACAATGTTCACTAAATATCTTGATTAATCCACCCAAACCATTTCCATAATTTAATCTCATCAATTTTCATTAAACCCAAAATTCTAGTTTGCAAATTTATCCAATTTTAACAATTTCATAGTAAAAATTCACAAACAACAATTTAGCTTGGTTTTGAATGATCTAAAGTATTAAACTATAACTTATAATGTTAATAATGTCATGCATACCCTAATTAGATTTTTATGTCAATCATTTAATCAATTTCCAAAAACATAGTTTGCAAAGTTAGCATAATTAGCAAAATTTTTAAACTAACAATTAGCAACTAGTAACTAGCTTTGCCTTTACATGCCTTAAGATCTTAAATACAACACACAACCATGATCCAAATACCCAAAACCCTAATTATCATTTAAACCCCATTCTTGAATTTCCAAGTTTTGAAATTAAAACCTAATTAAGCTTATAATTAGCTAAATTCAAGTAATTAAACAACAAATTAAGCATAAGGTTATGATTATACCTCACAAGCTTGAGATGAAACTTGCAAAAATCTTAGCCTCCAACAATGGTTTCATGCTCCAAAATCCATGCTTGATTGATCCAAGAATAATGGATAGGGTTTAATGATGAATTAATGTGACTTTGTGATGATTTTTGAGGCATAAATGAAGAATTTTGGAGTGAAAAGGAGGTGGGGAAAATTTGGGGCAGCAAGAAGGGGAGGGGCTCGGCCAGCAGCTTCAAGGGAGGGAAAGAGAGTGGTGTGGGTGAGTTTGGGAGGTCAAATGAAGAAAATAAGACCCATACCTCACATGTATACATCCATGTTTCTTTTCTTTATTCTATTCTATGTCCTTTGCTTTCTTTTTCTTAAATTTGAGTGGTAAATTGGGTGAGGGGCTGCTGCCCATGTGCAGGCCAGAAAAAGAGAGGAGGGAGAGAGAGTGTGAGGTGTGTGTGTGTGAGGAAACATGATAAATATTATACCCCAATTTCGATTTACATTAACTTCACTATTTAAGCCTTTTTTCTTCAATAATTTCTAAATCGTTTTGGCAAACGATTTCATTTCAAAAACCACATGATAAAATTTTATTTAAAGTTTTATGATGCACAAAATTTGTTTCAACTCATTCCAATTTGTAATTTTCCCTAATTAAATGTATTAGTGACGGCTTAAAATAATAATTAAAATAATTTTTTTCAGAAAATTTGAAATTTCACCAGTGGCTCAATAAACACAAAATACTAGTAATTACATAGCTAGAATATGTATATTTAATTTTTATAATAAGATATTTGCATTTTGACTTTTTACATAAAACCCCCTTATTTTACCGATTTTCCGAAATTTCACCGAAACGATTTTCAAAACGTTACATTATTACGGGATCAGTTTTTTGAAGTTGCCAGTTTGCAATCTGTTTCGGCCAGGTTTCCTTTGTTCCTTCACGGCCGGATTTTTGTGATGGGAGGGCTAATTTGCAAATTTGCAAATTAGCAATTGTGGAGGGGGTTTCTTGTAAATGGAAAGATAATGACAGATATAGCATCTTTGCTTTTTCTTTCATCATGGTTTGCATTTATTGTGATGGGCTTTATGAAAGTATGGGATTTGAAATTGATGTGATCTTTTTCTTTGATATCACTTTCATTTCTCTCTTGCATGATGATGCCTTTTTTCCCCTCCACCATGAGAGAGGCCGGCCACATTTTTGGAGGGAGAGGGAAAGGGTTCATTTTGGTGGAGGGAAATTATACATCATTCATCTCATTCTTCTTGCCACCAAAATTCCATAGCACATTTCCTTAGTTGATTTCTCCACCTCCACATCAATGGCAACTTCATACCCCATTGAGGCAATGGATTCTACACTTAGCCTACAGTATTCTTGGGCACGTCGGCTAGCCAACTTCGTGCCCAGTTGCCTCGGTCAAGAGGTGGGAGCCCGTAAAAGAACCCGGCGATGTGGTGCCCGTTCCGACGAGGAGCTGAAGACCGGAGATTCCGCGAGGAGATCGGAGTGGAGGCCGAAGACTGAAGGACACGGATCGCTCGGTATAGCATTCTATCCCATCTCTAGTTAGCTAGCATTGGGTTAATGGTTACGATCCGGGTTTTTAGGATGCAGTAGTGCCGGTTTAAAGTTAAGAAAAATTTTCGTTTCCGCATTTTGGCCTCGGATAGACGGCCGGGGCGCTACCGTAGTCCTACATGGTATCAGAAACACGCCATTAACCTAGTCTAGCTTACTCTAACGTGTTTACAAGTTCGATCGAACGGATTTTCCAAAAACCCGATTTCTAAAGTGCAGTTTCTGTTGAATTTTTGCAGTGCTCAAAAAATTATTTGGTACATGTCAAAAAATCGTGCAGGGTTTTTTATGCTTTCTGTAAAAATTTGGTAGATTGAATCCTAGGACCGCCGCGGAACCGCGGCCAAACCCTAGTGTTGGCCGCGTTTCCGCGGCCATTATTGCTCTTCATTGCACCAAATTTTTCCAGTAGGCTTCTGACATGGAAATGGGGTTTTTGGTATACTCTTTTTGGGCCCTGATTTTCTTTGAGTGCTACAGTTGTGCTTGGGGCTCACTTTGGTAAATTTCGTCTATCGAAAAGTTTAAACATGTTGGTTCACAGTATTTACATTATATCTGCGACCGTGAATGTCACTTGATCGATAAATCCTGTCTGACTGCTATAGCCCTTTTAGACGGATTTGCGAACGTGACATTCACGTTGATGTTCTGTGTTGTGCTATGATGTTGCGGATTTGTCGTGGTGGATAGCCTGGATGCAATGTTAGTACAGTTTGGTTGTATATGTACATTTGATATTGCGGGACGAGCGTCCGACATGTGCACTGCCGTTACTGCCTGTTTGTATATTATTCTTTTGGGGCACGACCGGGCTGAGGTCAATGTACCCGTTTAATGTATATTTTTACTTTATGTACTAGGATTACCCCGCGGAGGGGTGCACGGGTAGCCGGGTTCTAGAGGGCAACGGGCCCGCATCTCATGGCGTTGAGACGGAGGGGGCTTCACTCTAGAATTGGCGGGCTATTCGCCGCACTCGTAGTGGGTATAGGTTGACCCAAGGAGGGGTGCCTAAGTTACCGGATTCCGTGAAGTGCTGGGTAGTCCATTCACATTGCTGAAGGGGGCTGCCTCGCTTCATGTTTTGGCGGGTAACTTGCCGCGCCCGTAGGGGTCTAGGATTTCATTGCACAGGCTATCCACACGACCAGGGGAACGTCGGGTTTCAGTAGCGGCTCTATGAAACCCGGGGATCCCAGTTATCTGTATTGTTCTGTGATGCCTATTACATTTCTGTGATGTTGCATTTTATCACGCCTTGAGCGAATATTATATATTGATATATATACTAATAGATGTTGTATATGTTTTGCATCCGCGCTAGTCCAGTCCCCGCTCTGTCGTTAGTTAAGTAATCTAACAGGTGATGACAGGACCCAGTGGCGAATGCTGATGGCATATACGTACATCGTTATTTTTGTTCTTTATTGGTGTGATCAATTGATGGAACTGCGTTGATTCGGATCAATGCAAGCTAAACAAACCTATTCTGCTGTTGTTGGAACATTTTTCAAAAAGCTGTTATTGCAAGGACGTTCTCTTTTATTTTGCACAGTGGTATTCGGTTATGAATATCCAGCACCTCAGTCGACGAGGCAAGGGACGAGATCCCTTCACCGGGAGTGACCCCTTGGATAGAAGTTTGCGTCAAGGCAATAACTTCACCATAGCCGATTACTTTTTGCTTTGCATCGTGGTATTCAGTTGGAATATCCTGCTTCTCATTCTACGGGGAAAGAGCCAAGATCCCATCACCGGGAGTGACCTCTTTAGCAAAGGGTTTTCGTCACTATATTTTTATAAAAACTATGCAGTTCCTTCAACGATATCAAGTTTATTACGTTAAAAGTTTTTCGCCAAAAACTAAACGTAGCCCTCCGTCATTTCTTACAAGTATTACTTAGTATTCGTGCTGCGTTTGTTGACCGTGTCAAGGCGTAGTGTACGGTAGCTAAGTAGTGTTCGTTTGTGGCATATTAATGGGATTGGTTAAGACAGTCGTGCGGCCTTGTTGACTGTGTCAAGGGCTCGTACGGGTGGGTTTAATGCAATCCAGTATAATGACGGGTAGAACTCAACTAGGACTCTTTGATTTGTTGACTGTGTCAAGGTCACTTGGGTCCTAGGGGTAAAAATCATATCGGGAGTTTCTAAAGAAATTGAAACTTACCAGACATGCGCATACCTTCTGGAGTGTGATAACGTGAGTGGATTTCGTCACGTTATCATGTGATGATAGTTGGATCCCGATTCCCACTGATGAGTTGGTTTACTCCTCGGGTGATCCCGACTAATTCTTCTTTCAGGTTTAGAGGAGAATTTGAGGTTACAGTGGGAGGATTCCTGATTAAATAAAGTGATAACCATTCTGATCTAGGTTAGAGTGCACGCTGAGTGTTTCTTTTCTCTCTTTCTTTGGCAGCGACCATGGCCCAACCCTTGACTATGACTCAGTGACCAAAAATTAACCGAACCTTCTTAAACACTGGCTTTTGGATTGTCTGAGTTTCATACCTCATTACCACTCCTACTTTTACCATTTTCTCCAGGACACCCCGTATTACTACGAACATCCACTTCCATTGGATAAAACCATCGTATGGTTATATACGAACTCGAAGGAATTTATTCGAGGTTGGTTTCCGGTTCTGGAGAAAACAAATAGGACTATTCAGTTGTCTTTTCCTTTTACCTTCTCTCAGGTTGCGAGTGCTCCTTGGATTAGGACAGTACACCTATTACGCAAATTGGATAGTCTTCTTCCAAACCATAGGCAAGCGCCGACCGGTAGGGAATGAAGAAAACCAATTAGCCTAACGATGGTGTACAGAAGGTATTATGTAAAGACAAACAAAGGGATTAGTAAGAGGGCAAAGTAAACTGCGACTGCTATTCACGACCAAACCAAGTATTTCTTCGCCAATCCTATATCACCTTTGTATTTCTCCAGAACACTCCGTATCACTACGAAGATCCACAGTTATTTGGATAATCCATCGTATGGTTATATACGAACTCGAAAGGAACTTGTTCCAGTTCGGGGATGGATTCTGGTTCAGGAGAAATAGGAATAAGGTTTTATTCAGTTGTCTTTTATCTTCACCTTCTCTCGCATTGCGAGTGCTCCTAGGATTAGGACAGTACACCCATTATGCTTATTGGATAGTCTTCTTCCAAACCATAGGCTGGTGTCGAACGGTAAGGAAGGAAGAAAACCATTTAGCCTAAGAGGGTGTACAGAAGGTAATGACTAAAGACATATAAAGGGATTTGGAGAGGTGGCAAAGAAATATACGGTTGCAGTTGTGAATCTGATAATGGAAGAGGCATTACTACGAATACCCGGAAACCCCCGCGAAACATTTCAATGTTTCAGTTTCACTTTGTACTGTTAAAAGAAAACTGATTTCCTAATTAGCCCTTCCTCCAGGGTATGTATTTACCAGGTATGATTCTCACATCTGTATGGTTATACAGATGATGAGTGGGAGTAAGTTATTGGGAATTAGGTGATCATCCTCATTATATCAGGATTCGTTGTAATTGGTGATATTTGAGGAAGACACCCGGGTTGTTTACCGGACGGCAAATATTTGGTTTTGAATATCCGTTGTTATGCACCAATTTCAAATTGATATATCTGTACGTTCATTTTTATGAAGTGAGATATACCTTTTTGAAATTATGTCGATGACATTTACCTATATCAGTGGATGATTAGGTAAGAAGCATTAAACAGCGGTGTAATTCTTCTTAACCATAAGTACAGTTTTCGACCTACAACGCACAGGGAATGAGTTATTAGACTCAGGGGACTTATACAGAGTATTGTATATTGTCCAGTGTCCATTAGGACAGAGGGGTTGGTCCTCCTACTATATTCGGTTTACTTATGACTTCTTTAGTTCTTAGACAAGTGTTTCGTAGAAACACAAGGTCTGAGTTTTGAGAAGTTATAGGTATAAGAGTAAAGTAGAGAACCACGTATTGCAAGTATCAGGATTTTTCAAGGTGATCGAAGATGTAGATACTTGTGTATGGTATTCAGTTAATAGTAATGATTAAGAGAACTTGCTTCTCTTTCAGGTTACTCATAATTGGAAGCACTCCTAAGTTGAGTAATGTTGATCGGCCTTTTTCCATTTAGTTGACCTGCACTGGAGATAGTTGCATGTTTTGAATCTGGTTCCAATTAAATTAGTGCCTCTGTTTCTGTATTGAATATAGAACAGTTCATATCTTGACATTGTTAAGGTACGGGGAGTTGTCCAGCTTATGCTTAAAACCAGACACTAGACAACTCAAGGCACGTTTTTGTAATGGCTGTTTGTGGGTTGACCCGGGCTATGACGAGGGTTGACTTTCTACCATCTGGAAGATCAATAGTGATATTGTTCATGACTCGCCACAGTTTTAATAAAAATGGATTTTTTCAGAAAACGGTAGTGGGAGAATGGTAGAACTGGAAGTGATTCCAGAACCGCAAACGATTACTGAAGATTTGACAAGAACCTAAAGATTCAATCTGATTTGACATTCCATTGACCACTACGCAGATATGGTGGGTAACCTCAGGCACTCGAGAGGTACTTCGGTATGCTCAAAGACGGCGACAGGGAGGTTCTTGTTTACCCAGACTAGCCATTGCTGTTGTTCCAGACTGTAAGACCCGGCAGGAGGATGAGTATAACGACGTTCTAAACCAGCTTTAAAAGTTTACGTGTATATTATGCTTGTTAGTTAAATGTATGCCGTAGAGGCCATTACTGTACATGAGATGTATATTGTAGTGGATGCTAGGACATATATAGGTAGGACTTTCTTGCTCGACATGATAGTACGCTACCTGGTTGCTCTTTATCTTAAAATGTATACTTACTGTCTCTCTATTACATGTTGATAAAGCCCTTAGGATATGTACGCGACTTGCAGGACTATGATGCGGATCATACTAGTGGGGCCTGGGTAGTCCATGAGTACATCCTTCAATGTTCCTAGTCGTGGGAATATCGAGACGGGGCATCGATAATCCGGAGTAGACTAGCGTATATCTTCTCGACCCATGTGATGGGCGATGGACGATCCCATATCCATTGGTGTTTGACATCAGAGATGGTATGCGGGTGCTCAGTGGAGACTGGGTACACTGAACGAACTCGCCGAGAACTCCCAGATGGTATTATACCTCACGTCAGATGGCAGTTCTCTGGTGACACTGGTACAGCCTAGTCTGTTGACCCGAGCTCATCATAGAGTCTTGTGTGTCTCCCACTATGCTTTGATTTCCACCCTACCACGGCTCTACTGAGTCGTGCAAACAGGTGGTTTTTGGGTACAGTCCCGATTCACATGGAGGCAATGAACGATAGGAGGGGATTCGTCTCTCCCGGTATTGGGAGTTGATGTTGCGCTATGCTCGACTGGCCATAACTGGAAATCCCTGGCCTGGGTTGCACTGATTTACTGGTAAGTGTTATCAATAGTTTCACGCTTGTTGTGGACCTTACATCGGCATGACTTATCAAGCTACTGGTGTTTGACGTTTACCACCCCTAGGCGAGATATGCGACATATCAGACGAACAGACCGGACTGTGCGGTAAGTGTTACTGATTGGATTCGCAGGAGTGTGAGCAGGCTTGCTCGTTGATCTTCTGATCGCTCAATATCCGGATGGCCATTACGTTTAGCAGACCGCTTGCGGCTTGTGGGTGATTGATATGATCACCACCTACTGCCGGCGTATTGACGAGTCTTTAGAGTCCTACACAGAGGTTTCCTTGCTCAAGCGAAACGAAATAGGAGCGCATATGAGATATGTGCGGGACCGAGAATAATACCAGTATGTGATACTGTATTCTATTCTAGCGATTTGTATCATCGGACGGTTATATGAGATATAGCCGGGATACCGAATCAAGTGTTGATTCGATACATTGATACACTAGATATTAGTCGGTTATATGCGATATGACCGGATCGTTAAATCAAGTGTTGATTTAATGATTTAATGTATAATTATATATATTTGATATATTGCTTTACATTAACTAGTATTGGTTCACTTAAGATTGTTTTTCTCACTTGATATGCACAAGTTGTATATGTGATATATGTTTGTGCACTAGTTTGTATCATGATTGATGATACATGCAAACTTGGGTGTGTGTATGACTTACACCATATTTAAGATAATGGTTTAGGTTTTTATTTATTTTGGTAAAACAAAATGGTGGCTTTCTTTGTCTTTGCTTGAAGCTTCATGAAGCTTTCAATCATCTTTGACAAAGTCCACTAATTTTGTTTTGCATAAGATTTTCATTAACCTAACCATTATCTCAAACTATGGTTTAGTCTCTACAAAGGTAAACTCACCCACGGTTGCAATATGATAGACTTCACTTGATTATTCTTTTGTGATAATTCATTATTCATTCTTAATCTTTTCTTCTTCTTCTTCTTCTTCAAGAAGAAGAAAGCTTGCTAGAAAAATTTTCAAGTGAAGAAACAAAGTGAGAAATCCAAATCCTAAGTGAACCCACTTTCTATTTCATCATCCTCTACTACTTGCCATTTAGTTTAGGGTGTTCTCTTCACAATGTTCTTGACCTAGTGAACATGGAGCTTGACTTTGAGTCTCCTCGACGTAGATCATCTTCGGCCTCGAAGTCAACGACCTAGCCCGCTCATTTCTCCGAAGAAACCATCGCTAGAGTCCGGGATCCCGATGATCGCAGCGAAGGGACGTCAACACGAAGCTTTAGTAGTGAAGGACCGGATCTACAAAGGTTGTAATCCCTTTCACTTGTAGTTAAAATGTTTAACTTGCTAGTTTTCGCATAATCTCTAGTATACGATCTTGGTTAGGGTTGTTCAGCACGGCTAGTTTTTTTGAATCGGGCATGGTAGATGCCTTGTAGAAACTTGTTAGAGTGCCTAAGAACCCTACAGTGGTATCAGAGCCAAGCTAGAGCTTTATGCGAAGTTTAGGCGAAGTTTAAAGTCCGATCGAACCCGTAAACCCCGACGAATACCCTTCTCTGGACAATTTTCAAAACTGTGATTTTTTATGAATTAAAAATGCTCCGAAAATTAAGCAGGAAAAACTAAGAATTACTGTGAAGTACGGCCCACTGATTCGTCTATATGACAACGGAACCGCGGCCAGACCAAGGGTTTTGCGCGGTTCCGCGGCCCAAATTATGACTTAGTCCCTCATACTTCATATATTTATTCTTAGGTCCTTTCTTGTCAATTTTTTCTGGGAATTTTTTAATTCCACTCAAGTGTTGAGTTTTCTTAGGGTTGTATTGGGGACCCGTTGATTCGATCGGATAATTTAACTTTGTTTAGTTTGTCCGGGTAATTTTTAGATCGTGTTAAAAAGTTCGACCGGATATCAATAACTCACTTTTTCTCCTGCCGGAAAATTTCCAAGTGTTGGATTTTTCCGTAGTTTGAGAACGTTCTAAATCGTGCAAGTTACTTGATGGACCCTCTAGAAGACAACAAAGCTTAACTCGATTATGTGACCGTCTTGAACTGCCTTTTGAACCTTAGGGTTTGGGGCGGTACGGCGTGCCACATGTGAGGCGTTGGCTTGACCCTTCTACGGCTGGACCGTTGGTACTGTGGCATGAAATGGATGTTTTTAAACTTATTTCAAGTGTTGAGCTATTTGGGAAAACTTGGGTGTTTGATTATTCGATCGGAAAGTTTAACATTGTCTATTTGTCTGGAATGTGATACAATATTTGGAATCCACAAATTGTTATGAGATAACTGAATTGAATGTTATAAATCTAGCACTTTAGTCTCATTTGATCGGTTGCCACGGGATTTTGATGTGATCAAAAGTCTGTCGCAATCATGTAGCGTACGCGGATACTCGCCGGTAAACTTAATAGATAGCCACGCCCCATAGCCCCGACCAAGTGACTGTAGGAGAACCCCGTCGCCCAAAGCATCCGTTCGGGTGCTCGCGGCAGCGGTGTTCCACCTTAGTGCACTTCGTCGACGACATCCGGGGGTGCGGCCGTCTACTAAAGTTTGCAACGAGCATTCGATCAGGATGTCGGGAATCTTGTTGAATTGCCCGACTTGATATTGAAAAGAGTTTTCGATAATGAGACTAAAATGTGGAGTTTATAATTGTTAGGCATGCGATGTCTAAGGAATTCATTTGGTTAGGCATGCGATGTCTAAGGAGGTTACGGATTCCAACTGTTGTAGTTTTACACTTTCTTTTCTGCGACCGTAAGTGTAATATGTGGAGTATCGCCGGTTTCGTTGCTATACATCAACGACAATTGGGATACGCATATTTACTTACGTTGATGACATGTGATGTTATGTGTTGCTGGATATGTTATATTGGATCGTCGTGTTTGAATAGCCGGGATTTTTTATGTGAGATGAGTGTTTTTTCATTTTCATTCATGTAAAAACTTGTATGTAATATTCTTTTATTGGGGCACTTCCGGGCTGAGGAAGATGTCACCGTTGATGTATATTATTTACTTTTCCGCATTAGGATAGACCCAAGGCGGGGAGCACAAGTAACCGGGTTCTAGGGTCCAGTGGGAGACCATCTCGAGGAGTCGAGTTCGGGTCTCCTAACTCTAGAATTGGTAGGGTTGCTTGCCGCTCTCGTAGGGGTCAAGGGTTGTGGAATTGGCTATTCATCACGACCGTGGAATCCGTGTTTTATAGGGGCTCAAAATAAAATACGGACTTCCTAGTATATCCAATATTTTATATGTTGTTTTCTGCTGCATTATCTGTGATGTGATCATGTGATATGTTCAGATAGATATTGTATATAGTATATATGATATATTATATAGACGTTGCTTATGGTTTACACCCGTGCTAGCCCTGCCCCGCTCTGCCGTTAGTTACCTAACCTAACGGTGCAGACGGGACATCGAGGCGAATGCGGATGGCATAAGTGTACGTTGTATTTATCTGTGATGTTTTAGGTGGAATTAAATGATGGGACATTCATTAATGAGATTAATGAAAGAAAATAAACCTAAATGATGTTGTGGAATCGAATTTCAAAAATTAGGTAGCTCTAGTTGTAGCTTTGCATAGCGGTGTTCCTTGTAGAACATCCAGCACCTTATTCGATAAGGAAAGAGCCGAGATCACTTCACCGGGAGTGACCTCTTTAGCAATAATTAGTAGATGCTACAACCTTCGGTTTGTCTTTTGATTGCTTTTCTAGTTCTTGCTTTGCATAGTGGTATTGTGAATATCCTGCACCTCATTCGACGCGGATAGCGCCGAGATCCCTTCACCGGGAGTGACCTCTTTAGCGAAACTAGCAGAAGCCTCAAAAACATTCCATTTAAAAACCATTTGATTCTGCAATGAGATCATGTTCAAAGCGTTAAAGGTTTTCTGAAAAACCATCCACAACCCTCCATCATTTTAGGAAGTAGAGTACTTAGTATTCGTGCTGTGTTTGTTGACCATAGTCAAGGCACAGTGTACGGTAGCTAAGTGATGTCTTCCTACACAGCATATGATGCGATTAGTTAGGACAGTCATGTGACTTTGTTGACCTTAGCCAAGGGTCATGTGGGTGGGTCTAATTAATCATGAAATGACGGGTAGAACTTGACTAGTGCTTATGATTTGTTGACCTTAGCCAAGGTCATAGGTGCTAGGGGTAAAAACCTTTATCGGGAATTTCAAGTGTCGAAATTTGCAATGAGATTGCATACCTTTTATTAGATAGTTGGATACTGATACCCACTGCGAGTAACTGTTACTCCTGGGAGAGTTTTGCACTTTACAATTAGCCGATCAAGTATGTGTCTAGAAAGGTGTCAACGGGGTTACGCCCCTGGAAAAACGAGGTTTATTTTAATTAGGTCCGTGCGAAAGCACGGGGAACCTCCCTCAAAGTACCGGCACTGGCCTTGCTGAAAGATTGGCAAACTTGTAGAGTGTAATTAATCCCGGCTAGTCTTTCCTTTTAGGGTTTGAAGGAGGATTTGATAAAAACAGTGGGAGCCATCCTGATTAGATAAAATATATAACCAATCTAATCTTGCAAGAGCGCACGCAGAGTGTTTTCTTCTCTCTCTCTCCTGGTAGCGACCATGTCACGCCTTAATCAAGATAATAATATGGATGTATTGACCGAACCCGCTTGTTATACTGAGCTGGAGAACGTTGGTCCCGCTCCAACTTATAATTGTTATAAGACAGAGCAGGTATTAGGGGAATACCAGGATTCCCGTGCCACCCAAACGAAGAAAGTGCATGATGATGCATCTTCTTTGGGTGTGTTCATTACAAAGAACTGTTTCTCTGTATCCTCTACGTCCTGGGTATTAGATACCGGATCAGGATCCCGCATATGTAATCTATTACATGGGCTACAGAAAGGTAGAGAACTGAGAACGGGTGATAAATTTCATGAGACGGAAAACGGTGCAAGTGTTGCAGCTAAGTCTGTTGGTCACTATCACCCTGTATTATCAGAATACATTGATTCTGAACGAATGTTATTAGATACCGAACCTGATATACAACATCATATCAGTCTCTTTATTAGTAAAGAAAGGATATAATTTTGTATTGTTTGATAATGTTTTGAACATTTCCTATATCAAGAGTTGATCGGTTCAGGCATGTTATCTAAAAGCATTGACGTTCTAAATCAAACTACAGTTCTTAGTATACAGAACACACACGAGAGGAAGAGTTCAGAAATGAACGATTCCTTCTTGAGGTATTGTAGACTAGGTCATATCAATGTGACCCGACTAGCTGAAATTACATTTAGATGCATTTTTAAATCAGTTTAAATTTACATCTTATGAAACTTGCCAGTCATGTCACAAAGATAAGATGACCATAGCTCCGTTTACTGGAAACAGAGAAAGAGTTAGTGAACTCTTGGGATTGATACATGCTGATGTATGAAAGTCTCCTGTCTACACACGCCAAGACCGGTTCCTTGTACTTCATTACATTCTCTGATGATCTCTCAAGATTCAGACATGTTCCTGTTGAAACACATGTCCGAACCTTTTGAGATATTCACAGAATGTAAGTTAGAAGTGGAGAACCAAAATACGGGTATAAGTATTATGTCCTTTGATGTGATCAGGGAGGAGAATACTTGAGCACGGGATTCCTAGACTATTCTAAAGGAGAATGAGATTCTTACTCAGCATTAGTCCTCTGTATACACCACAGCACGTCGGTGTATCGGGGCGGAGCAATCACACCCTATGTGATATGGTGCGCTCTATGATGAGTACTACTGAGTTTCCTATTTCCTTTTGGGAGTTATGCACTTGAGAAGCTGCATACCTATTGAATAGGGTTCCAATCAAATCCATTGCCTACCACTTCATATATGATATGGAATGGGAAGAGCCCATATCTTAAGTTTGTTAAGATTTGGGGTTGTCCGGCCTATGTCCAAAAGAAAAATCCAGACAAGCTCGAGGCAAAGTCAGTTCTGTTGAAGTTTGTTGGATATCCTAAGCATTTGCAAGGGAATATCTTCTACCTAACAGAGGAACAAAATATGTTTTGTTTCTCTTCATACCACCTTTGAGAAAGGGAATTTCTTATGAAGAAATTAGTGGTCATGAGGTAGAACTGGAAGGAGTTCCAGCTATACAAACTACAGCAGATGATTTGGTAGACCCAAAGGATTCAATAGATTCCGACGAACCTCATCCTCTCCGCCGATCTAGCAGGGTTCCTCATCCGCCTGAGAGATACTTCGGTTTCTCGATGACAGTGGGAGCGAGTATTGTATCATGAGATGATGACCCAACTAGTTTCGAGCAGGCCATCAAGAGTGGGGACTCTGTAAGAATGGCTGGATGCTTAGCGATCTGAGATGGAATCCATGTACACCAACAAAGTATGGACTTTGGTTGCTATATTTGAAGGGTTAAATTCCCATCAGGAGCAAGTATATCTTGAGAAGATTACTTGGTGTAGATGGAAAAGTTGAGACTTTCAAAGCTAGACTTGTTAAAGTTTTTTGTCATAGACCAGACATGGATAATGATGAAACCTTTTCCAATGGCTATGCTTAAGTCCATATGGATCCTACTTGCCATTGCTGCATACCATGACAGCGATATCTGGTGGTTGGGTGTCATGACGGCTTTTCTAAATATTGATTTAGAAGAGAGCGTCTATAAGTACACAGCCAGAGGGCTTCGTAGACAGTGGGAGCAGCGAAAACGTGTGCAAGTTGCTTTATAGGATAAAGCAGGCATCATTGAGTTGGAGCGTCTGTTTTGATGTGGTAGTCAAAAAGTTTGACTTCATCAAAATGGTAGATGAACCTTGTACATACAAAAAGGTAATAGAGAGTAAGGTGGTCATCCTCATATTGTACGTTGACAACATACTTTTGATAGGAAAAGAGTTTCCTATACTACGCACGGTCAATCTCCTCTTATCACAAGGATTCTCCATATAAGATCTATGTGATACATCATAAATCCTAGGTTTTATATCTATGAGATAGATCTAAATGGATATTAGGATTCTCTCTAGGTATAGTGAGATGGTGTCAATCGATCCTGGGGAGAATCACTGGAAAAGTTCCAGGGTGATAAAGTAGACTAAATGTCAGTCGCATGCATTGTCTTTACCCTCAGTGGAGGGACGGTATGTTGGAAGAGTTCCAAGCTATGATACCGTGGCGAACTAGACGATAAAGGCTAGTGACATCGCTATCAAAGATACTACCAAAGAGGCAGTTTGGGTATATATTGGTTCATGAGATGAACTAGGTTCCTACTATTGTGAGACAATGGAAGTGTGGCTTTGGCCCAGGAACCCCGATCCCATCAGTGACCCAGACATATTCTGAGGCAGCATCACCTGATCATGGAGATAGTTGATCTCCAGGGTGATCGAGGTTAGGAGAGTGGACTCAGAGGACAACACGGCGGATCCACTCACAAAGGCCTTTTCCCAGAGAGAGACTTATATGGGATGGTTGAGTATGAGATACTGCAACCACTGCTATAGATGGCCCTAGTGCAAGTGGAAGATTGCTAGTTATATGTATGCCGTAGAGGCCATTACTGTACATGAGATGTATATTGTAGTGGATGCTAGGACATATATAGGTAGGACTTTCTTGCTCGACATGATAGTACGCTATCTGGTTGCTCTTTATCTTAACATGTATACTTACTGTCTCTCTATTACATGTTGATAAAGCCCTTAGGATATGTACTCGACTTGCAGGACTATGATGCGGATCATACTAGTAGGGCCAGGGAAGTCCATGAGTACATCCTTCAATGTTCCTAGTCGTGGGAATATCGAGACGGGGCATCGATATTCCAGAGTAGACTAGCGTATATCTTCTCGACCCATGTGATTGGCGATGGATGATCCCATATCCATTGGTGTTTGACATCAGAGATGGTATGCGGGTGCTCAGTGGAGACTGGGTACACTGAACGGACTCGCCGAGAACTCCCAGATGGTATTATACCCCACGTCAGATAGTAGTTCTCTGGTGACACTGGTACAGCTTAGTCTGTTGACCCGAGATCGTCATAGAGTCTTGTGTGTCTCCCACTGTGCTTTGATTTCCACCCTACCACGGCTCTACTGAGGCGTGCAAACAGGTGGTTTTTGGGTACAGTCCCGATTCACAAGGAGGCAATGAGCGATAGGAGGGGATTCGTCTCTCCCGGTATTGGGAGTTGATGTTGCGCTATGCTCGACAGGCCATAACTGGAAATCCCTGGCCAGGGTTGCAGTGATTTACTGGTAAGTGTTATCAGTAGTTTCAGGCTTGTTGTGGACCTTACAACGGCATGACTTATAAAGCTACTGGTGTCTGACGTTTACCACCCCTAGGCGAGATATGCGACATAGCAGACGAACAGACCGGACTGTGCGGTAAGTGTTACTAATTGGATTCGAAGGAGTGTGAGCAAGCTTGCTCATTGATCTTCTGATCGCTCAATATCCGGGTAGCCGTTACGTTTAGCAGACCGCTTGCGGCTTGTGGGTGATTGATATGATCACCACCTACTGCCGGCGTATTGACGAGTCTTTAGAGTCCTACACAGAGGTTTCCTGGCTCAAGCGAAATGAAGTAGGAGCGCATATGAGATATGTGTGGGACCGAGAATAATACCAGTATGTGATACTGTATTCTATTCTCACGATTTGTAACATCGGACGGTTATATGAGATATAGCCGGGTTACCGAATCAAGAGTTGATTCGATACATTGATACACTAGATATTAGTCGGTTATATGCGATATGACCGGATCGTTAAATCAAGTGTTGATTTAATGATTTAATGTATAATTATATATATTTGATATATTATTTTACATTAACTAGTATTGGTTCACTTAAGATTGATTTTCTCACTTGATGTGCACAAGTTGTATATGTGATATATGTTTGTGCACTAGTTTGTATCATGATTGATGATACATGCAAACTTGGGTGTGTGTATGACTTACACCATATTTAAGATAATGGTTTAGGTTTTTATTTATTTTGGTAAAACAAAATGGTGGCTTTCTTTGTCTTTGCTTGAAGGTTCATGAAGCTTTCAAGCATTTTTGACAAAGTCCACTAATTTTGTTTTGCATAAGATTTTCATTAACCTAACCATTACCTCAAACTATGGTTTAGTCTCTACAAAGGTAAACTCACCCATGGTTGCAATATGATAGACTTCACTTGATTATTCTTTTGTGATAATTCATTATTCATTCTTATTCTTTTCTTCTTCTTCTTCTTCTTCAAGAAGAAGAAAGCTTGCTAGAAAAATTTTCAAGTGAAGAAACAAAGTGAGAAATCCAAATCCAAAGTGAACCCACTTCCTATTTCATCATCCTCTACTACTTGCCATTTAGTTTAGGGTGTTCTCTTCACAATGTTCTTGACCTAGTAAACATGGAGCTTGACTTTGAGTCTCCTCGACGTAGATCATCTTCGGCCTCAAAGTCAACGACCTAGCCCGCTCATTTCTCCGAAGAAACCATCGCTAGAGTCCGGGATCCCGATGATCGCAGCGAAAGGACGTCAACACGAAGCTTTAGTAGTGAAGGACCGATCTACAAAGGTTGTAATCCCTTTCACTTGTAGTTAAAATGTTTAACTTGCTAGTTTTCGCATAATCTCTAGTATACGATCTTGGTTAGGGTTGTTCGGCACGGCTATTTTTTTTGAATCGGGCATGGTAGATGCCTTGTAGAACCTTGTCAGAGTGCTTAGGAACCCTACAATTCTTACAGAGGGTTGTCGTAGTCAGTAGGAGCAGCGGAAGTATAGTGACAAGTGGCTTATGTCTATTTATAGACTAAAGCAGATATAGCGGAGATAGATCATCTATTTCTGATGTGACAGTCATAGGTTTGACTTCATCAGAATAGGGGATGGATCTGTTAAGAAGGTAGTAGGGTGTGATGTCCTGGTATTTGGATGACATACACTGAGTAGGAAGTGAAATTCCTATACTACGATCGGTTATGATTTAGTTGTCACACAGTGGTTTCTCCACATAGGATATACATATAATATCAGACATTCTGGTTAGTAGATCTATGATTTTGGATCTAGATTTGGGTAGTTTCACAATTTGGGTACTTAGACAGCATTCTAAAGGTGTTTTAGAATGGACGACTCCTGGCACGGTGGTGTACCTGCAGGTGATGGAGTCACCCTCTCTAAAGGTGTCTTACAGACTAAAGAGGAGAGGGATATACATGATTGGCAGATCACTTGCTTAGGCAATTGAGTTGATCATGAGATGTCAAGTACCACACTAGGTGTTGTTTTTGCATTAGATGCAATATGTTGATATTAATCTAGTCCTAGAGAAATGATCGGAAGCAGTTTTATAACATAAGTGGATGTTCTAGGGATTTGATAACGACAGCCTCCTTTTGGAGACGGTTATCATTCCAGGCTTCCAAGGTGACCTGGATGACAAAGTGACTGTCAGAGTTATAGTTTTCCCTCTAACGAGGGGCAGTGTTTTGGACAGGTGGTCCAAGGGGAAACTGAGGGAGGCATGGCGCAGGATACTGATTAAGTTCAGTTGACGATACGGTCTAAGAAGTTTGGATTTGGAGTTCATTTATGAGCTAGGTCCCATCAGATATCCAGACATATTCTAAGACAGGTATTGCTCACTTCGGGAGATGGTTTTCTCCGCAAACTTGAGATAAAGAGAGACATAGAAGGAAACATCTGAGCGGATCCACTCACTGAGGCTATTCCTCGGACGCATTAGTTTCACAAACGGGTTTTGTGAGACTGATTAGTAGAGGAGTTGGGTATTCAGTATCACACGGGCTATGAGTATACGCCATCGCAATAATTAGCCTTGAGTGCAAGTGGGAGATTGTTGGATATAGTGCCCTCAGAGTCAATTATTGGATTACACGCCTGTGATTGCAATGATTGAGGGAGGACCTATACCGTTAGAACAGTCTTACTCAAGATGACAGTATGCTATTTGGTTTATCTTTATCATCGTGTACTGCATTAGGTGACCTTACGGGTCACTATTGCGCGTTGATAGAGCCCTTAGGATTCTTGCTTGACGGGCAGCAGTATGATGGCGATCATATACGTGGGAGCTGGGGTCTACAAGCACATCCTTAAAAGGTCCCTAGTCGTGGGAGTTCTTGAGACAGAGCATCGATACTCCAGAGTAGACTAGTGTATACAGTCAAGACCCCGACGAGGGGCGCTGGCCGGTCTCACAAGCCACTGGTGTCAGTTGGTTCACCTAAGATGTATACAGGTGCCCATTGGGTTATGAGTACACCGGACAGGACTCGCCGGGAACATGCTAGTTGGTCTTATACCTGACGTCAGATAGCAGTTCCCTGGTGACATGTGTACAGGTTAGTTCATCGACCTGAGATCGTCATTTTTCTCGTGTGAGTTCCTACTGTACTTTGATTACTACCCTACCACGGCTCAAAGAAGTCGTGCAAACAGGTTTTAGTTGGGTACAGTCCGGAGCTACATGGAGGCAGTGAACGGATCTGCAGCGGTTCGTCTCTCCCGGTATTGGGGGTGAGGTCGCGCTGTGTCTAGGAGAGCCATTACACAAAGCCCTCGGCCAAGGCAGGAGATTTACTGGAAGGTATTCCAGTAGTATCTCAGGGTGTTCTAGGCTACACTCCGACACGACTTGTACCATTTTTGGGGGTCTGACTTTTACCAACCCCCTAGGCCCGCCATGCGATGCTCATAGACGAACGGACCGGAATGTATGGATATTGTCACTGACAGGCTCAGAAGGGGTTCAGCATGAGTTCGCTCACAGACGTCCCTTTTGGTCAATACCTGGTAGCCCGTTACGTATGGCTAATACCTCTGACGTGCTAGTGGTTAAATCCATAGCCAAAAGTATTGACGAGTCTTTAGAGTCCCCCACAGACAGTTACTCAAGTTTCGGGCGAAACGCTGTAGAGGCCGTATTGAGATATGGCAGGGTTTGATCTTATACGTGCGGTATTGCACGGATCGTGATCGGATTGATAATCCTAGCGGGCTTTGGTTTAAACCGGATCGTAGTATTGTACAATGTAGATTTTGTCTCATTGCATTTGTATTCGGTCGGAATACAAATGCGGGCATGTATATGCAGTCGCGGGGTTTTCCTGTAATTTATTACGGGATTAGTTTTTTGAAGTTTCCAGTTTGCATTCTGTTTCGGCCAGGTTTCCTTTGTTCCTTCACGGCCGGATTTTTGTGATGGGAGGGCTATTTTGTAAATTTGCAAATTAGCAATTGTGGAGGGGGTTTCTTGTAAATGGAAAGATTATGATAGATATAGCATCTTTGCTTTTTCTTTCATCATGGTTTGCATTTATTATGATGGGCTTTATGAAAGGATGGGATTTGAAATTGATGTGATCTTTTTCTTTGATATCACTCTCATTTGTCTCTTGCATGATAATGCTTTTTTCCCCCTCCACCATGAGAGAGGCCGGCCACATTTTTAGAGGGAGAGGGAGAGGGTTCATTTTGGTGGAGGGAAATTATACATCATTCATCTCATTCTTCTTTCCACCAAAATTCCATAGCACATTTCCTTAGTTGATTTCTCCACCTCCACATCAATGGCAACTTCATACCCCATTGAGACAATGGATTCTACACTTAGCCTACAGTATTCTTGGGCACGTCGGCTCGCCAACTTTGTCCCCGAGTTGCCTCGGTCAAGAGGTGGAAGCACGTAAAAGAACCCGGCGATGTGGTGCCCGTTCCGACGAGGAGCTGAAGATCGGAGTGTAGGCCGAAGACCGAAGGACACGGATCGCTCGGTATAGCATTCTATCCCATCTCTAGTTAGCTAGCATTGGGTTAATGGTTACGATCCGGGTTTTTGGATGCGGTAGTGCCGGTTTAAAGTTAAGAAAAATTTCCGTTTCCGCATTTTGGCCTTGGATAGACGGCCGGGGCGCTACCATAGTCCTACAGTTTAGTCTCATATGATCGGTTGCCAAGGGATTTTGATGCGATCAAAAGTCCGTCGCAATCACGTAGCGTACGTGGATACTCGCCAGGTAAACTTAATAGATAGCCACGCCCCATAGCCCCGACCAAGTGACTATAGGAGAACCCCTTCGCCAAAAGCATCCGTTCGGGTGCTCGCGGCAGAAGTGTTCCGCCTTAGTGCACTTCGTCGACGGCATCCGGAGGTGCGGCCGTCTACTAAAGTTTGCGACGAGCATTCGGTTAGGATGTCGGGAATCTTGTTGAATTGCTGACTTGATATTGGAAAGTATTTTCGAGACCGAGACTAAAATGCGGGGTTTATAATTGTTAGGCATGCGATGTCTAAGGAATTCATTTGGTTAGGCATGAGATGTCTAATGAGGTTGCGGATTCCAACTGTTGTAGTTTTACACTTTCTTTTCTGTGACCGTAAGTGTAATATGTGGTGTATCGCCGGTTTCATTGCTATGAATCAATAACAACTGGGATACGCATATTTACTTACGTTGATGATATGTGATATTATGTGTTGCTGTGATATGTTATATTGGATCGTCGCGTTTTGAATAGCCGGGGGTTTTATGTGAGATGAGAGTTTTTATTTTCATTCATGTAAAATTCATTGTATGTAATATTCTTTTATTGGGGCACTTCCGGGCTGAGGATGATGTCACCATTGTATATTATTTATTTTTCCGCATTAGGTAGACCCAAGGCGGGGAGCACAAGTAACCGGGTTTTTGGGTCCAGTGGGAGACCATCTCAAGGAGTCGAGACCGGGTCTCCTAACCCTAGAATTGGCAGTGTTGCTTGCCGCTCTCGTAGGGGTCTAGGGATGTGGGTTTGTCTATTCATTGCGACCATGGAATCCGTGTTTTATGCAGTCTAGATATAAAACACGGACGTTCTAGTATATCCAATATTTCATATGTTATCTTCTGCTGCAAATGTGCTGTGATGATATCATATTACTGCCTGAGATGAATGTTTATATTATATATATGAGATATATGTTATATTGCTGATTTCGTTTCAAATGTGATGCTTGTGAAGCAAAATAAAATGGGACTTCATTAATGATATTAATGAAACTAAAGAAACCTAAAGATGCTGTAGAAACTTGTCTCAAAAACAGGTAGCTCTAGTTCTTGCTTTGCATAGCGGTGTTCCTTGTAGAATATCCAGCACCTTATTCGATAAGGAAAGAGCCGAGATCCCTTCTCCGGGAGTGACCTCTTTAGCGAAACTAGTAGATGCTACAAACTCGGTTTGTCTTTTGGTTGTTTTTATAGTTTTTGCTTTGCATAGTGATATTGTGAAATATCCTGCACCTTATCGATGAGGAAGAGCCGAGATCCTTTCACCGGGAGTGACCACTTTAGCAAAACTAGAAAAGGCTTAAAAAACATTCCATTTAAAACCACTCGATTCTACAACGATATCAAGTTCATTACGCAAAGGGTTTTCTTAAAAACCTGTCATAGCCCTCCGTCATTTCAGATAAGTACTACTTAGTATTCGTGCTTCGATAGTTTGGCATTTGTCAAGGCGTAGTGTACGGTAGCTAATGTTAGTGTATATGCCCTAGGGGCCATTATTGTATCATACTAGCTTGTATATTACTTAATGGAAGCTTGGGATATTCACAGTTATATAACAGTCTTGCTAAACATGGTAGTATGCTACTTGGTTTTATCTATTTTAATATGTGAGTATACGTATTGATAGAGCTCTTAGGATCTTGCTTGACTACCAGCGTTGTGATGGCAGTCACACTAGTGGGGGATGGATAGTCTATAAGCACATCCTTTTCCAGGTCCCTAGTCGTAGGATTATCGAGACAGGGCATCGATACTCCGGAGTAGACTAGTGTGTACGCTTCTCATCCCAGTTGGGGTGATGGTCTGTCCCACAGCCGTCAGTACGTCGTACTGGAGATAGTATACAGGTGCTCGTTGGGTTACGGGTACACCGGACAGGACTCGCGGGGAACTGTTGGTTGGTATTATACCCGTCGTCAGTTAACAGTTCCCAGGTGACATGAGTACAGCATAGTCCGCAGACTTGACACTGCTACTTCGCCTCGAGTGTGTCCCACTGTTCTTAGATTGCTACCCTACCACGGCTCAAAGGAGTCGTGCAAACAGGTAGCAGTTGGGTGCAGTCCCGAGCACTTAGAGGTAGTGGCGGTTAGACAGGATTCGTCTCTCCCGGTATTGGGAGTTGATATCACGCTGTGTCAGAGAGCCATTACGCAAAGTTCCTGGCCAGGGCAATCGAGATTTACTGGTAGGTTCCAGTAGTTTCTCTAGGTGCAATGGGTTTCACTCCGACACGACTTATACCGCTATTAGGGCACTGACGCTTGCCGCCCTCTAGGCCCGATATGCGATAGTCCTAGACGAACAGATCGGACTGTACGGAGATTGTCACATCAGGCTCAGTAGGAGTTCGGATGGGTTTCCTCATCGGCCTTCTTATCGACATCTACCTGGGGACCGTTACGTACAGCTAGTGCCGCTTGCGGTCTGTGGTTAAACCCACTGCCAGCGTAGTAGTTGAGTCTTTAGAGTCCCACACAGAGAGTTTCCCTGCTCCAGGAGAAACGATATAGAGGTCGTATGGTTTTACGACAAAGGTTCGGACGCATACCTGTGTTTACGCACGTACGACATTCGGACAGTTTTTACTAGCCGGCTTTGGTTTAAGCCAGATTCTAGTATCGGATTATTGGATTTATACAGTCTAAAGCTTTTCCGTGTTTTCACGGATAGGAGGGGCGTTTTCGTAATTTTGCGGGAAGCTTCTAGAAGGATGGTTACTTGAGGCTTTAGGTGGCATTTGCATTTATTGTTTTAATGACTCATTTGTGTGATTCATCTATGGAGTTAATGCATCATTTATTGATCTAATGACTCTTAAGATGAATCACTCATATGAATAAATGAAGCATGGTAGTTAAATGATTTTATTTATTTTTTTCATAATAGATAATGCTTCATATATTCAAATGAGTTCATTATCTCTTCTCATTCTCATGCTCACCTTCTCTCTCCTCAAGCTCACTCTCTCTTCAAACCCTAATCCTACCACTCATGTGTTGGGACCAAGGATTAGAATAGACTAATTAATCTATAACCCTTCTCTATATCATCTAGGTACTTTGATTAGCAACTAAAGAAACCTAGTTACCTCAAGTTTAGAGGTGAAGCTTGGAGTAAAGCTCTCGGATGGATCATCTACTACATAGAGAAGGCCGAAGAGAAGGTGGAGAACGAAAAGACGAAGGACTCGGTTCATTAGGTATAATCACTTCTCATAGTAGTTAACAACTTCTATGTTTCTTGTTAGTTATAGTTTAGCAAAGATTCTTCAGTTAGTCGATATTTACGCAAAGAACAAGATCGTTTTTCATTTTTCCGCCTCTCCGCAAGTCGTGGGGTGTAGTACATCGACTTACAGTGGTATCAAAGCCTCGCTAAACAATAGTTAACTCATTAGCAAAGTCGTTACAATTTCGAACGCGAAACGAACCGGAAAAAACATCGATATCACATAGTTTCTGTCGATTTTTAAATGAGGTCTAAAAATTTTTTAGGGACCTGCAGAATAACCTACAGAGAAATATAAGAACACTGAAAAAAATTGGGTTCATGAATCGTCCAAACAGCCGCGGAACAGCGGCCGATCCCACCGATCCGCCGCGGATCCGCGGCCGAGTTGGAGCCGATTCAGCCCAAGTTTTTCCAGTGGCTCTTCTGTGATGTTTTTGTCTTTTCTGGAATGTTTATTTTCTGCTCAAGTCTCAGGTGCACAGAGAAGTTTTGGAGTAGAATCTGATATGTTTGCTCGATCGAAATTATACGATGTTTTCTAATTTGATTATATATGTGAACAGTAAAATGTGTTCGTAAACCTCCCCTAACTGCTAGTATGTCGGTTGGCAGGGGGTTGCACATTTCTGTAATGGATTTTACTGTTTGTGGTTATGAACTGTATTGGATTGTTGTGATGATTAGCCGGGGTTTGTGATGGGTTGTTATATTCATTCATTCAATGTAATTGTAATATGTTGTAATATTATTTTGCGGGGCACATCCAGGTTGCGGTTGTAGCCACCGTTGTATTATTTCATTTTACTGTTTTTGCTCCTAGGATAGACCCAAGGTGGGGTGCACAAACTACCGGGTACTTTGAAGTGTTTAGTGGCCTACTCACGTTGTTGATGGAGACCGCTTCACTTCGGGTACTTGGCGGGTAGTTTGCCGTACCCGTAGGGGTCTAGGGTGGGGTTATGGTTGTTGGAGATAGTGCCCTCAGAGTCAATTATTAGGTCACAGGTACGTGATTGTAATGATTGAGGGAGGACCTATCCCGGTAGGACAGTCTTACTCGAGATGATAGTATGCTATCTGGTTTACCTTTATCATCGTGTACTGCTTTAGGTGACCTGACACGTCGCTATTACACGTTGATAGAGCCCCTAGGATTCTTGCTTGACCACCAGCAGTATGAGGGCGATCATATAAGTGGGAGCTGGGGGTCTACAAGCATATCCTTAAAAGGTCCCCAGTCGTGGGAGTTTCGAGACCGGGCATCGATACTCCATTAGTAGACTAGTGTATACAGTCGAGACCCCGACGAGGGGCGGTGGCCGGTCTCACAAGCCACTGGTGTCAGTTGGATCACCTAAGATGTATACAGGTGCTCATTGGGTTATGAGTACACCGGACAGGACTCGCCGGGAACATGCTAGTTGGTCATATACCAGACGTCAGATGGCAGTTCCCTGGTGACATGTGTGCAGGTTAGTTCATCGACCTGGGGATCGTCATTTGTCTCGTGTGAGTTCCCACTGTACTTTGATTACTACCCTACCACGGCTCAAAGGAGTCGTGCAAACAGGTTTTAGTTGGGTACAGTCCCGAGCCACATGGAGGCAGTGAGCGTATCTTCAGGGGTTCGTCTCTCCCGGTATTGGGGGTGAGGTCATGCTGTGTCTAGGAGAGCCATTACACAAAGTCCTTGGCCAAGGCAAGGAGATTTACTGGTAGGTATTCCAGTAGTATCTCAGGGTGTTCTGGGCTACACTCCGACACGACTTGTACCGCTTTTGGGGGTCTGACTTTTACCAACCCCCTAGGCCCGCCATGCGATACTCATAGACGAACGGACCGGACTGCACGGATATTGTCACTGACAGGCTCAGTAGGGTGTCAGGATGAGTTCGCTCATCGACGTCCCTTTTAGTCAATAGCTGGTGGCCCGTCACGTATTGGCTTATACCTCTGACATGCTAGTGGTTAAATCTACAACCATAGTATTGACGAGTCTTTAGAGTCCACCACACTTTCAGTTACTCAGCTTTCGGGCGAAACGCTGTAGAGGCCGTATGGAGATATGGCAGGGTTCGATCAGATACGTGATGTATTGCACAGATCGTGATCGGACAGTTTTTACTAGCCGGCTTTGGCTTAAGCCGGATCTTAGTATTTGATAGTGTAGTTTTGTCTCTTTGCATTTGTATCCGGACGGAATACAGATGCGGGTGCGTAGGCACAGTATCGGGGTTTTCCTGTAATTTATTACGGGACCAGTTTTCTGGGGTTGCCAGTTTGCATTCCGTTCCGGCCGGTTTTCCTTTGTTCTTTCCCGGCCGGACTTTTCCGATGGAGGGGGTTATTTGCATTTGTGCAAATAACACTTTGAGGAGGGGTTTATTGCATAAGTTTTGATTTGATTGCATTAATTTAGGCATGGGCCGGCCACTGCCACTGTTGGGAGTGATGGGTGACTTGATGATTTAATTAATATTTAAAAGGTTTCTTTGAGCTATTAAAGGGAGTGTGCTGGAGATGCTTGGATATATAACTTAATGGATTAATTTATATACACATTTTTTGGTTGCTTTGTATATATAGTGTGTGCTGTGCTCATCAATAATTGATTATTTTCCAGTGAGCATTCCTTCATGGCCGAGCTCTTTAATTTGGCTGCTCCATTCTTTTTCCTTGCAAGTTTCCATGGAAAATCCTTGTGCAAAATTCCCTCCATCATGGCAACTATACTTAACCCCAAAGAGACAACTCTACACTACTTTCTACAGCAAATCTTGGACGCGTCGATTCGCCAGCTTCGCGCCCGAGTTGCCTCGGTATTGAGGTGGGAGCCCGTAAAAGCTACAGGCGATGTGGTGCCCTTTCCGACGAGGAGGAGACGGACGGAGATCCCGCGAGGAGATCGGAGTGGAGATGAAGACCGGAGGACTCGGATCAGTCGGTACATCTCTTCCCTATCTTGTTAGTTGCTTAGACTTGTTAATGGTTACTATCCGGAGTTTAGTGCGCGGTGGTGCCGGTTAGCAAAGTCCGCAAAAATTAAAGTTTATCACCGCTTCCGCATTCCGGCGTCGGATTGACGGCCGGGGTGCCGCCGTGCACTTACAGTGGTATCAGAGCCTCGCCATTAACTTCGTCTAGCTTGGTTTAATGTGTTTTACGTTTCCGATCGAACAAAATCCCGAAACCGCATTTTTCATGCACATCAGTTTCTGTCGAATTTTTTTTGAGTCCAAAATTTTTTCAGGTTGTCTCAGAGTGATGTGCAGGGAATTAGAAGCATACTGTAAAAATTTTGTAACATGAACTCACCATTCCACCGCGGAAGGGCGGCCAAAAGCCTACTTTGGCCGCGCTTCCGCCGCAAGTTTTACTGTTCATGCCCCCAAAACTTTGCAGAATGTTCCTGAGTTGAAAATGTGCTTTCTGGAATGTTAAAATTGGGCCAATTTTTTCTGTGAGTGCTACAGTTTTCTTTGGGGCCCACTTGTTAATTGTTTGATCAATCGGAAAATTTTAAACACATTTTTCACAGTATTTACATTATATCTGCGACCGTGAATGTCACTCGATCGGTAAATCCCGTCTAACTGCTATAGCCCGGTTAGACGGATTTGCGAACGTGACTTTCACGTTGATGTTCTATGTATTTGCTGTGTTGTTGCGGATCGGTCGTGGGGATAGCCTGGATGCAATACTAGTACAGTGTTGTTGTATTATGTACATTTGATATTGCGGGGCGAGCGTCCGACATGTGGACTGCCGTCACTGCCTGTTTGTATTATTCTTTTGGGGCACGACCTGGTTGCAGTCGATGTACCCGTTGTATGTATATTTTACTTTCTGTACTAGGGTTACCCCGCGGAGGGGTGCACGGATAGCCGGGTTCTAGAGGGCAACGGGCCCGCATCTCAGGGCATTGAGACGGAGGGGCTTCAGTCTGGAATTGGCGGGCTATTCGCCGCACTCGTAGGGGGTACAGGTTGACCCAGGAGGGGTGCCCAAGTTGCCGGATTCCGTGAAGTGCTGGGTGGTCCATTCACGGTGCTGGAAGGGGCTGCCTCGCTTCAGGTTTTGGCAGGTGACTTGCCGCGCCCGTAGGGGTCTAGGTTTTCATTGCACAGGCTATCCACACGACCAGGGGAACGTCGGGTTTCAGTAGTGGCTCTATGAAACCCGGGGATCCCAGATATCTGTATTGTTCTGTGATACTGTACATTTCTGTGATGTTGCATTTTATTCACGCCTTGAGCAAAATACTATATATTGGTATATATATTAGTAGATGTTGTATATGTTTTTCACCCGCGCTAGTCCAGTCCCCGCTCTGCCGTTAGTAAGCTAACCTAACGGGTGATGACGGGACCCAGTGGCGAATGCGGATGGCATATACGTACGTCAGTATATTTTCGTTCTTTGTTGTGTGATCAATTGATGGGACTGCATTGATTCGGATCAATGCAAGTTAAACAAACCTAATCTAATGTTGTTGGAACACTTTTCAAAAAGCTGTTATTGCAAGGACGTTCACTTTTGTTTTGCACCGTGGTATTCAGTTGGAATATCCTGCACCCCATTCTACGGGGAAAGAGCCGAGATCCCTTCACCGGGAGAGACCTCTTTAGTAAAGGTTTTCGTCACTATATTTTCTAAAAAGCTATCCGTTCCTTCAACGATATCGAGTTCATTACGTTAAAGGTTTTCGCCAGAAACCATTCGTAGCCCTCCGTCGTTTCATATGGGTAGTCAATAGTATTCAAGCTATGTTTGTTGGCCTTAGTCAAGGCACAGTGTTTGGTAGCTATTGGGTATTCATATGCTGCATAGATAGATGCGTTGGTTTGGGACAGTCGTATAGCCTTGTTGGCCTTAGTCAAGGGCTTGTACGGGTAGGTTCAAATCAACCTGGACAATGACGGGTAGAACTTGACATGTGACTTATGATTTGTTGGCCTTAGTCAAGGTCATAAGAGCATGGGGTAAAAATCACATCGGGAGTTTCAAAAGTACTGAAACTTGCCAGATATGCGCATACCTTCTGGAGTGTGATACCGTGAGCGGATTCCGTCACGTTGTCATGCGATGAGAGTTGGATCCCGATTCCCACTGATGAGTTGGTTTACTCCTCGGGTGACCCCGACTAATTCTTCTTTCAGGTTTGGAGGAGAATTTGAGGTACAGTGGGAGGTTTCCAGATTAGATAAATTGGTAACCATTCTGATCTAGGTTAGAGTGCACGCTGAGTGTTTCTTTTCTCTCTCTCTGGCAGCGACCATTGACCCGACCCTAAGACCATGACTCAGTGACCAAGTTGACTGAACCTTCTTTACACCGGCTTTTGGATTGTCAGAGTCGCTGACCTCATTGCCACTCCTACTTTTACCCTTTTCTCCAGGACACCCCGTATTACTGCGAACGTCCACTTCCATTGGACAAAACCATCGTATGGTTAGATACGAACTCGAAGGAATTTATTCGAGGATGGTTTCCGGTTCTGGAGAAAACGAATAGTATTATTCAGTTGTCTTTTCTTTTCACCTTCTCTCAGGTTGCGAGTACTCCTTGGTTTAGGAGTAGTACACCTATTACGCAAATTGGACAGTCTTCTTCCAAACCATAGGCTGGTGCCGACCGGTAGGGAATGAAGAAAACCAATTAGCCTAAACGGTGTGCAGAAGGTATTAAGATTAAGACAAAGCAAGGGATTAGTAAAAGGGCAAAGTAAATTGCGACTGATATTCACGACCAAACCAAGTATTTCATTACCACTCCCACATCACCTTTGTATTTCTCCAGGACACTCCGTATCACTATGAAGATCCACAGTTATTTGGATATTCCATCGTATGGTTATATACGAACTCGAAAGGAACTTGTTCCAGTTCGGGGATGGATTCTGGTCCAGGAGAAATAGGAATAAGGTTTATTCGGTTGTCTTTTATCCTCACCTTCTCTCGCATTGCGAGTGCTCCTAGGACTAGGACAGTACACCCATTATGCTTATTGGATAGTCTTCTTCCAAACCATAGGCTGGTGCCGAACGGTAGGGAAGGAAGAAAACCAATTGGCCTAAATGGGTGTGCAGAAGGTAATGACTAAAGACATATAAAGGGATTTGGAGAGGTGGCAAAGAAATATACGGTTACAATTGTGAATCTGGATAATGGAAGAGGCATTACTAGGAATACCAGGATACCCCATCGAAACATTTCAATGTTTCAGTTTCACTGTGTACTGTTAAGAGAAAACTGATTTCCCGATTAGATACTTACTCCAGGGTATGTATTTACCAGGTATGATTCTCACATCTGTATGGTTTTACAGATGATGAGTGGGAGTAAGTTATTGGGAATTGGGTGATCATCCTCATTATATCGGGATTCGTTGTAATCGGTGATATTTGAGGAGATCACCTGGGCTGTTTGCCAGTCGGCAAATATTTGGTTTTGAATATCCGCTGTTGTGCACCAATTTCAAATTGATATATCTGTACGTCTATTTTCATAGAGTGAGATATACCTTTTGATATTATGTCGATGACATTTACCTATATCAGTGGATGGTTAGGTAAGGAGCATTAAACAACGGTGTAATTCTTCTTAACCATAAGTACAGTTTTCAACCTACGACACGCAGTGAAAGAGTTGTTAGACTCAGCGGACTTATACAGAGTATTGTATGTTGTCCAGTGTCCATTAGGACAGAGGGGTTGGTCCTCATACTATATTCTGTTTACTTTTTACTTCTCTAGTTCTTAAACATGTGTTTCGTAGAAACACAGGGTCTGAGTTTAGAGGAGTTATAGGTATTTGAATAGAGTAGAGAACCAGGTGTAGCAAGTATCGGGATTCTTCAAAGTGATCGAAGATGTAGATACTTGTGTATGGTATTCAGTTGATAGTAATGATAAAGAGAAATTCCTTCTCTTTCAGGTTACTCATAATTGGAAGCATTCCTAAGTTGAGTAACGCTGATCGGCCTCTCTCCATTTTGTTGACATGCACTGGAGATAGATGCATGATTTGAATCTGGTTCAATTAAATCAGTGTCTCTGGTTCTATATTGGATATAGTACAGTTCATATCTTAACATAGTTAAGGTACGGGGAGTTGTCTGGCTTATGATTAAAACCAGACACTGGACAACTCAAGGCACGTTTCTGTAATGGCAGTTTGTGGGTTGACCCAGGCTATGACGAGGGTTGACTTTCTACCATCTGGAAGATCAATAGTGATATTGTTCTTCACTCGCCACAGTTTTATTAAAAATGGATTTTTTCAAAAAACAGCAGTGGGAGTATGGTAGAACTGGAAGTGATTCCAGAACCGCAAACGATTACTGAAGATTTGATAAGGAACCTAAAGATTCAATCTGATTTGACATTCCATTGGCCACTCCGCAGATAAGGTGGGTAACTTCAGGCACCCGAGAGGTACTTCGGTAGCCTCAAGGACGGTGACAGGGAAGTTCTTGTTTACCCACACTTGCCATTGTTGTTGTTCCAGGCTGTGAGACCCGGCAGGAGGATGAGTATAGCGTCGTTCTAAACTAGCTTTAGAAGTGCACGGCTGTATGACTCTGCCAGAGGGTTGTCGTAGTCAGTGGGAGCAGCGGAAGCATTGGTGGACATCAGGCTTATGTCTATTTATAGACTAAAGCAGATGTAGCGGAGATAGATCATCCATTTCTGATGTGACAGTCATAGGTTTGACGTCATCAGAATAGGGGATGGATCTGTTGAGAAGGTAGTAGGAAGTGATATTCCTATACTACGATCGGTTATACTTTGGTCGTCACACAGTGGTTTCTCCATATGGGACTTGGACATTATATCAGACATACTGGTTACTAGATCTATGGTGTTAGATCTAGATTTGGGTGGTTTCCCAATCAGAGTACTTTAACAGCATTCTAAGAGTATTTAGGATGGACGACTCCTGGCACGGTAGTGTACCTGCAGGTAATGGAGTCACCCTCTCCAAAGGTGTCTTACAGACTAAAGGGGAGAGGGACGTGCATGATTGGCAGATCACTTGCTTAGGCAATTGAGTCAATCATGAGATGTCAAGTACCACACCAGATGTTGTTCTTGCACTAGATGCAATAAGTTGACATTAATCCAATCCTGGAGAAACAGTCGGAAGCAGTTTTAGAACATAAGTGGATGTTCTAGGGATATGATAACGACAGCCTCATTCAGGAGACGGTTATCATTCCAGGCTTCCAAGGTGACATGGACGACAAGGAGGTTGTCAGAGTTATAGTTTTCCCTCTGACGAGGGGCAGTATTTTGGACAGGTGATCCAAGGCAATACTGAGGGAGGCATGGCGCGCAGGATACTGATTAAGTTCAGTTGACGATACAGTCTAAGAAGTTTGGATTTGGAGTTCATTTATGAGCTATGTCCCATCAGACATCCAGACACATTCTAAGACAGGTATTGCTCATTTCGGGAGATGGGTTTCTCCGCGAACATGAGATATAGAGAGACATGGAAAGAAACAACAAAGCGGATCCACTCACTGAGGCTATTCCTCGAACGCAATAGTTTCGCAAACGAGCTTTGTGAGACTGACTAGTAGAGGAGTTGGGTGTTCGGTATCACACGGGCTGTGAGTATGCGACATCGCAATAATTAGCCTTGAGTGCAAGTGGGAGATTGTTGGAGATAGTGCCCTCAGAGTCAATTATTAGGTCACAGGTACGTGATTGTAATGATTGAGGGAGGACCTATCCCGGTAGGACAGTCTTACTCGAGATGATAATATGCTATCTGGTTTACCTTTATCATCGTGTACTGCTTTAGGTGACCTGACACGTCGCTATTACACGTTGATAGAGCCCCTAGGATTCTTGCTTGACCACCAGCAGTATGAGGGCGATCATATAAGTGGGAGCTGGGGGTCTACAAGCATATCCTTAAAAGGTCCCCAGTCGTGGGAGTTTCGAGACCGGGCATCGATACTCCATTAGTAGACTAGTGTATACAGTCGAGACCCCGACGAGGGGCGGTGGCCGGTCTCACAAGCCACTGGTGTCAGTTGGATCACCTAAGATGTATACAGGTGCTCATTGGGTTATGAGTACACCGGACAGGACTCGCCGGGAACATGCTAGTTGGTCATATACCAGACGTCAGATGGCAGTTCCCTGGTGACATGTGTGCAGGTTAGTTCATCGACCTGGGGATCGTCATTTGTCTCGTGTGAGTTCCCACTGTACTTTGATTACTACCCTACCACGGCTCAAAGGAGTCGTGCAAACAGGTTTTAGTTGGGTACAGTCCCGAGCCACATGGAGGCAGTGAGCGTATCTTCAGGGGTTCGTCTCTCCCGGTATTGGGGGTGAGGTCGTGCTGTGTCTAGGAGAGCCATTACACAAAGTCCTTGGCCAAGGCAAGGAGATTTACTGGTAGGTATTCCAGTAGTATCTCAGGGTGTTCTGGGCTACACTCCGACACGACTTGTACCGCTTTTGGGGGTCTGACTTTTACCAACCCCCTAGGCCCGCCATGCGATACTCATAGACGAACGGACCGGACTGCACGGATATTGTCACTGACAGGCTCAGTAGGGTGTCAGGATGAGTTCGCTCATCGACGTCCCTTTTAGTCAATAGCTGGTGGCCCGTCACGTATTGGCTTATACCTCTGACATGCTAGTGGTTAAATCCACAACCATAGTATTGACGAGTCTTTAGAGTCCACCACACTTTCAGTTACTCAGCTTTCGGGCGAAACGCTGTAGAGGCCGTATGGAGATATGGCAGGGTTCGATCAGATACGTGCGGTATTGCACAGATCGTGATCGGACAGTTTTTACTAGCCGGCTTTGGCTTAAGCCGGATCTTAGTATTTGATAGTGTAGTTTTGTCTCTTTGCATTTGTATCCGGACGGAATACAGATGCGGGTGCGTATGCACAGTATCGGGGTTTTCCTGTAATTTATTACGGGACCAGTTTTCTGGGGTTGCCAGTTTGCATTCCGTTCCGGCCGGTTTTCCTTTGTTCTTTCCCGGCCGGACTTTTCCGATGGAGGGGGTTATTTGCATTTGTGCAAATAACACTTTGAGGAGGGGTTTATTGCATAAGTTTTGATTTGATTGCATTAATTTAGGCATGGGCCGGCCACTGCCACTGTTGGGAGTGATGGGTGACTTGATGATTTAATTAATATTTAAAAGGTTTCTTTGAGCTATTAAAGGGAGTGTGCTGGAGATGCTTGGATATATAACTTAATGGATTAATTTATATACACATTTTTTGGTTGCTTTGTATATATAGTGTGTGCTGTGCTCATCAATAATTGATTATTTTCCAGTGAGCATTCCTTCATGGCCGAGCTCTTTAATTTGGCTGCTCCATTCTTTTTCCTTGCAAGTTTCCATGGAAAATCCTTGTGCAAAATTCCCTCCATCATGGCAACTATACTTAACCCCAAAGAGACAACTCTACACTACTTTCTACAGCAAATCTTGGACGCGTCGATTCGCCAGCTTCGCGCCCGAGTTGCCTCGGTATTGAGGTGGGAGCCCGTAAAAGCTACAGGCGATGTGGTGCCCTTTCCGACGAGGAGGAGACGGACGGAGATCCCGCGAGGAGATCGGAGTGGAGATGAAGACCGGAGGACTCGGATCAGTCGGTACATCTCTTCCCTATCTTGTTAGTTGCTTAGACTTGTTAATGGTTACGATCCGGAGTTTAGTGCGCGGTGGTGCCGGTTAGCAAAGTCCGCAAAAATTAAAGTTTATCACCGCTTCCGCATTCCGGCGTCGGATTGACGGCCGGGGCGCCGCCGTGCACTTACAATGGCTATTCATCACAACTGTGTAATCCGTCTTTCGTTGCAGGCTCAAAAGAAACGCGGATTGCTTGCATATCCAATAATATTCATCTGTGATCTGGAATGCCTATTATTGCGTCTGACGAATGTACAATATCTATATATGATAGCTATTTAGACGTCACTTATGTTTTACACCCGCGCTAGCCCAGCCCCCGCTCTGCCGTTAGTTAAGTAACCTAACGGGTGATGACGGGACCCAGTGGAGAATGCGGATGGCATAAGAGGACGTTGTATTTTCGTTGTTTTCTGCAATGATAGGTTAATGATGGGACGCATTATTATCAATGCAAAGAAAATAAACCAAAGTTTAATCGTTGGAACAATTTAAAAGAAACCACTCGGTTATTTTTAAAACAGAAGATATTTTTAATTGTGGAGCTTTAACCACTCCTTTTAAAAAGCTATCAGGTTCCTTCGGTTATATCAAGTTTACTACGTTCACGGTTTCGCCAAAACCATTCGTAGCCCTCCGTAATTTCATTTGGGTATTCAGTAGTATTCAAGCTATGCATTTTGACCAACGCCAATGCATAGTGTTTGGTAGCTGCTGGGTATTCATTTGTTGCATAGATAGATGAGTTAGTTTGGGACAGTCGTATTATCATTTGGCCAAAGTCAGGGATATGTACGGATGGGTTCAAATTAACAAGATAATGATGGGTAGAACTTGACATGTGACTTATGACATTTTGACCTAACGCCAAAGTCATAAGAGCATGGGGCAAAATTTTATATCGGGAATTTCTAAAGAAACTGAAATTTGCAAAGAGATGCATACCATTTGGAGTTTGATGAATGTTGGTAGAATTCCTTCAACATTATCATACGATGATATTTGGATCCCGATCCTACTATGAGTATATGCTACTTATCAGGAGATTCGTTACTTAACGATCAATGCTATAAACCAAGTAGGTGTCAAGAAAGGTGTCAGCAGGGCTACGCCCCCAGAGAAAAGAGGTTATTTAATTAAGGAACTTCGCGAAAGCGTTGGAAAACCTCCCTCGAAGTATCAACACTGGCCTGGCTGAACGGTTAAGCAAGTATTGTACGGTGAGAATAGTCCTGGCTAGTTCTTCATTTTTGGTTTGAGGAGGGATTCGAAAAACAGTGGGAGCCATCCAGTTTAGATAAATTAAAAACCACTCTAAACTTGCAAGAGCATCATGATAAAGTGTTTGTTCTCTCTCTCCTACTTGCAGCGACCCTGAAAATGACTGGACTTAAGTTACTTTTAGAAAAAAATATACTGACAGGGTCAAACTATAAAGATTGGTTGCGGAATGTCAAAATGGCTTTGACCTATGACAAGTTGGGGTATGTCCTCACTACTAAGGCACCTGAAGTCCCAGGTCCCAAATCCAGTAATGCGGATAAGGAAATCCGTAAAACCTGGGAGTTAGATTGCACGAAGGCCAAGTGCATCATGCTTGCCTCGATGAACAATGAACATCAGAGGAAGCACGAGGATATAGATCATGATTCCATATTTCTCCGTACAAAAGATCTGTATGGAGAGCAATCTCGTATAGTAAGATACGAGACCTTAAAGAAGTTGTTTCAGGCGAGGTTGGCCATCGGATCATCGGTAGGAGAACATGTCCTAAAGATGATTGGCTATATTGAAAAGCTCGCAGACCTTGGGACGACTTTGGATAATGAGCTCTATACAGACCTTATTCTCCAGTCCCTCCCTTCAACCTACGCCTAGTTTATTCTGAACTTCAACATTCAAAGAAAAGAAGTTGAACTTTCAGAACTCCTTAACATGTTGAGGAGTGCAGAGGGCACCTTGCAGAAGGCAAGGGAAACACCCGCTATGTTTGTTAGTGGTGCTTCTTCTTCCAGGTCCAAGGCTAGGGCCAAAGGAAAGAAGAAGAAGGCCGCCACCAAACCTAGAGGAGGTGTTAGTAAGGTGTGAGTGAAGGGAAAGAAAAAGATCGCAGTGCCAGTAGTGGCCCAGGATGAGTGCTTCCATTGTCATAGGAAAGGGCACTGGAAGAAAGACTGCAAGGCGTGGAATGCCAAGAACCAGGAACCGAAGCAAGCTGTGGCTTCGACTTCAGGTGTATTTGTAATTGAGAATTGTCTGTCTATCAACTCTACTTCCTGGGTATGGGATACCGGATCAGGATCTTATATATGTAATTCATTGCAGGCACTGAGAAACCGTAGGGTGCTGAAGGATAGTGATATGACCCTAAAGGTTGCTAACGGAGCTAGCGTAGGAGCTGTGTCCGTAGGGGATTATCACCTGGGATTGACAAGTAGACACATTTTAGTTTTACATAACTGTTTTTGTGTACCTAGCTTAACGTGTAATATCATATCAGTTTCCTTGTTATCAAATAAAGGTTATGATTTCACGTTTGTAAGTGATGTTATTAACATCCACCTTAATCATAGTTTGATTGGGTCTGGTACACTGGATAACGGTATATGTCTTAAACCAACTCCAGATTTTCAATGTCCAGAACACACTAAAAAGAAAGTCTCTAGATACAAATAAGGCTTTCTTATGGCATTGTAGACTAGGTCACATCAATGAGACAAGGTTAACTAAGTTACATAGAGAAGGATATTTTGATTCGTTCGAATATCAATCTTATGCCACTTGTCAATCATGTCTCAAAGGAAAGATGACAAAGACTCCATTCATTAGATATGGAGTAAGAGAGAGCGAGCTCTTAGGACTCATACACAGCGATGTATGTGGTCCAATGTCTACACATGCAAGAAGTGGTTTTTCCTATTTCATCACTTTTACGGATGATTTCTCTAAGTACGGGTTCATTTATCTGATGAAACATAAATCCGAGGCTTTTGAGAAATTCCAGGAGGATAAGAAAGAAGTAGAAAACCAAACCGGAAAAAGTATCAAGACTCTAAGATCTGATCGAGGTGGTGAATACTTAAGTGCCGAGTTCCTAGGTTACCTAAATGAGAAAGGAATTCTCTCTCAGCTTACTCCTCCATACACTCCACAGCATAACGGTGTATCGGAGAGACGGAATCGAACCCTATTGGATATGGTACGTTCCATAATGAGTAATGCTGAGTTACCGCGTTCTTTCTGGGGTTATGCGCTAGAATCAGCGGCATATCTTCTGAACAGGGTTCCTACCAAGACTGTGCCTACCACGCCATATCAGATGTGGAGTTTGAAGAAACCCTATCTTCAGTATCTGAGGATATGGAGATGTCCAGCTTTTGTTAAAAAGAAGTATGTGGACAAGCTCGAGGCACGATCAGTACAGTGTAACTTTGAGCGATATCCAAAGAACTCTAAGGGATATCTATTCTATTACGCAGAGGAACAAAAGGTTTTTTTTTCTCGTAATGCCCATTTTCTAGAACAGCAGGTTTTAGAAAAAGATACACGTGGGAGCAAAATAGAACTAGAAGAAATTCCAGAACCACAAATTACTACTGAAAGTTTGGTAGAACCAGTAGTTCAAGATGAACAGGACATTCCCGCACCCCTCCGCAGGAGTAATAGGCTGTCTCATCCGCCTGAGAGATACTACGGTTTTCTCATAGATGGGGATGGAGAGGATTGCATCATTGATGATGATGAACCTACTAGCTTCCAGCAAGCCATCCAGAGCGGCGACTCGGTACGATTGCTAGATGCAATGCGGACCAAAATGGAGTCCATGTATACCAACAAAGTATGGACTTTGGACTTTGCTCCAGATAGGGTAAAACCCATAGGATGCAAATGGATCTTCAAGAAAAAGATTGGTGTAGATGGACAAGTGGAAACCTATAAGGCTAGACTTGTTGCAAAGGGTTTTCGTCAAAGACCTGGTTTAGACTATGACGAAACTTTTTCTCCAGTGGCTATGCTCAAATCCATTCGGGTCCTTCTTGCTATTGCTGCCTTCCATGAATATGAAATCTGGCAGATGGACGTAAAGACGGCTTTTCTGAATGGTAATTTAAAAGAGTGCATCTATATGGATCATCCAGAAGGTTCTAATCAGAGTGGGAGCAGCGGGAAAGTGTGCAAGTTGCATAAGTCCATTTATGGACTAAAGCAGGCATCGCGGAGTTGGAACATCTGTTTTGATGAAACAGTCAAAGAATATGACTTTATCAAAAATCCAGATGAACCATGTATATATAGTAAAGTTGTAGCACGAAGTGTCGTGTTCCACGTCTTGTACGTGGATGACATTTTATTGATAGGAAATGCCATTCCTATGCTACAATCTGTCAAGGGATTCTTGTCACACAGGTTCTCCATGAAAGACCTGGGTGATGCCTCTTATATTCTGGGGATCCGGATCTATCGTGATAGATCCAAGAGGATGTTGGGGCTTTCGCAGTCCAGGTATATCAACACTATAGTGAAAAGATTCAGTATGGAAGATTCTAAGCGCGGTAATCTACCAGCTTGTCACGGAATCACCCTATCCAAAAAGATGTCTCCCAAGACTGATTTGGAAAGGGATCGCATGTCCATTATACCCTACGCTTCTGCAGTAGGCTCTATAATGTATGCGATGTTGTGCACTAGACCAAATGTAGCTTACGCACTCAGCGTGGTAAGCCGGTATCAGTCAGACCCAGGGGAGAATCACTGGATAGCAGTAAAGAACATTCTCAAGTACCTGAGAAGGACTAAGGAGATGTTATTGGTTTACGGCGGAAAAGACCTCAAGATCGAGGCCTTTGCTGATTCCGGCATCTAGAGTGATAAGGACGATTCCAAGTCCATGTCTGGTTATGTCTTTACCCTTAATGGAGGGGCGGTGTGTTGGAAGAGTTCCAAGCAGGACACCGTTGCTGACTCGACGATGGAAGCGGAGTATATTGCTGCTTGCGATGCCGCAAAAGAAATGGTCTGGATGAAGAAGTTCCTAACAGAACTTCAGGTGGTTCCTACCATAGTTGATCCAATACCTCTGTATTGCGACAACAATGGAGCTATAGCTTTAGCGAAGGAACCAAGGTCCCATCAGAAGTCTAGACACATCTTAAGGTGGTATCACCTGATCAGGGAGATCATAGATCGCCGGGAGATCGAGCTCCAGAGAGTTGCTACTGAAGAGAACATTGCTGAACCATTCACAAAGGCCCTACTTCAGATTCAGTTCGAGAGGCTACTCGAGATCATCGGTCTTTGATATGCCAGTACATGGCCCTAGTGCAAGTGGGAGATTGTTAGTGTATATGCGCTAAGGGCCATTATTGTTTTATACTAGCTTGTAATTACTTAATGGAAGCTTGGGATATTCACAGTTATATAACAGTCTTGCTAAACATGGTAGTATGCTACTTGGTTTTATCTATTTTAATATGTGAGTATACGTATTGATAGAGCCCTTAGAATCTTGCTTGACTACCAGCGTTGTGATGGCAGTCACACTAGTGGTGGCTGGATAGTCTACAAGCACATCCTTTTCCAGGTCCCTAGTCGTAGGATTATCGAGACAGGGCATCGCTACTACGGAGTAGACTAGTGTGTACGCTTCTCATCCCTGTTGGGGAGATGGTCTATCCCACAGCCGTTAGTACGTCGTACTGGAGATAGTATACAGGTGCTCGTTGGGTTACGAGTATACCGGATAGCACTCGCGGGGAACTGTTGGTTGGTATTATACCCGTCGTCAGTTAACAGTTCCCAGGTGACATGAGTACAGCATAGTCCGCAGACTTGACACTACTATTCTCCTTGAGTGTGTCCCACTGTTCTTAGATTGCTACCCTACCACGGCTCAAAGAAGCCGTGCAAACAGGTAGCAGTTGGGTGCAGTCCCGAGCACTTGGAGGCAGTGGCGGTTACACAGGATTCATCTCTCCCGGTATTGGGAGTTGATATCGCACTGTGTCAGAGAGCCATTACGCAAAGTCCCTGGCCAGGGCAAGCAAGATTTACTGGTAGGTTCCAGTAGTTTCTCAAGGTGTAATGGGCTTCACTCCGACACGACTTATACTGCTATTAGGGGACTGACGCTTGCCGCCATCCTATGCCCGATATGCGATAGTCCTAGACGAACAGACCGGACTGTAAGGAGATTGTCACATCAGGCTCAGTAGGAGTTCGGATGGGTTTCCTCATCGGCCTTCTTATCGACATCTACCTGGGGACCGTTATGTACAGCTAGTGCCGCTTGCGGTCTATAGTTAAACCCACCGCCAGCGTAGTAGTTGAGTCTTTAGAGTCCCACACAGAGAGTTTCCCTGCTCCAGGCGAAACGATATAGAGGTCGTATGGTTTTACGACAAGGGTTCTGACGCATACGTGTGTTTACGCACGTACGACATTCGGACAGTTTTTACTAGCCGGCTTTGGTTTAAGCCAGATTCTAGTATCGGATTATTGGATTTATACAGTCTAAAGTTTCTCCGTGTTTTCACGGATAGGAGGGGCGTTCTCGTAATTTCGCGGGAAGCTTCTAGATGGATGGTGACTTGAGGGTTTAGGTGGCATTTGCATTTATTATTTTAATGACTCATTTGTGTGATTCATCCATGGAGTAAATGCATCATTTATTGATCTAATGACTCATGAGATGAATCACTCATATGAATAAATGAAGCATGGTTGTTAAATGATTTTATTTATTTTTTTCATGAAAGATAATGCTTCATATATTCAAATGAGTTCATTATCTCTTCTCATTCTCATGCTCACCTTCTCTCTCCTCAAGCTCACTCTCTCTTCAAACCCTAATCCTACCACTCATGTGTTGAGACCAAGGATTAGAATAGACTAATTAATCCATAACCCTTCTCTATATCATCTAGGTACTTTGATTAGCAACTAAAGAAACCTAGTTACCTCAAGTTTAGAGGTGAAGCTTGGAGCAAAGCGCTCGGGTGGATCATCTACTACATAGAGAAGGCCGAAGAGGAGGTGGAGAACGAAAAGGCGAAGGACACGGTTCATTAGGTATAATCACTTCTCATAGTAGTTAACAACTTCTATGTTTCTTGTTAGTTATAGTTTAGCAAAGATTCTTCGGTTAGTCGATGTTTACGCAAAGAACAAGATCGTTTTTCATTTTTCCGCCTCTCCGCAAGTCGTGGGGTGTAGTACATCGACTTACAGCTAACTAGTGCTTATATACTAGCATATGATGTGATTGGATTAGGGTATTCGTACGGCGTTTTTTGGCATTCGTCAAGGGTCGTGCGGGTGGGTTTAATTCAGTCAAGAAATATACGGGTTGAACTTGACTAGAAGAGTATGGGTTGTTTGGCATTCGTCAAGGTCATAGCACGCTAGGGGTAAAATAATATTAGGAATTTCAAGTGTTGAAATTTGCAATGAGATTGCATACCTTCTATGAGATAGTTGGATCCCGATACCCGCTGCGAATAAGAGTTACTCCTAGGAGAGTTTTACACGTTACAATTAGCCGATCAAGTAGGTGTCTAGAAAGGTGTCAACGGGGTTATGCCTCTGGGAAAACGAACTTTACTTTAATTAGGTCCGTGCAAAAGCATGGGGAACCTCCCTCAAGGTACCGGTACAGGTCTTGCTGAAAGATTGGCGAACTTGTAGAGTGTAATTAATCCTGGCTAGTCTTTCCTTTTAGGGTTTGAAGAAAGATTTGACTAAAATGGTGGGAGACATCCTGATTAGATATATTAATAACCAATCTAATCTTGCTAGAGGATACGCTGAGTGTTTTCTTCTATCTCTCTCCTGGTTGCGACTACGTCACGCCTTAATCAAGATAATAATATGGATGTATTGACCGAACCCGCTTATTATACTGCGCTAGAGAATGTTGGTCCCGCTCCAACTTATAATTGTTATAAGATAGAGCAGGAAATAGGGGATTACCAAAATTCCCGTGCCACCCAAACGAAGAAAGTGCATGCTGATGCATCATCTTCGGGTGTGTTCATTATCGAGAACTGTTTTTCAGTATCTTTTACGTTCTGGGTATGAGATACCGGATCAGGATCCCGCAAATGTAATTTTTTACATGGGCTACAGATAGGTAGAGAACTGAGAACGGGTGATAAGTTTCAAGAGTTGGAAATGATGCAAGTGTTGCAGCCATGTTTGTTGGCAGTTATCATCCTGTATTATCAGAATACATTGATTCTGAACGAATGTTATTAGATGTCGAACCTGATATACAACATCATATCAGTCTCTTATTAGTAAAGAAGGATATAATTTTGTAATTTTGATAACGTTTTGAACATTTCCTATATCAAGAGTTGATCGGTTCAGGCACGTTATCTAAAAGCATAGACGTTCTAAATCAAACTACAGTTCTTAATGTACAGAATACACACAAGAGGAAGAGTTCAGAAATGAACGAATCCTTCTTGAGGCATTATAGACTATGTCATATCAATGCGACCCGACTATCTGAAGTTACATAAAGATGCATATTTAAATTAGTTTGGATTTACATCTTTTAAAACTTGCTAGTCATGTCACAAAGATAAGATGACCAAAGCTCCATTTATTGGAAACAAAGAAAAAGTTAGTGAACTCTTGGGATTGATACATGCTGATGTATGAAGGTCCCCTGTCTACACATGCCAAGACCAGTTCTTTGTACTTCATTACATTCACTGATTATCTCTCAAGATCCGGACATATGTTCCTGTTGAAACACAAGTCTGGAACATTTGAGAAATTCAATGAATATAAGTTAGAAGTAGAGAACCAAAAACGGGTATAAGTATTATGTCCTTTGATGAGATCAAGGAGGAGAATACTTGAGCACGGAATTCCTGGACTATTCTAAAGGAGAATGAGATTCTCTCTCAGCATTACTCCTCCGAATACACCACAGCACTGGTCACCTCCGAAAGACGGCGCACAAGACTGCGATGTCCTGACGCTGAGATTCGGGGCAGATGCTATTTGGTTTTATCCGTCCACCTCTCCGAAGATGCCAAGTTGATTTATGGCACCGTGTATCGGAGGTTTAGATGGATGCGGCCGATGTAGCAGACTTCGTCAGATTCCCCCTCGCTTGAGGGGTTTTTGATTGTGGGGACGCTCTTCCATGTAGGCGCAAGCCCCTGCAGTTAATTACGCTACCGCATCACGGTAACAACTTTCTCCTTCTCCAGAATTTCACTTCGTGTCGTGTGTGTTTGTTTTGTTTGTGGTTGCCCGTGGATTGTATACGGAGACTGAGTAATGCCGTTGCCCGTAGGACGTGGATTAGTCCAAATCCGTATTTACTTAGATTTGGGTTTGGTGTTTTTAGTTTAAGGATGCATTAGTCGCGTTGCGGCTAAGATCAACTTAAACGTTCGTTAAGGATACGATAGTCCTGTTTGAGACTAAGATCAACTTAACGTGATAATCCATTTAATATCTGGCCATCGGGACTCGTCACCTCTCAAACGTCGTTGAAGGATTACGACGGCAGATGTCAGAGGAGTTCAGAGATGTACCCTTGAACCAAGATTGATTTGGAGTTTTATAGTCCGTTTGAATGTTTAAGGATACGTTAGCCATGTTTGGGGCTAAGACCAACTTAAACGGGATCGTTTAGATCCGGCAAAAGAGCATTTGGAGGCTCTATTGTTCTAGTTTAGGGACATAGGGGTCCATTTCCAGTTTAGGGACATGGTGGTCCATTACCAGTTTAGGGACATGGTGGTCTATGTTCCAATTTAGGGACGTGGTGGTCTATTGCCAGTTTAGGGACGTTTCGGTCCAATATTAGTTTAAGGACGTCTCGGTCCAATATTAGTTTAAGGACGTCTCGGTCCATCATTAGTTTAAAGACGTTCCGGTCCATCATTCCCATTTAGGGACGAATATTAGTTTAAGGACGTTTCGGTCCAAAATTAGTTTAAGGACGTTTCGGTCCACGAGTTTAAGGACCCCGCAGTCCGTATCCATGTGTGGTCGTTGGGACCCTTCACCTCTCTGACGTCGTTGAAGGATTACAACGATGGGTGTCAGAGAAGTTCAGAGATGTACCCTTGGACCGGAGGTAAATTGATCTGAGAGAGAGAGAGAGAGAGAGCATTTGTGCTCAGTTCAATTTAATTTAAGGACTTACGGCCAGAATTGGGCTAAGTCCAGTTGAAAATGTTCAACATTTTATTTATTTTTAGTCCATTAGACCTGTGCTAGGGCTTTGCCCACACTTAAATAATGCATTGCGTTACTTCTATTTTCTTGTTTGGGCTCTGCCCATAAAAGATGCAGAGCATCAATTTATTTTGGGCTCTGCAAGGCATCTGCATAGCATTTTATTATTTTTGTTTGGGTTTTGCCCATTTATAAATGATGCAGAGCATCAATTTAATTAGGCCTGTTTGGTATTTTAATTGGGCTTGGCCCTGCATTGCATTTGTTAGGCGCTTTGCGCCACTCACTGAGCGCAAGCGCTTGTGGTGAAGACACGTGTCATGCTCTGGTGAGCGCAAGCGCAACAGTGCAGTGCGCTGCGCTGTTGCGCTGATGACACGTGTCGCGCTCTGGTGAGCGCAAGCGCAACAGTGTAGTGCGCTGCGCTAGGGCACTGCGCTGTTGTGCTGCTGACACGTGGCGCGCTCCCAAGAGCGCAACAGCGCAGTTTGCAAGTGCAAAGCACTAAGAATCTTTTAGATTCAAGAACAAAAGTGCAAAGCACTATTTGATTTCTTGATCTAATTTAGATCAAAGAAAAATAGGTTTTTTCTTGTTTTTCTTATCTCAGAGAACCAAAGGTTCATGAAAAGTGCAAAGCACTATTTTTATTTTATTTTTATTAAAGATCATTGATCTTGTTTTTAGATCTATGATCTGTTCCTAAGAGAACTTTCTCTTTTTTTCTAAAGGTTTTTACCTTTTTTATTTTTGAGGAGTTCCTCAGAGTTTTTTTTCTCTCTTCTCTTTTTTTTTAGAAAGATATTGATGCCTTTTAATTGAGGCCTAGGGTTCTTTTTATAGTGCCCATAAATTAGTTAAATTTGTTAAGGAGATCTTTCTCTGAGTGATTTGGGGAATTTTCCTCACCGTTGGATCTTTGATCCAAGGGCTTCTGCTTTACAGAAGAAAATCCTTTTGTTTTAACAAGAACAGAAAAGATTTCTTAAAATTTTAATTCTGTTTGGCGCAGATGCCCCAGCGCGTGACACGTGTCGTGCAGCGCACAGCGCAGCGCAACTGCGCTGACACGTGTCGCGCAGCGCGAAGCGCAGCGCACCTGCGCTAGCGCATCTGCCCTCATACGTGTCGCGCAGCGCACTGCGCAGCTCAACTGCGCTAGCGCATCTGCGCTGACACGTGTTGCCCAGCTCAGTGCCTGCGCAACCGAAGCGTTGCTTCCTTAAAATAGAGCTATGCTCTGATTGGGAGCGTCTTCTTGGGCGCTGCGCTGACGTATCAGCGCTCGACATGTGGCGCATTGCGCCCGAGATTTGAAGCGTTGTTTCAAAATTTTGAATTTTGAATTTCAACAGAGCTTTGCTCTGATTGGGCGAAACAAATGCCCCCCCACCGTTGCGCTCACGTGGCGTACACGTGAGTGCAGCGGTGGCAAACTCCTGATCGTTGGATCAAGGGGTGAGCTCAAGGGGCGCAAGCGCCTTATAAATAGGACCTTTGGTCCTTAGAAAAAATCTTACCGTTTTAAGATTTTTTGATTTCAACAGAGCTTTGCTCTTTCTTAAGAATTTCAGAGCTTTGCTCTTTCCCACAGTTAGAAACTTTAGGTAAAACTTAATTTAAATCAGATTAATCTAAATTAATCTTAACCAAAGAGCTTTGCTCTCACAGATCTTTTGATCTAAAGAGACCCTCCATTGGGGTTTCGTCAATAGAGCTTTGCTCTCATAAATCCATAGATCTGAAAAGATCTTGCTCATGGGTTCTAACCCATGAGCAGAGAGCTTTGCTCATGGATCCAAGAATAGATCTTTTTGGTCCAAAAATGAAGAACTTCTAAGGGTCTTCAAAAATGTTTTAATCTCTTTAGGAGTTTTAAATAAGTTTTCTCATTATCACCACAGAGCTAAGCTCTTTTTTTTTTTAAAGAATCTTATTCCTCTAAGACCAGAGTTTGACAAGTGTCACTCTGTGACAGAGCTTTGCTCTGAAAGAGGAGATTTCCTCCTTGTCGTTAGAGATTATTTATTAATGGGAATGTTTTCCTGGGGACCAACTGATGATCTCATCCAATGATGAGTTTGTCTTATTAACCGACGTATTGTCATCCAGATTTTGTGGGTCCCTCCTTGGTCTCCTATTCACTGCACTGTTGTGTGGTGTAATTAATTAATTTTAATTTAATTTAATGAATGCATTTTCCTCACTTTTTTTTTATACACCAAACGTTGGAATTACAACAATAACGGCTAAATTGTTCTTTTGCAGCGATCATGTCTTTAGACACTTCATTCCCGTTCGTCCGCTCAGAGGAGGGGTTTCCCGAGGCGCCCCTGGACCGTGAAGTCCTGGCTATGATCAAGGAGTACGACCCAGAATACAAGAGTCTCCATCTTTGGGGGTCGTGGTACAATCAGATCATCATGGGCCGACGGAGCTTCACCTGCGCGGTGCCATCAGAACCCATCACGGCAATTCACTACGCTACCCCACCTTCAGTGCAGTATGCCGTGGAGATGATAGACTGGACCGCGAACAGCTTTCTTCATCCCGCTATGGATACGGTTCCTGTTCAGCGTCCTATGGTCTTGGATATCCTAGGACGCCGTATTTGTCAGGGAGAAGCACGGCCCTGGGGGCAATCATATAACCTTGGTTTGATTCCCCGTCACCCGATTGGCTATCTGCCGTGGGCCCGGTACATCCTGTCGACGAAGAAGTCGCAGTTGATAAGACTAGGACTGTATACCGCGGTCTACGTCTCTCTCTTCCATTATCCCACGCTCCCCACTTGGTGGTTCAAGGCTTTCTTGGAGCAATGGAATATTCCCACCCACACTTTCCTTGCTATGGATCGGGAAGTGTCCATCTCTTTGGAGGAATTCGCGGAGGTATCCGGCCTACCGGTCATGGGAGAACATTACGAGGAGCTGCTCCCGACAGATGTGTACGTCTTTGGTGCTAGGCCAGTGGTCAGGGGGGTCACGCCGGAGAATGCCGTTCAACATCAATTCCCGAGCTTGATTAAGGTGTTGAACATCTATGAATCTCCCTTTATCGAACGCGGGAGTCGCGGAGTTAATTTTGAGGATTTCATTGCTCAGTTTCTTCATCCAAACGTCCTCTCGGCAGAAGCTACCAAGTTTTCCACCCTTGAGGACCCTTTCGGTTTTGGTTTGGATAACCTGCCAGCCAGAGATATAGACCAAAAGGACTTCTTTCTTCCTAACTCCCCAACTACGTCCTTTGCAGAAATTGCGGCCCCCGGAATGGATGAGGAGGCCTTTTTCTTAGGATTTCTCGGACTGTGGCTGAGTTGGTTCGCGATCCCAATGCACTCTCATCGCATGCGGCCTTCTGTCTTTTACCCAGCCCACCGAATGGTCATCGGGGTAAAGGTGGCTGTGGGGATCGCTGGCCTGGCGCACCTATATCATGGCCTCAGCCGAGCAGCGGATGCCAACGAGCCTGGGGTACTGCACGTGGTCTTCCCGATGCACTACTTTGCATCGTGGCTTGAGTTACACACGGCGGGTGTCTTCGGCATGCATAAAAGGCCTTCATTCTTTGACAAGTGCGGTTTTCCTCGCATTTTACAGTTGATTGGCTTATCAATTGTGACCCCTTCACCACGGGACGCCAGGGGTTTACTGCTTCGCCCTCGCACCGTTGGAGTCGGGATGTCCTTTATTGATAAGGTATTAACCATTGGAAAAGCGTCCACCACTGCGGTGCGGCCATTACAGGATTCCTTCAAGGATGGAGCTTCAGTGTTAACGGCCCGGGAGATCCTCCATTTGTATTCTATTAGACCGGGTTTCATAGTCTTCAGGCAGGGCGGTGCAGCAGTCTTTATGAGATATAATCCGCATCATTTTGCCCAACAACTGGGTTACGATCAAGGGGTACCCTTGGAAGATTTCTTACTGGAACCTGCTGTCAATGAAGAAGGGATGGAGAACGCGTTACATCACTTCATGCGCCTGAACACGGGTTCTCGTTTTTTTATCAGCATGCCGGCCTGCGCTCCACGACTCCTTAATGTATATAAAGAGTGGTACAATCATGCGACGGGGGCTGTTATAAAGGAAGAGAGGCGAGTGTTGATCGACCATAAAGAAGTACCCCCCGGTGCCAACCGTAACGCTCCCTTAGCGCCAAGGATCCTGGTGGCTCCTCCTCTAAAAGATGCCGGGGGCAGACCATCACGTGCGCCAAGTCCTCCACGTGAGCTGCCGCTCCCTGATATCGCAGATGCACCTCCCGCATCCTGTGCTCCAGCGGAGACAGTAGTTGTACCCTCGCCGGAGTCTGGCGTGGGTGCGGACATCGGGACCCGTCGTCCCAAAGCGGCTGCTAAACGGAAGTCGATCCCCCGTGAGCCTAGGGTTGGAGGGCAAAAGAAAAAGAAGTCGCTCTTTGCTGCGGACGTCGTGTTCGGTCAGGAACCCCATGCTCCCTATGCCGAGGGCCTGATCGAATACGGGACGAATGAAGGACTAGTGATGCCGCCGCCGGACGATACAGACTTGGAAGCCGCTCTCGAAACTTCGTCGTGGTTGGCAAAGCGTGACGCGTGGCTGGCCAAGCTTGCGCAATCAGGTAACTATTAGTCGCCTTTTCTTTATTGCAACATATCCTCTTCATTGCCTTTGACTAACGCTTTTCTTTCTTTCCTTTCGACAGGTATCACTGATGAAGAAGCCATCGCCGCTTCTCTGAAGACTTTCCAGGAGGAGGAACGTCTCAGAGCATCTATAGGCCTTAGTAAGTCTAGATTCATCAAGCTTTCATTTTCCTTATGTTATGGTCGATCTAACCTTCCCCTTTTAATCATAGGAACCTCGATGCCGTTCCCTCCAAGTGACGCAGATGCTCTACCGGCTGCCGATGTTCCTGCTGCCTCTGGGCCACCGCAGTGGGTTCGTCTTGAAGAGCCGATGAGAGATGCCTTAAAGGCTCTGGAGGCATCCCTGAACGAGGACGACGACGCCTTGAAAGAGGCGTCACTAAGATCCATCACGACAGCCCGGGAGGAAAGGAAGCGGCTAAGGCGTGAGGCGAAGGCGCGCCGGGCTGCCTTGGCTGCGGGAGCGGGCCCCAGCACCGCCCCTAGTGCTGATACTCCATGTGAAGAGGCCCCTGTTGCCTTATCCACTGCCCGCAGAGAGGTGGCGCGCGAAGTTCGGAGCGCAAACGGTAAATCCGCTTCAGGTAATATTTCTCTCAGAGTTTTTGTTATAAGGGTTTTTAATGTCATTGGTCCTTATATCCCTTATCTTGCAGGGCCGAGTCCGATCGAGGGGGAGGCGGAAACCGTTGATCCCAAAGAAACAGAGGAGGCGGTACCTGCCGAACTCGAGCCGACGGTGGGCAACGTCATTGTGGCTTCGGAGCCTGAGGTGGAGGTCGAGGGGCCAGCAGCCGAGAAGGTCATTGATGCCGAACCTGAAGCGGTGGCAGATGATATGATCATTATAACTGAACCGAGGGTGGTGGTGGACGAGGCGCTTGAGGCCGGCGACCTCGTGGTGACAGTGGATGAGCCGATGGAGACGGCGGAGCTCAAAGTAGTTGCGGGTGAGATGGATACGACTCTCGGGGAAGAGTCAGTCGCTTCCTTCCAAGAATCCGGCAACGCTCCAATCATTGCCCTCCCTGCTTACGATCTCCTGCCGTCTCCTGGTCGCGGTAGCACGACGACGGTCCCCATCGAGTCGGGTGATGAGGCTACGGGCGGTGGCCTTATGTCGATAGAGGAGGGAGTCGCTTCTGTTTCGGCCGGGAGCTCCTCAGGTAAACCTTAGGTTACTGTCTTTCTTATTTTACAATCCTTTCTGACAAGTTCACCTTTCTTGTAACGCAGGTGCAGCCAGCGCCGATGCCCCACTGCTCGAGGGAGCGCCTTCAACGACTGCTTTGGCGGTGGTCACCTCTCAACCCTCTCTTATACCCTCGAAGATGTTGGAAGGTATGTGTTTATGATTTATTAATCTTATCTTCTAGACGTATAATTTGTGTACTAAAGTCACACTGTTGTGTTTCGAGGAGTGCTTTTTGATCATGTATATCAGATGTTGCTCCCACACTTTTCTTTCCCATCCGAGCTTGCTTCTTCCTCTGGTGGCGTTGGTGAGTATGATTTCCGTTGACATCCTTCCTCTTAATTTTTTTTTTATGGAATTACCTCTAACCTCTTTTTCTCATCTCAACTACAGTGCTACAGATTGAAGGAGGGGATAAGAGATCAGCTGCGCCACCAGCCCTTCCGACCTTGCCACCTGTCTCAACTGGTATAGGAACTATCACATTGATAAAGTCTTCCTTCTTTATTTTCAGAACTGTTATCTGATCACATCTTGTTTCTTTTCAGCTGTCGTTCCGATCTCGGCGCCCTTCGAATCTCACATTATAATGCCGGCGGGTCCTTATCTGAGGAGTCTGTCTCCAAAAGACGCCGCGAATAGTCTGCGCATGTTGAGTGACTACGTCGAGGAACTCGACGTTGAAACTCCTACATCTGCCGCAGACTTCGCTATGATGGTTAACCCGATGCTAGCAATACTCGTGAACTTTCATGATGAGGGCATCGTCGCATCCTGGGTTAACCATTGTAGGGAGATCGAGGGTCGCCTATATCAGTTGGAGTCGCTGCGTCCCGCTCCCGAGGCCTTGGCTGCCAGTAATCAAAGAACATCGTGGATTGAGCAGAGCGCTCCTTACTTCCGCTACCTCGAACAAGAAGTCATTTCAAGGCGTAAGGAGTGTGGTGAGACTTCAAACAAGTCTGCCCAACTGCATGCTCGGGTGGAGGCCAACGCCGCACGGCTGAAGGTTGTTTTTGAGGGCCTCCTGCAATGTCTTTCTGAAGGGTTATCATTGAGGCAATACCTTGATGTTGTCGAGCGAGATGCACCTAGCCAGGAAGCAGCCCAAAAGGCGGCGGAGGAGCAACTTTCATCTTTCTTGCAGCAGCGAGCCCGGGTGGAAGCGGAGGTGACCGCGGCAGCCGCTCAGGAGGAGGCGCTGAAGGAAGTGCGAGAGCAGCTTGTGGATCTACTAAAGACACTTCCTCCTCAGTAGCTATCCATCTTTGTATCGTTTGTACTTGTAGATAAAAGAATGTGTATATATATATATTTTTCTTTGACATAATGTATCCTGTACCCGATCAAGTTTATGAATAAAAGATACACCTTTTTTGTCATGTGTCATTTTCTCCGTCTTCTCTTTCTTTTACTATCAGCATATCACTTTAGCAAACATGGTTAACGGATGATTAGAACGAGTATCCCGATTTCCTTAAGAAATAGCGATGGCTTAGGCCGCAGTTTCGGATCTGCTGCCTAAGACTTTTCAACTCCATGAGCCGTGAAGGTCTCATAGAGATTCTTCTCCCTACGGATCGAGAGGATCTCGTAGGTAGGCTTTGTCCTTAGGAATCGTGAGGATTCCTAAGTGTTGTTTTCTCTTACAAGTCGTAAGGATCCTATAAGAGAATTTTTCCCTCTTACGAGTCGAGAGGACCCACAAGCGGTTGTTTCCCTCCTCGTCGAAATTCGACTTTGGAGAGTGAGACCCGTGAATAGTATGCAAGAGACCAGTTTGGATTGACTTGCAGGGCCCCATTGTTCAGGAAGCAAGTTTTTTAGTCCCTGCTTCCTGAGGCTTCATTTGCATGTTGAGACGAATCGGGAATTTCCCGCGGACACACAGTTTCTCTGCGAGCCGACACGAATCAGGAGGCTCTTGTCAAGGAGTGTTTGTATCCGTGAGTCGAGGAATTTGCTAGGGATTATTTGTTTCCCAAGCGCCAAGGATTATTTGTTTCCTTGGGGTTTGAAACGAGTCGAGAATTTCCCACGGAGGAACTGGTGGCTCTGCGAGTCGACGCGGATCAGGAGGCTCTCGTCAAGGAGTGTTTGTATCCGTGAGTCGAGGAATTTGCTAAGGATTATTTGTTTCCCAAGCGCCAAGGATTATTTGTTTCCTTGGGGTTTGAAATGAGTCGGGGATTTCCCACGGAGGCATTGGTGGCTCTGCGAGTCGACGCGGATCAGGAGGCTCTTGTCAAGGAGTGTTTGTATCCGTGAGTCGAGGAATTTGCTAGGGATTATTTGTTTCCCAAGCGCTAAGGATTATTTGTTTCCTTGGGGTTTGAAACGAGTCGAGAATTTCCCACGGAGGCACTGGTGGCTCTGCGAGTCGACGCGGATCAGGAGGCTCTCGTCAAGGAGTGTTTGTATCCGTGAGTCGAGGAATTTGCTAAGGATTATTTGTTTCCCGAGCGCCAAGGATTATTTGTTTCCTTGGGGTTTGAAACGAGTCGAGGGTTCCCACGGAGGCTCTGGTGGCTCTGCGAGTCGACACGGATCAGGAGGCTCTCGTCAAGGAGTGTTTGTATCCGTGAGTCGAGGAATTTGCTAAGGATTATTTGTGTCCCAAGCGCCAAGGATTATTTGTTTCCTTGGGGTTTGAAACGAGTCGAGGATTTCCCACGGAAGCACTGGTGGCTCTGCGAGTCGACGCGGATCAGGAGGCTCTCGTCAAGGAGTGTTTGTATCCGTGAGTCGAGGAATTTGCTAAGGATTATTTGTTTCCCAAGCGCCAAGGATTATTTGTTTCCTTGAGGTTTGAAACGAGTCGAGGATTTCCCACGGAGGCACTGGTGGCTCTGCGAGTCGACGCGGATCAGGAGGCTCTCGTCAAGGAGTGTTTGCTGAAGACACTGGCTTCTTCGGTTGAAATGAACCGTCGAGGTTTGGCTTCGTTGTCTGACGGAGTCTGTTGGGAAAGTACGGTTCCCTCTTTGTTTACGCCCCTTGGATTGTATACAGGGATCGATGTGATCTTAACTGTAGGGCCAAAGTTTTATCATCAATTTTTTTTAATTTTATTTCTCGATGCTCTATCATTTCAGCTTTTATATCGCGAAGGTCGCGATTGCCCAATCATTTCGGCTATTCTTCGCGGTGCCCAATCATTTCGGCTATTTATTTTATCTTTACTCGCTGCTTTTTATTGCGAGTTGCCTCATCATTTTGGCTATTTCACATGCCTACATTTTACTTGCTGCTCTTTTTTTTATTGTAAGTTGCCCCATCATTTCGGCTATTTCATATGCATGTGCGGCCTACTGGCTTTTCGCCGTAAACCTGAAATTGGACACCGATTTCGGCATCAGCACCGCTACAACTGGGATATTGCCAGGAGCGAATCATCATTTGCCTCTGTCGTGGTCGAACAAAGGAGGCTTAGCGACCAGGGTTAAGGTCCTGTCGACTAAGGCTTTTGACTTCATGAGCCGTAAAGGTCTCACAAAGGTATTTCTCCCTACAAGTCGTGAAGATCTTGTAGATGTATTTTCTCCTTAGTAATCGTGAGGGTTCCTAAGTGTTTTGTTCCTCTGTAAGTCGTAAGGATCCTACAGGAGGGTTTTCTCCTTATAAGTCGAGAGGATTTACAAGGGTTGTTCACCGTGCAGACATATCCCTAGTTTCGGATGGGACTTAGTTAGGGAACTGTTTATTCGCGCCCGTGGATTGTATACAAGGGTCAATATTGGACTACATGTAGGGCAATGTCGAAAGTTGTGGGGGTTGCTTAAGCACAAGTTTAGGCCTCTGTAACTTAATACTTTCAAATCTTACGAGCCGTGAGGGTCCCATAAGAGAGTTCTCCTTACGAGTCGTGAGGATCTCGCAAGTGTATTTTCTCCTTAGGACTCGTGGGGATTCCTAAGTGTGTTGTTCCCTTGTGAGTCGTAAGGATCTCACGCGGGTGGTTTCTCCTTATAAGGTCGAGAGGACCTTGTAAGTGTCTTTTAACGAGGTTGCGCCCTGGCGGGTTTTCACAAACACTCGCCGGTAGTCCTGCTGTTTTTACTCACGGAGCCCTCTCGGGTTTTCATCCGTGCCCATTTTGCTTATGGACATACCGTTTTTTTTTTATTCTTTTTATTTTTATATGTTTTCTTTTTTTTTTGTATATCTTGTCAGCCTAAGGACGCTGCAGTAGTAGTTTAAAGACGTTTCGATCTGCTATTAATTTAAGGACATTTCGGTCCAACATTGAGAAGACCGGATACATGCTTATAAAGTTCGAGCTTAGGAAGATAGTGAGAGGACATAGTCGTCGTCATCTATCATTGACCTAGGCCGTGACTCATTAAGCGTAGTATTTCTTTAGGAAGCGACCATTTATTGGCCTGAAAGGCCTTTCACCATGCATATCCATAAGTAGGTAGGCCCCACCCTGGTAGACCTTATCTATGATGTACGGACCTTCATAGTTTGGCTCGAATTTTCCCCGCTTGGCGCGATTGGGGATCATAGGCCTTTTGACCACTAGCACAAGTTCGCCTTGGCGGAATGTCCTTGGTCGGGTCAATTTTTCATATGAGCGCGTCATCTTTGCTTTGTAAGCTTCCAGCTTTTGTTGTGCTAGGAGCCGGGTTTCATCAAGAGCGTCAAGCTCTTCAAATCGCAGGTGAGCATTTTCTTCCTCTGTCATCTCGTAGTGAACTGCCACTCGCAGAGAGGGTAATTCTATTTCGAGGGGGAGTACTGCTTCTGCACCGAACACCAATGCGTAGGGCGTTGTGTTTGTGGCTGTCTTGAATGTAGTTCGATACGCCCAAAAAGCTTCTTGCAGTCTCTCATGCCAGTCTTTCTTATTTCGGGACACCGTTTTCTTTATAATTTTCGTCAAGGTCTTATTGAAGGCCTCGGCAAGACTGTTAGCTCGTGGATTATAGACCGAGGAATATCTCCAGTCTATGTTATGCTGCTGCGCGAAGCGGCTGATTTTATGACTTCGGTAGGCTGGCCCGTTATCGGAGATGATCCTCCTCGGAGTTCCAAACCGATATATGACGTGCGTTTTGAAGAAATGGAGGATATTCTCCGTCTTCACTTCTCTCAACGGTACTGCTTCTGCCCATTTGGAGAAGTAGTCAGTCGTCGTCAGGATGAAACGATGTCCCCTAGACGATGCTGGTTCGATGGGGCCGACTATGTCAGTTCCCCACATTTCGAACGGCCAGCTAGCCACTGTTGGATGTAGTGGATTGGGATGCTGATGGATGAAGTCCCCATGAATTTGGCATGAGTGGCATCGCCTCGCATATTCAAGGCAATCTTGAATCATCGTGGGCCAGTAGTAGCCCATCCGCTTGATCTTCAACTTCATCTTTGGGCCTGCTTGGTGAGAACCGCAGATTCCGTCATGAACCTCTTGAACAACTCTTTCCGCTTCGTCCGGTCCTAAGCATCTCAGCCACAGAGAATCGAATGACCTCTTGTATAGAGTATCATTGACGAAGGCGAAAGACAGAGCTCGTTTCATGAGCTGATGTCTTGTGGACACTTCTTCAGGCATTCGGTGGGACTTAAAGTAGTCTATGAAGACTTCCCTCCGATCCTCGGCCTTTTCCCGGTCTTTTATTTATAGAGCCATCTGCTCGCTCGCTCCTTTTCCTTCGGATGATTCCGGAGATATTTCTGCTGGGGCAAGCACCCGACGGCTTTGCACCACGATTCTAACGTCATCGAGGTTCTCGTCAGCCAGTTCTTTAGCAAGTTTGGCCAATGCGTCTGCTTTGCTGTTTTCCGCGTGCGGTATGTTTTCCAAAGTATAGGAGGGAATTTGAGTCAATAATTGTTGCACTTTTTCGCCGTACTTTACCAATTCTGGTTTGCATGTTTGGTACTCGCCGTTTATTTGATTAACGACCAGTTGAGAATCCCCGTATATGAGGAGGCTTTCAATTCCCAAGTCAATGGCGATCTCGAGGACTGTTATCAGAGCTTCGTATTCGGCTTCATTATTTGTTCTCAGTTCCGTTAGGGAGAAAGCAAAGCGCATTATCCCTCCTTGTGGAGTCACAAAGATGAGTCCTACCCCCGATTTGATTATAGGGGTACTTTGTTTGCGCTTCTTTACGGAAGATGCTCCATCGAAATAGAGCTCCCATCGGGTATCATCACCGTCGATGGCATCAAACGCATGTTCGTCCGGAAGATCGCAATTTAGAGGAGAATCGGCGGGTATGGGATGCTCAGCGTGGAAGTCGGCGATGGCCTGGCCTTTCACTGCCTTGAGAGGTTGAAACGTGATCGAGAACTCCATCAAGAGTAGGGCCCATTTAGCGAGTCGTCCCGTCAATATGGCCTTTGACATCAAGTATTTAAGGGGGTCCACCTTTGAAATGAGACGGACCTCATGTGCCAACCCGTAGTGCCTGAGCTTTGTTATCGCGAAGATCAACGCCAGGCAGTGTTTTTCGATGGGGGAGTAGTTGCTTTCTGCCCCCAGTAGAACTCGACTTAAGTAGTAGAGTGCTCTTTCTTTCCCTTGATCGTTCTCTTATGCCCATAATGCGCCTAAAGAACCTTCGAGGGCGGCTGTATAAAGAATGAGAGGCTTTCCCTTAACCGGAGCAGCCAACACTGGCGGGTTCTGCAGGTATTGCTTGATCTCGTCTAGCGCGCTTTGGCATCTTTCATCCCAGACGAATGGGGTTCCCTTCTTCATCAGGTGGCTATAGGAACGGCACTTGCCTGAAAGATTGGCTATAAATCGCCGTATGTATGCGAGCTTCCCTTGGAGAGACCGCAACTGTTTGAGAGTCCTCGGTGGAGGCATTTCCATGATTGCCTTGATCTTGGATAGATCTATTTCGATACCCCGGTGTCGAACAATGAATCCCAGGAATTTTTCTGAGGAAACTCCGAATGCACACTTGAGCGGATTCATCTTTAAGTTGTATTGCCGAAGACGTTGAAATACGGTCTTCAGATGCTCGAGATGTTCCTTATATGATTTGCTTTTAACAACGAGGTCGTCGATATAGCATTCGACGATTTCGTGTATAAGGTCATCGAAGATCTTCGTCATGGCCCTTTGGTAGGTGGCACCGGCGTTCTTTAAACCGAAGGGCATCACCTTGTAACAGAATATTCCCAAAGGAGTCCGGAAAGCCGTATGTTTCTGGTCTTCAGGATGCATTTTTATTTGATTATATCCTGATGAGCCGTCCATGAATGAGAAAATCTCATGCGTGGACGTATTTTCTATCATCAGTTCGGTGACTGGTACTGGGAAATCATCCTTCGGGCAGGCTTTGTTGAGATTCCGAAAGTCCACGCATATGCGCACCGTCCCATTTTTCTTCATCACTGGGACGATATTAGCAATCCATTCAGGGTATTGAACCTCCTGGATAAAGCCGGAGTCTATCAGCTTTTTGACTTCAGCGTTGATGCTCATCTCGAGCTCGAGCCGCATTCTTCTCAGCACTTGTTTGACTGGCTTGACACCCGAGGATATCGCCAGTCTATGTACAGCAACTTCTGGATCTAGTCCCGGCATCTCGGAATAGTTCCATGCGAAGCAATCTTTATGCTGTACAAGGACGTTTTTTAACGCAGCCACCCTCTCTTCAGACAGCAGCTCGCTGACGAATGTCGGTCGCGGATCGTTTATCGTCCCCAACTCAATTTTCTTGAGGTTATCTGCAGTGGTATGTATTCCATCCTCCAGTTCTTTTGGCGCTGGTGGGAATTCTGAGATTATCTCGTCGCTGCTGTTTTTGAAGCACCAAGGGAGCTCATCTATGTCCTCGGGCTCTTCTTTTAATATTGTAATCATGTGACAGGTGCGAATTCGCTTCCAATCCCAATGTGGAACCGGGTTTTCTTTCGTGGCCTTGGGCTCGTGCTTCTGTGGCGGCGTTACCTTCCAGTTGTCAGACAGAGCGAACTTGCCGAGCTGGTACTGATCTTCGACCCAATTCTTAAAGGTGAAGCAGTTTTCGAGCGGGTGCCCTATTACTCGATGGTAAGAGCAATAGTTTGGGTCAGAGACTTCGCTTGCTTGTTCGGGGTGCTTGGACTCCGGCAGTGTGAGCATCTGATGTTTTAGAGCAAGCTTAAATATCCTCCTCATCTTATCCCGAGGAAAAGAGTATGCTCGACCCATTTTCTTCATGAGGGATAGATAAATAACGCTCGCCTCCCGTTTGCGTGGCTTCTTAGCCCTGCTTTGTTGCTGTTGAGCGCCTTTTTGGCCTTTCGACTTATTTCTGCTTTTGCGCTGAGTCTTCTTTATAACAGGTTGACAAGGAGCGGCCTTTTCATCCTTTACGGCCTGTTGGAGAAGGCGTTGCGTCTTGGCTTTCTCGTGGATGGCCGTCTCGCGGTTGTGATCATCTCGGACTTTTTGACCAGCTTTCTTTATAAGTTTGTCCATTTGTTCCTCGAACGACGGACTGGATTCCTTTGCATCTGGAACTTTCACTGGCTTAGAATTAGCGTCCTCCCATTGAGTATCCGCTTCTTTATCAAGGTCATACACGACGTAGCAGCCGGGTAGTAACTCTCGTTTCTTTGACCGGATGTATCCAAGCCCTTTTGTTTCCATTCTCCCACTAGGCAGTTTGCGTTGAGTCCCGGGAACGTTCCAGACCCCGTCATAGAATTTGGACTCTCTAACGGTCTGTTTGAAGGATATCCCCTGGCGTTTCAGCGGCTTCTTCAAACCCTCTGTATAATATCTGGGAAGACGGATAGGCTGAAGCCTGTCGAGCGCAGGATCCGCGCCATGCCAGATTTCTTTTTTCACCTTGGTTTCTTCAGAGAGGTAAAATATAATTGCTTTTTCTCTTTCTCGTTTGGGAGGGATATAGAATGTTCGCAGCTCTTCTACACTGTAGATATTAAGTGCATCCAGTTCTTTATGATGCTCAGGCGGCACCATGGCGACTTGCAGGCTTTGCTCTTCGTCAGCGGACATTTGTATTAAAGGTCGAGCAGAGAATACGGCATGGACTTCATCTTCCGAGTCGCTACCAAAGATCAATGTAGGAGCCGATAGTCCCGGCTTGTTGTGTTGGGGCGGATCCGAATAAACCATCTCCTCTTCTTCCTCAGTATCACTGCCGAAGACAGGGATGGTAGCGTTAGTTTTTTTCTCCGGCTTGTGACACTTCTCCGTGTCTTCAAAATTCGGCAAGAAGTATTTGGCATCTTCATATTTGTGAACTTCATTTACGGAAAACGGATTCAGTTCTCCCGTTACGGTATACTCGAGACCATCCCTAAAATATTTCATACACTGATGCTGTGTAGAACGGATGATGTTGTACTCGTGTAACCATGGTCGGCCGAGCAGAGCGTTGTAGCATGTCTTGGCATCTATGACGTGGAATTTAATGTCTGTGACGAGCATCCCGAAGCGTAGTGTCAGTATCACAGATCCAAGAGTTTTTGACGATTGGGAGTCGAACCCGGAGATGGTGATCTTGTCCCGAGCAAGGTGCTGGACGCTCATGCAGATTTCCTTCAACACCCGCACGTTGAGTAGGTTAACAGACGACCCGTTATCGATCAGGATTTTGCCTATCTTTATATCATGGCAGTATCCCGAGACATAGAGAGGGCGATTGTGTTCGCACGTCCCAAGTAGAAGGTCTTCATCGCCAAAAGTAACATCAGCCGTGTGCACTTCCTCCAATTCATCCTTCATCTTTTCCTTGGCCAAGCATGCTTGGAATTGTTCCGGATCTTGAAGCGCTTTAATCAATGAATCTCTCGCCTCTTTTGATAGCAAAAGGGCGTCAAGAATGCTGAGCTGTGAGGGCAGCTTCCTCATATGTGCTAAGACGTTGTAATCCACCTTATTCTTCTTTGGTGGGTCTTTGGCAGCTAGCTCTTCCACCACTTGGTCATCTAAGACGATACCTTCAGAGGCATTTTCTTTCCCTTTATCTTTCCTGTTCGAGGGTCCGAAGTTCTTTTCCGGTAGCGTGCGATTACGCAGCCGGATATTTTCGCAAACCTTCGGTTCTTCTTCTTTTCTCGAATCGGACTCTTTAAAGAGGGGGGCAAGTTCTAGCTCTTCATCAGAATCACTCCCAAATGTGGGCACTTGTGGTTTACCGGTGTTAATCATGCAACAATCGCCAGCAGTTCTTTTAAGCCCTTCGGTCGTATTTCTTTGCTCCCGATGAATTTTGCGTTTCTCTTGCTTAAAGTGTTGCCGATGAGCAACATACCCTTGCCACCATCTATCGAAAGCTTTGCACTCTTCAGTGGGGTGCGAAATCTTCCGATGATACAAGCAATAGGAGGGGTGCGTTTCCATTTCACCAGTGATGTTTCCTTCAGAGGATGGTAGCTTCATACCCATTGATATGGCCTTAGCAAACTTTTTCCTCATCTTGAATTGGCTTTTGTCGGTAGCGGAGGTGTTTAGCTCCAACGGGATCGTCTCAGCTCCTTCATCAAGTCGCTGGCACTTGGCCCTTTCAAATATAGCCGCCTCGCGCTCCCGATCAGCTATACTTTTCAACCGAGCTTCATTAAGGAATGCGTCGATTACTTCATCTGGTGGCCCCAGAACTTTTGGTTCAGGATCTGCCCCCAGCTTTTCAGTGCAAGGAGTCTCCTCATCGTTCGTGATCGAATGGGAAATCATATGACAGCTCACGACATATTCCTCGGATTCATCTGATGAACTTTCTCCTTCATCTTCTTCTTGAAAGACATGATTGAGGAACTCTTGGAATGTAATGGGAGTCCGCACCTTTTGGTTGTATACTTCCAACGCGTCAATTTGCTTTTGTAAGTCCGTGCGTTTGCCGCCAGGCTTCACGGGCTTCTTGGATTTCTTCTTCTTCTTTTTCGAAGATTTTGATGGCTGGCTGCAAGAGCTTGAACCGCCACCATCGGTCTTTGGAGTTGGACGTGGCTTCAACATCCCTTCAATGACCTGCGGTTCCAACGGATTCTTCCACTTGATCGCTGGACATGTCAGAAGATCGTTTAGCATCCTCTTTGCCTTGGCTGATAATACAACCTTCCAAGGAGCTTCTTCAATGACGGAGCATGTTGCCCCCGGCGTATTCGTCCCCTTAGAGGTGTGGGGCTGCGGGGGATTCACCTTCCATTTGTCAGATAACGCGAACTTGCCCTGTCGGTACTGGTTTTCAAGCCAATTTTTGAAAACGTAGCAATCTTCGATCGGATGGCCTAGTACTCGATGATAAGGACAGTAGTTGGGCTCGTTGACGTCACTTGGTTGCAACGGACGTTTTGGATCCGGCAAATTTATGAGTCTGTTGCGCAACGCCAGCTCGAACAACCTCCTCGTTTTATCGCGGGGAAAGGAATAAGGACGTCCCATCCTATCCTCAAAGGGTACGTACGGGCGCATATTATTTTGACGAGCCACTGGCTTCGGGTCGCTCGGTTGTTGTTGAGCATTAGCGACGACGATCGCTTTTCCCTTCCCTTTGTCATTTCGGGAGTCCGGCCTTGGAAAAGGAGGTTTATGGCCCATCTGATCCATCTGTGCTAGTTTGTCGATCAAGGCTTGGAAGGTAGTCGGCTTGAAAAACATCATAAACTGCGAGATGGTTGCTTGTGGATCGAGGGTTCCCACAAACATACCCACTGCGGGAGCTTCTTCAATGCGCTGCTCACACTTTGACCATAAGTTCCGCCATCGTATAGCGTACTGAACCCACGTCTCGCCGGGTTTTACCCTGGCGTTAATCAGTGCTGTCATCGGGGTACGTTCACTAGCGCTTGCAAAACGCTGAGTAAACAACAGCTCCATCTCCGCGAAGGTTTTAATAGAGTCGTTCGGGAGCTCAGAGTACCATTCGAACGCCGTATCCGATAAGCTTCCAACAAACTGGCGAAGTAAAAGCTTGTCATCTCCACCGGTATTGCCGCAGAGTGCCCTGAACTGGGCAACATGTTGGTGAGGATTGCCCGTCCCCTTGTAGACATGGAACTTGGGAATCGTATAACCTGGCGGGTATTTGATTTGATCGTACCAACTCGGATATGGTCTCCCCGTTTTCACGACCTGGCCGGCTGTTTCGGTTGCATGATGAACCCTTATTTGCTGGGCGATGTATTCATCCAAATCAGCTTTAGAGATTGTATCCTCTTTAGCTGTAGACAAAACTGGTGGAGGATTCGACGTCTCTCCCCTATCGTCTTCAAGAATGATTGGGGGATCTTCAGCAGGTGGATCTTGTTGAATCATCATACCCACCATGTCCTGGAACAGGAGGGCCATTTTCTTTATGTTGGCTGCCTGCTCCGCAGCTTCTTTATCCTTCTTCTCCAGTACGCGACGAAGGAATTCTGCATCCGTTTCTTGTTCTTGACGCTCGTCCGAGGATGTTTCAGGGGTTTCTTTTGGCCCTGTAAGTGCGGCCATAGCGTTCATCATCTCTTGGAGCTTCTGCTGCTGCTCCTGAGCCTTGGTCACTGACCTCGTGTGCGGTCTATGACCTGTTGATATGCGGCTATCTTCTTTTCCCGATGCCATATAAACCGTATGAACTGTTATGCCCCCTGACTTGGGGCGTTTAGGTTCACCATTTTTAACTTTTGCCGCTGACGCGGGAGTTTTCTCTGGCCTCCTTCTTTTGTGGGCCGTTGAGGTTTAAGGAACCGGTGAAGGGGGCAGCCTTGCAGCTGCTGTCCCCTGCGGTTTAATAGGGCAGTCCTTGTCTTTTTCCACCTTCGCCCTTTTCTGCTGACGAGAGTGACCTGGGTCAATTACGGAGTCTTGAACCCTCCGGCAAACTTTATAAATTCTTGAGGACAGCCGTTGAGGGGGCTGTTCTCGTTTCGTTTCTGAAACTCTCTCCGCAGGTGGAGGAGATCTCTTCAGTGTAGCGGTTGGAGAGTTCTTCCGTACCCTCCTCAGCAGTTCAAAGCTATTCCCGGTTGGGACAGCAGCGTTGGCTTCCACCACTGGAGCCGGTGGAGTCAGCCCTGAGGGAGAGTTGCCCCCTACCTTCCTCACTCGTTGCCAATGGCGACGTCGAGCACGGCGAGCCTTTGGGATTGGCTCAGAGATTGAGACATCTTCTTTTTGCCCCCTGTCTGAATGAGGCATCGCTGGTGTTAACCTCTTAATGACTGAGGTTGTCTTTTGAGGGGTGATATTCAACCTGTCGAAGACGGATCCTCGAGCAGGGGCAGGAGCAGGAATCGTCAGTCTTGAAAAGACTGACGATTTGACAGGGGAAGCCGCTTTGACGACTCCTGAAGCAGCAGCTGTTGCCCTCTTTTGGACAGCCATTTTAGAGTTCAGATTTAGCCTGGTGAAAACAGAGGCTGTTGGTTTGGTAGCGGGCGACCCGTTGACAGGGGCCGTCGTAGCAGTGAGCCGGTCGAAGGCCGACTTTTTGTTCACTTTCGGTGCAGGTATTGGCGTAGGGAAGCTTGTAGGTGGGATCATGGTCCCGAAGAACAGGCCAGTGGTGGCTTGGGTCACCTGGCCTACCGGCAGAGTGAGGAAGGAAGCCGCTTGGCGCCCATATGCTACACCTCCCAGTGAGGTGGAGCATGCGTTGCAGTGGCACTTCGAGCAGTTGGTGCAATTAGAGGCCATTGAATCATGAGTTCTCTGCCAGGCAAAACACCAAATCTTAGTAACTTGAAATCCGAAGGCAACCATTAATAAACCGCGACTGGTTCTCGAAGACGACACACGAAGCGTGGAGTGGAAAGAGGAAAAGGTCCCACCGGGCGTGCCAGAATCTGGTCCCCTCCGAAAGACGGCGCACAAGACTGCGATGTCCTGACGCTGAGATTCGGGGCAGATGCTATTTGGTTTTATCCGTCCACCTCTCCGAAGATGCCAAGTTGATTTATGGCACCGTGTATCGGAGGTTTAGACGGATGCGGCCGATGTAGCAGACTTCGTCAGATTCCCCCTCGCTTGAGAGGTTTTTGATTGTGGGGAAGCTCTTCCCTGCAGGCGCAAGCCCCTGCAGTTAATTACGCTACCGCATCGCGGTAACAACTTTCTCCTTCTCCAGAATTTCACTTCGTGTGTGTTTGTTTTGTTTGTGGTTGCCCGTGGATTGTATACGGAGACTGAGTAATGCCGTCGCCCGTAGGACGTGGATTAGTCCAAATCCGTATTTACTTAGATTTGGGTTTGGTGTTTTTAGTTTAAGGATGCATTAGTCGCGTTGCGGCTAAGATCAACTTAAACGTTCGTTAAGGATACGATAGTCCTGTTTGAGACTAAAATCAACTTAACGTGATAATCCATTTAATATCTGGCCATTGGGACTCGTCACCTCTCTAACGTCGTTGAAGGATTACAACGGCAGATGTCAGAGGAGTTCAGAGATGTACCCTTGAACCAAGGTTGATTTGGAGTTTTATAGTCCGTTTGAATGTTTAAGGATACGTTAGCCATGTTTGGGGCTAAGACCAACATAAACGGGATCGTTTAGATCCGGCAAAAGAGCATTTGGAGGCTCTATTGTTCTAGTTTAGGGACATAGGGGTCCATTTCCAGTTTAGGGACATGGTGGTCCATTACCAGTTTAGGGACAAGGTGGTCCATGTTCCAGTTTAGGGACGTGGTGGTCCATTGCTAGTTTAGGGACGTTTCGGTCCAATATTAGTTTAAGAATGTCTCGGTCCAATATTAGTTTAGGGACGTCTCGGTCCATCATTAGTTTAAGGACGTTCCGGTCCATCATTCCCATTTAGGGACGAATATTAGTTTAAGGACGTTTCGGTCCAAAATTAGTTTAAGGACGTTTCGGTCCACGAGTTTAAGGACCCCGCAGTCCGTATCCATGTGTGGTCGTTGGGACCCGTCACCTCTCTGACGTCGTTGAAGGATTACAACGATGGGTGTCAGAGGAGTTCAGAGATGTATCCTTGGACCGGAGGTAAATTGATCTGAGAGAGAGAGAGAGAGCATTTGTGCTCAGTTCAATTTAATTTAAGGACTTACGGCCAGAATTGGGCTAAGTCCAGTTGAAAATGTTCAACATTTTATTTATTTTTAGTCCATTAGACCTGTGCTAGGGCTTTGCCCACACTTAAATAATGCATTGCATTACTTCTATTTTCTTGTTTAGGCTCTGCCCATAAAAGATGCAGAGCATAAATTTATTTTGGGCTCTGCAAGGCATCTGCATAGCATTTTATTATTTTTGTTTGGGCTTTGCCCATTTATAAATGATGCAGAGCATCAATTTAATTAGGCCTGTTTGGTCTTTTAATTGGGCTTGGCCCTGCATTGCATTTGTTAGGCGCTTTGCGCCACTCACTGAGCGCAAGCGCTTGTGGTGAAGACACGTGTCATGCTCTGGTGAGCGCAAGCGCAACAGTGCAGTGCGCTGCGCTAGTGCGCTGCGCTGTTGCGCTGATGACACGTGTCGCGCTCTGGTGAGCGCAAGCGCAACAGTGCAGTGCGCTGCGCTAGTACACTGCGCTGCTGATACGTGGCGCGCTCCCAAGAGCGCAACAACGCAGTTTGCAAGTTCAAAGCACTAAGAATCTTTTAGATTCAAGAACAGAAGTGCAAAGCACTATTTGATTTCTTGATCTAATTTAGATCAAAGAAAAATAGGTTTTTTCTTGTTTTTCTTATCTCAGAGAACCAAAGGTTCATGAAAAGTGCAAAGCACTATTTTTATTTTATTTTTATTAAAGATCATTGATCTTTTTTTTAGATCTATGATCTGTTCCTAAGAGAACTTTCTCTTTTTTTCTAAAGGTTTTTACCTTTTTTATTCTTGAGGAGTTCCTCAGAGTTTTTTTTTTCTCTTCTCTTTTTTTTTAGAAAGATATTGATGCCTTTTAATTGAGGCCTAGGGTCCTTTTTATAGTGCCCATAAATTAGTTAAATTTGTTAAGGAGATCTTTCTCTGAGTGATTTGGGGAATTTTCCCCACCGTTGGATCTTTGATACAAGGGCTTCTGCTTTGCAGAAAAAAATCTTTTTGTTTTAACAAAAACAGAAAAGATTTCTTAAAATTTTAATTCTGTTTGGCGCAGATGCCCCAGCGCGTGACACGTGTCGCGCAGCGCACCTGCGCCAGCGCATCTGCGCTGACACGTGTCGCGCAGCGCGAAGTGCAGCGCAACTGCGCCAGCGCATCTGCGCTGACAAGTGTCGCCCAGCGCAGTGCCTGCGCAACCGAAGCGTTGCTTCCTTAAAATAGAGCTATGCTCTGATTGGGCGCGCCTTCTTGGGCGCTGCGCTGACGTATCAGCGCTCGACATGTGGCGCATTGCGCCCGAGATTTGAAGCGTTGCTTCAAAATTTTGAATTTTGAATTTCAACAGAGCTTTGCTCTGATTGGGCGAAACAAGCACGTCGGTGTATCGGGGTGGAGCAGTCCCACCTTATGTGATATGGCGTGCTCTATGATGAGTACTACTGAGTTGCCTATTTTCTTTTGGGGCTATGCACTTGAGAAGTTGAATACCTATTGAATAGGGTTCCAACCAAATCAGATGCCTACTACTCCATATGTGATATGGTATGGGAAGAGCCCATCGCTTAAAGATTTTAAGATTTGCGGTTGTCCGGCCTATGTCTAAAGCAAAATCCGGACAAGCTCGAGGTAAGGTCAGTTCTGTAGAAGTTTGTTGGATATCCTAAGCATTCGCAAGGGAATATTTTCTACCACACCGAGGAACAAAAAATGTTTTATTTCTCGGCATACCATTTTTTGAGAAAAAGGGAATTTCTTGTGAAGAAATTAGTGGTCATGAGGTAGAACTGGAAAGAGTTCTAGCTATACAAACTGCAGCTGATGATTTGGTAGAACCAAAGAATTCAATAGTTTCCAACGAACCTCAGCCTCTCCGCCAATCTAGTAGGGTTCCTCATCCACCTGATAGATACTTCGGTTTCTCTATGACAGTGGGAGAGAGGATTGCATCATGAAATGATGACCCAACTATTTTCGAGCAGGCCATCAGGAGTGGGGACTTTGTGAGAATAGCCGGACGCTTAGCGATCTGAGATGGAATCCTTATACACCAACAAAGTATAGACTTTGGTTGCTTTGTCTGAAGGGTTAAATCCCCATCAGGAGCAAGTATATCTTGAGAAGATTACTTGGTGTACATTGAAAAGTTGAGACTTTCAAAGCTATGCTTAAGTCCATCCAGATCCTACTTTCCATGGCTACATACCATGATTACGATATCTGGCGGTTGGGTGTTATGACTGCTTTTCTAAATGATGATTTGGAAGAGAGCTTCTATAAGTACACAGCCAGAGGGTTTCGTAGACAGTGGGAGCAGCGGAAACGTGAGCATGATATTTTATGGGATAAATCAGGCATCGCGGAGTTGGAACGTCTCTTTTGATAAAGTAGTCAAAGAGTTTGACTTCATCAAAATGGTAGATGAACCTTGTATATACAAAAAGATAGTAGAGAGTATGGTGGTGATCCTCGTATAGTACGTGGATGACATACTCTTAATAGGGAAGGAGTTTCCTATGTTACGCTCGGTCAATCTCCTCTAATCACAAAGATTCTCCATATAAGATCAAGGTGATACCTCCTAAATCCTGGGTTATGGATCTATGGGATAGATCTAATTGGATGTTTGGAATCTCACTAGTTGTAGTGAGATGGTATCAATCGATCCTGGGGAGAATCACTGGAAAGGTTCCAGGTGTTAGTTATATGTATGCCCTAGAGGCCATTACTATACATAGGATGTATATTGTAGTGGATGCTTGGACATATATAGGGAGGACTTTCTTGCTCGACATGATAGTATGCTATCTGGTTGATCTTTACCTTAACGTGTATACTGATTGTCTCTCTGTTACATGTTGGTAAAGCCCTTAGGATGTGTACTTGACTACCTGGACTATGATGCAGATCATACTAGTGGGGACAGATAGTCTATAAGTACATCCTTCAAAGTCCCTAGTCGTGGGTGTATCGAGACGGGGCATCGATATACCAGAGTAGACTAGCGTATACCTTCTCGACGCATACAGATGGGCGATGGATGATCTCATATCCATTGGTGTTTGACATCAGAGATGATATACGTGTAGGGTTCCTAGGCACGCTAATGAAGTCTCACAAGGCATCAACCATGCCAAATTCAAATTTTATGGGTGCCGAGAAACCCTAATACGGATCGTTAACTAGAATTTTAGGCGAAACATTTAAACTAGTTAACGACTTAACTAAAAGTGAGAAGCTACAACCTTTGTAGATCCGGTTCTCCACTTCCTTAGCTCCTCGTAGTTGTCCCCTCGCTGTCCATCTCGGATCCGGGACTCTCGCATCGGCTTCATCGGAGAAATAAGCGGACAAGTCGTCGGCTACGATACTGAAGATGATCTACGTCGAGGTTGCACAAGATCAAGCTCCAACTTCACCAAGTTGTGAAACTTATGAAGAAAACACCCTATACTACTTGGCAAGAGGTAGAGGGTGAAGAAATAGGAAGTGGGTTCACTTTAGAATTGGATTTCTCACACTTTTGCTCAAGTTGCCATTGATGATGGCAAGCTTTTTCTTGAAGATGAAGAGGAAGTAGAAGATAGAATATGATAAGTCTTGTTAAAAAGAATAATAAAATCAATACTTATCATCTTCTAACCATGGTCAAGTGTAGAGAGTTAACTATAGTTTAGATGAGTGGTTAGGGTTAGGAGAAGAAGACAAAGTGGTCACTTGGTCAAAGCTTCATGAAGCTTCAACAAGCTTCATGATAAAAGAAACCATTTTGTTTTCTTAAATCTTTTTCTCAAAAAGGAAAAGATAAATAATTAAGTGAAAACAAGAAACCCTAACCATTCACTAAACATGGTTTAAGTCTTTACACAAATCCAAGTGAGAATGTATCATCAAACATGATACAATCATGTGCACACAAAATATATCACATATACAATGTGCTAAACAAGTGAGAAAATCCCTTTAAAGTGAACCAATACTAGTTGATGCAAAGTAATATATCAAATATATAATTATACATTAAATCATTGAATCAACACTTGATTCAATGATCCGGTCATGTCGCACATAACCGACTAGTATACAATGTATCAATTTATCGAATCAATGATTCGATAACTAGGTTATATCGCATACAACCAATCGAAACATTCATCGCGAGAATGGAATACGGTATCACATACACGCATTATTCTCGGTCCTGCACATATCTCATATGCGCTCCTATCTCATTTCGCTTGAGCCAGGAAACCTCTGTGTAGGACTCTAAAGACTCGTCAATACGCCGGTAGCAGATGATGATCATATCAATCACCCACAAGCCGCAAGCGGTCTGCTAAACGTAATGGCCACCCGGGTATTGAGCGATCAGAAGACCAACGAGCTTGCCCGCTCACATTCCTGTGAATCCAACCAGTAACACTTACCGTACAGTCCGGTCTGTTCGTCTGATATGTCGCATATCAAGTCTAGGGGTGGTAAACATCAGACCCCAGTAACCGATAAGTCGTGCCAATGTGAGGCTCTAACGGGTCGAGAAACTACTGGTAACACTTACCAGCAAATCTCTGATCAGCCCTGGCCAGGGACTTCCCTGTTACAGCCAATCGAGCACAGCGCAACATCAACCCCCAATACCGGGAGAGACGAAACCCCTCCTATCGCTCATTGCCTCCATGTGACTCGGGACTGTACCCAAAGACCACCGTTTTGCACGCCCTCATGGACGTGGTAAGGTGGAGATCAAAGCACAGTAGGAATCACACAAGACTCTATGACGATCTCGGGTCTACAGACTAACCTGCACAAGTGTCACCTGAGAACTGCCATCTGACGTGAGGTATAATACCATCTGGGAGTTCTCGGCGAGTCCGTCCAGTGTACCCAGTCTCCACTGAGCACCCGTATACCATCTCTGATGTCAAACACCAATGGATATGGTATCATCCATCGCCCATCTCATGGGTCGAGAAGGGCATACGCTAGTCTACACTGGTATATCGATGCCCCATCTCGATACACCCACGACTAGGGACCTTGAAGGATGTACTTATAGACTACCATGCCCCCACTAGTATGATCTGCATCATAGTCCAGGTAGTCAAGTACACATCCTAAGGGCTTTACCAACATGTAACTAAAAGACAGTTTAAAGAGACAAGTGTACATGTTAAGATAAAGAGTAACCAGATAGCATACTATCATATCGAGCAAGAAAGTCATCTCTATATATGTCCAAGCATCCAATATAATATACATCATCTGTACAATGCTGGCCTCTAGGGCATACATACAACTAACAATCTCCCACTTGCACTAGGGCCAGCTGCTGTAGTATCGCATACCGAGCATCCCGAAGAGTCTCTCAAACTGTATCTGGGGAATGGCCTTCGTGAGTGGATCCGCCGTGTTGTTCTTCGTGTCAACCCTCCTGACCTCGATCTCCCGGCGATCAACTATCTCCCGGATCAGGTGATACCGCCTCAGAATATGCCTGGATCGCTGATGGGACCTAGGTTCCTTGGCCAAAGCCACCGCTCCATTGTTATCGCAATACAAAGGTATTGGATGTTCAATGGATGGAACCACTCCAAGTTCAGTAATGAATTTCTTGATCCAGACAGCCTCTATAGCAGCATCGTTGGCAGCGATGTATTCAGCCTCCATCGTCGAGTCTGCCACGGTTTCCTGCTTGGAACTCTTCCAGCTAACCGCCCCTCCGTAAAGGGTAAAGACAAATCCCGACTGCGACTTAGAGTCGTCCTTATCACTCTGGATGCTCGAATCGGTAAAGGACTCTACTTGGAGTTCTCCGTTACCATACACCAAGAGCATCTCTTTAGCCCTTCGTAAGTACTTGAGAATGCTCTTCACAGCTGTCCAGTGACTCTCTCTAGGATCAGCTTGATACCTGCTCACTACACTTAGTGAGCATGCTACATCGGGTCTGGTACATAGCATCGCATACATGATAGAGCCTACAGCCGAAGCATAGGGTATCCCTTGTATGCGAGCTCTCTCCAAATCAGTCTTGGGAGACATCTCTTTAGAGAGAGTGACTCCAGAGATCGTGGGCAAGTTCCCACGCTTGGATTCTTCCATACTAAACCTCTTTAGTATGGTGTCAATGTACCTGGATTGGGACAATCCCAATATCCGTTTGGATCTATCTCTATAGATCCTAATCCCCAATATGCAGGAGGCATCACCAAGATCTTTCATTGAGAATCTTTGTGATAAGAAGAGCTTGACCTATTGCAGCATAGGAATATCATTTCCTATCAAGAGTATGTCGTCCACGTACAATACGAGGAAGACAACCTTACTCTCTGCCACCTTCTTGTAGATACAAGGTTCATCTGGATTTTTGACGAAATCAAACTCTTTGATAACGATGTCAAAGCAGATGTTCCAACTCCGCGATGCTTGCTTTAATCCATAAATGGATTTAAGCAGCTTGCACACCTTCCCGCTGCTCCCACTGTTTACGAAGCCCTCTGGCTGAGTCATGTACACGCACTCTTCTAAATCACCATTTAGAAAGGCGGTCTTAACATCCATTTGCCAGATTTCGTAGTCATGATATGCAGCAATGGCAAGCATGATCCGGATGGATTTAAGCATAGCCACTGGAGAAAAGGTTTCGTCATAGTCCACACCTGGTCTTTGACGAAAAACCTTTTGGAACAAGTCTAGCTTTGAAAGTCTCCACTTTCCCATCTACACCAAGTTTCTTCTTGAAGATCCACTTGCTCCCAATGGGTTTTACCCCTTCAGGAGCAACATCCAAAGTCCATACTTTGTTGGTGTACATGGATTCCATCTCGGACCGCATTGCATCCAGCCATTTCACTGAGTCCCTACTCGTGATGGCCTGCTCGAAGCTAGTTGGGTCATCATCCTCCATGATGCAATCCTCGCTCCCACCGTCCATGAGAAAACCGTAGTATCTCTCTGGTTGGCGAGGAACCCTACTAGATCGGCGGAGAGGCTGAGGTTCATTGGGAGCTACTGAATCTTCTGGTTCCACTAAATCTTCAGTTACGGTTTGTGTATCTGGAACCTCTTCCAGCTCTACCACTTTGCCACTAATTTCTTTTTCAAGGAATTCCTTTTCTAAAAAGGTGGCATGTTGAGCAACAAACACTTTTTGTTCCTCACTGTGTTAGAAAAAATACCCATATGAGTTCTTTGGATATCCCACAAACTTGCAAAGAACTGACCGTGCCTCGAGCTTGTCCGGATTTTGTCTTTTGACATAGGCTGGACAACCCCATATCTTAACTCATTTAAGATATGGCCTCTTCCCACTCCATATCTCATATGGTGTGGTAGGTACAGATTTAGATGGAAGTTGATTCAATAGGTATGCTGCTGTCTCCAGCACATATCCCCAGAAGGAAATAGGTAACTCAGCTGTGCTCATCATAGAGCGCACCATATCCAATAGGGTGCGGTTCCTCCGTTCTGATACACCGTTGTGCTGTGGTGTATATGGAGGAGTCAGCTGAGAGAGAATCCCATTCTCTTTTAGGAAGTCCAGGAATTCATTGCTCAAGTATTCACCTCCTCGATCAGATCGAAGGATTTTAATACTTTTTCCGGTTTGGTTCTCGACTTCATGTTTATATTCTCTAAATTTCTCAAAAGCTTCTGATTTGTGTTTCATCAGGAACACATATCCGAATCTAGAGAGATAGTCAGTGAATGTAATGAAGTACGATGAACCATCCCTGGCATGTGTAGATATGGGACCGCATACATCACTATGTATCAGTCCCAAGAGTTCAGTAACTCTTTCTCCGTGTCCCGTAAACGGAGTTTTGGTCATCTTGCCTTTGAGACATGACTGGATAGTGTCATAAGATGAAAATTCAAACGGATTTAAATATCCATCCTTATGCAACTTTGCTAGTCGTGTCGCATTGATGTGACCCAGTCTACAATGCCACAAGAAGGATTCGTTCAGTTCAGAACTTTTCCTCTTGTGTGTGTTTGTTATGCTTAGAACTGTTGATTGATTTAGAACATAAATGCCATTGCACAACGTGCCTGATCCAACCAACTTTTGGTTACGGAAAATGTTCATAACATTATGCTGTAATACAAAATTATATCCCTCTTCACTCAATAAAGAAACCGATATAATGTTGCATATCAGGTTCCGCATGTAATAGCATTCGTTCAGAACCAATGTATTACCAGTTGGTAATACAAGTTGATATTCCCCGACAGTCTTAGCTGCAACAATTGCACCATTTCCAACTCTAATGTCTTTATCACCTTCTCCAAGTTCTCTACCTTTTCTAAGCCCATGTAACTGATTACATATATGGGATCCTGACCCGGTATCTAATACCCAGGACGTAGAGCAAATGGAGAAACAGTTCTCTGTAACGAACACACCCGAAGAAAATGCATCATCATGTACTTTCTTCATTCGGGTGGCATGGGAATCCTGGTATTCCCCTATATCCTGCTCAGTCCTATAACTCTTATAGGAAAGAACGGAACCAACGTTCCCCAGCACAGTATAACATGCGGGTTCAGTCAATACATCCAAATTATTATCTTTATTAGGGCATGGAATGGTCGCTACCTGGAGAGAGAGAGAAGAAAACACTTTAGCGTATGCTCTTGCAAGATCAGATTGGTTATTATCTTATCTAATCAGGATGGCTCCCACTGGTTTTTATCAAATCTTCCTTCAAACCCTAAAAGGAAAGACTATCCGGGATTAATTACACACTACAAGTTCGCCAATCTTTCAGCCAGGCCAGTGTCGGTACTTTGAGGGAGGTCACCCCGTGCTTTCGCACGAACCTAATTAATATAAACCTCGTTTTCCCAGAGGCGTAACCCCGTTGACACCTTTCTAGACACCTACTTGATCAGCTAATTGCAATGTGTAAAACTCTCCCAGGAGTAACTCTTACTCGCAGTGGGTATCGGGATCCAACTATCTCATAGAAGGTATGCAATCTCATTGCAAATTACAACACTTGAAATTCCCGATAATATTTTGCCCCAAACGATCTATGACCTTGACAAGGTCAACAAACCATAGACCGGAAGTCAAGTTCAACCCGTCATTTCTTGATTGAATTAAACCCACCCGCACGACCCTTGACAAGGTCAACAAGGCCGTACGACTACCCTAACTCAATCTGCATCATATGCATAAGCAGATAAATACTGGTTAGCTACCGCACACTGCGCCTTGACAAGGTCAACAAACGCAGCACGAATACTAAACAGGACTTATTTGAAATGACGGAGGGCTACGACAGGTTTTTCTGAAAACCTATTGCGTAATGAACTTGATATCGTTGTAGAATCAAAATGAAGTTTTGAAATGGAGTGATTTTGAGGCTTTTCTAGTTTTGCTAAAGGAGTCACTCCCGGTGAAGGGATCGTCGGTCCTTTCCTCGTCGAATGAGGTGCGGGATATATCATATATATCACTGTGCAAAGCAAAAACTATAGAAGCAATCAAAAGTCAAACCGAGTGTGTAGCATCTGCCAGTTATTGCTAAAGGAGTCACTCCCATTGAAGGGATCTCGGTCCTTTCCTCATCGAATAAGGTGCAGAGTATATCATATATACCGCTATGCAAAGCAAAACTGTAGCTACCCTTTTATTTAAAATTTGATTCTACAACATCTTTTAGGTTTCTTTTCTTTCATTAATCACATTAATGAAGTCCCATCAATTAAGTCACCTAAACATCACAGATAAATACGACGTACACTTATGCCATCCGCATTCGCCTCGATGTCCCCTCGTGCACCGTTAGGTTAGGTAACTAACGACAGAGCAGGGCAGGGCTAGTGCGGGTGCAAAACATATGTAACGTCTATATAATATATCATATATACTATATACTGTATCTATCACAGAACATCATATGATCACATCACAGATATCGCAGCAGAAGAAACATATGAAACATTGGATATACTAGGACGTCCGTGTTTTCAATACGAGCCAGTATAAAACACGGATTCCACGGTCGTGATGAATAGCCAATCCCACACCCCTAGACCCCTATGAGAGCGGCAAGCAACCCTACCAATTCTAGAGTTAGGAGACCCGGACTCGACTCCTCGAGATGGTCTCCCACTGGACCCTAGAACCCGGTTACTTGTGCTCCCCTCCTTGGGTCTATCCTAATGCGGAAAAGTAAATAATATACAAACGGTGACATCTTCCGCAACCTGGAAGTGCCCCAAATAAAAGAATATTATATACAAGTTTTTACATGAATGAAAATGAAAAACACTCATCTCACATAAAACCTCCCGGCTATTCAAACACGACAATCCAATATAACATATCCAGCAACACATAACATCACATGTCATCAGCGTAAGTAAATATGCGCATCCCAATTGTCGTTGACATATAGCAACGAAACCGGCGATATCACATATTACACTTACGGTCATAGAAAAGAAAGTGTAAAACTACAACAGTTGGAATCCGCAACCTCTTTAGACATCACATGCCTAATCAAACGAAATACTTAGACATCACATGCCTAACAATTATAAACCCCGCATTTTAGTCCCATTATCGAAAACTCTTTTCAATATCAAATGAGACTAAACCGCTAGATTTATAACATTCATTCAGTTATCTCATAACTGTTTGTGAATTCCAATTATTGTATCCCATTCCGGATAAATAGAAAATATTAAACTTTCCGATCGAACATTCGAACACCCAAGTTTTCCCGAAACTGTTAAACACATGAAATAGGTTCAAAGACATTCACTTCATGCCTCAGTACCAACGGTCCAGCCGTAGAAGGGTCAAGCCAACGCCTCACATGTGGCACGCCGTACTGCCCCAAACCCGAAGGTTCAAAGGGCAGTTCAAGACGGTCACATAATCGAGTTAAGGTTTGTTGTCTTCTAAAGGGACCATCGCGTTACTTGCACTACTTAGAACTTCTTTAAACCACGGAAAAATCCAACACTTGGAAATTTTCCGGCAGGGGAAAAGTTGGGTATTTATATCCGGTCGAACTTTTTAACATATTCTAAAATATCCGGAAAGTCACATAGACAAAGTTTGATAATCCGATCGAATCTTCGATTCCCAATACAACCCCAGAATACTCAACTCTTGAGTCAATTTAAAAATTCCCAGAAAACTCAGCATAATAAAATAGGAGTTACTGTGCAAACAGGGAATGATAATGTCATCAGAGGGCCGCGGAACCGCCGCAGAATCTAGGCTTATGCCGCGGTTCCGCCGCAGGTTTGTGGTATCAATGGTCAAATTTTGCACCGTAATTCTTATAATTCCATGCTGAATTTTTTAAGGATTTTTAATCTGGAAAAAACCCAGTTTTTAGAAAAAGTCCAGAGAGCATTTTGGTTTTTAGGGTTTCGGTTCGATCGGGTTTCAAACGTCGTCTACACTTCGCCTAAGGCTCTAGCTAGGCTCTGATACCACTGTAGGGTTCCTAGGCACGCTAATGAAGTCTCATAAGGCATCAACCATGCCAAATTCAAATTTTATGGGTGCCGAGAAACCCTAATACGGATTGTTAACTAGAATTTTAGGCGAAACATTTAAACTAGTTAACGACTTAACTAAAAGTGAGAAGCTACAACCTTTGTAGATCCGGTTCTCCACTTCCTTAGCTCCTCGTAGTTGTCCCCTCGCTGTCCATCTCGGATCCGGGACTCTCGCATCGGCTTCATCGGAGAAATAAGCGGACAAGTCGTCGGCTACGATGCTGAAGAAGATCTACGTCGAGGTTGCACAAGATCAAGCTCCAACTTCACCAAGTTGTGAAACTTGTGAAGAAAACACCCTATACTACTTGGCAAGAGGTAGAGGGTGAAGAAATAGGAGGTGGGTTCACTTTAGAATTGGATTTCTCACACTTTTGCTCAAGTTGCCATTGATGATGGCAAGCCTTTTCTTGAAGATGAAGAGGAAGTAGAAGATAGAATATGATAAGTCTTGTTAAAAAGAATAATAAAATCAATCCTTATCATCTTCTAACCATGGTCAAGTGTAGAGAGCTAACTATAGTTTAGATGAGTGGTTAGGGTTAGGAGAAGAAGACAAAGTGGTCACTTGGTCAAAGCTTCATGAAGCTTCAACAAGCTTCATGATAAAAGAAACCATTTTATTTTCTTAAATCTTTTTCTCAAAAAGGAAAAGATAAATAATTAAGTGAAAACAAGAAACCCTAACCATTCACTAAACATGGTTTAAGTCTTTAAACAAATCCAAGTGAGAATGTATCATCAAACATGATACAATCATGTGCACACAAAATATATCACATATACAATGTGCTAAACAAGTGAGAAAATCCCTTTAAAGTGAACCAATACTAGTTGATGCAAAGTAATATATCAAATATATAATTATACATTAAATCATTGAATCAACACTTGATTCAATGATCCGGTCATGTCGCACATAACCGACTAGTATACAATGTATCGATTTATCGAATCAATGATTCGATAACTAGGTTATATCGCATACAACCAATCGAAACATTCATCACGAGAATGGAATACGGTATCACATACACGCATTATTCTCGGTCCTGCACATATCTCATATGCGCTCCTATCTCATTTCGCTTAAGCCAGGAAACCTCTGTGTAGGACTCTAAAGACTCGTCAATACGCCGGTAGCAGATGATGATCATATCAATCACCCACAAGCCGCAAGCGGTCTGCTAAACGTAACGGCTATCCGGGTATTGAGCGATCAGAAGACCGACGAGCTTGCCCGCTCACACTCCTGTGAATCCAACCAGTAACACTTACCGTACAGTCCGGTCTGTTCGTCTGATATGTCGCATATCAAGTCTAGGGGTGGTAAACGTCAGACCCCAGTAACCGATAAGTCGTGCCGATGTGAGGCTCTAACGGGTCGTGAAACTACTGGTAACACTTACCAGCAAATATCTGATCAGCCCGGGCCAGGGACTTCCCTGTTACAGCCAATCGAGCACAGCGCAACATCAACCCCCAATACCGGGAGAGACGAAACCCCTCCTATCGCTCATTGCCTCCATGTGACTCGGGACTGTACCCAAAGACCACCGTTTTCCACGCCCTCTTGGACGTGGTATAGTGGAGATCAAAGCACATTGGGAATCACACAAGACTCTATGACGTTCTCGGGTCTACAGACTAACCTGCACAAGTGTCACCTGAGAACTGCCATCTGACGTGAGGTATAATACCATCTGGGAGTTCTCGGCGAGTCCGTCCAGTGTACCCATTCTCCACTGAGCACCCGTATACCATCTCTGATGTCAAACACCAATGGATATGGGATCATCCATCGCCCATCACATGGGTCGAGAAGCGCATACGCTAGTCTACACTGGTATATCGATGCCCCGTCTCGATACACCCACGACTAGGGACCTTGAAGGATGTACTTATAGACTACCATGCCCCCACTAGTATGATCTGCATCATAGTCCAGGTAGTCAAGTACACATCCTAAGGGCTTTACCAACATGTAACTATAAGACAGTTTAAAGAGAGAAGTATACATGTTAAGATAAAGAGTAACCAGATAGCATACTATCATATCGAGCAAGAAAGTCATATCTATATATGTCCAAGCATCCAATATAATATACATCATCTGTACAATGCTGGCCTCTAGGGCATACATACAACTAACAATACGGGTGCTCAGTGGAGACTGGGTACACTGGACGGACTCGCCGAGAACTCCCAGATGGTATTATACCTTACGTCAGATGGCAGTTCTCTGGTGACACTGGTACAGAGTAGTCTGTTGACCCGAGATCGTCATAGAGTCTTGTGTGGTTCCTACTGTGCTTTGATTTCCACCTTACCACGTCCAAGAGGGCGTGCAAAACGGTTGTTTTTGGGTCACATGGAGGCAATGAGCGATAGGAGGGGATTCGTCTCTCCCGGTATAGGGAGTTGATGTTGTGCTGTGTTCGATTGGCTATAACCGGAAATCCCTGGCCAGGGTTGCTGAGATTTACTGGTATGTGTTACCAGTAGTTTCTCGAATTGTTATAGACCTCGTATCGACACGACTTATCGAGCTATTGGGGTCTGACGTTTACCACCCCTAGGCGAGATATGCGACATATCAGACGAACAGACCGGACTGTACGGTAAGTGTTACTGGTTGGATTCATAGGAGTGTGAGCGGGTTTGCTCATCGATCTTCTGATCGCACAATACCCGGGTGGCCGTTACGTTTAGCAGACCGCTTGCGGCTTGTGCGTGTTTGATATGAATATCACCTGCTGCCGGCGTATTGACGAGTCTTTAGAGTCCTACACAGAGGTTTCCTGGCTGAAGCGAAACGAAATAGGAGCGCATATGAGATATATGCTGGACCGAGAATAATGCGTGTATGTGATACCGTATTCTATCCTCGCGATCATTGTATCGAATGGTTGTATGCGATATAACCTAGTTATTGAATCAAGGATTGATTCGATAAGCCGATACATTGAATATTAGTCGGTTATATGCGATATGACCGGGTCGTTAAATCAAGTGTTGATTTAATGATTTAATGCATAATTATATATTTGATATATTACTTTGCAATAACAAGTATTGGTTCACTTTAAATGGATTTTCTCACTTGAAGTTCACAACTTGTATATGTGATATACTTTTTGTGCAAATGATTGTATAATGTTTGATGATATATGTTTACTTGGATAAGTGTAAAGAATTAAACCATGGTTAAACTAATGATTAGGGTTTTGTTTATCTATTACTTATTTATTCATTTATTTATTTATTTCTTTTTGGCAAAAGAAAAGAAAAATGGTGGCTTTCTTTGGATGCATGTTGAAGCTTCATGAAGCTTTGACTAAGTCACCATTTTTGTCTTCATGCTTAACCCTAACCATTGACCTAACCCTAGTTTATTCTCTACACTTAACCATGGTTGGATTATGATAAGTATATATTTTATTTTATTTTTGAAAGATAATTATTATAACATTTTTTCATCTTCTTCTTCTTCTTCTTCAAGAAGAAGCTTGCCTCCATCAATGGCAACTTGGGAAAATGAGTGAGAAATCCAATTCTAAAGTGAACCCACCTCCTATTTCTTCATCCTCTACCTCTTGCCAAGTAGTATAGGGTGTTTTCTTCACATGTTTCATGACATGGTGAAGTGGGAGCTTGATCTTGTGATGCCTCGACGTAGATCATCTTCGGCATCGTAGTTGATGACCTAGCCCGCCCATTTCTCCGATGAAGTCGACGCTAGAGCCCGGGATTCGATTTGGACAGCGAGGAGACTTCATTGCGGAGCTATGGAGGTGGAGGACCGGATCTACAAAGGTTGTATTTCCGTTCTTGTAGTTAAGTTGTTAACTAGTTTCATTTGTCGCCTATATATCTAGTTAACGATCCGTATTAGGGTTTCTCGGCACCCGTAAAATTTGAAATTGGCATGGTTGATGCCTTGTGAGACCTCCTTAGTGTGCCTAGGAACCCTACAGTGGTATCAGAGCCTAGCTAGAGCCTTAGGCGATGCGTAGACGAAGTTTGAAACCCGATTGACCCGAAACCCTAACCCGATAATGCTCTCTGGACTTTTTCTAAAAACTGGGTTTTTTCGAGATTAAAAATGCTTAAAAAATTCAGCAGGGAAATCTAAGAATTACGGTGCAAAATTTGATAAAAGATACCTTTAACTTGCGGCGGAACCGCGGCAGAAGCCTAGCTTCTGCGGCGGTTCCGCGGCCCTATGATGACGTCAGCCCTACCAATTTGCACAGTAATTCCTATTTAACAGTGCTGAGTTTTGTGGGAATTTTTAATATTTACTCTACAGTTGAGTTTTCTGGGGTTGTATTGGGGACTCGGTGTTTTGATCGGAGTATCAGATTTTGTCTATGTGGCTTTCCGGATAATTTTTGAATATGTTAAAAAGTTCGACCGGATAAAAATACCCAATTTTTCCCCTGTCGGGAAATTTCCAAGTGTTGGATTTTTCCGTGGTTTAAAGACGTTCTAAGTAGTGCAAGTAACGCGATGGACCCTCTAGAAGACAACAAACCTTAACTCGATTATGTGACCGTCTTGAACTGCCCTTTGAACCTTATGGTTTGGGGCAGTACGGCGTGCCACATGTGAGGCGTTGGCTTGACCCTTCTACGGCTGGACCGTTGGTACTGAGGCACGAAGTGAATGTTTTTAAACTTATTTCATGTGTTGATCTGTATCGGGAAAACTTGGGTGTTTGAATGTTCGATCGGAAAGTTTAACATTTTCTAATTATCTGGAATGTGATACAATAATTGGAATTCATAAGAAGTTATGAGATAACTGAATGAATGTTATAAACATAGCAGTTTAGTCTCACTTGATCGGTTGCCAAGGAATTTTGATGTGATCAAAAGTCCGTCGCAATCACGTAGTGTACGCGGATACTCGCCGGGTAAACTTAATAGACAACCTCACTCCATAGCCCCGACCAAGTGACTGTAGGAGAACCCCATCGCCGAAAGCATCCGTTTGGGTGCTCGCGGTAGCGGTGTTCCGCCTTGGTGCACTTCGTCGACGGTATCGGGGGTGCGGCCGTCTACTAAAGTTTGCGACGAGTATTCGATCAGGATGTCGGAAATCTTGTTGAATTGCCCGACTTGATATTGAAAAGTGTTTTCGATTTTGAGACTAAAATGCGGGGTTTATAATGGTTAGGCATGCGATGTCTAAGTAATTCATTTGATTAGGCATGTGATGTCTAAAGAGATTGCGGATTCCAACTATTGTAGTTTTACACTTTCTTTTCTGTGACCGTAAGTGTAATATGTGATATCGCCGGTTTCGTTGCTATATGTCAACGACAATTGGGATGTGCATATTTACTTACGTTGATGACATGTGATGTTATGTGTTGCTGGATATGTTATATTGGATCGTCGTGTTTGAATAGCCGGGGGTTTTTATGTGAGATGAGTGTTTTTCATTTTCATTCATGTAAAAACTTGTATGTAATATTCTTTTATTGGGGCACTTCCAGGTTGCGGAAGATGTCACCTTTTGTATATTATTTTCTTTTCCGCACTAGGATAGACCCAAGGAGGGGAGCACAAGTAACCGGGTTCTGGAGTCCAGTGGGAGACCAACTCGAGGAGTCGAGTCCGGGTCTCCTAACTCTAGAATTGGTAGGGTTGCTTGCCGCTCTCGTAGGGGTCTAGGGGTGTGGGTTTGGCTATTCATCACGACCATGGAATCCGTGTTTTATACTGGCTCGTATTGAAAACACGGACGTCCTAGTATATCCAATATTTCATATGATTCTTCTGCTGTGATATCTGTGATGTGATCATGTGATATGTTCTGTGATGGATACTGTATATAGTATATATGATATATTATATAGACGTTACTTATGTTTTACACCCGCGCTAGCCCTGCCCCGCTCTGTCGTTAACCTAACCTAACGGTGCACGAGGGGACATCGAGGCGAATGCGGATGGCATAAGTGTATGTCGTACTTATCTGTGATGTTTAGGTATTTAAATGATGGGACTTCATTAATATGATTAATGAAATAAAAGAAACCTAAGATGTTGTAGAATCGAATTTCAAAAATAAAACAGGTAGCTACAGTTCTTGCTTTGCACGGCGGTATATGTGATATATCCTGCACCTTATTCGATGAGGAAAGGACCGAGATCCCTTCACCGGGAGTGACTCCTTTAGCAATAACTGGCAGATGCTACACACTCGGTTTGTCTTTTGATTGCTTTTAAGAGTTCTGCTTTGCACAGTGATATATATGATATATCCCGCACCTCATTCGAAGAGGAAAGGACCGACAATCCCTTCACCGGGAGTGACTCCTTTAGCAAAACTAGAAAAGCCTCAAAAACACTCCATTTTAAAATCATTTGATTCTACAACGACATCAAGTTCATTACGCAATAGGTTTTCAGAAAAACCTGTCGTAGCCCTCCGTCATTACAGATAAGTCCTACTTAGTATTCGTGCTACGTTTGTTGACCTCCGTCATGGCGTAGTGTGCGGTAGCTAACTAGTATTTCTCTGCTTATGCATATGATGCAGATTGGATTAGGGTAGTCATGCGGCCATGTTGACCTCCGTCAAGGGTCGTGCGGGTGGGTTTAATTCGATCAAGAAATGACGGGTTGAACTTGACTAGTAGCCTATGCTTTGTTGACCTCCGTCAAGGTCATAGGGTGCTAGGGGCAAAATATTATCGGGAATTTCAAGTGTTGAAATTTGCAATGAGATTGCATACCTTCTATGAGATAGTTGGATCCCGATACCCGCTGCGAGTAATTGTTACTCCTGGGAGAGTTTTACACATTACAATTAGCCGATCAAGTAGGTGTCTAGAAAGGTGTCAACGGGGTTACGCCTCTGGGAAAACGAGGTTTACATTAATTAGGTTCGTGCGAAAGCACGGGAGACCTCCCTCAAAGTACCGACACTGGCCTGGCTGAAAGATTGGCGAACTTGTAGTGTGTAATTAATCCCGGCTAGTCTTTCCTTTTAGAGTTTGAAGGAAGATTTGATAAAAACAGTGGGAGCCATCCTGATTAGATAAAATTATAACCAATCTATTCTTGCAAGAGCGCACGCTGAGTGTTTTCTTCTCTCTCTCTCCAGGTAGCGACCATATCACGTCTTAATCAAGATAATAATACAGAATATTGACCGAACCCGCTTGTTATACTGAGCTGGGGAACGTTGGTCCCGCTCCAACTTATAATTGTTATAAGACAGAGTAGGAAATTGGGGAATACCAGATTTCCCGTGCCGCCCAAACGAAGAAAGTGCATATGATGCATCTCCTTCGGGTGTGTTCGTTACATAGAACTGTTTCTCAGTATCCTCTGCGTCCTGGGTATCTGATACCGGAACAGGATCCCAGATATGTAATCTATTTCATAGGGCTACAGAAAGGCAGAGAACTGAGAACGGGTGAAAAGTTTCATGAGACAGAAAACGGGGCAAGTGTTGCAGCCAAGTCTGTTGGTCACTGTCACCCTGTATTCCATATACATTGATTCTGAATGAATGTTATTAGATACCGAACCTGATATACAAAATCATATCAGTCTCTTTACTAGTAAAGAAAGGATATAATTTTGTATTGATGGATAATGTTTTGAACATTTCCTATATCAAAAGTTGATCGGATCAGGCACGTTATCTAAATGCATTGATGTTCTAAATCAAACTACAGTTCTTTAGTATACGGAACACACACAAGAGGAAGAGTTCAGAAATGAACGAATCCTTCTTGAGGCATTGTAGACTAGGTCATATCAATGCGACCCGACTAGCTGAAGTTACATGTAGATGCATATTTAAATCAGTTTGAATTTACATCTTGTGAAACTTGCCAGTCATGTCACAGAGATAAGATGACCATAGCTCCGTTTACTGGAAACAGAGAAAGAGTTAGTGAACTCTTGGGATGATACATGTTGATGTATGTAGGTCCCCTGTCTACACTTGCCAAGACCGGTTCTTTGTACTTCATTACGTTCTCTGATGATCTCTCGAGATTCAGACATATGTTTTTGTTGAAACACAAGTCCGAACCTTTTGAGATATTCACAGAATATAAGTTAGAAGTAGAGAACCAAAACGGGTATAAGTATTATGTCCTATGATGAGATCAGGGAGGAGAATACTTGTGCATGGAATTCCTGGACTTTTCTAAAGGAAAATGAGATTCTCTCTCAGCCTTGCTCCTCCGAATACACCACAGCACGATGGTATATCGGGGCGGAGCAATCACACCCTATATGATAAGGTGTGCTCTATGATGAGTACTACTGAGTTATCTATTTCCTTTTTGGGAGTTATGTACTTGAGAAGCTGCATACCTACTGAATAGGGTTCAAATCAAATCAGTTGCCTACCACTTCATATTTAATATGATAAGGGAAGAGCCCATATCTTAAGTTAGTTAAGATTTGGGGTTGTCCGGCCTATGTCTAAAAGCAAAATCCGGACAAGCTCGAGGCAAGGTCAGTTATATAGAACTGGAAAGGTTCCAGCTATACAAACTACAGCAGATAATTTGGTAGAACTAAAGGATTCAATAGTAACCAACGAACCTCAGCCTCTCCGCCGATCTGGTAGGGTTCCTCACCCACTTGAGAGATACTTCGGTTTCTCTATGACAGTGGCAG